>CM060962.1:125389367-125851867 GCA_030765045.1 Tenodera sinensis
GGAAACAACCCGAACCGCTAACCTTATAAGAAAAGAAAGAGAAACAAAACCGGATAGTGTGGCTGCGATAACACGAATATTAAAACATATGCTTTTATAAGTACGCTAGCTAAGGGAAGTTGACCGAGAGATAGATTGGATTTAGAGAACTGCTGAAATAAGTTATTGAATATATATTTGGTTGAGAATGTTATTTGAAATGAGGAGTGTTATAAGAATAGATGAGTAGGAATATTTTTTTTAATTACTGGAGCTGTTGCACAGCGCGAAATAAAAGAAGGTATAGGTAAGTTTAGTTTAAGTAAATAGTTTACGCAGAGGTTTTGAGTTGATTCGATAGAGCATAACGTAGATAACTGGACGAATAGTTGCTGTAATAGTGTACCTACTGCAATGATAGTTGAAAGAATAAATGCATACTTAAGGACCTAGTTTGCGAGAGAAAGTAAAATGGCCTTTGTGTAAAAAAAGAAGCAATCTAAATGGAAGAGGTGCCAAGCACAAGTAGACTAAATTTGCATAGCGAAGAGTACCGAATTTTTGATATTATTGGAGTTAGGGAAAGAACGCTTAGTAAGTTTTATTCTGGGTTTTCTAAAACTGGCCTTACTGTTAGACCAATGCCAGAAGATGTAGACCTCGAACAGTGGTTGCACACCATGTTTGAGGAGGTATTAAAATATGTAAATACTGAACTTTTGCAAAGTGAACCTGGGTACATAGGACTAACCATTCACGCGGCTCATGAAGGATTTGCGCCAATGAACATGAGCGTGCGCAGGTTCGACCAAGTTAACACCAATGTATTTTTGCAAAGTATAGAAAAAGTTATGCAGAGCAATAAGCAGTTTGTTTTAGGGGGTCCTCTAAAACTAACATGTATATGGACAAAGGAGGTAACCGGACAGTGTTATAAACCGTGCGAGGCGTGCTTTAAGAACAAAGGCATTGTAGAAATACGAAATAAAGATAATATGTGTTTACCAAGGGCCATTGCTGTGGGGAAGGCAAAAACGGACAAAGATGTGAACTATACGACAATGACGCGCTCGGAATTTCTTCAAAAGGAGCGGGCTTTAGCAATTTTTAGAAATGTCGGCGGAGTGTTAAACGAAGTGAAGCGCTATGATGAAGGGTTGCAGGGTTACAAAATCACAGTTTTTGGGGATCATAGCGGAAAGACCATTAAGTATAAGTCAGCGAAGCACGAAGGCAAGCCCGTTGATTTAATTCTTCATGACGGACACTACAACACAATAGTAAACCTTCATATGGCATTTAAGTGCAAGTACTTTTGCAGAGGGTGTTTTCATCCATTTTCAATTACAAGGGAGCAGCACCGGTGCGACGATAAATGTCGAAAATGTCACATGCAGTGCATACGGCCGTTTACACGTTATGTGCGATGTAACCAGTGTCACCAAGATTTTAATGGTGATGAGTGCTACAACAATCATTTAGAGAAAGGAGGGGTTTATGCAAAAGGATATACAGTATGCGAGATAGAAAAAGTGTGCTTGGTATGCTGTAAGTTGTACAACATGCGAAATAGAAAGACAGGACATACGTGCGGCGAGACTTTTTGTGGTAATTGCAAGATTCATGTCAAACCTAACCACATGTGCTATATCCAGCCCTACCAAGCAAAGAAGTTAAGAAACGACTTTGTGATGATGTTTATCGACTTTGAATGCACACAAAACAGCTAGTATAAGGGAAAGGCAGACGTGTTTGAACATGTTGCGAACTTATGTGTTTTGTATCAGGCGTGCTCACTGTGCATAGGCGATAAACATCAAACAGCTTATTGCACCCAATGCGGCATTAAGGAAAGGACATTTTCACAGGACCCAGTAAAGCAGTTGTTTGACGATGTGACGAATACACGGTATGACCGTTGGGATGTTATTGTGATTGCACATAACCCAAAAGCCTATGATGGGCAATTTGTATAAAAGCATATGGAGGGGGCTTTGCAATGGAGCCCAGAGCTGATTATGTACGGTACAAAGATATAACAAATAAAGCATAACAATGTAACCTTCCTGGACTCGTTAAATTTCTTGCCTATGGCTCTGGTAAGATTTTCTAGAAATTTGGTTTGCGCGAGAGCAAGGGTTACTTTCCCTACCTGTTTAATACCAAGGAGCATGAACATTACGTATGTGCTATTCCTAAACAAAACAAAAAATCTGATGTGCTGCACTCACATGACTTCCTCTACTCTTGTACTAACCATTCTTACAAACTCTTATTCCTATATCTTCTTCGTGTTAGTTAAGATAAACTTAGCCGGCGGCTAAGCGATCAAGGTAAATATTTCCGCTGGCGGCGGCGCGCGTGTTCGCGCCCACCTGCCCGCCCGCCTTTGAGCAGCACAACTTAAAAACGAAAAGTCGGTTAAAAACCAAAGTTGGTATTTAAGTTTAACATCTTTTAAGGATGTAACACGAGGGCAATAGTATTACTTTCTCTACTGGTAAGTAGGGGAAGTATTGTATTCCACCCGAAAATTCGATGTCGAGATTTCACCGGAAATATATTGTCGCCCATCACATTATTGTCGGCACTACCGCAAAGGAGCCGAAGGGAAGAGACAGAGAATGACCGCATTGTTGGCGCTTGCCGAAAGAGAGAAAGAGATAGAGGCTTCTGGAATTTTCTGCTTTGTATTTCACCGCAATAATAACTGAACTTTCCTGAAGTTTCGAGAATAGTGCCTGGGAGATATAAATAGCGGTAAAGTGTGAGAATTTACAGTTTTTGTGCTACGAATTCGGAGCGGTGCTGTTGGTGAATCGGAAAAGACTTTCTTGCTGTTGCAACGAGTGTACAAAGTTACTGTTTACGGAAATAAAAGTGTTTCTTTATCTCGACTACATCTGTCTTCTTTACTTTACACCCTCCAAAGTCACACTGGTGTCAGAAGTGGGACACGACGATGGAGGCTACATTGGCGAGCTTTTTACAAGAGCTGAAAGCAGATATGAAGACGGCAAACGACAACCTCACTGCCGAGCTGAAAGAGATGAAGACGGAGCTATCGGCGAAAATTGACGAGCAACTGGTTCGCGCGAGGAAGGATGTGAAAGAGTTCGGTGGAAAGGTGGAAGAGCTTGGTGGAAAGATGGAGGACCTCGGCCAACGCGTTGACGCCCTGGAGAATGTCGGGGAACGGCTTAGCGTTCTCGAAGACAGGGTCGACGGTAGCGCCAAGGAGCTAAATGCAATGGTGGAAGGGATGCTTAGTGAAAAGCTCAAGAACTACAAGGCCGGGGTTCCAGCACGCGACACAACATCGACGCGCGTCAAACCACCGAAGTACGGTCAACGTTTGAGGTCTTCCGCCGTCAATTCGACACAGTGGCCAAGCACAACAAATGGTCGCCAGAAGAAGAGGCCGCGCAGTTGATAGCCAGCCTCCAGGGACGAGCCGCAGAGGTGCTGAACGTAGTCCAGACAGCGGCGGCGCCCAAGGACATCTGGGAGGCCCTGGAGAACCGGTTCGGAAACCACCGCTTAGCCGCAGCCTACCGCAGCCAACTGAAATCTAGGATGCAACTGCCAGTGGAGACGCTGCAGGAGTTCGCCCTGGCAATCGAACAGCTGGCCAGCAAAGCCTTGGTCGACCTCCCCTCCGAATTCCTATCCCGAGAAGCCGCCTATACCTTCGTCGACGGGGTACGCGATGCCGAGATACGTCAACGCCTGATGCTCGGCGACTACAAGACCATCCACGAGGCACTAACGGCCGCATTAAGGATGGAAGCGGCCAAAGTGACGGCTACCCCGATCTCGAAGACAAGGAGTGTCCGCTACGATGAAGACCGCAGACCAGTCCAGGGACGCCGACGAAGACCAGGTGGCGTGTGTTGGGGGTGTGGCCAGCCGGGACACCTGATGAGAGACTGCCGGTACCCAGAAGAGCAGCCGGAAAAACGAGTAATGGCCGGCGTGGCGAGGGGCACGTCGGCGCCATCACCATCATCCCCTCGAGTGACACTGCACGCCGTCAGCCGACGGATGGATGACAGCCTCATCGCGGACGGATGGGTGAGAGGGAAGCCGTGCTGCGTGCTTGTTGACACTGGAGCAGCCGTGACTGTCATCAGACCTGACGTAGCCAGGGGCTTGCCGTCGAGAAAACCGAACCGACCGTACCAACTAGTGACGGCATCGGGTGACACCTTGCCTGTGGAGAGGGAGGCCCTGCTGCAGTTGACCCTGGGGCGAAGTGTTTTGCGTTTGTGGGTGTTCGTCGCGGAGGTGGCTGAGGAGGTGATACTGGGACTGGATGCCCTCAGGAGCCACGAGGCGACGGTCGACATCGGCAAGAAGGTTCTGCGGCTTAAGGGAGAGGAAGTAATGCTCCGGCACCCCGAAGAACGCCTTGGAATCTGCAGGGTCATTCTCAGGGAAGACGTAGTTTTCCCCGCGAGAAGCGAGATGGTAGTGACGGCGCAACTGGAAGGCTAGCGCAAGAGGAACATGCTGCTGGACCGGAAGACGCATGTGCACGGGCTCTGTGTAGCCGGGACATTGTTGCCGTGAAGAGAGGAGGTGCCGGTGAGACTGCTCAACCCAACAGACACCGATCACGATGCCCAGGCCGGGACGGAGTTGGGGGCGTGCGAGCCCGTGGTCAGCGTAACACCATTAAACAAGACCCAGGAGCCGGTGCCGACGCAACACCTGGCGCCCCGGCTGGAAGGCTTACTGGAGAGGGCGGCCGACCACCTGACCGCTGAACAGACAGAGAAGGTCCAACAACTGCTGAGACGATTTCAGCGCGTCTTCAGCCAAGGCAGCAGCGATTATGGCCGCACGGACCGAGTGCTTCACCACATCGACACCGGAGACGCCCGGCCTATTCGGCAACCACCTAGACGCGTTCCGTTGGCTAAACAAGCGGCGGTACGAGACATGCTGGAGGACATGAGAACCAAGGGAGTGATCGAAGGGTCTGACAGTCCTTGGTGTTCCCCTGTAGTTCTGGTGAAGAAGAATGGCGAGCTACGCTGCTGCGTAGATTACAGGAAGCTGAACGCTGTCACCAGGAAGGACTGCTTCCCCTTACCCAGGATTGACGACACCCTGGACACGCTTGCTGGTGCGCAGTGGTTCTCAACCCTTTACCTGAAATCGGGTTACTGGCAGGTGGCTCTAGACCCGAGAGAGAAGGAGAAGACCGCATTCTCGACAGGCCAAGGGCTTTGGCAGTTCACAGTTATGCCCTTTGGTCTCTGCAACGCACCAGCTACCTTCCAACGACTCATGGAGTCGGTAATGAGAGGATTGACTTATGACGCCAACCTGTTATACTTGGACGACATCATCATCGTCGGCAAGACATTCGAAGTCCATCTTGACAAACTGACCAAGGTGCTACAGAGACTGCAGGCGACCGGCTTGAAGCTAAACGCCAAGAAGTGCCAGCTCTTCCGCAGGGAAGTCAACTACTTGGGCCACATAGTCTCACCAACCGGAGTGGAGACGGATCCGGAGAAGACACAGGCCGTGAGAGATTGGCCTCGCCCAAAGGATAAGCGAGAACTGCGCAGTTTCCTTGGATTGTGCAGTTATTACCGCCGTTTCATAAAGGGTTTCTCCAGCATCGCCAAACCCCTCACTCGCCTGACGGAAGAACATCGACCTTATGTGTGGACGGAGGACGCCGAAGGCGCTTTCCGGCAGCTGAAGAGGACGCTCTGCAGTGCTCCTATTTTGGGATTCCCACAACCAGGCGACGCCTTCATTGTGGACACCGACGCCAGCGACCATTGCATTGGAGGCGTCCTATCTCAAGTCCAGAACGGCGACGAGCGGGTGATAGCCTACTACAGCAAGACGTTGTCCAAGGCAGAGAAGAACTACTGTGTCACCCGACGAGAGCTACTGGCGGTAGTGAAGACCTTGGAGCACTTCCACAAGTACCTGTACGGTCAGCCATTCCACCTGAGGACAGACCACTCCGCCCTAACCTGGCTACTTAGCTTTAGAAACCTTTAGGGCCAGACAGCCCGTTGGGTCCAGAAATTGCAGGAGTACGACTTCACCTCCGAACATCGCAGAGGGAAGAGCCACGGCAACGCAGACGCCATGTCCCGAAGACCCTGCCCAGAAGAGTGCGGTCAATGCGCAAGAGTGGAAGAAAAGGAGCGTACCGCAGCTGTCAGAGTGGTCACGGCAGTGCCTGCGGATGGATGGGATAGCGCGGGCCTGAGGAGGGAGCAGCTGGCGGACGCCGACTTGGGGCCACTCTTGAGAGAAATGCAGGCAGGGACGAGACCAACCTGGGAGGACATCGCACCCAGAAGCGCTACATACAAGTCGCACTGGGCCCAATGGGACTCGTTGAAGACCAAATAGGGCGTGCTGTTCCGGGTATGGGAATCACCTGATGGGAAGACCCAGAAAGAGCAGTTGGTACTTCCCCGAAGTAAGGTCCCGGAAGTCTTGGAGGAAGTGCACGCCGGTACTTCGGGTGGACACCTAGGAGCAAACCGGACGATCGACAAACTCCGACAGCGCTACTACTGGCTGAAGCTCCGAGCAGACGCTGAGAACTGGTGCCGTCAATGTCACGTGTGCGCGGCGAGTCGCGGCCCCCAGACTAGAAGCCGGGGTCGCATGCAGCAGTACAACGTCGGAGCGCCCTTCGAACGCATCGCCGTCGACATAGCTGGACCATTCCCAGTGTCCGATCGAGGCAACAAGTACCTGATGGTAGCTGTGGACTACTTCACTAAGTGGCCGGAGGTGTATGCCATCCCGAACCAAGAGGCGAAGACGATTACAGACTGCTTCGTGGAACAGCTGTTCTGCCGTTTTGGGGTCCCGTTAGAGCTCCACAGCGACCAGGGCACCAATTTTGAGTCGCACCTAATGAAGGAGGCATTGGAAAGACTTGGGGTGAACAAGACCCGCACAACACCCCTACATCCACAGTCGGACGGCATGGTCGAGAGATACATCAAGACCCTAGAGGAGCCCTGAGGAAGGTCGTGGCCAGCCATCAGCGAGACTGGGACCTCAAGGTACCACTGTTCTTGCTGGCCTACCGTTCGTTGACACACGACACCACCGGGATGACACCAGCAAGCCTAATGTTCGGCCGAGAGCTACGCCTCCCTTGTGACCTGGCTTTTGGGAGCCCCCCGGAAGCGAAACAGCCGGCAACCGAGTATGTGGAGAATCTAGTAGACCATCTCCACGACATGCACGAGATGGCTCGTCAGAACATCCAGATGGCGAGCGACCACGTGAAGACCCGGTACGACAGGCAAGCCAACAGCCGAGGATTCCAGCAAGGTGACATGGTCTGGTTGTACCGCCCTACCCGGACCAAGGGACGCTGCCCAAAACTTCAACAACCGTGGCAAGGACCGTACCGAGTGGTAAAGAGGATTAACGACGTAGTCTACCGCATCCAGAAGGTGCCCCGAGGAAAGATGTTAGTGGTACACCTGGATCGTCTGGCCCGTTACGATGGTGCTGTTCGGGACGATCAGCCTTGAGGAGGGAGCAGTGTCGCCCATCACATTATTGTCGGCACTACCGCAAAGGAGCCGAAGGGAAGAGACAGAGAATGGCCGCATTGTTGGTGCTTGCCAAAAGAGAGAAAGGGATAGAGGCTTCTGGAATTTTCTGCTTTGTATTTCACCGCAATAATAACTGAACTTTCCTGAATAGTGCCTGGGAGATATAAATAGCGGTAAAGTGTGAGAATTTACAGTTTTTGTGCTACGAATTCGGAGCGGTGCTGTTGGTGAATCGGAAAAGACTTTCTTGCTGTTGCAACGAGTGTACAAAGTTACTGTTTACGGAAATAAAAGTGTTTCTTTATCTCGACTACATCTGTCTTCTTTACTTTACACCCTTCAAAGTCACAATATGTTTTGAGACCCCCTGAACCCAAAAAGACAAAAAAAAGGGTTTTTTAGAAAAAGGTCCGTGTGTGTGTCTGTGTGTGTGTCAGTCTGTGTGTCAGTCTGTCATTCTGTCAGTCTGTGGACAGCATAACTCAAAAACGAAAAGTCGATTAAAAACCAAAGTTGGTATTTAAGTTTAACATCTTTTACGGATGTAACACGAGGGCAATAGTATTACTTTCTCTACTGGTAAGTAGAAGTATTGTATTCCACCCGAAAATTCGATGTCGAGATTTCACCGGAAATATATGTTTTGAGACCCCCTGAATCCAAAAAGAAAAAAAGCATTTTTTAGAAAAAGGTCCGTGTGTGTGTCTGTGTGTGTGTGTCAGTCTGTCAGTCTGTCAGTCTGTGGACAGCATAACTCTAAAACGAAAAGTCGGTTAAAAGCCAAAGTTGGTATTTAAGTTTAATGTCTTTCAGGGATGTGACACGAAGATTTTGAAGAAAATAGCCCTACCCTAAACTACCTTTTACGTGGAAGATTTTTCGAAAATTTTGATTTTCTTGAAAATGGCTCTAACGATTTTGATTAAAATGCCATATGTTTGAGATATTTTTATGACAAATGAAATGTATATCTTGAATTTTCTGGCTATAGCCCCTGTAGTCGTATTTACTCTGGATGACTTTTGCATAACTGGTAAACCGTTAGAGATAGACCAAAGTATACTGTACAAAAATTGTAGATCTTGCTAAAATACACAATTTATGTCACAATAAATTTGCTTGTAGGGTGAACCATTTCGGAGATATTCCTTGTTATATGTGTGAGTTTCGGAAAACTTAGAACTTTAGCGAAATGCAACGTTGTTCATTTTTTATATGTTTATCGTGCAAAGAGAACGGAATCTCAAAGGTAAAAGAGATTTGATTGTCGCACAATCTTCTGTATTCTAATGTCTCCCTTGCACCTACAAGGAAATAAGCAATAAGATAATTTGTACGAACGTTTATCTTAACTAACATGGAAATATAGAAATAAGAGTTTGTAAGAATGGTTAGTACAAGAGTAGAGAAAGTCATGTGAGTGCAACATAGAATTTTTTATATGTTAAGTGTGCAAAGACAACAGAATCTCCAACATTTGACTATTGCACAAAGCATACTGTATTCTAACATTCCCCTTGCACCTACAAGGAAATAAGCAATAAGATAATTTGTACAAACGTTTATCTCACCTAACAAGAAAGAAGATATAGCAATAAGAGTTTCTAAGAATGGTTAGTTCAAGAGTAGAGAAAGTCATGTGAGTGCAACACATCAGAGTTTTTAGAAAAAGGTCCGAGTGTGTGTCTGTGTGTCAGTCTGTGGACAACATAGCTCAAAAACGAAAAGTCGGTTAAAAACCAAAGTTGGTATTTAAGTTTAATGTCTTTCAAGGATGCGACACAAAGATTTTGAAGAAAATAGCCCCATCCTAAACTACCCATTACATGGAAATTTTTTTCGAAAATTTTGATTTTCTTGAAAATAGTTCTAGTGAATTTGATTAAAATGTCACATGTTTGAGATATTTTTATGACAAATGAAATGTATATCTTGAATTTTCTGCCTATAGCCTCTGTAGTCGTCTTTACTCTGGACGACGTTTGCATAACTGGCAATCCGTTAGAGATAGACCAAATTATACTCTACAAAAAATGTAGATCTCGCTAAAATACACAATTTTGTCTGAATAAATTTTCTTGTAGGGTGATCCATTTCGGAGATATTCCTTGTTATGTGTGTGAGTTTCGGAAAACTTTGAACTTTCGTGAAATGTATCATCGTTTCCATTTTTTATGTTAAGTGTGCAAAGACAACAGAATCTCAAACATTTGACTATCGCACAAACACTACTGTATTCTAACATTCCCCTTGCACCTACAAGGCAATAAGGAATAAGATAATTTGTACAAATGATGAACGAAGAAGATATAGGAATAAGAGTTTGTAAGAATGGTTAGTGCAAGAGTAGAGGAAGTCATGTGAGTGAAGCACATCAGATTTTTTTGTTTTGTTTAGGAATAGCACCTACGTAGTTTTGATGCTCCTTGGTATTAAACAGGTAGGGAAAGTAACCCTTGCTCTCGCGCAAACCAAATATTTTAGAAAATCTTGCCAGAGCCATAGGCAAGAAATTTAACGAGTCCAGGAAGGTTACATTGTTATGCTTAGATTTTTGCCTTCCCTACAGCAATGGCCCTTGCCAAACACATATTATCTTTATTTCGTATTTCTACAACGCCTTTGTTCTTAAAGCACGCCTCGCACGGTTTATAACACTGCCGGTTACCTCCTTTGTCCATATACATGTTATCTTTGTACCGTACATAATCAGCTCTGGGCTCCATTGCAAAGCCCCCACCATATGCTTTAATACAAACTGCCCATCATAGGCTTTTAGGTTATGTGCAATCACAATAACATCCCAACGGTCATACCTTGTATTCGTCACATCGTCAAACAACTGCTTTACTGGGTCCTGTGAAAATGTCCTTTCCTTAATGCTGCATTGGGTGCAATAAGCTGTTTGATGTTTATCGCCTATGCACAGTGAGCACGCCTGATACAAAACACATAAGTTCGCAACATGTTCAAACACGTCTGCCTTTCCCTTATACTCGCTGTTTTGTGTGCATTCAAAGTCGATAAACATCATCACAAAGTCGTTTCTTAACTTCTTTGCTTGGTAGGGCTGGATATAGCACATGTGGTTAGGTTTGACATGAATCTTGCAATTACCACAAAAAGTCTCGCCGCATGTATGTCCTGTCTTTCTATTTCGCATGTTGTACAACTTACAGCATACCAAGCACACTTTTTCCATCTCGCATACTGTATATCCTTTTGCATAAACCCCTCCTTTCTCTAAATGATTGTTGTAGCACTCATCACCACTAAAATCTTGGTGACACTGTTTACATCGCACATAACGTGTAAACGGCCGTATGCACTGCATGTGACATTTTCGACATTTATCGTCGCACCGGTGCTGCTCCCTTGTAATTGAAAAGGGATGAAAACACCCTCTGCAAAAGTACTTGCACTTAAATGCCATATGAAGGTTTACTATTGTGTTGTAGTGTCCGTAATGAAGAATTAAATCAACGGGCTTGCCTTCGTGCTTCGCTGACTTATACACAATGGTCTTTCCGCTATGATCCCCAAAAACTGTGATTTTGTAACCCTGCAACCCTTCATCATAGCGTTTCACTTCGTCTAACACTCCGCCGACATTTCTAAAAAGTGCTAAAGCCCGCTCCTTTTGAAGAAATTCCGAGCGCGTCAGTGTCGTATAGTTCACATCTTTGTCCGTTTTTGCCTTCCCTACAGCAATGGCCCTTGGCAAACACATATTATCTTTATTTCGTATTTCTACAATGCCTTTGTTCTTAAAGCACGCCTCGCACGGTTTATAACACTGTCCGGTTACCTCCTTTGTCCATATACATGTTAGTTTTAGAGGACCCCCTAAAACAAACTGCTTATTGCTCTGCATAACTTTTTCTATACTTTGCAAAAATACATTGGTGTTAGCTTGGTCGAACCTGCGCACGCTCATGTTCATTGGCGCAAATCCTTCATGAGCCGCGTGAATGGTTAGTCCTATGTACCCAGGTTCATTTTGCAAAAGTTCAGTATTTACATATTTTAATACCTCCTCAAACATGGTGTGCAACCACTGTTCGAGGTCTGCATCTTCTGGCATTGGTCTAACAGTAAGGTCAGTTTCAGAAAACCCAGAATAAAACTTACTAAGCGTTCTTTCCCTAACTCCAATAATATCAAAAATTCGGTACTCTTCGCTATGCAAATTTAGTCTACTTGTGCTTGGCACCTCTTCCATTTAGATTGCTTCTTTTTTTACACAAAGGCCATTTTACTTTCTCTCGCAAACTAGGTCCTTAAGTATGCATTTATTCTTTCAACTATCATTGCAGTAGGTACACTATTACAGCAAATATTCGTCCAGTTATCTACGTTATGCTCTATCGAATCAACTCAAAACCTCTGCGCAAACTATTTACTTAAACTAAACTTACCTATACCTTCTTTTATTTCGCGCTGTGCAACAGCTCCAGTAATTAAAAAAAATATTCCTACTCATCTATTCTTATAACACTCCTCATTTCAAATAACATTCTCAACCAAATATATATTCAGTAACTTATTTCAGCAGTTCTCTAAATCCATTCTATCTCTCGGTCAACTTCCCTTAGCTAGCGTACTTATAAAAGCATATGTTTTTATATTCGTGTTATCGCAGCCACACTATCCGGTTTTTGTTTCTCTTTCTTTTCTTATAAGGTTAGCGGTTCGGGTTGTTTCCTATTTCGCTTGACACGTGGAAAGATGATATGGCAACCGATCTAGCAATAATGTAAACCTGAGAATTGGACTAACGATGCAACTTTGCAGTTTAAAAAGACAAGAAATATGAGCGTAGTCTTGAAGTTCTGCGAAGCGCGCGTGGCAAGAATCAAATGCCTGAGTCAACAGCAATTGGATATATCTCTGTGTAAGCACCGGATGTTCTAGCGCATGCGCTTGACCAAAGGAAAGGGAAGTCTGTTGTCAAGTTACGTAACCAGCAAGGTGGGCTTGCACCGTCTCGCCTCCTCAGTACATAGCTTGGCATTGACACAGCCACTTGTGAGCATAAATATGTATACGTCACATATCTTCCCAGCGGTTCTGTCTGTGCGGGACTTGTATTGACACCTCCTTACAAAGGTATGCCAAGCGCGATGCCTGATATCCCAGCTCTTTTAACTCAGCATTCAGCGCTTCTGTTTTTGAGTGAGTGAGTGAGTGTGTTTTGTTTAAGGGCCCGTCGACAACTTGGTCATTAGGGCCCCGAGTCCAGAAGTAAAATTACATACCGTCAAGTGTTAAAACATCACCCATTAAAAACTACAAATCTACGGTTAAAATAGATAAAAAACCTCTAAACAACTATTAAAACGTTTCATTTAAAATGCTAAAAACAGAAACTTAAAATTGCTACAAAGTAAAAAACACTAAAACGTTAAAAAACCCAAAAATACGGCAATCTAAAAGGCTAAAATCTGAAATAAAATATCCTTACACTTGCTTCATAAAATCAATTCTGGAACAAAACCGCAGCACTGTATTTACAGATACTGGGTCGTTGCCTAAAACTGACGACAGTGTAAGGCCCAGGCCAACGGACTGGCGCTCACGAGCGTATCGCGGACAATCAAGAAGGACATGTGCGACGGAGATTGGAATGTTGCAAGTCGTACAGACAGGCTCCGGATCACCACGCAAAAGGTGTCCATGCGTGGCTCGGGTATGGCCTATCCTCAGGCGGGTTAAAACTACTTCTTCCCGCCTGGAATTCCTGCAGCTGGTATGCCAGGGTTGTACCGTGTCCTTGATTGTCCGTAATTGAGTGCCAGATAACGCTTCCCAAGATTCCTGCCAGAGAGCAAATAGATGGCGACGGAAATATTTCTGCACATCTATATAGGGGAGCGTACGGGTGGAATACTCCGGAAGGCGACATGCAGACTTTGCAGCCGCATCCGCCGCCTCGTTACCCGGAATACCCACATGGCCTGGGATCCACGTAAAAACAAACTGGTATCCGCGAGACAGTAGCTGAGAAATCAACGTCTGGATTTTAACAACCAATGCCGAGGTGCCGATAAACTGTTGTAAGGCCTGGAGAGCGCTAAAAGAATCGGAACAAACGATAAAACTGCCAGGACCTGAACTGGAGATAATATGGCAAACAACTCGGCGGTAAATACTGAACTGGCGTCCGGTAGGCGGTACGTATGAGCGTCACCGTTGTATATAAAGGCGCAACCCGTCGAACTACCCATCTGGGACCCATCGGTAAATACCGGACAGGAAGTCCGGTATCGCCCCAGTAGTTCCGTGAATAGTTGGCGAAACACGGAATGAGGGGTAGCTATCTTAACACAGCCCGACAGCTCCAGGTCAAAGCGTGCGCGCTGGAGTTGCCAGGGAGGACATCGGCCACGTGAATGCCGCTCTACGGCTGGCAGTCGAAGGGCGTGTGCAGCAAGCAGTTCACGAAATCGGATACCACTTGGACGGGAGATGGTTGTATTTCGCATATAACGGTGCGCGAGGTCTGGACGCAACACGGGTGGAAACGAAGGGTGACCTGGATGGGCGGCCAGCCTTGCCACGTAAGAACAAAGTAATAAAGAGCGTCGAACAGACAGTGGAGGTTCGCCAGAATCAGCATACAGACAATCGATTCTGCTGGTGCGGAAAGCCCCAGTAGCGAGACGGATACCAGTGTGATGTACTGTGTCTAAAAGCCGGAGTTTAGACGCAGACGCCGCGCCATAAATAAAACAGCCGTAGTCTAATTTGGACCGGACCAGAGAGCCATATAACCTCAACATGACGGTGCGATCGCCGCCCCAAGATGCCCCAGATAAGACCCTGAGTACCCGAAGCGAACGATCGCACGAAGCACGAAGATAGCGGATATGGTGCTCCCATGTGAGTTTACTGTCGAGATGTAAGCCCAAGAACTTAAGGTGCGGTACAAAAGGAAGACGTGTGTCGCGCAGATGAAGATCAGGAGGAGGGTGTACTCCTCGCAGTCGGTGAAAGTGTAGACACTGTGTTTTCGTAGGGGACAGCCGAAAGCCCGTGCGTAATGCCCACTCGGCGATGGAGGTTATGGTCAGCTGCAGTTGACGCTCGATGTGCTCCATACTATAAGAGCGATAGTAGATCGCAAAGTCGTCAACATACAGCGACATCGGGATACCGCTACGAACAACACTAGTGATGCCATTAATGGCAACTGCGAAAAGTGTGACACTGAGGATGGATCCCTGGGGTACACCATTCTCCTGGATCTTCTCTTGAGACAGCGTGTTGCCTATACGGACACGAAAACGGCGAATGAGTAAAAAGTTAAAAAGGAAAACGGCTAAGTGACCGCGCAAACCATAACCGTGTAGAGTACGGAGAATGCCATAGCGCCAAGTAGTATCGTAGGCCTTCTCCAGATCAAAGAAGACACCCACGACATGCTGCTTCAGGAGAAACGCATTCTGTATGTATGCCTCCATGCGCGTCAGGTTGTCGACACTGGAGCGATAGCGACGAAATCCGCACTGAACATTGCTCAGCAGGTTATTCGTCTCTAGCCACCACACTAAGCGAGTGTTAATCATCCGTTCCAAGGTCTTGCAGACGACACTCGTCAGGCAAATAGGGCGGTAGCTAGAGGGAAGTGTCCGGTCTTTTCGTGGTCGAGGGATAGGGATGACAATGCCCTCTCGCCAGGAAGACGGAAAAACCTGCTGATGCCAGATGCGGTTATACATGCTCAACATGAAGGAAAGAGCTGCAGGTGGAAGATGAAGCAGCATTTGGCGGTGGATGTCATCAGGACCGGGAGAAGAATTCTTTGCTAGGGACAAGGAATGCGCTAGCTCCGCCTCGGTAAATGGTGCATTGTACGGTCCACTTTGGGCACTGTTAAAACTAAGGCCTATCTGCTCCGCAGATTCCTTGATAGCTAAAAACGCTCTATCATAGCTTTGGGTTTGGCTAGTACAGGCAAAACACTCGGCAAGGGCGTCGGCGATGTCCTGCTCGGTGGTGTAACGGGAGCCCTGTACGGCAAGGCCAGGGATGGTCGTCCGGCGACACTTGCCGTACATTCGCCGAACAGCAGTCCACACCTTTTGCGCCGAACTTCGACGGGAAAGAGAAGATACATACTTTTCCCACAATTTGCGTTTTGCGTCTCGAAGTATAAATCTTGCCCTAGCACGAGCACGCTTAAAAGCGACAAAGTTCGCCTGCGTAGGATGTAATGTAAAGATACGCAATGCACGCTTGCGTGCTTTAGTAGCCAAACGGCATTCCTCGGACCACCAAGGCACAGGAACGTGACGAGGTGTAGTGGAACCACGAGGAATGCTGGAATCCGCTGCACGAAGGATAGAGTAAGTAAAATACTCCACCATGTCGTCAATGGTGGTAAAACCATCGTCGGTTAGGTGAATGAGGGAACGAAACTTCCCCCAGTCAGCCTTGGAAATAATCCAGTGAGGAAAGCGTGTTGGCACAGAACTGTGGCCCGATAGGTGAATGCTAATGGGGTAATGATCACTGCCAAATAAGTCGGAAAGTACCGACCAGTCGAGTAGAGGTACCAGTGACGGGCTGCTAAAAGAAACGTCAAGTGCGGAGTGCGTACCATAGGCAGATGATAAGTAAGTAGGCACGCCAGTGTTTAATATGACTAGGCCGGACATATGGAAAACGTCTGCTACAAGGCACCCACGGGCATCGTCAATGTCGGAGCCCCAATGAGAGTGCTTGGCATTCAGATCGCCGAGAAAGATGAGCGGTGGCGGAATCTGTGCCAAGAGAGCCCGAAGATCGTTCGTGTGTACGACACTGACCGGTGGCAGATAGACATTGCAAAGGGAGAAACAGAGGCTCTGCAGCTGCACACGCACCGCTACAGCTTGTAGCGGCGTGTTGAGTGGCACACTGGTGGCAGAGATATCATGCGCCACCAGGATAGCAACACCCCCGCTGGCTCGCCTATCAGCTGCAGAGTCATGTCTAAATGCCGAAAAACCACGAAGTTGTAATGCGTGGTTAGGGTGCAAATGCGTTTCTTGTAGACAGACGATTGATGGAGACCGTTGAGAAACGAGATGCTGTACGTCCGGAACACGTGCCCGGAACCCATTAACATTCCACTGGATTATTTCCATGGTAAAGAAGAATTAGGGATTCGTCTTCATCTTTTTCTTTTTCATCTTTACCTTAACCGACTTCGGACGGGGTAGGTTAAATTCGCCATCGTCTGGTGACTCCGCCGACGTCCGGGAGTCTGAAGATCCCCGGCGGCTCGCTGAACGAGAGCGGGAGCGGGACTTCATGGACGATGTGCGACTGCTGGCGCGACCAGAAGGCCTAGAATAATGGCTGTCAACAGGCTGGCTGCGGCTAGTTGTCTTCTGAGCTGGTGTCTGCACGGCTATAGATGTAGTAGCAGGTGCAGCTGTGGCACGAGACGGTGAAGGGGTATTCGCAGGTAGGTCAGTCTGTGTAGAAGCATCTGACACAGGAACGTGCTGGATCGCTACGCTGCTGGCAGGAGCGCGTCGGGCAGCCAAGGCATAACCTGTGGTGGTAGCAGGTTTCAGCTGCTCAAAGCGACGACGCGCTTCTGGAAACGTGAGATGTTCTTTCACGCGCAATTCTTGTATACACTTCTCATCCAGGAACTTCGCACACTGACGCGAGCTGGATGGATGCTTCCCTTCACAGTTTACACAGAGGGGATCCCGTGTACATGTCGGGTCCTCATGGGCTGCTAAACCACAGCGCTCACATATAGCAGGATTATTGCACAGGGTCTTAGTATGGCCGAACCGTTGGCACCTAAAACAACGCATGGGGTTCGGCACATACTGGCGCACGGCGGCACGTTCGTAGCCACAAAAGATGTACTCGGGCAATTTAGTTCCTCTGAACGTCAGAAACACCGTACGCAAAGGTACATCCTTGCCATCCTGCTTTTTGGTAAGACGGTAAGCCTGACACACACGCTGGTCGGAGAGACAGGTGGTAATCTCATCGTTCGACAGATTGTCCAGACTGGAGGTGGTGACAACTCCCCTACATGTGTTGAGCGATTTGTGTGGGGCTACCCGAATTGGGTAGGAGCCCAACAAACTCGCCTTTAAAAGTTTCTGAGTCTGGTCTGCCGTGTTGGTTTCGATCAACAGCGTACCGTCTCGAACTCTGGTCGCGTTCTTAACCGGGCCACATATTCTGTCGACTTCTCGTTTTATGTAAAATGGGCTAAGGTCCTTTATCGTTTTCCCGTCACATGCCAAAGTCAAAACTAAGAAAGGGTCAAAGGAAGAGGGGTTGCGCGGAGACATGATTATTTGGACCCCCATCCGGAACCGTCGGCGTCAGCCTGCCATCCGGGGGTCAAAGGATAAAAGACACCAAAATCTCCACGGTCTGTGCCGCCATGGAGACCCCTCCATGACTGACCTCAAGGCGTACTTCAGAGGAGCTACCCTCCGATCTCCACTGCTTGTCCGCATGGGTAAACCGTTCACCACGTGACACCCCGGTTTTATGCCCCCACCACAGGAATAACCGCCTGTGGCTCCCCGCTTTAGCACACGCTGCCTCAACGGAGTCAGCGTGGATTCAGGGGACTTCGGGTTGATTACACCGGGGCTCCGTCAGCGGTAACACGTCCGGCCGGTGATACTAACCCGACGGCACGCGGCCGTCGGGAGATTAACACCGGCCGTGCCCTCAAGGAGCTACGTGGGTGTACATGACGTGTGGACGGGCTCCGCACCTAAGGCTACACATGGGGGCAGTGTGAAGGGTCCGCACAACCTTCGCGCCTGAGACCTCCGAAGAGCACACAAGTCGGGGGCCGCGCTGAAAACCGTGGGACAGGACCACGGAGATAGGAAAGATCCCTGCTGGTGAGACAGGAGTTATAAAACTAAGGCCTTACTAACTAATAATCGGAATAAACCTAGAAGAGGAAGAGGGTGATATAAAAAGCAACATAAAATGCTGCACGTGGCACAGTTAATGAAGGTGGAGGGGGTGAAGTGATAGTGAGCAGCTCGGGGCCCCGGGTGCGCCAAACCCGGACCTACCGTGGTAGGTTCCCCTGGGGGAGTTTGATTTCGGAGTCCTCTTCTCCTAGATGAGTCGTCGACCAAGACTAATGAGCCTCATCTACCCGTTGGAATGTTCTTAGCTTCCCCTCACCTCTTGCCTACCAGTGGTCACAAAGACACACGTAGCAGGCCGTCTGGTTCGGGTACTGAGCCCCTCCGCCACGGCAAGGCGACACTCCTTCGGAGGGGCTTCTGTTTTTGTCCTTGTGTTTATTCACATTCGTAGTGATTTGTTTTGTTCTTGTTAATATGTAGTTTAGTGTGATGTGCTGAACCACTGTCTGAGTATTATATCGGATTTTAACTGTTGGCTTAACATTAAAGCATGTCTGTTAAATGCGTTAAAAACCAAGCGAACAAGGCACAACTTATGCGTATCATTATAATTGATATTTTTAAGCAAAATTCAGAAGTAAAAAAATTTTGTTTAGAAAATACAAAATTTCGATACATTTTCCATGTTGGGTTGAGGTTAGTTTTTTGAACATTTTCATATCTCATTCTTCAAAGATATTGAATTTAAATCTAAGTCTGTTAGCCGACTTTTTGTTGTTGTTTTGTTCTTGTTAATATGTAGTTTAGTGTGATGTGCTCAACAACGGTCTCTCTGCATTTTATCGGATTTTAACTGTTGGCTTAACATTAAAGCATGTCTGTTAAATACGTTAGAAATATGAGTTCAGAACAAGGAACCAAGCAAACAACTTATGCGCATCAACATAATTGATATTTTTAAGCAAAATTTAGAAGCCTTTTTTTTTTAGTAAATACAAAATTTCAAAACATTTTCCATGTTGGGTTGAGTTTATTTTTTTAACATTTTCATATCTCATTCTTCAAAGATATTGAATTTAAATCGAAGTCTACTAACCTGCTTTTTTGTTTTGTTTTGTTCTGTTCTTGTTAATATGTATGTAGTTTAGTGTGATGTGCTGAACAACGGTCTCTCTGCATTTTATCGGATTTTAACTATTGGCTTAACATTAAAAAAATGTCTGTTAAAATACGTTAGAAGTATGAGTTCAGAAGAAGGGACCAAGCAAACAACTTATGCGCATCAATATAATTGATAATTTTAAGCAAAATTCAGAATCATTTTTTCTTTTTGAGGAAATACGAAATTTCGAAACATTTTCCATGTTGGTTTGAGAACACATCACCACTCCCTTCTGCCATATTTCGACACTAGCGCCTTGCCCTTTCATATCTCATTCTTCAAAGATACTGAATTTAAATCTATGTCTGCTAACCGACTTTTTTTTTAACTATACTTTTCACCGTCATCAACGCTATCGCTATCGCAAACATTCCTGCAATTCCTTTTATTTTCCGCATACCATGGTTTCATATATCATTCTTCAAAGATAGTGAATTTAAGTCTAAGTCTGCTAACCGACTTTTCGTTTTGTTTAAACTATACTTTTCACCGTCAGCAACGCTACCATTATCGCAAACATTCTTGCAATTCCTTTTATTTACCACCCTCATTTCTCCCATTCTTTATTTATACCTTTTCCTCACCTTTCTCTTTCATTCATTCCTAATTTTTCACCCAATCGCAACGTTCTTTATTTCTTCCAATCCTTGCCATTTTTTTAAATCCTAACTACCAATCCCATTCCATGTTATTTTGTGCAATCAAATACCGACACGTCACTTCCGCGTACCATGTTTTACCCGTTGCTTCAAGATCGTTTTCCTCCTTTTCTTCCCAACACCCGTCGAGAACACATCGACGCTCCCTTACACCATATTGCGACACTAGCACCTTGCCCTAGTGGGTATTCATGGTGTATCTCGTCTTAATTCTGCTACTCGCCATCCAGCGTTGGTGTAGTGCATTTCGCCAGGCGTCATGAAGAGGGGTGCAAGGTGTGGCAGGGTCATTTATGTGGTTAACAATAAGCAGGATGCAGCGGAATCCTTCCACTAGGGTCTTTAGGTCAGTTATGCACATAAAATTTAAAAATAAAGATATAAGAAATATATACGGTATAAACGATTGGAGTGCAACCAAATTCTACTTCCAGGCAAACAAGAGGTGGTAGTGTCACAAGATGCCAAACGTGAATTTAAGGTGATGGAAGTGAAATCAGATGGCGACCGTTAATCGGACTAAAGTAAGTCCTAACGCACCAAAAAAGCGGGAAAATTTAAAGTGCAATGTTGGGGTTGAACTTAAAAAGTTGGACAAATTTCTACCATCCCCTTTTTAAGTTCAACCCCAACATTGCACCTTGTTTTCCAGCCTTTTTTGGCAGATTAGGACTTACTCTAGTCCAATTAACGGGCGCCATCTTGAATTCTCTTGCGCCATCTTGAAGTCACGTCCGCCATCTTGCGACTCAAGCACTACTTATCCCCCTGGTGGCAAAAATTGGCGTAACTCCAAATGCTTATACCGTATAGATAACTACTTTGGATGGAAAATTTTGATTTTCTTTAAAATCGCTCCAACAATTTTAATTAAAATGCCATATGTTTGAGATATTTTTATGAAAAATTAAATGATATTTTGAATATTCTGGCTATAGCTCCTGTAGTCGCATTTACTCTGGACGACTTTTCACAACTGGTAAACCGTTAGAAATAGACCAAATCATACTATACAAAAATGCAGATCTTGCTAAAATACACAATTTATGTCCAAAAAATTTTCTTGTAGGTTGAACCATTTCGGAGATATTCCTTCTTATGCGTGTGAGTTTCGAAAAACATAACTTTCGTGAAATGGAACATCGTTGTTCATTTTTTTTGTATGTTAAGTGTGTAAAGAGAACGGAATCTCAAAGCTTTAAAATATTTGACTATCGCACAAAGCCTACTGTATTGTAATATTCTTCTTGCACCTACAAGGAAATAAGCTATAAGATAATTATGTACAACTGTTTATTTTAACAGGAAGAACATATAGGAATAAGAGTTTGTAAGAATGTTTAGTACAAGAGTACAGAAAGTCATGTGAGTGCAACACATCAGATTTTTAGAAAAAGGTCCATGTGTGTGCCTGTATGTATGTATGTATGTATGTATGTATGTATGTATGTATGTATGTATGTATGTATGTATGTATGTCTGTCTGTCTGTCTGTCTGTCTGTCTGTCTGTCTGTCTGCCTGTCTGCCTGTATGCCTGTATGCCTGTATGCCTGTATGTCTGTATGTCTGTATGTCTGTATGTCTGTATGTCTGTATGTCTGTATGTCTGTATGTCTGTATGTATGTATGTATGTATGTATGTATGTATGTATGTATGTATGTATGTATGTATGTATGTATGTATGTATGTATGTATGTATGTATGTATGTATGTATGTATGTATGTATGTATGTATGTATGTATGTATGTATGTATGTATGTATGTATGTATGTATGTATGTATGTATGTATGTATGTATGTATGTATGTATGTATGTATGTATGTATGTATGTATGTATGTATGTATGTATGTATGTATGTATGTATGTATGTATGTATGTATGTATGTATGTATGTATGTATGTATGTATGTATGTATGTATGTATGTATGTATGTATGTATGTATGTATGTATGTATGTATGTATGTATGTATGTATGTATGTATGTATGTATGTATGTATGTATGTATGTATGTATGTATGTATGTATGTATGTATGTATGTATGTATGTATGTATGTATGTATGTATGTATGTATGTATGTATGTATGTATGTATGTATGTATGTATGTATGTATGTATGTATGTATGTATGTATGTATGTATGTATGTATGTATGTATGTATGTATGTATGTATGTATGTATGTATGTATGTATGTATGTATGTATGTATGTATGTATGTATGTATGTATGTATGTATGTATGTATGTATGTATGTATGTATGTATGTATGTATGTATGTATGTATGTATGTATGTATGTATGTATGTATGTATGTATGTATGTATGTATGTATGTATGTATGTATGTATGTATGTATGTATGTCTGCCTGTGGACATCATAACTCAAAAACGAAAAGTTAGTTAAAATCCAAAGTTGGTATTTAAGTTAAATGTCCTTCAAGGATACGACAGGAAGGTTTCGAAGAAAATTACTCCACCCTAAACTACCCTTTACATAGAAAAATGTCTGTCTGTCTGTCTGTCTGTCTGTCTGTCTGTCTGTCTGTCTGTCTGCCTGTCTGTCTGTCTGTCTGTCTGTCTGTCTGTCTGTCTGTCTGTCTGTCTGTCTGTCTGTCTGTCTGTCTGTCTGTCTGTCTGTCTGTCTGTCTGTCTGTCTGTCTGTCTGTATGTATGTATGTATGTATGTATGTATGTATGTATGTATGTATGTATGTATGTATGTATGTATGTATGTATGTATGTATGTATGTATGTATGTATGTATGTATGTATGTATGTATGTATGTATGTATGTATGTATGTATGTATGTATGTATGTATGTATGTATGTATGTATGTATGTATGTATGTATGTATGTATGTATGTATGTATGTATGTATGTATGTATGTATGTATGTATGTATGTATGTATGTATGTATGTATGTATGTATGTATGTATGTATGTATGTATGTATGTATGTATGTATGTATGTATGTATGTATGTATGTATGTATGTATGTATGTATGTATGTATGTATGTATGTATGTATGTATGTATGTATGTATGTATGTATGTATGTATGTATGTATGTATGTATGTATGTATGTATGTCTGCCTGTGGACATCATAACTCAAAAACGAAAAGTTAGTTAAAATCCAAAGTTGGTATTTAAGTTAAATGTCCTTCAAGGATACGACAGGAAGGTTTCGAAGAAAATTACTCCACCCTAAACTACCCTTTACATAGAAATTTTTTTGAAAATTTTGATTTTCTTGAAAATGGCTCTAACGATTTTGATTAAAATGACAAATTTTTAACATATTTTTATGACAAATGAAATGTATATTTTGAATTTTCTGGCTATAGCCTATGTAGCCCAGTTTACTCTGGATGACAAAATCTTACTCAACAAAAAATGTAGATCTTGCTAAAACACACAATGTATGTCCAAATAAACCTTTCTGTAGAGTGAACCATTTCAGAGATATTCCTTGTTCTTTATGGCAGTTTCGGAAAACTTAAAAGTTTCGTCAAGTGCAACATCGTTGTTCATTTTTTATACGTTAACCATGCAAAGAGAATAGAATCTCAAAGCGTTAAAAGATTTGACTATCGCTCAAACCCTACTGTATTCTCATATTGCCCTTGTATCTACAAGGAAATAAGCAATAATATAATTTCTGCAAATGTTTCTCTCAACTATCACGAAGAAGATATAGGAATAAGAGTTTGTAAGAATGGTTAGTACAAGAGTAGAGAAAGTCATGTGAGTGCAACACATCAGATGTTTAATTGTAATTTTCTTTCTATGGGACTATCAGTTTTCACAGTAAACAAAAAGTAATACATGAAATCTTAACAATGTTTTAAAACACGTTTTGTTAATGAGAATCTTTTTCAGTCCTAATATCTTGTTTCAAAGCGAGTGCATTCTTTATACAGTGCTTAATGTTCGCTCTTACTACACAGGGCACCATGTGCAGTGGACGTTGATGATGCATGAAACGATAACTGGGAAGGAAAATTCCAGGCCTAACTTCAGGCTTTAATCGGGTCGGTAAACACTGATTATAGTCTCAGGCAACAAGAACTTCGAAGCTACCTACGACATAACAAAATTGACGTCGCATTTATCAGCGAAACTACATTTAAAGAAGAGCGCACTTTTAAGTTCCAAGGTTATTAAGCATTTCGGAACGACAGAATTGGCAGACGGGGAGGGACTGCTATTATGCTCAGAAACACAATTGCTCGTGCTTCTGTTACGCTGCCCGTACTGGCAGCGTTAAGTGCACAGCTCTTAAAACCCGTGTTAACAACCAAACGGTGATGCTGGTAGCACTTTATCGGCCCCCTAACTCTCCAGATTTCATACAAGACCTCGAACAAATCCTTGCTTTAGAGGGCCATGTTATAATTGCAGGAGATCTCAACGCCCGGTACCCCTGGTGGTATTGTCGCCGAGCAAGCGCGGCAGGAAATCTCCTAGTTGGACTTATAACAGAAAATGACGATATTGAGGTATATCTCCCCAGAGAGCACACTTTTTGGCACAGATCAGGGCACTTTGACCCTGAGATTTTGGACTTCGTACTCACAAAAAATGCGACACTTTCAAATAACTTCACTGTTAATCACTGCCTGGACTCCGACCATCTTCCTGCGCATTTCGACACCGGGTGCTATTACGGCCGGTATCCTTCGCCTTCGGAAGAGGGCCGACACCGACTGGGATAGCCTTACCATGAAAATGCACAGAATGGCACAACCCAGGCTGTCATACTGTAGCAAGGCAGACACAGATGTCACCATTGAAAAGTTTACTGCCTCGCTATGCACGGCCAAGAGAAATGCTACCACATACACCACAAGCTCACCCAGTTTTTGCCCGTATCCCGAGGTAGAGCAACTCATTGAACGCAGACGACGCTTGACAAGACTTTAACGGTACACCCGTGAGCCTGAATATAAAGTGCTACCAAAATGGCCACGCAACGTCATTCAGCAACAAATTAAAATCTAAAAAATTGAACAGTGGGAAAACAAAATGTTGAATACCACCCATTCGGACTCTTCCTTGTGGAAATTATTAAAGGCTTTCAAGGTCTCCACGAGCGTCAACACCACAACGGAAGCGCTGCACACTCAAGGTGGCCTGCACTTCTCTGCAGAGGAGAAAGCCGAGGTCTTCGCTGACTGTCTCCAAGACAGATTCACCGAAAATCCAGTGACCAAGCGCGACCTAGAACGGGAGGTCCAGACATGCGTACAAACCTGGGTAGCGCAGAAGCAAGGGCAACAGTTACCCCTTATAACGCCGCAGGAAGTTTACAAGCTCATTAGGAAACTGCCTAATGGGAAAGCTGCCGGCCCAGACAAAGTGACTGAGGAACTTGCACCTCCCACGAAAAGCTCTGTTGCAACTAACGAAGATATTTAGCGCCTGTTTGCAGCACAGTTAATTCCCCTCCACTTGGAAGCGAGCCAAGGATACACATGAACTTTCAAACTCAAAATTTGGCTTTAGAAAAGGACATTCCACAGAATTGCAGCTACTCAGGCTAACTGATGACGTAACTGAGCAATTTAACAATGGGGCTTCAACGTTGGCGTTATTTCTGGACGTAGAGACCGCGTTTGACCGGTGCTGGCACAACGACCTAATTTATAAACTGCACCACACTTACCCGGCCCTTCAAAATTATCTGCACTTGGTGCACAATTTTTTGAAAAATCGGTATTTCTACGTCCAAGTGGGAAACTCCTCCTCCAGGGAGCGAGTGATGCGGGCTGGCGTCCCACAAGGGGCAAACATGTCGCCGTTTTTTGTACATATTGTGCACATTTCCCAGTGGACGCCAGATGCAAGGTCGCCATATATGCTGACGACACTACAATATACAGCCGCTACAAAAATCCTCGTTTCCGCCTTGCAGAAATGCAAACATATGTAAATAGCTTCCTCTCATGGCTACATGATTGGAAAATCAAAATTAATCCTAATAAATGCCAGCTGATACATTTCTCAAAGCGGCATCACAATTTGCAACGGGCCTAACGATCGGTGGTCAAACATTGCACTGTCGTCGGTGTATTAAATACCTAGGCGTCACCATGACCCGCACGATGTGCTGGTCCACCCACATAAAAATAGTGCCAATAAAGGCAGACAGCGACTAAAGTTATGCATCCCGATCTTCCGCAGCAAACAGCTGCAACTCAGATCCAAATTAATTTTATACAAGACATTTATTCTTTCGGTGGTCCTGTATGCATGTGGGGCCTGGGCTGATTCCTCCAAAACTGCTTTAAAACAAATCCAAACCCTCCAAAACCTCTCCCTTCGAAAAAATCCTCTCTGCCCCACTCCGAACCACCAACCAAACCCTTCACCTTGAAACCCAGATTCCATCTATCCCAGAAGCAATAGCTAAAAGAGCCAAGGCAGCGTGGGCGCGCATTAGAAATCACGAAAATTACGTGATCACCAATATTGGCAAAGGTGAACCAAAGCACCGCAAACACGCTAGGATAAAAATGTTTTAGAAGTGGCACGGCTCGCCGACTAACGTGCGCCCATGCAACCTCAGCCCTAGGTCACAAACTCACTACTACAGGTCTATGCCTCGGGAACCATACAGGAGCTGCAACCTGACCGCACAGGCATTCCAGCATTCGAGAACAGGTCGCACAGGTTCTCCTGTACGGTATGTTTTGTTTGCACAGCACCTAGCCACTAATGCGACTTTATCTGTGCGATATTAAAGGATGTCATATTGTCATGCTTTTGTGTCTTGGGCAATGGTTTCTTCCTGTATACCTAATTTAGAACACAGGAAGGGGCAGGAATAGGTGTTGGGGTGATAATGTGTTAGAAGATGGGAGTGGCATTACCCTTATCCAAGGGCGTCCTTGGGTAGGCGGTAACTTTTCCTTCTTCGAGGTGCTCTGTGGTCGTATTGACCTAATGCCCGTACCAGCTGACTGATGTGGGAGTTAAGTTTGGAGTGCATGGTTCGGTATCGCTCCCTTACCAAGGCCATGGTGTCGGGAAGTCCGGATTCGTTGTGAAGGATGTAAGACGGGAATCTACGCCCGGTACCATATATCATTCTTAACGCCCTATTCTGCACTGTTTGCAGTTTGCGTATGGTAGAAGGTGCCGCTGATCCCCAGGCTTCGGAGCCGTATAAGATCAATGGCGGAATGATTGCCCGGTAAATTCGTAGTTTTAAATGATTGGGCATGGTGGATCGGAGGATAGGGTAGAGCTGCCTGAGCGCAGCGTGACCAAGTTTGGCCTTTACGCGGACGTGTGGGGAGTATGTTAGCCCGCGGTCGAGGAGAACGCCTAGAATTTGGCGGAGGTTACCCATGGTATAGTTCTCCGCCTAAGCCGAAGTGACCGTTCTGGCCGCTAATGGCGAACCATTCCAAGGAGAGCGGAGCTCTTCCCTGGACTAATAGCCACTCTCCACTTCTCACTCCAACGGCCGATGGCGTCGAGTTGTTGTTGAAGGGGAGGGAGGCAATATCTCACATTTTTGTTTTGTGCAAACAGCGGAAAACCGTATATAGTGCAGTGCGTGGGCTGGGACGCATATTTTTGGTGTGTCCAGTGTAAGCCTGTGTGTGTGTGTGTGTGTGCGCGCGCGCGTGCGTGTGATGGGACATATAGTTTTGGTATGTCCAGGAGTGAATGCGTGTGTGCATGTGTGTATTTAAATGTGTGTTATATATAATGCAACAAAACACTCAAAAGACAACGAATAACTACAAGCAAAAACTGTTCTCGGTGATCTAAAGATGGTCACCGTATGGGTTTTTGATAATCCCAAAACCGTAAATATTGATAATTATAAGTTAATGATAATTGTAGCCTGTAAATATTTATAATTATAAGTGAATGACAATTGTAGCCTGTAAGCTGGGCCTATGTACCGGCACCAGGCAAAACGTTCTCAATAAACAAACAAAATACTCCTGTATGGATGTTTGGTCTGGGCCAATGCCTCCAAAACCGCCCTCAAACAAATTCAAAACCTCCAAAGCCTCTCCCTTGGGAAAAATCCTCTCTATTCCACTCCGAACCACTAACTAAACCCTTCACCTCGAAACCGAGATCCCATCCATCCCAGAGGTAAAAACAAAAAGAGCCAAGGCAACATGGACGTGCATTAGAAACCACGATAATTACGTGATCGCTAACATTAGCAAAGGCGAGCCGAAGCACTGCAAGCACGCAAGAGTTAAAATGATCTAGATGCGGCACGGCTCGCCGACTAATGCGCGCCCATGCAATCCAGGCCGTACATACACTAAGGCAGAGGCCCGCGCCTCGGGAAACACCCAGGGGCTGCAACATGTCCGCGCAGGAAAACAGAGGAAAACTGTAAATAGTGTACAAAGTGAAGTGTAAATAGTTCAGTGCGCGAGTTGGAATGCATATTTCTGGTGTGCCCAGTGAAAGTGTATGTGTATGCATGTGTGTGATGGGACATGCTGTTCCGGTATGCCCAGGAGTGAATGCGTGTGTGTATGTGTGTATATAAATATGTTTGTATATACATAAAAAGAAAAAAAACCACTCAAAGACAGAAACAAACGAAAACCTACAAGAAAAAGCTGTTCTTGATGACTTAAGGTTGGTCACCGTATGGGTTTTTAACAAAACAAGAAAAACGTAAAAATTGTAAATTTCTCTGATTATAAGTCCATCCCAATCATAGCCTATACGCCGGGCCTAATGTACCGGCACCACGCCCAATCTTGATAATAAAGAAAACGGATGGGACGCGAGTCGTCGGCGGATCTTCGAGAAGTCAGCAGCAGAGATCTACAAGAAGAAGAAATCGTCGCAGCAAACAAGCTGCCACCGTTGGATTTCCGGTCGCGGTAGCAATACCAAGACCAACGCTTCGAGCACTGCCATGGTGTAGATACCAAAACTCAGCTAAGCGCTTGCGCTATAGCAATATTGCGGTATAGACGAGCAGGGGAATAAGGCTACAGCGAGCAATCGTACGATTAGCTTAAGCGCCTCTCTCAGGTCCGGCTCTCTTTTCCCCTTGCTTCTAAGCGCTCGCTAACTGTACTTTTATCTACTCTTCTCTTTTCCTCTTTCTATCTAGTTTTAAGACAATCCCCCTTATCTCTTCAACCTATTTACAATACACACACCCTTAAACTCACCCCATTACTCACACACTCTTTTACACACGTGTACGCTTAGACGCACTGGCAGGAAACTCAAAGGGACCTACCACCTCCGAGACTACCATGACCCTGAGAAGCAAACCCACCAAATCCTCTTCAAAAAAACCCTCTACCTCAAATCCCAAAACACCCACCAAAGCTTCTCCAAATACCAAAGCGCCTCTTCCCAGCTCTCCTGACTCACCAAAGGCCAGGACCTCACATTACGAGACGCAAACTGTTACGGACACACACACACAATCACCAACACGGAGAGTGGCAGCTCCACACCGCCTCCCACATACAGAGAAGAGGGCAGACCTTGCACCGGTATTCATATACAAGAGCCAGGCCCAACACATACGCTCCCTGACACGCCACTTTGACAAGTCCTGTAAACTTACAAATACCGAATATCAACCGCTAGGAACTCCGGAGATTAAGATGTTTTGTCTGCGTGACTACCAGATTTTGGTAGCATACCTCAGGTCCAAGGACGTACAGTTCTATCTTCTCCCCATCACCAAGTAAAGAACAGTTAGGTTCGTAATTAAAGGACTATATGCCCAAATCACCGGGGATGAACTTATAGAAGACCTGGCCTACCTAGGGATATCGGCGTTTAGAGCCGTTCAAATGCGCAAACGCAACTGGCGTCGCACCCCACTGCCTATGTACCTCATAGAGGTGACGGTTTCTCACGAACAAGAGTAGAAAATACTAGCCCTCAAATACCTGGCACATTTTAAGTTTAGGATAGGAAGTACAGAACCGCTCTTGAACTGAAGCAATGTACGCAATGTCAAGAGCTGTAGCACGTACAGAGAGAATGTAGATCCCCAAATTATGTATGCGCCAAATGTTCAGGCCCTCACCCCTCAGGTGCGTGCACCGTTCCGAAGCGGAGCGGTACTTCGTGTTATGCGGCCATAGGGGCCATGGTGCAACCTAACGCGGTTGTACCACATACCAAGCAGCAGTCATGAGGCCCTCGCCAACACACTGTGCGCAGCCTCAAAGACCCCCTCAAAATTCAAGCAGGACACATTGCTATACAGAGGCTGCCGCTGATGCAAAAATGCACCACACAGGGTGGCTCACATATATAGAGCCCCCCCCCCCCAAGCTAGTCACCGAGGAGAGCCCAGCAAGGATTGAGCGACCCCCACATCCCCTACCACAAACTCCACACACACACGCACGCGCACACACACACAAAACGTACGCTCATAAAAGGCAGGAGAGCCTCACCCTTCCGCCCAAAAGTCGCCCACCCCGAAAAGAGGCGCCCATAACAGAAAATAAATGGCGATGCCGCAAGGAAACTCTTGCGTGCCATGAGGTTACCCAAACACACTGTTCCCCTGGAGTTAATAGAGGAACAACTTAGAACAGGCATCGACAAACGTACTCAATGAGGCCTCGTAACTATGACGTGTCAGGGGCAGCGCTTACTCTGTCTCCCCCTCCCTCGCTGCCTTAGCTGGCACTGCATACACACCGATCACGGGCGAACTGTCCTGTCGTATTTACCTGCACTTCTAAACATGTCTGTCAAAGTGTAATTAGATAAACTTCTTTAATTATAACTTTGAAGGATATTAGTTTATTTAACTTAAAGTCTTAGTATATTCATAGAATTAGAGTGCATCTAATTATTCCTGGTCTATTAAATTTGATATCTAGAATAGCACTTTGATAATTTCTTCTCTCATCATGTGAGGAACGTAAGGTGTTTGTTGTGCTCTAAAGTTCAAAAAGGCACTCATCAATGGAACATCAAGCGGCATTATGATACATGTCATAAGATCACCATACAATTATAGAGAAGCATGTAATCATAAATTTACACCACGACTTAAAGTAGCATAACACTGACGTAGTGTCCTTTATTCATTTTTTGAGGTCTAGATTGGACTAACCAACTGCAACAGCTCAAAGAGCAATATTCAGATAATACACCTAATATTAATTCAAATATTATAACTGATAGGCAACTTCACGCCAGCTATGCTGTTGCTTTGGAGATTGCTTAGTCACTGAGGTGTTTTCGTGATGGAGATTTCATAAGAAATGTGAGAGTAAAGTTGCCAACATAATCTGCCCTGAATAATATATTTTTAGTAATATTGCATTATCACCACTAACCATATAGAGGATACATAAAATAGCAGAAATAACCGAAAAAACACTACAAACCGAGGTCCATGAATTTATAGCTGTTTCTCTCGCGTTGGATGAAAGCACTGACAACGTTGACACAGCACAATTAGTAATTTTCACTCGTGGAGTTACCAATAACCCCTCGATACACGAATATATGCTTGAAGTCATTCCACTTACGGAACATACAACAGGGACATAATTATGTCAAGCATTTAAGAAATGTGCAGAAGAACAGAAACTGAATCCAAAAAAATCTTGTATCGCGATTAACAGATGTTAATTTGCGTGCTATACTGAGAGTGGCTACTTGTGATGTATCACTAGATTTTCATGGTACATTGCAAATAGGAGTGAATTGAAATATATTGCTCAAATATCTAGGCCTATCTAAAGTATCGTAGACCAAAATAGCTGGATTCAAGTATGTGTACTATTCCTTATTGTACTCTGTAGCGAGCGAGTCCAGCACTGACTCTGAACGAAGGTCAATGCCATCCCCTGTTCTACATTACGTCATGTGCATTGCGGATTGCATGTTGAGACGTCATACTGATACCCCATTGAGTACATGTTTGCCGATGCCTGTAAGATTTAGAATGTTCATGAGCCACACCTCCCAGGAACAGACCCACTAATACTTATACACTTCCTATCTGACATACTGACAGCTCATCACGAACATCACCATGGCTGAAACAGGCAAAATTAATATAAGTTTCTGGAACTGCCGAGGAGTGCGCAGAAAGAAGAAAGATTTGGCGGACTTTCTGAAAATTCACTCAATCCAAATTGCTGTGTTAAACGAAATTCATTTAGGCAACACAGATTTTTACTTCCTGGGTACACAATTAATAGAACAGACCGTAACCAACGAGGCGAGGGGACGGCAAAAGTCATGCAATCCTCCATTAGTCACCATCAAGTTCATATCCCGGGGCTTAATCGTTTAGAAGCCACCGCGGTAAAAATCAATACGTTCCATGCTGTATTTACACTAGCGGCTATTTACAATCCCCCGGGGGATACTGACGAGGACGTCGATAAGATCATGCGTTTAGACACAAAAACCACAGCGGCTGGGGACTCTTTAACTGTAAGCATCATCTGTGGCACAGTTTCAACCCAAACCCGCAAGGAACAAAATTACTGAACTATATAAACAACACTAACTTTTTCATGATAGAACCAGCAGAACCTATATACATCCCTCATGCTAATAACCATACACCGGATTTATTAGACATCGCGATTATAAACAATATATCTTTTAATATTGAATGTAGTTTACTACATGAACGTCGGATCATCTCTCGGTGCTAATGGAAGTTACATTGCCTCTTAGGTTTGAACCAGAAGCACCCAGGTTAAACTATTATCACGTTAATTGGGATGCTTTCAGGAACACAAAGGTAAAGGGCACAGGCACAGAGAGGACACCTCGCTCACTTCAACCTACACAGATTTACTGTGACTACCACGCCCCAGGAGGCAGGGATGAAATGAGGGAACCGAAGGTACTACACAGGTTCGCAGCTAGACAGGCCACAGAGACGCGCGGGAGTCCCTAACAAGTGCTAAAATCTCTTCATCCCGGCGCCAGGCCCCGCCAAGCAGCCACCACACCGCGGTTCCGGTGTCGCACTGAGCGCCCTCCCCCGACGGAGGACAAGGCCTGCCAAATGCCACCTAGCGCCGAGAACAGCAGTTATCATGCGCAATCATCTGCGCCATTTGCCCGGCACAGCCAACATTACACGCACGAAAGTACACCTGAATATATGTTCTTCGTGTTAGTTAAGATAAACATTTGTACAAATTATCTTATTGCTTATTTCCTTGTAGGTGCAAGGGGAACATTAGTACACAGCAGGCTTTGTGCGATAGTCAAATCTTTTAAAGCTTTGAGATTCTGTTCTCTTTGCACACTTAGCACATAAAAAAAATGAACGATGATCCATTTCACGAAAGTTTTAAGTTTTCCGAAACTCACACACATAACAAGGAATAACTATAATGGTTAACCCTACAAGAAAATTTATTTAGACCTAAATTGTGTATTTTAGCAAGATCTACAATTTTTGTACAGTATGATTTGGTCTATCTCTAACGGTTTACAAGTTATGCAAAAGTCGTCCAGAGTAAATACGACTACAGGGGCTATAACCATAAAATTCAAGATATATATTTCATTTGTCATAAAAATATCTCAAACATATGATATTTTAATCAAAATCGTTAGCCATTTTCAAGAAAATCAAAATGTTCGAAAAATTTTCCATGTAAAGGGTCGTTTAGGGTGGAGCAATTTTCTTCAAAGTCTTCGTGTTGCATCCTTGAGAGACATTAAACTTACATACCAACTTTTTTGCGCACGCACCTTTTTCTAATTTTTTTTTTTTTTTTTTTTTTTTCTGACTTGGGGGTCTCAAAACATATATTTCCGATGAAATCTCCACATCGAATTTTTGGGTGGAATACAATACTTCCCCTACTTACCAGTAGAGAAAGCAAAAATAGGGTTTGCAATTAAATTTGCGACAGCAAATTGCGTACCACTGAGGTACAAGCCAGCAAGCCCTGTATCCGAATTGCTCTTGCACCAAAACCGCAATTGGTTAGGCCGCAAATGGCGGAGGACCAGGAATCCAATTCATCGACAGGATTACCTGGAAACAAGATACGAAACAACCGCCCGAACTAGGGAACACGTGGGGAACGAATGGAATCAAACAGAGAATCTCAATCCTCAATCAATTTCGGTTTGGCGAATAGCAAAATGCCTAAGACGCGCAAAAACAGTAATTCCACCACTTATAAGTCTTAACAATAACACTCACTGAGTTCCCTCAGGGCAAAGCTGAGGTCTTCACCCAACACTGGAAGGAGTATTCAAACCAAATCCTGCGGTGGGACAAGCAAACGAAGAGGAAATACAGAATATTGAACAGGGAGTAAATGAAATAAACTACTCGACCACACACAATAAAATGCGAAAAACAAAGTTGGCCAGGTAGGCTGGATTATCAGACATCTGCCCAATAGAAAGGCCCCAGGGCCCAATAAAATACCAAATGTGGTATTTTAACTTTGCCCACACACGGCTTGTGTATTTAAAAACACCAACAGTAAGTTTGTTGGCATAAATAAATAATAATTACCAAATGTGGTGCTTAAAAATCTTTCACAAGTAGCGCTTCTGCTCCTAGCAAACATTTTCAACTACTCTCTTCATAAGGGTAGATTTCCACCGCAATGGAAGAAGGCAAATATTGTCATGCTTCCAAAGCCTAAGAAAAATCTCCCCTTACCTGCTAATTACAGGCCAATTAGCCTATTAAACAAAGTAGGAAAGGTTCTTGAGAAAATAATTCTCAAAAGAATATACTCCCATATCGTAAAGCACAACATAATTTCAGAACAGTTTAGATTTAAACCGCAACATTCCACGACAGTTCAACTACTGCGACTATCTGAACAAATTGCCAAAGGTTATAGCACAAATAACTGGTACCATCTTTTTAGATATTGAGCACGCTTTTGATAAAGTATAGCACGCGGGCCTGATTCACTAACTAAAAACATACAATTTTACTGACTCAATGATTTCTTTGATCAAAGATTACTTAAACACAGGTCTTCCGGGTAATAGTGGAGGACTACTCCTCCTCTCTAAGGCCGATTAGGGCAGGAGCCCCACAAGGAATTTTGCTAGGGCTGATACTGTTTAATCTATATGTAGGTGTCCCAAAATTAGACTGGCAAACTTTGGGAGCTGATCGATAACATTATTTTAAACACTTTTTGCTAAAGAAAGTCTTTTGCTGCGGTGCTTCGTTTAAGCGCTAGACGAGTTAATGCCATAGATTACTGCCTTCCACCCAGTTTAAGTATTTGCGGCAAAATCAACAATGCAAATTAGTGTTGCACTTATCTTAGTAAGTCACACAATCTTAATCCAAGAAACAAAAAGCAGAATACATAAACAAAACACAAACATTTCATTATTTACAGTTAATCACAGCTGTACTATTCAAAGTTAACTAGTGTGTTTGTCTGGAAAATATATAATACTGTTTTAATTCTTGACCAACCTGTTACCACAGCCTGGATCATGCCTCCTTTACTGAGGAGGGAAGTCTTATTGCATCTTAAATATAGCTGGTCTAGGGCAGACTACAACAACGGTTTGGAGCCCAGATGAGCACACCAAAACCACCAGAGGATTTCTATGTTGGAGATTGCAGATAAGACGAGTAATCAGTAGCAAAATAGCAAATCCCAAGGAAGTTCCAACTTCAAGTCCTAGCAGGATTATAAACGCAGATCTAACATTCATGAGCCCATGCTTTAACATCATGGCCACCCTTATGGTGACTGCAGAAGACTTACCATGTAACTTTTCATTCCACTCTTTCTAGAAAAAATGTGTATGTGTGTGTGTGGTGTATGCTGTGTATGGTGTGTCTGTGTGTGTGTGAAATTACTTTAACAGCATATATTAACAATTAAAAACACATTCATAATTTATTACTGTAAATAATTCAGAACACAATGAACAATTAATTTCATTAGTTGCACACAAAGTCTGCTTTGATTACATGAACTTGCATACCACTGCAAAGAATGTACACACAAATTTGAGACAATGTGTATAAAAAATGTTAACAATTGTATTTTTAAGCAAAATGTTTCAACTGTTTATAGCATTGTTGCTGTTCATAGCAAGCACAGAATAGCAACTAATAATTTTTCATTATTCTGAAAAGAAACAAAAACGGCTTTTCACAGTGAGCACTGAACACAAATACTGCAATCTGCTGAACACTTTTTAAACATTATGCATGGTTTCTCATTTATCATTCTGCAACTACTCAGTCTACATAAAATAAGATTTAACAACATGATTAAGCAGCATGGTTATACATGGCTATGTTTCTTAAATTCTGCTTGACAATATAATTACATCCAAATCTAGACACTTACAACAAGCTTTCCTTAAAAACGAAGCAACTTTCATGGGCCTGTTCCTATAAAGAGAAATCCAACATCAGAGATAAACTTCAAGAGGTTTTATAGGAAGGCTTCCATACATTTAGCCAATTACATCTGGTGGTCTCCAGATTATAAGAATTGGTATAGCTGCCAAAATTCTACACATATTATAACACAGATTGGATTTATACAATCAAGAATCTGAAAAACTTGTTAGACTATCCATCTGAAACAGAACATTTCCCATCTTGTTAAAACCCTATAAATAAAATTACAGCTATTGACTTCATTTTAAAATATTTAATAAATATTGATATTTAATAATCTTGTTCGAGCCAAAGCTTTTATCCTTGAAATCCTCAATACAACATACCCCTACACAACTGGATGGCTGGCTCTCTTTTGGATTACGAAGGAGCTGGAGCAGGTGCATTTTGCCAATTCTTTTCCTTATATAAAAAATTGGGGAAATATATAACCAATTTTGATGGTGAAATTGATGCCATATATACATCACTCCAAAATTTATTTCCATCATTACATGAATGCAAAAATGCAGTTATTCTATCTGATACTAAAGTTGAACTTCAAACTATTGGTCCTAATACCCAGCCCAAAATGATAAAGATTAAAGAAATACATGAAGTGATAAAACAAATACAGAATCTAAACAAAGGAATACTCTTACAGTGTATCCCTGCACACTGCAGTGCTTTTGGAAATGAAATAGTACATAAGAATAATCCCTAGTGTGTGTTCCCTATACAGAGGGTACCCGTATCACCCAGCCACAATGTGCTCCAGCTGCAACCAAGGCCACAGAGGAGTGCAGGAATGGGAGCAACAGGGGCCAGCGGTGCGCCTCGCCTGACCATAAGGCAACTACTTGACCTTTTAGGGACACTACCTTAAGTGGCAGATATTGTAGCAGAAAAGGGAACTAAAATCAACTTTGTAATAAGAATTATAAAAACAAAGAAATATATAATTATAATCAACAGATAACATATCAAAATGAACAGTCAAAATGGAAGAAAATTTTGAATGATCCATCAATAGCTCCTGATTTACCAAGGAACATTTTCTGTTACTACATTCTGACTTATTATAGGACATGATTGTTTAAATAAAAATCTTCAAAAAATCGGGATAGCAACATCTCCAAACTATTTACTACACTCTGAGAAAAAGGAAATGATGGAACATCTTAAATACTGTGACTAGGGCTCGGAGGTTCATGCCCTAAAAAAACACTGAAATGTGCATGCAAATATGCTCTTAAAAACATGAAAATATGGCAAGAAATATGTACTATTTAATTAAAACAAGTAACATCCCTTTGCAGTAGACAAGAGGAGTTAGTATAAATAATAAATGTTACCTTATTCCTTAGAGGTTGAATAAGAAGTGGTCCCGCTGCTAGTATTGACTGCTAAATTGCAGTTCACAACCAACACTGCACAAATTTTCAACTGTAAAACATCGTCTGTTGTCTCACAAAACACTTTTGTAACGTGAAATACTTCTCTCCACGTCACAAGATGTTATCGGGGCATATTTAAATGATGTTATCTACTTCACAGAGAGAGTCAAGTCTCTTGGTGTGACAGATGATTTTCTTTTGAGGATGTCTCGAATATCGCACATTTATAACCAGAATTTTTTGAAATTACATAATTCACTTTCTCTTTCACTTTTTGTCCTATGCTACCACGAACTGAACTTAGATCACATATTGTTTTTCCAAAGACAGTAAGTCATTCATGCAAAGAAGATCCTACATCTTCCAATGCCATTGTGGCTTTTGGTATGAAAGAAAAATGGGCAGATAAGAAAGATCTTCTTTTAACCCAGTGTCTGACAATATTCTGCACAGTTTCTATTGATGAAGCATCTATCGACTCCAATGAATTAACAACCTCTTCGACTATTTCTGTGTGCTCAGCATAATATAAAACTGCATTGACCCATGTTCCCCATCGAGTTAAAACTGGTGCAGGAGGAAGTTGGGTATTAGGTGCTGTTGATCTAAACAACTTAACTCTTTTAGGACATTTAACAAAAATTCTCTTTGTATTGGACAAAAATCTATCTACCAATGGGAAAGAATCACGTATTGTCTCAGAAATGCGATGAAGAGCGTGTGCCAAACAAGTTATATGAATTAAGTTAAGAAAAATACCTTTCAGAGTTTCTCCTGATTTTACCATATAAGGACCTGCATCAGTAACAAACAAAAGTAACTAGTCATATTTGATTCCACATGGCCATGACAAACTGGGTCACAGTTACATTGTCACTGGCCGACAATTCGCATGCATTAAGAAGATAAGGTGTAGTCTTTTGTTCATTATTTAGAGCATCCATGATTATATTAGCAATAGAACGGCACTCAGAATCAGGGGTTTCATCAACAGACAACCACACAAATTGATCCGCTAATTCATTTTGTATATTTGACAATACGTTATTGTAACAATGTCCTACATAAGTCTTACGCAGTGTACTTTCTTGATGTACTTGTTGTCGAGTGTACTTGGCAAGAAAATTTTTAAATGTTGGATTGTTAATTTTGAACAAGGGAATATCAGCAACTAAACATGCTTGGCACAAGTCATAGGAAAATTCAGTAACCCTACTTCCTAAACACTCTACTAGCTGTTTTTGAACAGGTTCTTTGTTCGCAAGTTTTCTGATTAAATTCTGCTTATGTTTTGCTGTGTTTATGTGTTGAACTATTTGATTTCTTTTCTCGCTCCCTACATTTTTCTCACACGCTCCACAAAACAGTACCCTAATATCTGTAGATATTAAATCACCTGAAAACTCTTTCTGGAAATTAATTAATTTAGCACTTGAAGTTGGTTTTATTTTCGACATTTGAAGAGTTTTTTACCATTTTATACACCTAATTCAATTTGGTGGGAACCAGTTCACAACACTGTTACGTTTGAATACCACGACAGAACTACTGGTGGGCAGGCAAGCATTGCTATAATCGTGCTGCTCAAAACGTTGACCTGCACTTTATCTTGGTTAATATAAACCCCTCAGATAACACACTGATTATTCTCTACGCACATACATATAATGAAAGGATAGAAACAAGGGATTCAGTGCATGACAGCATTAGTTCTCGCCACCTTGCAAGCTGCATCATCATGTACGATACTAGCAATATGAAAAATATTATACAGATGGAAAAAATAATAAAAAACCATAAAAATCATTAAAATATGCAATATAGGGGTTATAATATTCAAATCTTCGTGAGTTGCATCATGTGCAATACTACCAATATGAAAAATATTATACAGATGGAAAAAATAATAAAACACCATAAAAATCATTAAAATATGCAATATAGGGGCTATAACATTGAAATATTATGCATTTATCAAAATCAAGAAAATATGCAGTTATATGCAATATGCAAAAACATGCAAATGCATGAACTTCCTAGCCCTAATTGTGACTCTTAAAATCTAACATAACAATATTAAGAAGTTAGAAGAATGATTTCATGACAATTAGATACACACACTTCTTGTATTCCTAGTGTAACGATAATATTTATGTGCCTTTAGTTTTGTTGCTGAAATTGTATTAACTAAATTTAGTCATACATTTTGTAGCAATTTGTATATTGAGGGCATTACCATCATCATTTTCACACAGGAACTTTAAGTTTCTGACTACATCAATTCAAATTGATAACAGTCAAATATAAAATTTTACTGTGATCAGAATTAATACTGACACTGAAGTTCATACGAATTACAGCAGGTACAGGCCTGTTTGATGAGACTTTGAGAACAAAATTAATTTAAAAGCTAACAACTAAGGAATGGAAACTCTTGAAATGTCTTATAACTGAGTCAGAATTTTCAATTTACTCAAATTTTGAAATTAGTACTCATGTGAAAATAATGTAATATATGATGCATTTACCCAGATCTTGTGCAGAAACTTTCTTCCCTCAGAACTGTTGAAAAAGAGAAAGACAACATGGTGACAGATGGAAAATATTAAATCTTTATGAAAAATTAAATGGTGACTACAGTAAATGATCTAAGAATTTCATATGGTACAGCCTTCTTGCATCAACCATTTTACAAGGGTGGTTTTAAAGTAAGTATCTTTCAAATATTTTGCCGCTGCAGTGCTGAGTTATGATTTTGAACGCATGCAATCTCTTCCTCCATTCATTAGGTAGCCAGGTCCAGCTGTAAGCAATCATCGTTTTCCCATTGTTAGAGCATTTTGAAATGTTCAAAACAATTGAACAACTCGTCGATTGTGAATCTGATCAGTGAAATCTTCTGAATGCAAGAAATGTTACATCAACAAATATCTATCACCATCTGTGTAAGGTTTATGAGAAAAGAATGAGTGATGGAATGGCAAGGGAGTGGGTTAGTGAAATTTAATGAAGGTCGTGAAAATGTGCATTATGAGCCATAGAGCAGCCGTCATGGGTGTCGGCAGACCCTTTTCCGGGGGAGTGGGGGACATGTTAGAAGTTTGCAGTCAAACAACATTAATTCATTGTTTTGTTGTAAAAAGTTATAGTATTTGTTGTGGATAACCATATTAATTTGTGCTAAATAAAAATTGTTCTTTACCTCAAAATTAAAATAATAGTCTAATAGTCGGTAACTGATTGCACATTAAGTGCACTAGCTTCCAAGGGAAGGCCAGCCCCCCACCCCTCCTTCGTGACATTTATGCCGACTGTGACAGTGGATGATCTAGTGCAAGCTGTAGAAGCCATTCGCAAGGACAAACATTTCACCATTTGGTGTTGTCTTCACATTTTCCACAAATTTCAAAGTCAATCCTCTACACAATGTGACAGAATGCTTAGGATTTTGGAAATTGTGATGGGTGCCCAAAAATCTTACAGACGAGCACAAGCTATCTGCCACTACACTGACTGTTCTCATAGGACATGCTCAGGAAGGCAATGACTTACTAATGCACATTGTTCAAGGTGATGTGGGTGTGTCACACCACTCCTGAATCAAAATAACAATCCATGGAGTGGAGGCACACAGCACTTCCCGTGAACAAGAAATTCAAACAGATGATATCCACACGCAAGATCATGTTCACAGTTTCCTGGGACAGACAAGGTGTTTTACTGGTTGAATTCTTACCCAGGAATGTGACAATCAACAAGGATGTGTATTGTAAGATGCCACAAACACTGCATCCTGCATTGAAGAACAAAAGGCATGGAATGATTTCATGAGGAATCCTTCTGTTTCATGACAATGCGTAGCCACACAGCAAAACAAACTTAAGATCAGATTGCATCATTTGCTGGGAACAATTTGACTGTGCTGCCTACATTCTGGATTTCTCACCAAGTGACTTTCATCTATTTTTTCATCTGAAGAAATTCCTTGGTAGAAAACATTTCTACACTGATGATGTGAAAGAGCAAGGGTAGACTTGGCTTTCATAACAGGCAGCACCATTCTTTGATGAAGGCATACAAAAATTGGTTTCCCACTACAAGTGCTTGAATAATAGCGGTGAGGAGGTATGTGGAGAAGTAGTATAGAGTATAAAGGTAATAAATGATGATAATGATGATAAAAGGTTATAATTACAATAAAATATTTGGAAAATAATGTTCCTTATTTTTTTGAAAATTATTGGTACTTTAAAAACATGCTTCATATTTGATCCATGAGGGGAATTTCAGTTCATTGTGTTAAAATGATGGGAACTGAAGGAAATCAAAGGAAAGAAGTCTTTCATACTGAATGGTACAGCCATGAAAAAAATTATTGAGTGCAGTAACATTATAAAGTTAACATTCGCATGTGTACTATGCTGCAAATCAGACTCATACACAGCAAGGCAAGACAAAATAAAATAAAACAAAAACAATTCTGGTTAGCAGGAGCTGCCAAGACCACCTACGGTTCCCATCCCTCTTCTGGCTGGGTTTGGGGCTTTCATTTATGGTTCCTTTCTGGCAGCAATATTTTGGTGTGATGTCACAGCAGCTAATGAGATGGTTGGTGTGTAGGTAGGAGAGGGGTGAAGGGAGCATATGAAAGTAACCATTGCCCACTTTTGTGTGTATACATTGTATTTTTTCTTTTTCTCTATTCTACTTTATGATTTTTTAACTGTGTGTATATTCTAAGAATGAATTAGGCATTGTGATGAGAGTAGGTATGAAGTTTTACACACTTTATGTATCACTGAAACATTTTTGTTTTCTGTAACTTTGTATTTTTCTACATTCAAAGTGTTTTGTTTTTGCTGCTGTTGGTTTAGCATAGTGTGTGGAACCATGGCCAGTCTATTTTATGGTGTATAAATCTGTTGTACTATGTTGGCAGATTTTAGAGGTATTGGTGTGCGTCTTCTTGATCCTGTTGTTCAATATTTTCTACCAGGGCCTTGATGAAAAATAGAGGTTGAGGTTGTGGTTTTTCTAAATGGATTGTCTGCACCTATTGCATAGTTGTGTGCTGCTTGCAGTAGGAGCCTTCTGTTTTGGAGTGTACTTGCTTTATTGGCGTAGTTGGTGTAACTTTGCCAAATGAAATCTGGCCGTGGTTCTGCTTTTGTGAGGGTATAAAGGTCTTTGATGGGATAGCAGTGCAGCATCTTGGCGGCAATGCACAGACATTTATGTTCAACAATTGAGAGGAGGTGTATGGTTGTGGGTGTGGTGATTGGACCAAGTGCTGTTGTGGCATATGTTAACACTGGTCAGATCAGTACTTTGTATAGGTGTATGAGTGTTGTCGTTAGTAGACCTTTGCCGTTTTGTCTGGCCAGGAAACAAAGTGTTGACAGAATTGGTTTTGTTTGTTTGATTCTATGCCTGAAGTAAGGATATGTTTTGAGTTTGTTGTTATCCCTAGGTATTTAGTAGTGGTTTTAGCTTGGATCAGCTGGCCATCAACTTTAACACGGATGGGAGTCTTTGTGAGACAACCCTTCTGTTTCATGGCAAACAGCCGTGTTCTGTCAGTGTTGATTTGTATGCACCAGTTATGGGCCCACTTTGTGAATGCCTGAAGTTGACTTTCTAGTTGTTTTCTGACAGCGGCAGGCCTAAAACTGGAGCACCAGTACAGAGGTCATCTGCATATTGAGCAATCTAGATAGTGGGTACTAAATGGTGGGGGCATGTCATAGGTGCAGAGGATGTAGAGAAGGCACTTCCTTGTGTCTCCACTTGTGGATGTATTGCATTTGAAAATCTATTGTTTATTTTGATGTTGTCTGTTCTTCCTTGCAGGAAGCTGGCGGTCCATCTTACAATCTTTCTTTGAAATTTTAGTGTGGTCATGTTCATTTTATGGCCCAGCCACAATTGCATATATGCATGTTCTGTGTCCTACCTACTGTACTTATATAGGATGTTCACTTTATGGCCCAGCCACAATTGCATATATGCATGTTCTCTGTGCTACCTACTGTACTTATATAGGATGTTCACCTTATGGCCTAGCCACAATTGCATATATGCATGTTCTGTGTGCTACCTACTGTACTTATATAGGATGTTCACTTTATGGCCTAGACACAACTGCATATATGCATGTTGTGTGTGCTACCTAGTGTACTTGTATAGGATTTTCACTTTATGGCCCAGCCACAAATGCATATATGCATGTTCTACGTTGAGAGGGTGATTGAGAAGTTCAGATACTTTCTGTCTGTAGTTGTCTCAGTTGGCTTTCTTGAAACAAGGCACTTCGTAAGGCATCTGAAATAATGGGTACATCTGTTGTGATGTGGGTTATTCGATGTTGGGTGATGCAAGCACTTTATCAGGTGATGAGGGCTTCTGCTGCTGGTTGCCTATGTGGGTGGGACCAGGAAATGGGACTAACTACAATGGCATGTCATTTCATTTAGTAGGTTGAGGAGCAGTTTACCACTGTAATTGGTTCACATGTCCAGGAGGCTTTGGTGCTGAGCATTTAAGTCGTCTATGATGAGCAGGTTCTTATGTTTCTTTGTTAGCTGTTTGAAAAGGTCTGTGGGAAAGCGGTTGTTTTGGTTGGAGTAGGAGGTTGATGCATAACTGGCGACAATGTCTATTCTTTGTTGCTGCAGTTGTACTTGCAGCAGCACTGTTTCTTTGGAATAGAATTAATCTGATACTTGAAGTTGTTTTACTAAGAGTTGGGGTTTCACCAGCACCATGACTCCACCTCCAAGTCCTGATTGGTGCTATCTGAGTATTTGGAATGGGGGGGAAGTGGAATGTGTTGTAACGCTTGAGTTTGGTTTCATTTACTGTTAGTATGTCTGGGTCATGGTATGTGATCACTTCTTTTAGTTCTTCTCTCTTTGAGAGTATGCCATTTGTTTATGTGCAGGTCATGACCTCTGCTGTTCTTACTTTTGATAGTTGGGCTATTGCTTCATTGCATGACATTTGTTGCAGTAGTATGGGTTGGCTGGTGTGGTGATTAGCATGGCAAGCTGTGGGTCAATGTTAAGTCATATTGATTATTTTGTTAAGTGTCTTCTTAGAGGTGTACTACATATCAAGGGCGGGGTGATGCCGTGGATTACTACTGTAATGTATTTCAGTAGCTGCTCAGATAGAGGGTCGACTAGGCTTTCTATATATTCGATTAATGTTGGTGCAGCTCATGCAGTTGTGCTGGGTTTTCTCTGCATTTTGGAAGGTGACCTACATCATATCTTTCGTTGTATGGATTACTTTCTGCTTGTAGTTTTTTATCTGATGGTATACCGGGCAGGTCATGTTGTATTTGGCGCTCAGGTGTTGAGACTGGTGCAGGGGCAGGGGTTGGTGGTGGTAAATGTTGGAAGGTTGTTTCCTGTGCCATTACTGGCGTGTCTCTCAGATAGAGTGCACAAAGACCTATACTGTACAGTGGCCAGGATCATTACATGGGGCGCAGTATGGTTAGGTTCCTTTTGAGTTGGCATGCTGGCAAACCTGTGTGGATTGCTTGTTTCTGCAATAGAAGCATTTGAAGTGGTTGGGAAAGTCGTCCAGTGACCGTATCGCTGGCATTTCTGACAAGGGATGTGTTGATCGTTGCTGCGGGTTGGAACAATGTGGATAATGTGATATATTTCAAGCCCTTGGTTGAGGGTTTCTTGTAGAGTCTGTAGGTCATTATTACATTATACTATAGCTAAATAATCACAGAACAATTAAAAGAACCGTTCTTCGCTAATTTCACAGTAAATACCTGTAAACAACCAAACCTTCTTTCTTTCATTTTCATATTAGCACCTTTTATGTGGAAATAGATAATGTTATAATAATACAAAACCACTATTTGATATGTAAAATACTTACCTGCTTCTTGTAAACTAGAAAACAAAGAAAAACACAACAACCTCATCTCCAGTTGTTTTACATGTAACAAAAAGCTAATAAAACATTGTTTAATGCTTAACTGCTGCATGTCTACCCAGACTTCTGGCACCTTTACAACACTTAATAGTCATCCGGACACCATTCAGGAATAAAAACAACTATTCTGCAGGGACTAGAAATGAGTGAGTGAGTGAGTGAGTGAGTGATTAGGGTTTAAGGGCCCGTCAACAGCTAGGTCATTAGAGCCCCAAGTCAAAAGATAAAAAACAGATAAAACTCACCACCACTTAAAACTCAAAGTTAAATATTAAAACGGAAGCTAAAACAGATAAAAGGTAAAACAGTTAAAACTTAAAACTTGTCTAAAAGGTAAGCTCAAAACAGTTAAAACGTGTAAAGTGATCTAAAAAGGTAAGCAGATAAAATGTAAAAGGTAAAAAGTAAAACCACGAAATAATATTTAAACTTGCTTACCAAAGTCAAAACTGCCAACGAACCCCAGCACTGAATCCACAGCTACCGGGTCGTCGCCTAAGATCGACTTTAAAGTAGAACCCAGGCCAAACAACAGGCGCTCACGATTGTAGCACGGGCAATCAACTAGGACATGGGCTACAGAGAGCTGAACGCCACAGGTGGAACATACCGGCGCCAGCTCACCACACAGATAGTGTCCATGCGTGATGCGTGTGTGACCTATTCTCAGGCGGGCCAAGATGACTTCTGCCAGCCTGGTATCCCTTGAAGATGTTATCCAAGGTTGCACGGTTTCCTTGATCGTCTGCAATTGAGTGCCAGTGATATCCAGTGATATGATTGTTGCCAGACAGATAAAAGATGGCGACAGAAGTACCGTTGTACATCCGTGTAAGGAAGACTGCGTGTAAAAATCTCCGGCAAACAGCAGGCAGACTTAGCAGCCTCATCAGGGACTAGATATGAATGTCTTTCAATCTCTGTCAATAGATCTTGCCCATTTTCACAATATGATTTCACCCACCTCCTCTGAGTGGAACACCTCAAATGCTACGTGCTCTGGTGACCGTACAGCCTTGTGAAACCATGGTGAGAACAGCACCTTGTTCCACGGCTTCTACCATTACTGGAGTATGAATGAATATGCCATTGTAGGGTACCAGTAGCAATTGATGACCTTTTTCACTCATGAATGGAACTAAGCACAAGTGTGACCAATATAAAAAAAAAGAAAACAAAATAATGACAAAGAATCAAGCACATCACCAGTAGTTGAAAGCGTTGGATATGATATAGATATATGTGCATGTGTCTAATGCTAAATTTATAACAAATATTGTGGAAAATCTATAATAGTTTAAACTAAAAAATTTGAAGTAGACATTGAGAATAGAAGAAATAAAATAAAGGGGAACAAAAATATATACACCAAGATTTGAACTTAGGTTTCCAAGTGTCTAATGCAAATACCTCTGATCTGTAAATGCTTGGGCTTGGAATGGCCTATTACCACATCAGTTAATACGAGATGCTGTAACAACAACCGTGGTTTTTAAGGTAACATGATTTATTTAGCGTATTCAGGGTACCTGTTGCCTTACGATTGTCATTAATAGTTTCGGTCAAGTGGCTTTTGGCCGCTCCTATTTGTATAAATATCAATTAGCATAGCACCAGACAGATATACTTTTGCTTTCTGTTGATGCATTGGCTAAAAAAGAATAGGGTGGATAGCAATAGTTTGCCACATTGCCCGTTTCTTTATCAGGAACAAATACAAATGTAAGTAGTGATTCAAGACACAGCCTATTTGTGTGTTTGACAGAAGATAATGTATACCACAAGATTTAATAAACTCAGGCTGCATGTTGGAAACATCAACTTGTGTAGGGCCCACATGACCTAGCTGTCGACAGGCCCTTAAGCTTTACTCATCCATCCATTGACTTGTGTAAACCACGCTGCAATAAAAAAGGACTTTCTGCTCTCTTCATGAGCTCAATCATTTTCTTCATAGCTAAATATATGAGCTTCTGAATGTAAACCACAAAAAAGCTTGCTTATACTTGCAAAAACTGATCACAGGACCTATGGACTTGGGGGGAAAATTTTACAGTAAGATACTAATAAAAAATTTGGGAGATGAGCATCTAAGAAAGCTTATAATTATAGCTGCTTCATATAGTGAGTCACACTTCTAAGGCAGGTAATGTTAGTTTTTTTTTTTTTCTTTCAGGCATTATGACAGCTCTACAGTTTACAAAACCAAAATATAAAATATTTAGATTATTTCCTTGAAAAAAGCTAGGTCTTTTAAGGATATCCCTCCAGCAATTTATGAGGGTGATCAACAAAGACTGACTGATTTTTTCTTCACAGATGTTTATTACTCCATTCCAATGTTTACATGATCTTTTTTAAAATATTCTCCTACTACTTGAATACACTTTTTATATTGTTTCTGCTGATTATCCAATACATGATGCAAGCAATTCTTTGTTCAGACCTTAAGAATTGTCTCACTTTTCTTGAGCACTAATTGAGAGCTCTCCATCAAATGCCTAGGGAGTTTTGCTTTTACTGGTTGGAATTAAAGAAAAAAGGCACAGGGAGAGAGATCAGTGCTATAAGGAGGATGCAGTACACAAGTAAAGTTGAATTTAGCGATCAACTTCATTACTTTATTCACAATATGAGGCCATGCACTGTCATGATGAAGTCTCCGCCCAGCCCAATGAAGTTGTGGTAGTTTCTTTGTAATGTACTCCCTCAGTTTAGCCAATATTGACATGTTATACTGACGTAACTGTGGTATGAGGCGGAACTGCATACTGGTAAATCATTCCATTACAGGAAAAAAAAATGAAAGAAAAGAAAACCATCTTCCCTGCCCCATTTTTTTTGTGTTGCTTCAGATTATAATGATGTAACCAAGACATTCAGTGATAAGTGATTCCAAGAATCCATCCCCTCTATCAGCTACGAGGAGCAGCACCTCACAGTATGTCTCCATTTGCACAGCCTTTTGTTTAGGAGTCCAACATATGTTGCACTGAACATGCACAATCAGGGTCATACATGTAAATGATCATGCACAATTTTAAAGATACTGCCATATGAAATTCTCAACACTTCACTGAGGTTATGTAATGTTATCCACTGACCTCCATGGAAAATTGCAGCAACTGTATTAAATTGACTTCTGTCACAGCAGAGGCTGAAATGCCAGGTCCACCTTGCTTAACAAAGAGAACTCAACCTTCTTTGAGTCCTTGAACCACCTAAACCCTGTTGCATGAGGTAGTGTATCTTCACCATATACTTGCTGCAGCTTTTCAGGAGTTCAGTATGCTGTATGCTTTAAGTGAACAGAATTTGTTGCACTGTACTACAACCTCTGCATCGCCTCCATTTTGTGTTATACGAATTGCAAGTATGGTCTACAATATACATCATTACTACTACCCTACCAATACAAGAGTGCTATATATGAAACCCTGCAGTACTCAAATATTCATGGTGCAGACAGGTAACTATTAAGGAAGCCAGAGGAAAAAATGTGTTTGTTGATCAGTCCTTGTATAAAACAAATTCTCTTCTTGCTTTGTATTTCAGACTTAAGTTGTTTTACTGACTTGTAAAACAAATATAGAGAACTCCTAATGAAAAAGTTAGAAGCTAATTAATATGTATGCCTTGCATCCTTACATTAATAAACTGAATGAAGCAGGAATATCCAGTGAACTAACAATCAATTATTTTATTAAAAGTGAAAGCCAGCTTTCGCAGTATTTGCTTCAAGAACAGTGTAAGCTAAACTATGATTTTGTATATACATTGGTTACTCCTAAGCATGCAATATGATTGTACATTACGACTAGTTATGATGAAATTAAATTCAGTTCATAGTCACTCTGCAAACGATATGCAATGTGCTAGCTTGTGGATACACAGAGGAAAGACAGACAGCTACTGCAATGTTTCCTGCCTAGTTTCACAACATCCCTACAAAATGCATCACTGCTCTATAGTGTTAAAAGAAAGAAAGTGCTAAGTGAGAGAACTCATCAGTTTAGAAAATTAACATTTTGTAAAATTGGTGATACCTGCTTAGGACAGAAATGTCTTTTCATTTACTTTCAGCTGATCTTCCAATGTGACCACCATTTATTTAATTCACACTCCAATAATGTTCAGTCATGTTCCATAGTACTGAATGTACTGAGTCCCTTTTTTTGTATTGCCACTGCCACGGCTTTGTCCATAAAATCTGTATGCTCCATTATAGAAACACTTTCATCTGCCACACTAGCCAGTTTGTTTGGAAGATTTAAGTGCACACTCTGAAGTGCCATATTTTCTGAATCTACTGATTTGCAAGAAATGTCACTATTTAGAACACTGCTGCTGTCTTGTTCCTTATTAACATACATGCCATCCTTACCATCTTCAGTAAATGACTCACTTCCAGAAGTAGTGATATTTTCAATGCTGTTCTTAGTGATTCTGTTCTGGCACTGACTGTAGTTAAAGATAACCTCTGATTGGCTGTGGTCACTATTCACTTCCTCACTGATTGTGCGATCTCCTGAGTTAGGTGACAGTACACTGTCACCTACTTCAGTTCGCTGAAGGCCATGACTGTGTATTGCCATCATAACAGCTCTGTTTTCAAGCCTCTTTCTTTCTGTTCTTCTTCTTTTCAAATTTCCCAGTAGTTCTTCTGTATCTTGAAGTAACGGTAAAAATCCTGAATCTTCCATGACACTATTGACAGTATTATCAAAGTAGCACCAAGCCTCTTGACGGGCCTGCCATCTTCTTAGCCGTGTTTCACAGAGCCGCATATGACGCTTCTTTATTCTTTCTGCAATCTCTGTGGTCTCATTGACTTTACTTTCAGATAAAGCCCTACCGTTTGCTTCTTGAGAGTGAGCCTCATTGTTGTTTTCCTCCTTTATCTTGGAAGGCGATTCTTTGAGGCACTTGGAGGCACAGTTCTCCAACATTTCTGTTGAACATTTTCTGTCCTTGTTTTCATTTGCAACAAACAGCTTAGATGCTTCATTTTCTGAGTTCTTCATATGATACTTTCCTTTTATTTGCCAAAGGTAACGTGCTTTCCTTAATGGCCGACTACTAGCATTATCTGACTTGCAGGTTTTGTCTGAAGATTCGCCTTCCTCAGTGTTGTTTCTTCCCATCATGGACTAAATTTCCTTCTCACACCCTACCTGCAATTAAAGGAATCTTGATTAATAAACTAATGAAATTAGAATAAAATATTGCACTCTTTAAAAAAAAATTACATCCCATATCATTTTCTGAAAATGTATGATTAGTTTCAACAAAAATGCAAGTTCAGAAATCCTGTATAAGATTGGAACTGAAAATTAAGCATTAGGAGATACAAAAATAATGAATGAGAAATTAATAAAAACTTGGAAAGGGTAGAGTGAGACTGAAAAATCGAATGCCATGACTGGGATTTGAACCAACGATCTACCGGTTACTGTCCGGCTGCTCTAACCACTAAGCTATCATGGCCAACGTGCCGATATCACATTAAATTCTCCAACTCACTTGCATTATTCCCGGTAAACCACACAAGGAGATCCCAATTTACTATGTAATGTAATTAATTACATTAAATGACCTTATTGTTGGTTATACTAGAAGCCTGGGACATAAGTACTTGCAGCACTGTAAGTCGCCATTACATGAATTGACATCAATTACATTAATTCTCCGTCTAGGGGATATGTGAACAGTGACCACAAGGTACCCAAGCTAAGCAGAACATTACTTCCACTTACTGGTGTTTTGCTCCTCACTGTAACTTTTCTATCTGACCTTACCTTGGTCATCTCTTTTTCTCTTCCGGCCCCGATGCTATTAGGGTTCCAGAGGGCTAGGGAGTCTTTATTTTTCCAACCTCTCCATTTCTCTAATTTCTCTATAAAATCTTAACCCCTAACATGCTGACCTGTCATGGCATGTAATACGTCCTCTGATTGGTAATCAGAGGATATGGTCGGTGAATTTATTTTGATAACTCTCCCGGTCAGGTGGTCAGTGAGACCCGTAAACCAACAACAGGTGTGGTCCTCCAGACATTCTGGGGGTTGTAAGAGAGCGATGTGACTGCCAAAACATAAAAATATGGTGCTCTCTAAAAAAACGTTTACTATTACTGCTATTGCTCTCTTCAGTATCAAATTATGAAATATGACTCGAGGGATAAAATGTTCCGGAGTTAAAATAGTCCCCATTCGGATCTCCGGGCGGGGACTACTTCTTGAGAACTAAAACATTAACTCAATAAAATTGTATAATGCATCAGTTTTTATTGATTTCCAAAGTGCATATGATTCTATATGCAGAACAAAACTACTAAAGAAAGTACAAAAAATTGGGATACAAGGTCCAATGTTTTCATGGCTATGTCATTTCCTAACACAACGCTTTATTGCTACCAGATATGGAAGAAATATATCTAAATACAAACAAGCACACTGTGGCTTACCACAAGGCGCAGTGCTCAGCACTACACTTTTTAATATATTTATTAACGATCTGCCACAACAAATACAAGAATCAAGTGTGAAGTGTGCACTATTTGCTGATGACTTAGTAATGTGAACCAAAAAGCAAAAGTACAGAACTAGAAAAAACCATGCAACAATCCTTAACCAACCTACAAAAGTGGACCAAGGAAAATTTAATGATTGTTAACACAACAAAATCAAACTACCAAATCTTTTCACTAAGAAAAAAACCACTAAAAAAAATAAAACTAAATTTGGAGGGTCAACAATTACCAGAAACAAAGGAAGCAAAGTATTTGGGAGTTACATTTGATACTAAACTTACATGGACCAAACAAATAGAAAATGTAATACAAAGAGCAGAAAGGCGCCTTTCACTGTTAAAATGTCTAACAGGAATAAAGTGGGGATGTTCCAGAACAACTCTTAACACAACATACAATGTATATATAAAGCCATTATTTACTTACTCCAGCGAAGTTCTTATAACAGCAAATACAAAAAAAATTCAAATCTTTAAATACGAAAGTCTGAGACTAATTACAGATGCTAACAAAACCACACCAATACCAGCTATGGAAATACTAACCAACCAATACCCCATTGAATATGAAATAGAAAAAGCAGCTCTTACTCAACATGAAAAGTTGATCAGACTCCCATTCAATACATGGAAGAAGAGGAATTTTACACATACACTAAAGACTCAGGAGAGCTTTCTTTCCAAAATTCAAGACATCAATAAGAATGTATACCTTCCTAATTCAAAGGAAAACTTCATATCTAAAGTCAATCCGACTCAAACATTAGACATTACATATTATTTACACCTGACAGAAAAAGTTAAGAAAAGTGATACTCGAACTAGTGTTCTAAAATTATTGGCATTAAGAGACAGTCCATACTAGATTTCCAGAACACAAATGGCTCCATATTTATACTGATGGATCACTGATATCAAACCAAGATGGAGAAGGGGCTGGAGTCACCTGTCACCTCTTTTCCTATTACAAATCTTTAAGTTATGGAACTACACACTTCGATGGAGAAATTGAAGCAATTCAAATGGCCCTACAAAATCTTTTGTAAAGAATTTCACATTTTCAGCAAGCAGTTATTCTCTCAGATTCCAGGGCAGCAATTATAGCAATTACTTCCAAGTTGTCACCAAAAAACCTAACAATTATAGAATGTTGGAAAATCCTTACCCATCTAACAGCACTTCAAAAACACCTAGTCTTCCAATGGATACCAGCTCACTGTGGACTGAGTGGTAATGAGAAAGCTGATTTTCTTGCAAAAAAGGGTACCAGCAGTGTACAAAAATCTATAGTTAATCTACCATTTTATGCAGCTAAAAGATTAGTCAACTCTGAATTCAAAAAAATTATTGCAAAATATTACTATGAAAAATCAAAGAATACAGGATAGGAACTACCAAATATTCAAACAGTAATTCCTGAGTATCCTCAAAAAACAGCAGTTGCAACCTTCAGGTTGATTACAGGACATGATTGTCTGGCAAAACATTTAAACAGAATTGGGATATATTCTTCACCACTCTGCTCTCCATGTGATCTGCAAGAGGAAATGGATCGAGACCACCTTCAAATATGCCCGGCCACTTCTAGTGCCCCATCCATCAGTGAAAAATACTGGAGAGCAAGAGGATTAATGACTTCATTGTCAGAAATCCAGCATTAGCTAACAACAACATTAATTGACCTTATAGTTGGTTATACTAGAAGCCTGGGACAGAAGTACTTACAGCACTGTAAGTCACCATTAAGGTATGTTATCTCAAAATAAATTGGGATCTCCTTGTGTGGTTTACCGGGAATAATTTGAGTGAGTTGGAGAATTTAATGTCATATCGGCACGTTGGCCATGATAGCTTAATGGTTAGAGCAGCCAGACTGTAACCGGTAGATCCGTGGTTCAAATCCCGGTCATGGCATTAAATTTTTCAGTCTCACTCTAACCTTTCCAATTACGTCCTACACATGGCTAGTGTGGAAAAACATTAATTACATTGATAAAAACTTGTTTATATAACTGAAGAAAATTCTTCTGAGGTGACCTGATCTTGTATGATACTTGGAAAAACTAAGTAACCTGCTAAATGTGTGTCCAAGTGCATTTAAGAAGGATCAAATTGTTTCAAATCAATAGCATATTTGCAAACAAGGTACTTAGTCACATTCTAGCTCTGAGAAATAAAAATTGCATTGGGAGCTACAGAACTGCAAGGTAATGAATAAATCCATTAGCATTCAATCAAACAGCCCAGAAAAAAAGTTATATTCTGTGAAAAATATTAGCTTGCAGATGTCCAGGTCATAAACAAATATGCTTCCTTTGCTTATTTCAACAAAAAAGAAACTGATGAATGCGAAAAGAGACAGTATCTTTTGGAATTGTTGAAGGTAAATCTCCATCTTAATTTCAGACATATCTTCATAACAAACACAGCATGAAAGCCAATGAATTGCAAGGCAACCAGAACTGACTAAATTAAAATTATAGAACGAGTTTTGGATGAAAGAAACACTGTGAGGGACTGTTTGAAAGATCCAGAAAGTGCTAATTGGAGAAAAAGTGAAGTTTTACATGGAATTGGAATGGGATAGTATTGGAATTAGTAAGGAAGATAAGTTTTTGAGAGAAGTATGAAACACAAATTGAGAATACTAGAGCAAGATTTTTTAGTTGCGTATATGGAGAGAGCTGATTGGTTGTATGCAGAGTTTAAAACAGAATGGTGTATCCAGAAATGTAGGAAGATGTGAATATGCATGGGTAAAAGCAGAGTTACAAAATTAAGGGGGTTAAGGGAAAGATTTGTTGAAAACTGCTGCACTTTGCATAAAAGCAGAGGTGCAGTATAGAGTACAGGGAAATTATGAAGTAACAAAAAAGAATAGCTTGGCTTGAGGAAAAAGAGCTGGCAAATAGAATGTTCAGAATACTCAAAACAGGTCTTATGAATGAACTGGAAAGTGCTTAGGAAAAGAGAGAAATGACCTGGATTACAGAAAAAATGGCAGCAGGGGAAGGATGAGGTTTAAAACAGTTCTCTTATATCAATAATGAGGGTAAATCAAAATAGTTTGGGATGAGAGGACTTCCTTCAAAATATTTGTGTCATATCCTTGAAAGATGCTGAACTAAAATTTTAAAGTCTGGTATCTATCCACCTTTTCATTTTTGAGTTATGCTGTCCACCGATGATGTAAGTTTAAGGGTGCTCAACTGCTTGGTCATTAGCCAACTTTATAAAACAGGTCATGGCAAATTCCAGAGATAAATTTCAGTATAAAATAAAAATCCTAATAAAAGCACAAATATAGATAAATATGTCACACTAATCAAAAGCCAGAATTAAAACAACTTCATAAAAAAAAGTCCTAGTAAAGGTATGACATCTCAATATTGAAAATTCCAGATCCTTGTATTGATAATTACTATTGATACAAGCTTCAGCTCTTTCAACCACTTGTTTATTGTCTGCCAGGACCTCTGGCAAGATTGACCGGCATTTGCAGAGTCCCAAAGGTGTGCCAGGGAAATATACGCTAGCAGCACATGACAGACAGACAAAAGTTAGTCACACAGCAGACAAAGAGGAGCAGGGTCCCCCTTAAAAAGGTAGGTATAAACCTATGCATAAAATTGCAGTGACCAAAACGTAACTGAACCAAGGTCATCTCCTAGCAACAAAAATACACAAGAGGAGGTTACGCAGTACATTGGATTTTTTTTCACTGCTCTAAGCTTACTTCGATGGAGAGCTGACCACTCTTTACACCAGCACAAAAGTACTGCTCTCTGCACTTCAGGCCTAAAGTATTCCAAAGTAGTACGAGATATGGTAAAACTGGGTTCTGTGGTTGCCACCTTTGCTGCCAAATCTGTCATTTCATTCCCTGGCAAACCAACATGACTAGAATTCCATGCACAGACAATGTTAATGTCAGAAGTGTGTAAAACATGGAGGGCATCCTGGATACAATGTACAATAGCATGGTAACTGTACAGCTCACAAAAGCTCTGAAGTGCTCTAAGGGAATCGCTCAACATATAAAACAGCTCAGTATATAGCATACTACCTGCACTATAAATTGAGGTGCTAGTATGAAAACTGAATATATGTGGTATGGTTCCATAAACATAGGAACCGGAGAAGAGCTGTGCGCCAAAATGATTTTAACATCCCGGGAGAAGAGGAATTTTTAGAACGATACAGACTCAAAAGTGGTGGTGAGCAGAGTCGTAGAAGAAATATGAGATTAGAACATGCTACCAACAGAAACTTTCCTCTTTCTCCGATGTTGCACGTATTGATACATCTGGGATTTTACACTACTGGCACATTTTATTTGATGGTGGGGATGGTGGGCATTTCAAAAGCTGCTGTGTGTAGGGTTATCTGGAAGGTTTCCAAAGCAATCACTTCATGCTGTGTAGAATATACATAGATTGTTTCTTTAGTTTTGGCAACTATTTATTTTCTGGGCACATAGCATACACACAAGGTTGTTTTACAGGCCTTCGATGTAGTCGTACAATGTGCTCCCAGTGATGTGGTAGCCGTTGAATGCCATCGGCACTGCCTAATCGCTGGATGATACACAGAGACCGATCAACTGCACTCAGAATGTTGTCACTATTCTCAATTTCTTCACATGCAGTGGTTCCTTCAGCTTAGAAATGAGGTCAAAGTCGCAGGGACTTATGTATGGAGAGTATGGAGGGTGGTAGAGCACCTCCCAAACCCAGCGATGGAACAAATCAAACACTGCTCCTGCAATTCCAATCCACTTCCACTAATGAGGACACTGTCTGCACGTCAATCCCACTAACCAGTGAATGACTAGATATAGGCATATGTCCTCCTTTAAAGGCTTGTACCCACCTTGCCACTATTTGGTACAGCAATGCATCTGCACCACAAGCCTCTCGGAATCCTTGGTGACACTATCGTGCACTTCTACCTCTGCCACATTCAATTTCCAACCAGATTCTCTGCTCCTGCTTTAAAAACATTATACATTATACTGCAATGCCTAGATCTAAACTGATGACCTTCGGCTCATTGCGTGAGGAGAGGAGGGGGAAAGGTGCGTCCATATGCTTCGATGGAGGGGAGGTACCTAAACTACATGCGCAATAAACAGAATTGCCAACCTTGTTATTTGGATTCCATAATATAGTTGCCAAAACTAAAGAAACAACCCTTGTATAAACTTTCCTTCTGCAGAGGGACATCCAGCGGTCAATTTCTATGAAATGTACCAATGTTTGGGTGTTCTGGGAGCAAGAGACTACATGCATGTGAGAATTTAACCTCCCGGTGGCTAAAGGGCAAAAAATCTATCGTAACTGCAAGGGTTACTTTCACTTAATATACAAATAATTATAGACTTTTTTTTCTTTTGCATTCAATAGTTGATCTGTATTTGGTTACCAGCTCAACTACTAATTCTTTTTCAAAAGATGAAAAATTTTAACCTGTTTCTCATTTTTCAATTCTATTTGTGTCCTAATCATGAAACAACGAAACTTACCTAAAAGCTTTTGTGTGCTTATCAGGAACCTATCAGAACATAGCATTGCAAAGGAAAGGGAAGACAAAAGAGCATTGGAGCACTTTTAGAAGCAGTCAAGTTACTAAGTTAACTTTTCTCTGGAAAAGCTCGATGAAATGCAAGAGGTTAATGCAGAGTTCAAATTTTAACTCAAAGTTAGTAAACTCTGTGTTAGAGCATTTTTAACACCCATTGATGAAATCAGTCCTTATTGCTTTTATTCAGGAAGTCATTTCTATTATACCTGGCTTGAACTTTATCAGTAATGCATCACATTTATGGGTCTGCTGGTCTTAGGCGTTGAGTTTGACACTTTTGGTGGTGACAGCAGATATTCTTTTCAACTACAAAGTTTGTAGATGTTGATACACAAGTACATGTTTAAGTTCAAGGCTTTGGAACTGATCTAACAATGAGGATCCTTTCTGATATTGTGACTTGTTTATATTGTTGGTCTGTGTTGTGATTTCCAGACTCGGTACCAGTTTAGTTGCAACTGAGCTATAGGTATTGGATTTTGAGACAGAGGGCTGGCGAATATGCAAAAGTTTCTAGGCTTCTGAGAAGGCGCCTTCTCTCTAACCTGGTCATTCTTTCCTCCACAATACAGGGGCATTCTCAGGAACTTGATGGATTTTCACCACTGCAGTTAACACACGATGGAGTTATAGAATATGCACCATCATGCAATACTTCACAGTTAATGCAGGTAGCTTGACTGTTTCTAAAGTACTGGTGTGTTCAAAGTGCTGACACTTAAAACACTGAGTGGGTATGGAACGAATGGCCTAACTTCAATTGCTTTAATCCTTTGCGGGAGATCTACCCAACCTAAAGGCAGGAGCAAGGTATGTGAGCTTTAACTCACCTCCATATTTGCACTGAACCCAGTGAAAATTTGTGACACCTTGTTCAAGATTTTCTTGAATATCCTCATTTGTCAATCCTTCCAATGCATGGGTGTTTATCACACCACACAAGGAGATCAAGGTTCTGTGCATCTCAACACATACCGATAACTTGCTAGCATATTTAATTTCAGTATTCTAGTTACCTGGAAGGCTGAATGTGCTTCAACCAGGGGCGTGCCATTGTGAGATCTAGAGCATTTGACCAGCTATTTTATCCAGACCCTTTGAATTGTAAATGGGCTCACTGATATAAACTTCTTACCTTCCTCAGTTCTAGCTATCACTAAGTGGCAAGGACTACAAGACTTGACTACTTCTTTTACAATAATCTTAGTATTATTATTTATTTATGACAACAAACTTACTGCTGGTGTTTTAAAACACACAAGCCATGTGTGGGCAATGTTTGAGAGGTAGAATCGGAACTGAAAAATTCAATGCCACAGCCGGGGTTTGAACCACAGAACTTCCACCTAACATGCAGCTGCTCTAGCCACTGAGCAGCCACGTATTGAGCAGGTCTGTGGTTTAATTCCTGACTGTGGCATTGAATTTTTCAGTTCCTATTCTACCTCTAATCTTAGTATTTTTATTTGTTTTTCTGTTGGTAGTTGCCATAGAAGAAAATATAGAAATTTCATCCCCCAGTGCTCCCCACTCACCATGGAGCCCAACAAGGGGTTATCTTACTGGGATGAGAGGGCTACACAAGGGATATAGCAGGCATGCCATCCCACTCGCCCTGGAGTTTGGAACATACCTAGTCCTGACCAGCTAACTAAGGGTGGGTTAGCACCTAGCCTCCCATTTAAGCAAAGCAGAAACCAAAGCAGTGTATTGGGAATATGCACCCTGAATAGAGAAGCAAACAGGCCCAAGCTCAGACATGCATCCCTCAACCATCCAGGGTATTCCTTTCCATTGACACATCTCCACTCATGGCCTACATGTAGTGGGCATTTTGAATAACTCCCTCACCAAAAGGAGGAGCTCACATCAAGGGAGACAGGGAAGCCTAGGATCCAGCAAGTGCCATTTCACATACCTACTGTAGTAGTCCCCTGGGGGGAGGGAGATGTTCACAGATACATGCATACTTGTACCTGTTTCTAAAAATGCTTTTTTCTTTAGGATCGGTTGCGTTACAGACCCTCAAAACAGGTACTTTTGGTGAAATCTTAATACAAAGTTTTTAGTGGAATACATAGTTCCTCTACCAACTATAGGTAAGTGCAAGGAAAGTAAAAAAGAAGTTGATTTATTATTGTATGGACCAAATAAATTTTTGTGCTGAAGTCTGCAGAACATGGACTGCAGACTTTAAAAATCTGAAGTGTACACTCATATGGCTTTCTCTACTCACTTGTACAAAATATTCTTTAAAGAGCTTATTCTTCTATCCACTTCAAGTTGAGATACACATTTGTAGAAACATGTCTTATTACATATTTCCTTATAGGTACAACAGGAATAGGAGAATACGGCAGGCTTAAGTGATAGTCAAAAGCTCTAAGAATGGTCGCTATGTGATGGCTCTGACTCTTTGCATGTCCAGGATATGAAAGAACAAATAACTTCCTATTTGAAAAAAGTATTGGAAAATTCAAACAAATAACAAGAAATACCTCTGAAATGTTTCACTTCACAAAAAAAAAAAAAAAAAGTACGGTACATAAATTGTGTGTTTTAACGAGATGTACATTTTCTGTACAGTAAGATTTTGTCTATTTCTTACAGTTTACCAGTTTACAAAAGTCATCCAGAATGAAGACTTCTGGGGACATTCAAGATACACATTTTATTTGTCACAAGAATATCTTTAACATATTGTATTTTAATCAAAATTATCAGAGCCATTTTTAAGGAAGTAAAAATTTTGGGGGATATTCCTGAAAATCTTTGTGTCACATCCCTGGAAGATGCTGAACTTAAATACCAAGTTTGGTATTCAACCAACTATTTGTACACATACTTGCACAAACCTTTTTCTAAAAAATGCTTTTTTTGTCTCAAAATGTATCTCTGGTGAAATGTTGGTATCGATTTTTTTAATGGAGTGCAATACTTCCCTTTCTATGTGCTGTAGAGAAAGTAAAAATGTTACTCTGGTCAGAACAAAGCAGCACCACTGGTTTTATGGGAAGGAGGAATCCTCCAATTGCCTCTGTACGTATCACCTGTCTTGTACACACTTAGTAATAAACCTTGCTAGCTTTGTTGAATGTTGACATGGCTCCAATTTTCTTTCTGTGAATGCACAGCAGGACAAATAGGTCATGCACAAGTAATCTGAGCTAACTGCTTTACTGATTGTAAATCAGACAAGTATGTATCAATTCATGCTATGGAAACATTAGTTAGGTTAGATTTAAGGGCATTCAACTGTTAGGTTATCAGCACCCTGCTATAGAAACATACATAGATCTCTTATGTGAAGGAGAATCACTCATTTCAACTTGACAGTATTATTACAGCAATACAACTATCAAAGCATTTCCAGTTCACGGTTCTAAATCACTTGAACAGTCTCCTTCTAGTGGTTGCCACAAAGGAAAGGTAATAACAAGAATTTTAATACATTGGTTTAGGACATAGAATTTAAAACAAAACATCTTACCAGATAATGTGACTGGGTTAAGACAGACTCATGGAAAAAACTGCCTTAGGGACAACCTGGCAAAATGGAGAAGAATGGAAAGAGGTTTCTGGAAAGAAGTTAAAGAATTGAGAATATTCGTATTTAGTGCCTACCTTCAACAACAAAAAGTGACTTACTGGGAACTAAAGAAAGAATGGGGTAGGAAAAATTATGTAAAAAAGGCTGCAGATAAGTGAAGGAGGGAGCTGCATAAGATAGAAGAGGTGTAGTGAAGGAATATAAGGGGACAGGAATGAATTTAGAGGAATGCCCAATGTGCAGAAGGAAAGATAATTATTGGCATATAATTTTTGAATGTGAAGAAACCAAAATAAGTAAAAAATTGGGGTTTGGGTAAATATATCTTCATTAGATATAGTGAGGAAAAAAATTCCTGAACTTGAAATCAGGGAAGGACATGGGGAATATTTATCTATTTATCTTAAGTAAAGAGCAAATTAATGAGGAATATTAATAAACATGGGGAAGTAGAAATTCTAGAGACTAATTAAAAAAGGAAAACAACTGAAGCTATCTTCATGTGTAAAGTCTAGGTAGCAGAATAACCGCAATGTTGAAGTTGCCTGAGCCACTTGGTTGAGCAGAATCTGAGCACGAGACAAATATTAACAAATATCTCAAAGTCCATCCAGAATATGTCCAGCAGTTATTTTGCATGAAAGAGAAGTAAGAGCACATTCTTGTATTTTTCATAAACACACGATTTTCCTTGTGTTGTATGAGATCAATAAATGACCAGCTTCCAACCGCCAGTATGGAAAACTCCATATGGGATTATGGGATGCCTAGCAATCCTGCTGCTGTATTATCATCTTTAACATTCCCCATATGGTCTATGACTTCAGGAGTAACCTCATTCCACTAAGCGATGATTGGACCCATTTCTTATATGCAAGCACCCATAGAGCGAGGTCATTACCTCTGATGACAGGGTGATGGCAATGGGTGGAATGAGAGGACCTACAACTTTTACCTTGGACTCTGAACCATGCTGGGCGGAATACTTCACATGAACTACTCAGAGGTGAAGGCTTGGTAAGAGCAGTCTTAAAATTGTCACTCTAGAGCCTGGATACAAACTATGAACCCTCAGCACAAGATGCAAACAAAATCACTGAGCTATCCTAGCACCCTCCTGCTGTAGTACCACAGCTACAGAATATTTAACAAGAGGTTTGATTCCATCGTGTTTAGTTTAATTGTATTACTTTCCAGTAACAGTTCTGACTGTAGCAGTTCCAAATGAGTTAAGAAACAGTCAAGTACATCCATGAACTTTTACACATAATCGTAATACACATATACCCTTTATCCTCGGTTACTTTGTCTCAGATTCTTTTGCATCAAGTCCTGGAGTATTAGAAGTAGGGCTCGGAAGTTCATGCCCTAAAAAACACTGAAATATGCATGCAAATATGCTCTTAAAAAGTTGAAAATATGCCAAGAAATATGCACTATTTAATTAAAACAATTAATGTCCCTTTGCAGTAGACAAGACAAGTTAGTATAAATACTAAATAAATTTACTATATTCCTTAGAGGTTGAAGCAGAAATGGTCCCGCTACTAGTATTAACTGCTAAAGCGCAATAAATTATGTAGGATTCGGCAGCCATAGTAGTAAAATTGCAGTTCACAACCAACACTTTGCACAAATTTTCAACTGTAAAACATCGTCTGTTGTCTCGCAAAACACTTATCTAACATGAAAAACTTCTCTCCACGTCACAAGATGTTATCGGGGCATATTTAAATGATGTTAACTGCTTCACAGAGAGAGTCAAGTCTCTTGGTGTGACAGATGGTTTTCATTTGAGGATGTCTCGAATATCGCACATGTGTTTATAACCAGAATTTTTTGAAATTACATAGTTCACTTTCTCTTTCACTTTTTGTCCTATGCTACCAGGAACCGAACTTAGATCATATTGTTTTTTCAAAGACAGTGAGTGATTCATGCAAAGGAGATCCTACAGCTTCCAATGCCATTATGGCTGTTGGTATGGCAGAAAAATGGGCAGATATGAAACTAATATCATCTTTTAACCCAGTGCCTGACAGAATATTTTGTACAGTTTCTATTGATGAAGCATCTTTCGAGTCCAATGAATTAACAACCTCTTTGACTATTTCTATGTGCTCAGCATAATATAAAACTGCATGGACCCATGTTCCCCATCGAGCTAACACTGGTGCAGGAGGAAGTCAGATGTTAGATGCTGTTGATCTAAACAACTTAACTTTTTAGGAGATTTAAGAAAAATTCTCTTTGTACCGGACACAAATCTATCTACCAATGGGAAAGGATTACGTATGTCTCAGAAATGCAATGAAGAGCATGTGCCAAACAAGTTATATGAATTAAGTTAAGAAAAATATCTTTCAGAGTTTGTCCTGATTTTACCATATAAGGACCAACATCAGTAACAAATAAAAATAACCGGTTATTTGATTCCACAAGGCCATAGTAATTTCAAAGAGTCCATCACAAACTGGGTCACAGTTACATTGTCAGTGGCTGACAATTCGCACACATTAAGAAGATAAGGTGTAGTCTTTTGTTCTTTATTTAAAGCACCCACGATTATATTAGCAATTGAACGGTGCTCAGAATCAGGGGTTTCATCAACAGACAACCACACAAACTGATCCGCTAATTCATTTTGCATATTTGGCAATGTGTTATTGTAACAATGTCCTACCTAAGTCTTACGCAGTTTACTTTCTTCAGGCACATGTTGTCGAGTGTACTAGGCAAGAAAGTTCTTAAATGTCGGATTATTAATTTTGAACAAGGGAATATCAGCAGCTAAAAATGCTTGGCATAAGTTATAGGAAAATTCAATAACCCTACTTCCTAAACACTCTACTAGCTGTTTTTGAGCAGGTTCTTTGTTTGCGAGTTTTCTGATTAAATTCTCCTTATGTTTTGCTGTGTTTATGTGCTGAACTATTTGAAATCTTTTCTCACTCCCTACATTTTTCTCACACGGTCCACAAAACAGTACCCTATTATCTGTAGATATTAGGTCACCCGAAAATCCTATCTGTAAGTTAATTAATCTAGCATTCGAAGTTGATTTCATTTTCACCATTTGAAGAGCTTTTTAACATTTTATACGCATAATTTAATTTGGTGGGACCCAGTTCACAACACTGCTATGCTTGAAGACCACGACACAACTACTGGTGGGCAGGCAAGCGATGCTATAATTGTGCTGCTCAAAACGTTCACCTGCACTTTATATTTGTTAATGTAAACCTCTCAGATAACGCACTGATTATTCTCTACGCACATACATATAATGAAAGGGTGGAAACAGGATTCACTGCATCACAACATGACTAGGCATTAGTTCTCGCCACCTCGCGAGTTGCATCATCATGTGCAATACTACCAATGTAAAAAATATTATACAGATGGAAAAAATAATAAAAAACCATAAAAATCATTAAAATATGCAATATAGGGGCTATAATATTGAAATCTTCGTGACTTGCATCATCATGCGCAATACTACCAATATGAAAAATATTATCCAGATGGGAAAAAATAATAAAAAACCATAAAAATCATTAAAATATGCAATATAGGGGCTATAATATTGAAATAATATGCATTTATCAAAATCAAGAAAATATGCAGTTATATGTATCATAGAATCATGTCCAAATAACTGAAAATTCCATAATTCATGCACATAATGTAAAAGCATACATTTTTAACCCCTATGGAAAAACATGCAAATGCATGAACTTCCTAGCCCTAATCAGAAGTCAGAAAATGACATTCTCCCTTTCACAGTGCATGCAGAAATTCATAACAAATTGTAAACAACACATACACAAATATATATTTATTACTTACATCTAAATTCTTAAGACTAATTACTGCTCACTTTAACTTACATTAAAGGAATTTATATCCATTAGCATCATACTAACAGCCTGGTATATTTTGCATGATATTAATGATATGATGTTCCAAAACTTTATTTACTTGTATATTGCAAGAGCTCAAGTTTAATTAACTTTGAATGACTGGAAAATTTCCACTGAGCATTGCTCTCTTGGAACTTAGAAGCCTAAAGCAGGTATAATTCCCAAGTCTCATGTCATACACATACACTTAACTGTTACTTATAACGCAATGTACTCTATAATTTAAGCATTGCATTTGAAACTCATTACAAAAATAGTTGAATGATTACATTAGTGCAGAATTGGAGCGCTGTTATTTTGAACCTGTATAGCTAGAATTATTAGCTTTCAGAAAGGTTCTATTCACTGAACCATATCAATTTCTACCTCTAGCTGAAACATAGGTATTTTAATCTTGAAATTAAAGGACTAACATATGTCAGGTGGTAGCCAACACTATGAAACCATTTAGTCTAGATTTAAGCTTAAATTGGCCTATATTTATACATTAAGGGACACAGCGACAGAAATTTCAATAAAAAATGAGAAAATTTACGAATTTCAGATTTTCACTTACAAATGTACCTAGGGACTTCAGAAATCCGGTGCATAAATTAAATGTCAAGTTCTGCCATTTTTAAGGTGCCAGCACATGTTTAAATACTTAGATGTGCAGTTAACAGGGAGAAATCACCCAGTGTGATACCCGTTTTGAAACAGTTTTGGAAACATATTACTATACTCCCTTTTTTAAAACAAATATTGCTTTACAGTACGTATTGTGACACTGCGAGCCTTGTTTGGGTTGAGTTTCACTGTTTGAGATCATGTTGTAACACTATGAGCCAGTTCTGACAACACAGGTAGCCTATAAATACAGAGATTCAAATACATGGAAACTGCTGCGCAGTGTTTTTCCACTGTGCAAACAGAAACACGATAACAGCAGTTGATATAAACAAGGTCACGAGCATGACTTGTTTTTCTCTGCTCTGCTCACAATCAGTATTGAGCTGACGCGATATCAAGTGGCTGCATTATTACCAGTATGCTTTATTATTTAGTCCTGTACTTAGTCACAAAGTGTATTATGGCTCAGCATTTGTTTTCTACTGCACAGTGCCTATTTATTTATGATTCCTATGTGTTAACTCAGCTCGCCAGGTGCAAGTGCAATTTTCAGAAAGATTTCTAAGTGTAAAAGTTCCAAGTTGTACAACAATCCATAAACTATAATAAATTTCAGGCCACAGGAACTGTTTAGACTAAGAAATCTGAAAGACGGCGTACGGTTCTTACCGAAGAAACATTAGACAACATGGGTCATCGTTTGGAGAATTCCCCCCAAAAATCGCTTAGGCGTCTTTCACAACAGGCAGAAATTTCTTATGGCTCTTTGCAAAGTGCTACTAAACTGCTGAAGTTAAAATCATATCAAATAACTATGACAAATGCTCTTCAACCAGGTGATCTGGTAATTTGGCGCACATTTTGTGAGTGGACTCTCAATAGTCTATACAATAGCAAAATTTACTCATTGACGAGGCTTGGTTCCACCTTCATGGATATGTGTGTACACAAAATAATCGTTATTGGAGCTCTGATAAATCTAATATTGTTCATGAAATAACCCTTCATGATAAAAAATTGGTGTATGGTGCACCATTAGTGGAGAAAGAGTTTTGGCTCAATTTTTGAGTCAACAGTTGACGCCCTTACATATGTGAATACAATTTTGCTCCCTTTTTTTAGAGAATTAACCAACAGGGAGCGTTATTTTGCCTTTTTTCAACAAGACTCTGCAACAACTCACACAGCCAATCTTTGGATGAGAACAATTTGAAGTGTGTTTCAGAACAGAATTATTAGTAGAAATTTATGGCCCCCTCGGTCCCCCGACCTAATCCACTGTGATTTCTATCTCTGAGATAACTTAAAGCATAAAGTGTACAAGAAAAACCCACCCTATAAGAATTAAACAAAATATCTGTCAGGAAACTGCATTTCTCAAACTTAACTACGGCGAGTTATGGATAATTTCCTAAAGAGGTGCCAAAAATGTATGGACAACAGTGGCCAGTTTCAGCATCTGCTTTAATTATAATGGTAAGTAAAGCCTTTAAAAGTAGTTTTAAAAATGTTGTATGGTTTTATCTGCGCTGTTCTATGACAGCGGCAGTCAGCGACAAGTGCAGAGGACCCATACAGACAAAACATAGTGTAGTCTGTTCACAGTCTTTTGAATTGTCCCTTACATTTGAAATTCATGTTTTCAGAAAACTCAATTTTTCTCAAATTTACATTTTTCAACACATAAAATGAAGCTGGGGCAGTAGTTTTGATCCAATTGTAGTAAAAAGTTATATGCATGCTGTGCCAAGACACTTGAATAAACCTAGTTATTATTTTCAGTTTATGGAAAGCAGTTTTTGAAAAAAATATATATATATATATAAATAAAATGTTCAGATATATGGCTAATTTTTATATAAGAATATGTGCAAATAGAAATAAATTTTTATCTTAGCAAATAGTGTTATGACTACAAAAGTAATAACTGATTTTATACTCATAATTATAACAAATAAGAAGCACATAATATTATAAACCTTCTTAAAGCAATAATGGCGCCAGGTGTGTTTTGAAAATGATAAATATTTTATATTGATTGATAAAATAATTAATAGCTGATAAGTAACGACCACATAAATGTGAAACTTGCTACACAGCTCACTAGTGGCCTACCTATAGCCTACACAAAATTTTAAGTCAGCAGCTTACATATTACAGAACTTTGAAATTTAGTCCTTGTGTCCCTTAACTGATTAAATTACTTCTTGCACTAGTGATTGATACACGCCAGCTGTTGTGCTTGTTCTGCTGTGGTTAAAAAGGAGCACAAGTTTACTCCACACATTCTACAAATACTTCTTTCACTAACTACAATTAGATTATGATAGAAAGTTGAAACAGAGTTGAAAAACTAAAAGTCTTTCCCAAGACTTAAAACAAAGACCTTTGGCTTGCCAAGACTAATACTCTTAACACTTAGCTTTAAGCTTTGTAGTTAATCCATTATAGCAAGGCACATTTAAGGTTATGATTAGGCTGCAGCTTTTGCATATTTCCACGTTCCTTTCCTTAAACTTCATCAAATGCAGACAAGACACTGCATTTCTTGTTGTTTGGAGTAAGTATGCAGAATTTTATTGTGCACATTTGAGCATATCTATAATGAAATGGCATGTTTATACTTTAACACCACAATTATACTAACTTAATACAGAAAATGCATTAATCTGCTAGATAGTACTTTCTCCCATCTCAACTAACAATGCCTAACACAGATTGCATTGTTAAGGAACAGGAGTGCACTCGGGGGGGGGGCCTTGACTTTTCAAGTTCCAGTTCTACCTCTCAAACTTTGCCCACACACGGCTTGTGTGTTTAAAAACACCAACAGTAAGTTTGTTGGCATAAATAAAAAATAATAATTAGTTTAAATTATCTGATTATTGTTTTGACATTTAATTATTACTGTCACCAGTTGCAGTACCAATTTAGACAGCTTCCTTAGCAATTGAAAATATATACATTATGAACCGTTAAACTGGTTGAAACTACAAATTCTACAAAAATTAGAGCATCACTTACAATAAAAGGATTAGCAATTTACAAATATCCATTTTTGTTTTAAGAGCAATCAGGAGTGAATTTTGTCAAAAAAAGGAAAAAGAAAGCAATCAATGATTTTGATTTCATGTTAAAAAATTATTCAGTCTTTTGTCCATTAAAATGTGCAATGATATAATGCCAGTGCCGTCTTTAAATACCAGATGAAATATAAGCTGCAGGACAGTTCTAATGAGGTTACGAAATTTGAAGACGATGCTGTTTTTCTTGTTTTCTTTTTTCTCAGCACTCTCCCGCCTATAAAATATTCCTTGTGACATAGAACTAAGGCATTCTTTTGAAAATTGCAGGACACATTTTTATGTATTTATCTAAAATTGCACAGATTTTTATATGTTTGGTAATACTGCAAATTTTATCAAACAGTGTAAGCTTTCACAGCCGGTGTCATAAAATACAAAATGATTATCCGGGCTTGTTGACCGTGGTCTAGTGGAAAATCTCCTTCCAGACGTTTTGTTCGAAGCTGCGTCGAACATCCTCAGTGGTGTGACTGTAGTACTCTGCTAGTCTCAGCGATGAATGGTACAGAGCTGTTTGGTTTCACAGGTTTTATACACTTAGAATGTGGGGGTATGATGGTTGGTCTGGTCTTTGTTTATTGGTTTGGCTGCTGCGTGGGATGGGTAAAAGTGGGGGCTGCTTCCATTGTCTATGATTATTGTCGATGGGCTAGCATTTATTGTGTCTGAGGCTGTTGATGGCGTATGATCTCGAATTTGTCTCCAGTCAGGTTTTTTGCATCCTTTGTATAATGCTGGATGCTAAGCTTTATTTAAGCACTTTGTTTCTTCCTTCCTATGTTTCTTATGTTTGAAAATCTCTATGGCTTCAAGATTTAACCGGGCATAATAATGAACTGTGGGAGACAGGATAGCTGTGTCTGAATAGTTATGTGTTCCCCTGGCATTAATAATGCGTGTTCTCTGTTTGTCCCAAGTCGACGGGCCCTTAAACCCTAATCACTCACTCACTGTTTGTCCCAAACAGCAACATCTCTTGTGTTCTGTAATGCATGTGTTCACCATACGTTGTGTGGTCCCTATATAGACAGCCACACGAGCACAGAATTCTGTAAACATCCGCAGAAGAGAGTGGTTCCTTTTTTTTTACTGCAAATTTTAACATTAAAATGAAGATGAGCACTTTAGAAAAATTTAAATCCATAAATGGAGGAATTAAAGTGTTTCCATATGCCAAAGTACTAGTGTAAAATTACAAACCAGAGGAATAATGAACTGCGTGTGTATGAAATATCAGAGTACTCAATTTCATGCCAAACATTTAAAAAATTGTTATGCAAGGAGTATGTTTCACAACGTATTTTTAAAATCAATTAAACATTTGTCACAAAAACACTATTTGATATAGATACTTACAATTTTGCACAGTAGTGTATCTAAATACTACCATTTTAATAAAATTGAATAACTACATCAACTACTACTTCGACTTTTGAGTATGGCTGACAAACTAGGAAGTACTGTTTTCTTCATACATCAAACAAGTACCTGTACTATGCATCCTTTCAGGAAATTCTGAAGGAAAACATACCTAAAATACACGCACTGTAAGAAAGGTTTTACCTATGGACGCAGCCAAGCTGCAGGTGAACAGTGACGGCTGATAACGCACCTAGTGTTGATATGAATATGTCATGTGTGGCCCGCAACTTTCAGTGCTTGGCAGAGTTTACCTTGAGCTGCGTTTAACCTTGACACCACTGGCCTACAGTATGTTGCCAATGAGATTCATTCACAGCATCCTAAGGTTAATTTGATTCCTTCAGTTAAAAAGGTATTTATAAAGGTTCCAGCAAGGACTGCTCTATTCAAAGAACAATCAGTCCAACTCTGTGGTGCAGGGATAGTTTGTCTGCCTCATATTCAAGAGGTCCTGACTTCAAATTTCAGTTAGGATGAGTTCTCTAGTTCTTTCTGGGAGCTTCCTTTATTCTAAGAAAACAAATGTTGGGACGCAGGCTCATTTGAGCAACATTTTACAGATCCATTCATTCATTGTTTGCATATACGTGTCAGCTTAAAGGGTAATAAACTTAAGCAAACGAGGGACTACCAGAAATTTCTCTTCCACCAGAGTCTGGATCAGTGTTGCACATTACTATTGTTTGTGAGAAATTACCTTGTGATTGACACGAGGTCCTGTCGAACAACTGTGAGAGGATTTGTCATCTACATAACCAATCAACACTGACCTGGAGTTTCATCTTCCTGAACTTATTGGTCCACAAGATACCACACCCTCCACTAAGTGTGTGTCAATCACATGGCAATTTCTCACTGGCTCTACTATTTGCACAGTGAAGATATTAAGAAGGTTGTTATTCTACTCAGATTAATAATAATAGTTATTAATATTATCAATATTAATATTAATTATTATTATTATTATTATTATTATTATTATTATTATTATTATTATTATTATTATTATTATTATTATTATTATTATTATTATTCACGGTTTGGACCCATGGATGCGTTCTGTCTGCATCAATCAATATCATCTCTCCAGCTCTTCCTTGGTCTTCCTATGTCTCTTTCGCCGATTGGAACGTAATCTGTCACTAACTCAGATTAATTTATATTTAAATATTTGTATTTTTCATAGATGCATAGATCAAAGTTTCACTGTAAATTTAAATACTCATAAACTACATAAATATATTAAATAATAAGGGTTTTTTATGGACTGAACTGTATTTGGGTTACATTGTGCTTGCTTGCCACATAAACAGCAATTTACTTTTTTCAATTCCAATAACAAATTTCTATTGGAAAATTTGATTCAATACTAGCAGGCAAGCCTACAATCACCCTGATTTTCTTCATAATTAATTAATTATATGCTTCTTTTTAGTTGCTTCATTTGCTGAATTCAGATGATGTGGCTGGTATTAATTCAGCAATATTGGCACCAAATGGTGTAAGAATTCCAAGCGAACTTTCATACATAGGTGCACACTTCCAGATACTTCCTAAAATAATTGCCAAACACGTTCTCCAGCTGACTACTGCATTGGATTTGTTGAGCACTGTAACAACCTCCTTCAACAAATTATCAGGGCCAGTGTGGAAAATTCTAACAGAGAAGATGAAAACTGAGGAATGAAATCCAGGTTTGAAACAGTGAAAGAGGTCAGTGGAATTCTACTAGGTGTGTTCCAGACTGTTAAGAACTACACACCCAAAAATAGCAGCTTTTAAGTATCACTCCCTAAACACGAGTGAAGTTGAAAGAACATTTTCATTTTATAAAAACATACTGATATCCGAAAGAAATTTATAACTGAAAATTTGGGAGAAATACATTGTAATCTAAGGAATGAAATTTTATGTTAATGTAAGTGCCTTTCCTCCAATATATGGTCATAACTTAGAATTATTGCAATATTGGTATAAAATAAAACACTTTAGGCTGCACATATTTTCAAGTTTTAGTGTAAAATTTCTTACCTTTTTGAGCATATCTGCATGCACATTTTCATACTGTTTTAAAACTACACACAGTCTGATCTTAAGTTTTAAAACCATTATTCGAAGTTCTCAATTTGACAAAAAAGATTTGGTGTGAAACAGGTGCACAACTTTCACTACCAATTACTGTTTTATAGTCATTCTATGAACAATTCACATAAAACATTTTGTCTTTTCTGGTTTCTCAGTTGTATGCATTAAACTGAAAATAAAGAGAATCTCAGATTGTTTACAGTTAAACATACTTGTACACTATATTCCTCATGCCAGTATCTCAAATTTATTATATCTGAATATAAATTGCCATTCTTGAAAAAATTAAAAGTTTGACATTTTACCACACAAAAGCTAATTTTAGAGCATGACCTTATATGGTCTACGTGTCTGATATAAATAGTTCCAAAATTTCTTTTTTTATTGGTTCAGGGATGTACAGAAAAAAAATTTGAAATGGGAGTAAATTTTTGGATGGAATCCTTCCTCTAACATAAAGGGGTACAGAAATAAAAATCTGATGTGTTGCACTCACATGACTTTCTCTACTTTTGTACTAACCATTCTTACAAATTCTTATTCCTATATCTTCTTCGTGTTAGTTAAAATAAACATTTGTACAAATTATCTTATTGGTTACTTCCTTGTAGGTGCAAGGGGAATTTTAGAAATACAGTAGGCTTTGTGCGATAGTAAAATCTTTTAAAGCTTTGAGATTCCGTTCTCTTTGCACACTTAACATATAAAAAATTAACGATGTTCCATTTCATGAAAGCTTCAAGTTTTCCGAAACTCACACACATAACAAGGAATATCTCCGAAATGGCTCAACCTACAAGAAAATTTATTGAGACATAAATTGTGTATTTTACCAAGATCTACATTTTTTGTATAGTATGATTTGGTCTATCTCTAACGGTTTACCAGTTATGCAAAAGTCATCCAGAGTAAATACGACTACAGGGACTATAGCCAGAAAATTCAAGATATACATTTCATTTGTCATAAAAATATCTCAAAATCGTTAGAGCCATTTTCAAGAAAATAAAATTTTTCGAAAAATCTTCCATGTAAAGGGTAGTTTAGGGTGGGGCTATTTTCTTCAAAATCTTCGTGATGCATCCTTGAAAGACATTAAACTTAAATACCAACTTTTTGTTTTTGAGTTATGCTGTCCACAGACACACAAACAGACCGTTTTCTAAAAATACTTTTTTTGGATTCAGGGGTCCTCAAAACATATATTTCCACTGAAATCTCGACATCGAATTTTTGGGTGGAATACAATACTTCCCCTACTTACCAGTAAAGAAAGTAAAAAAGTGGGCTAAACCTACTGCTACAAATTTTTAAAAATGCTGTTTCTCTTTAATGTAGTATTAGAGGGGCATTAAATCAAATAGCTGCACACAGTTCCCATTATCTCAAAACAAAGGTGTTCTGATTTCTTAAGTATATGGTGGACTATGGCTCTTAGTGATAATTGATCCAAATAAGAATGTCTTGAAACAATAAGTGTATGGCAGTCTCTCATCAATTTGATTACTGAGTAACCCTACTATAACAATGTGCAAAACAAAGGAAATTGCAAAATTTTCCGGTATTGTGGAAATGGAACTTTCCATAACATGTATTTCTGTAATTGCAGGCAGATTATGGACATCTGTCATATTTAATTGTGGAAACTGTATTCTGTTAGTATCACTTTTTGAAGTAGATCTCTACTCAATACACAATTGGCAGTTTCAGCGTGTTTATTTAGGGGCTCATTATTGCTGCGAATTAGCTAGCAGCAGTATGAGGTTTGTTACAAAAATTCCAGAACATTTGTAATTTTGCAACCAGCGAACCAAATGCGGCTGTCATCCCCGCACATTCCTGTGTTTAATGTGTACCTGCCAGAAGTTCATTATTATATGTCTGTTAGTTATTGTGCAGTATTGAATAGAATGTTGTGTTGCACAGTTTGCAAATTTTGAGATGACAGAGTTAGAGGAGCAATGCGTCTGCATTAAATTTTGCCTGAAACTCAAAACCTTTACAGAGGCACACAAATGGTGATGAGTGGTTAAGCTGTACTCAGTGTTACAAATGGTTCACATGGTTTAAAGATGGCCAGATGGAAGTTAAAGAAGACCCTTGTTCAGGATGTCCTTCAATGTCTACCGACAACGCTCATGTCAGGAACATCAACAAAATTGTGGGTGTAAATAAAAGAGACTGTCTGAGAGATTGCAGAAGAATGTAACACTTCAGTTGGACCATGTCACGAAATCCTGACACAGCATCTTGGAATTTGTGTTGCTGCCAAGTTCGTCCCACAGATCAAGAGTCAAGATCATCACCTCGCCATCTGTGAAGAGCTTTTAGATCGCACACATAAGAAAAAGATGTTCCTTAAGAGAATCATAAATGGTGATGAGACGTGGGTCTACGGTTATGATGTTGAGACCAAGGTTCAATCTTAACAATGGGTCACGAAAGGTTCTCCAAGACCAAAAAAAGAAGATTCGAAGATGGTGCTTCCCACGATCCAGAAAGAGGTGTACCAAGACTGCTTCCTGGTATTAATTGTGGAGGAGAGTATTTCGAAGGAGACCATGCATAATAAGTAACGGCTAAGCGTTTAATCATTTTGTGGACAAAGTTACGGAATTCTTTGAACAGACCTCATATAATAAATCTAAGGCTGGAGTACATGCGCAAGTTCAAATAAAAGTTCAGGGCAAATTAGTATGCTCCAGCCTGAGAGGACCAAGATCAGGTTTGAAAGGTAGAATCAGAACCGAAAAATTCAATGCCATAGCCGGGATTTGAACCATGGATCTTTCGCTTTACACACAGCTGCTCTTAACATGGAGCTACCATAGTAGCATGCCAGTATGGCCTTAAACTCACCAACTATAGGGACCTCAGCTGTGGCATTGAATCTTTCAGTTCAGTTTGTCTACACACAATTTGTGTGATAGAACAATCAATTATCATTGATTGGTTGGATATATGGAAACCAAGATCAGTTCTTTAATTCCCAGCAATTATGCTGAGCATTTTCAATCTCAACAATTCTAACTTTCCATCAAAATATCTATTTACACACACGCACGCACACACACACACACAGACACACACACACACAGAGACATAGACACACACACACAGACACACACACAGAGACATAGACACACACACACACACACACACCCACAGACACACACACACAGAGACACACAAACACAATGACACACACACATAGACACACACACAGACACTCACACACAGACACACACATAGACACACACACAGACACACAAACACACACACGCAGACATACAGACACACACACAGACACACACACAGACACATAGACACACACACACAGACATACAGACAAACACAGACACACACACACTGACACACACAAAGACACACACACAGACAGTCACACACACGACACACACACAGACAGACACACACACAACGACACACACAGACAGACACACAGACACAGACACATAGACACACACAGACAGTCACACACAGACACACACACACATACACACAGAGACACACACACACAGGCATACAGACACACACACAACGACACACAGACACACACACAGACACACACACACGACGACACACACATAGACACACACAGACACACACACAAACACACACACACATAGACACACACACAGACACACAGACACACACACACACATAGACATAGACACACACACAGACACACAGACACATAGACATAGACACACACACAGAACTGTGGAATATTAAAGTGATCAAGCAAAGGACAAAACAATTGAGTGAAATTAATGCACGTAAAATTACTTTGTAATGGGGCATGCTGCCTAATTTCAATAAAGAGTGTTATTGGAAAAAAAACACACACACACAGACACACACACCCACAGACACACACACACAGACACATAGACACACACACAGACACACACACAGAACTGTGGAATATTAAAGTGATCAAGCAAAGGACAAAACAATTGAGTGAAATTTATGCATGTAAAATTACTTTGTAATGGGGCATGCTGCCTAATTTCAATAAAGAGTGGTATTGAAAAAAAAAAACACACACAGACACACACACCCACAGACCCACACACAGAGACACACACGCAGACACACACACAACGACACACACAGAGACATACACACACAGACACACCAACACACACACACACACACACACACACAGACATATACACACACAGACACACACACGCAGACACACAGACATACAGACACACACACAGACACAGACATACATACAAACACAGACACACACACTAACACAGACACAAAGTCAAACACAGACACACACACACAACGACACACATTCACAGACACACAGACAGACACACAGACACACACACACATAGACACACACAACGACACACACACACAGACAGTCACACACAGACACACACACACACAGAGACACACACACATACCGACACACACACACACAGACACACACACACACAGACACACACACACACACACACACACACACACACACACAGGCATAGAGACACACACACAACGACACACACACAGGCACACACACAGAAACACACACAGAACTGTGGAATATTAAAGTGATCAAGCAAAGGACAAAACAATTGAGTGAAATTTATGCATGTAAAGTTACTTTGTAATGGGGCATGCTGCCTAGTTTCAATAAAGAGTGGTATTGAAAAAAAACAAAAAAACACACACACAGTCAACCTCACCCACAGACCCACACACAGACACACACACAACGACACACACAGAGACACACAGACACACCAACACACAAAGACACACAGACACATACACACACACGCAGACACACAGACATACAGACACACACACAGACACAGACATACAGACAAACACACTAACACAGACATACAGACAAACACAGACACACACACACGACACACAGACAGACACACACACACATAGACACACACAATGACACACACACACGACACACACACACACACACAAGAGAGACACACACACATACCGACACACACACACACAGAGACACACACACAGGCATACAGACACACACACAACGACACACACACACAGGCACACACACAGACACAGACACACACACACAAACACAGACACACACACAGACACAGACACACACACACAAACACACACACAAAGACACACACACAGACACACACACACACACCAACACACGAACACCAACACACACAGAGAGACATACACACATACCAACACACACACAGAGACACACACACACACACAGAGACACACACACGCAGACATACAGGCACACACACAGGCATACAGACACACACACACACTGACACACACACACAGACACACAAACACACACACATAGACACACACAGACACATAGACACACACACAGACACACACACAGAACTGTGGAATATTAAAGTGATCAAGCAAAGGACAAAACAATTGAGTGAAATTTATGCATGTAAAATTACTTTGTAATGGGGCATGCTGCCTAATTTCAATAAAGAGTGGTATTGAAAAAAAACAAAAAAAACACACACACACAGACACACACACCCACAGACACACACACACACACACATACAGACACACACACACATACAGACACACACACACACATACACAGACAAACACACACAGACACGCAGACATACAGACACACACACACAGAGACACAGACACGCAGACATTCAGACACACACACACACAGACACAGACATACAGACACACACACACACAGGCAGTCACACACACACACACACACACACAACGACACACACACAGACACACACACATACCGACACACACACAGACACACACACACAGAGACACACACACGCAGACATACAGACACACACACAGACACACACATACGCAGACACACACACAGGCATACAGACACACACACAAAGACACACACACACACACACACCAACACACACAGACACACACACACTGACACACACGCAGACACACACACAGACACACATACAGACACAGACACATAGACACACAGACACAGACATACAGACACACACACATGACGACACAAACACAGACAGACACACACAGAGACACACACACAGACACTCACACACACACCAACACACACAGAGACACACACACACTGACACACATACAGACACACACGCAGACACACACACACAAACACATAGACACACACACACATACAGACACACACACACACAAACACAGACACACAAACAGACACACACACAAACACACAGACAGACACACACACAGACACATAGACACACACACACACACACAGAACTGTTGAATATTAAAGTGATCAAGCAAAGGACAAAACAATTGAGTGAAATTAATGCACGTAAAATTACTTTGTAATGGGGCATGCTGCCTAATTTCAATAAAGAGTGTTATTGGAAAAAAAAAAAACACACACACACACACACCCACAGACACACAGACACATAGACACACACACAGACACATAGACACACACACAGAACTGTTGAATATTAAAGTGATCAAGCAAAGGACAAAACAATTGAGTGAAATTAATGCACGTAAAATTACTTTGTAATGGGGCATGCTGCCTAATTTCAATAAAGAGTGTTATTGGAAAAAAAACACACACACACACACACACCCACAGACACACAGACACATAGACACACACACAGACACATAGACACACACACACAGACCCACACACACACACACACACACACACAGAACTGTTGAATATTAAAGTGATCAAGCAAAGGACAAAACAATTGAGTGAAATTAATGCACGTAAAATTACTTTGTAATGGGGCATGCTGCCTAATTTCAATAAAGAGTGTTATTGGAAAAAAAACACACACACACACACACACACACCCACAGACACACAGACACATAGACACACACAGACACATAGACACACACACACAGACACACACACAGAACTGTGGAATATTAAAGTGATCAAGCAAAGGACAAAACAATTGAGTGAAATTAATGCATGTAAAATTACTTTGTAATGGGGCATGCTGCCTAATTTCAATAAAGAGTGGTATTGAAAAAAAAAAAAAAAAGCACAGACACACAAACCCACAGACACACACACAGACCCACACACAGACACACACACATACAGACACACACACAGAGACACACACACATAGACACACACAGACAGTCACACACAGAGAGACACACACAGACACACACACACTCACAGACACACAGACACACACACACAGACACACACACATAGACACACACAGACAGTCACACACAGACACACACACAGAGAGACACACACACACACATACCGACACACACACACACACACACACAGAGACACACGCACGCAGACATACAGACACACACACAGGCATACTGACACACACACGACACACACACACACACACACACACAAACACACACACACCAACACACACAGACACACACACACTGACACACACGCAGACACACATACAGACACAGACACAGACATACAGACACATACAGACACACACACATGATGACACACACACAAACACACAGACACACACACAGACAGACACACACATAGACACACACACACACAGACCCACACACACACATACACACACAGAACTGTGGAATATTAAAGTGATCAAGCAAAGGACAAAACAACTGAGTGAAATTAATGCATGTAAAATTACTTTGTAATGGGGCATGCTGCCTAATTTCAATAAAGAGTGTTATTGAAAAAAAAAACACACACACAAACACAGAGACGCACACACACCGACACACACACGCAGACATACAGACACACACACAGACACATAGACACACACAGACACATAGACACACACACAGACACAGACATACAGACAAACACAGACACGACACACACACAGACACACATACAGACACAGACACATAGACACACACACAGACACAGACATACATACACACACAGACACACACACATGATGACACACACACAAACACACAGACACACACACAGACAGACACACACACACATAGACACACACACACAGACCCACACACAGAACTGTGGAATATTAAAGTGATCAAGCAAAGGACGAAACAATGGAGTGAAATTAATGCACGTAAAATTACTTTGTAATGGGGCATGCTGCCTAATGTCAATAATGAGTGGTATTGAAAAAAAGAAAAAAACATACACACAGACACACACACAGACCCACACACACACACACACATACACAGACTTACACACACAGACACGCAGACATACAGACACACACACATACACAGACCCACACACAGACACACACACAGAGACACACAGACACACCAACACACACACATAAAGACACACACACACACAGACACACACACACACACACACACACACAGACACACACACGCAGACACACAGACACGCAGACATACAGACACTCACAGACATACAGACAAACACAGACACAGACAAACACAGACACACACACACAAAGACACACACTCACAGACAGACACACAGACACACACAGACAGTCACACACAGACACACACAGAGAGACACACACACATACCGACACACACACACACACACAGAGAGACACACACACATACCGACACACACACACACACACAGAGACACACACACGCAGACATACAGACACACACACATGCAGACACATACACAGGCATACAGACACACACACATACAAAGACACACAGACACACACACACAGACACAAACACAGTGACACACACACACCAACACACACAGACACGCACACACACAGAGACACACACACACTGACACACATGCAGACACACATACAGATGCAGACACATAGACACACACACAGACATACAGACAGACACACACAGACCCACACAGACACACCGACAGACACACAGAGAACTGTGGAATATTAAAGTGATCAAGCAAAGGACAAAACAATTGAGTGAAATTAATGCACGTAAAATTACTTTGTAATGGGGCATGCTGCCTAATGTCAATAATGAGTGGTATTGAAAAAAAAAAAAAAACATACACACAGACACACACACACACACACAGACACACACACACATACACAGACTTACACACACAGACACGCAGACATACAGACACACACACATACACAGACCCACACACACACACAGAGACATACACACACAGAGACACCAACACACACACATACACACACAAAGACACACACACACACACAGACACACACACACACAGACACGCAGACATACAGACACACACACAGACATACAGACAAACACAGACACACACACAAAGACACACACTCACAGACAGACACACAGACACACACAACGACACACACACACATAGACACACACAGACAGTCACACACAGACACACACACAGACACACACACAGAGAGACACACACACATACCGACACACACACACACAGACATACAGACACACACACACGCACACATACAAAGACACACAGACACACACACAAACACACACACAGACACGCACACACACAGAGACACACACACACTGACACACACGCAGACACACACACACACAGACACACATACAGACGCAGACACACACAGACACACCGACAGACACATAGACACACACACAGAACTGTGGAATATTAAAGTGATCAAGCAAAGGACAAAACAATTGAGTGAAATTAATGCACGTAAAATTACTTTGTAATGGGGCATGCTGCCTAATTTCAATAAAGAGTGTCATTGAAAAAAAAAAAAAAAAAACACAGACACACACACGCCCAGACACATAGACACACACACACACACAGAACTGTGGAATATTAAAGTGATCAAGCAAAGGACAAAACAATTGAGTGAAATTAATGCATGTAATATTACTTTGTAATGGGGCATGCTGCCTAATTTCAATAAAGAGTGTTATTGAAAAAAAAAAAACCACACACACACACACACCATAAAATGAAAGCTACATCACATGTCCATTATTTTCCCCATAAATTGGATCTTCTAATTCAATTTATTTTATTGGTAAATATGACATTTGGGAATATGCCTATTACTAATACAAACCTAGTATTGCATGATCAGGAAGCAAATGTATCAAATTCTTGCAGCTTTGTAAATGAGAACCACAGCTGCTGCCTGTAAGCATGAAAGAAAACTATGTAACTCCACTCTAACTTTGAAAACTGTAAGTATTCCCCAATTGTCAATGGTGAGAGGAATTAGAACATAAAATGGAGAAATGAAGATGAAAATTAAAAATTAAGAGTGTAAAACAACTTTTTATTTAGTATGCAACAGTCTTGGCACAGTCTGCTATAACTGTCTTACAGTGGTGTAAACCAATATTCAAAGAGAGCAGGTTAGTCATCAATCCTCATTTTGAACAGGAATTAATCACCAACACCCTCCTCAGTACTGGATCCCTTGCATGTGTGTGGTTTCTACTGACACTTTAGTGAGAGTAGCAAATCATGCTAACAGGCTTCTTGTCTCTTTAATTTGTCACAGGAAAACAAAATTGCTTTCTTTACTAATAATATGTCAACCACTCAATTATCCTGTAGAATAGCAGCTTCGATACTTGTACTGTCTTCTGATAGAGAGTGCAAGGGCATGGCCTAAACATCGTTGTGTTGCCAACCAAAGAATCACGAACACGTTTAAAATACCAACACTGCATCACAAAAGTGGCAATACTCGAATACAGAAAGATATTTTCACTGCAGGAATGATGATGATGATAATGAGGAGCAGCACAAGAAGAAGAGGAGGAGGAGGAGGAGGAGGAAGAGGAAGAAGAAGAATAAGAAGAAGAGGAGGAGGAGGAGGAGGAACTAGCACATACGCTTTTCTGCTATTCATATTTCCTGTGGTTGGGAATATTTACATGCTTCTGTGGATTTCACAGTTTCACGGATGTTTCGTAACATCCAATCATCCACACGTAGCAGCAATTAAATACAATTGAAGGAGCTAGGCCATAGAATAGAGGAGCTGAAGCCAGTATTATACAGGATAACCAACCACTCTTATAGAGCTTAAAAGCATGATGTAGCCATGAGTAAACACACTTCTCGTTAGAGACTGTACTATATCAGTGGTCACCAGAAACAATCCTTAGAATCTTGCCACAAGCTTGGGTAGTGGAGAATCATTTTTGAATGTTACTTCAATATTTAGTTCCAAATATGCACATGAACAAATTACAGCAAACATAGCATTGTAACAAAGCAAATTTAAATTGAGTAATTCCATGAAATGACAAATGGAGGGGGAACAAGGTTGCTAATTTCGTGTTTGCAAATTCTGTCAAAAGTTTTGAACGAAATTAACTCAATTTTTCACATTCCATGTTTGTGTGGGAAGCAACATGACAAAGAAATCCAATTGCTTATAGGGCTATAAGTTGCTAACTTGCTTCCTTTGGGTTTGGTTTAGATTTGTTACACCCATTTAAGTAGAAAGACCCTTGAGAAGAGTGTAAATTTCCATACGAACTGTGCTTTTGGCTAAGTTAAAGTGGCACATCCTGGTACTAGTTTACCCTAGTATTGTAAAGCTTTAATTTCTGTTGCACTGTAAGCCTTTTAGGCTGACGAGCAGATGAATAAAATTCCAACAAAAAAGTTAACTTTAAAAAGCTTTAACTAATCAAAGTGCTATTTATTTACTGCTGCATCTGTGAGTGGAGATAACAAGTTATGCACTCAAGAACTCTAAATTCATACACTCTATTGTTGCAATTTATCAACCAGTAAATGAATATTGTAGTATTTCTAGTACAACTGGTAACAGTTGTGTAATACATAGAACCTACTAAATATTTACTGGTTAATTTATGAAGGTACTTCTATTCATCAAAATAGTGAACTAATTTTGGAATTTAGGAGTCTCATATTTTTTATGGTTAAATATGACCAGTTTTCTGCAACATGGTTTGTTACAATTTATGACAGCAGACTAATTTTCAATAAAAATGTGTAATGATCTGGAAATTAAGGTTAAAATTGTCCGTATCTCATTTATTGCACAATTTGTAGTGATACACATAATTGGGAATAATTCACGCTCAGGATATGGCACTTATATATCTAGTTATAGATGTATATACAGTTATTAGCAGATATGCAATCTTAACCAGATATTTTTTAAAGCTGTTGGACATGAACCATTAAACAGTACAGTAGAACCTCAATAATTCTACTCTCAACAACCTTATTTTAATCTTTTATCATCAAACTTGACTGTAATGCATTCTATAATCTACTATGTGGTATACACAGAACAGGTAAACTTTAATTGGTGTATGTATATAACCTACTGTATTCTACCTCACAGTAACAAAAGGGCTGACCTATAGTATCTAGTCAGAACATATACGGACCAGTCACAAAGTCAAAATTCTTCCACTAATAATGGAGATCCATAGCACAAACACTTGTTTACAAGGCTTGAAGGTTTATTGCTTTACCCAGTACATACGTGACAAGCTAAACTTTCAATTACATATTTCTGGTTACAGTACAATTTCTCAGATTTCAGGCCTACTTTTAGTGCTGTCTTGAGTTGTGCTTGTGTCAGTGAAAATATTGAGCAAGAAGAAAAGACAAGTTAACATAACAATGGATATTAAATTATATGCATTAAAAAGAGCGGACAAAGGGGGAACATACTAAAACGTAATACATTTTAGGATATCTTATATTCTTCTGCTCTCTATATTGTGCTAGAACACCCATTCATGTAGTCTGCAATATTATATTATGAATTGTGAATACCAGACCCCTTATTCCATAAAACTAGACATTTCGGCAACTCGACATCCTCCCAGTCCACATTACGTCGAGTTATCAGGACTCTACTGTACAACGGTCTCGACGGACATTAGTCACGTAACGTCATGTTCGCTTTATTTAACTAAAGCTTGAAATCTATGTGAGATTGATCATTTGATCGGTACGTTTGCATTCACAAAACTTAGATTGTTAAATATTTTCAGTGCCTGCAGAAGCGTTCGATTTCTGATTACCATTAGCTACAATGATCAAAGCTGTTTTTGTGAAGAATCATATTGTGAAGCGCACAATTTTCTTTTCGTCATTTTGCAACTCCAGAAATGCCAATGGGCTCGTATAAGCATGATCTAGCAGATTACAGTATAAATCTTGGGCTTTTAATTGTATGATTGCATTAGGAACATTGTACACAAATATCAGATACGGAGTTGGTGACCCAATCTCAATGCCTCAAGTTACATTTTTACAATGAAAGGTTAAAAATTAATATGCCATGCAGCCGTCTAAAGATATATCACGTACTGCAAGTATCTACAACAATTCTTCTTAAATCCCATTCACTGCCCACACATTCATTTTCAGTCTCCCGAATCTTTTGAACACAGAATACTAAATTTATAGAAGTGCAGAGTGCAACCTTTTACCCGATTGTTAAACATTAGCATTAGCGTTGCCAACTTCGGAAGCCAAAGTGATGAAACAGATTGACGGTGTGGTTTTATTAGGACTTTTTTACTTGCTCTACTACGTATAGCAGAGGAAGCATTATATTCCACCCCAAAAAATCGTAGTCGAGATTTCACTGGAAATATGTTTTGAGGCCCCCTGAATCCAAAACAGAGTATTTTTAGAAAAAGGTCCGTGGTTTGTGGTGTGTGTCACTGTTTTTTTTTTTTTTTTTTTTTTTTTAAATTAACGTCCTCCAACATTGTGTCACAGAATTGACAGTATACAGAAAGGAAAGCTTGAGTCGGCTCCTTTGATCTGCATGTACCCGTTGCGTTGCGCGCTTCGCCATATTGAGACCAAGTTAACGAAGCGATTGCTACTTCCTACCAGGGCTCGAAACAAGCAGTTTTACGAAACGGAACTCTTAATCTAGCCGGCTAAATGAAAACTTTTACAAAAAGAAACCCTAATGAAACCGAACATATGATTAACTCAGACTAATACAATCTATTTTCCCTCCAATGAAGAAGTTTACTCACTAAAATGAGCCGGAATGATACATAATAATTCATATTGGGAATTGAAGACTTTCATACGTTTGCAAAAGGCACTTTTATCTGCTGCACTTCTTTTCGCACCCTGTTCTTACACAAAATTTCAGGGCAATTAAAATTTGAAAAAAAGAACGCACGAAAGCAGAGTGAAACCAACAAAATTTCGTTTTCTACTTATATGTATTAACAAAGGAAGCCCTAGTAATATGAAATAAGTTGAAAATAGGTAGCAGTAATTAATAAGCAAGTGGCTCATCAGCTGCTTTTATTTACCACAAGAATAAAAATGCACAAAATCTTGAATGAGATTCTGCATACCTACAATGAATCATAAAGTCTTGTCATACATAGCAAACGAAGTAGATAAGACACAAATGTATAACATGATGCAATAACATAAATCAGAGCAGTAACTTTACAGTATGGCAAAAGTTAGGATTATTTTATATTAAGGGCTAAGGAGATTTAGGGATGGTCTTTTTATATCATGTGTATTTGCACAACATAAAATAGTTACAATAAAACATACAATTGCATTTACTTTATTTCACCTTTTTACAATAAAACAACAGTCTGTGTACATTCTCATGACCCACTCTGCCAACATTACACTCTATTGCAGCATTAAAGAAAAATAGTGTTCAGGTATGTCATTGTAGTTTTGTCTTGCTTGTTTAATCTGCATTTATGAAGCAACTACAGCAGCAAATCATATTATTCATAGATGTGTCACTTTTATTAATTTGTAATTTTTTTCACTTTTATTTTTCAAATCTCTATTCACAAACTTTAAGAAATAAAAATTTCTCATGCTGACAAACAGCCTTATTAAATAACGTATGGGGAAATCCATGCATGGGTGGCTGAATTGCACATTCTCCATTAAATTAATCAATGTGTTTTCAACATTATTTGTTGTCATTAATCTGAGAATAATGCTAGTGAAAATGCTCTCCAGATATTCAATGCAGGTTACAAAGGCTGAACTTGGACATTTTAGATTTCCAAAGGTATCCATATTCTTGTTCTCGTGTGCTTTGAAATGACAATACAGATTTGTATAGTTAAAATTATTATCCTCCCTGTTTACCTTGTATTACTGGGTAAAGTACATTAACAATTATGCACACATTGCTGTGATTCTGAAATAACACTTAACTTATAGTAAGTTATAAATATATAACGCTGTTCGCTTACCGTTGCTCATCTTTTGGAAAGCTGAAAAAGCTTATGTCCCTGTTTGCATGTGAATTATTTTTGCAGTTTGGTGCCGAACACTATTGGCCGCCTTTTCTCTTACTGCTGCTCATTATAACCACGTCGAAGCTTAAAATACATTAACACATATTTATACCTTTTGCAGTAGGCTTATAAAACAATTCTTCAGGTATAGATATGCCCAGCAGCTAATATGCTCGAGCTAAAATAAACACAACGTATCCATTCGCTCTGGCTTCAACAACACAGCTGTTTACACAGTTTACTCGGTTACTTCGCGCATGCGCACTAAATTTTGGCGCACTGCTTTCTGCCGAGTTTCCTTTCTGTATACTCTCTATTCTGTGATTGTGTCATATCGAACGAATGAAATGAAATGGGTGAAATTATGCTCAAATGAGCCCGAGGTCCATGGAGCTTTAAGTTACCCGACATTCGTATTCTCAGGGTAGGGAAAACATCGGAAAAAAGCCTTACCCGGATAACTTACCCTAAGCGAGATTCGAACTCGCGATCTCTTGAATGTGAGGCAGACACGCTAACCATCACGCTACCGAGGCGGGCGTGTGTGTGTCACGCTGTGGACAGTATAACTCAAAAACAAAAAGTCGGTTAAAAACCAAAGTTGGTGTTCAAGTTTAATGTCTTTCAAGGATGCGACACGAACATTTTGAAGAAAATCTCTCCACTCTGAACTACCCTTTACATGGAAAATTTTTCAAAAATTTGGATTTCCTTGAAAATGGCTGTAACGATTTTGATTAAAATGCCGCATGTTTGAGATATCTTATGGCAAATGAACTACATATCTTGAATTTTTTGGCTATAACCCATGTAGTCCTATTTACTCTGGATGACTTTTGCATAACTGGTAAACCGTAAGAGATAGATGAAATCCTACGATATAAAAAAAATTGTAGATCTTGCTAAAACATACAATTTATGTCGAAATAATTGTTTTAAAGTGAACCATGTCGGAGACATTCCTTGTTATTTGTGTGAGTTTTGGAGAACCTGTACTTCTGTCAAATGGAACGTCATTAATTTTTACTTTCTCTACTGGTAAGTAGGTGAAGTATTGTATTCCACCGAAAAATTCGATGTCGCGATTTCACCGGAAATATATGATTTGAGACCCCCTGAATCCGAATTTTTTTAAGGGCGCTGATGACCTAGTAGTTGAACGCCTTTAAACAAATAAATCAATCAACCTGAATAAAAAGAAAAGTATTTTTAGAAAAAGGTCCATGTGTGTCTGACTGTGTCTGTCAGTCTATGGACAGCATAAGTCAAAGTAGATTAAAAACCAAAGTTGGTATTTAAGTTTAATATCTTTCAGAGATGTGACATGAAGTTTTTGAAGAAAATAGCCCCATCCTAAACTACCCTTTACATGGAAAATTTTTCGAAATTTTTTATTTTCTTGAAAATTGCTAACGATTTTGGTTAAAAAGTCATATGTTTGAGATATTTTTATGACAAATGAAATGTATATCTTGAATTTTCTAGCTATAGCCCCTGTAGTCATGTTTACTCTGGGCGGCTTTTGTGTAACTGGTAAACCCTTGGAGAAGGACCAAATCATACTATAAAAAATGTAAATCTTGCTAAAATACACACTTTGTGTCCAAATAAATTTTCTTGTAGGGTGAACCATTTCGGAGATATTCCTTATTATGTGTGTGAGTTTTGGAAAACTTAAAACTTCTCGTGAAATGGAACATCGTTGTTCATTTTTTTATGTTTAGTGTGCTAAGAGAACGGAATCTCAAAGCTTTAAAAGATTTGACTATCTCACAAATCTTACTGTATTCTAATATTCCCCTTGCACCTACAAGGAAATAAGCAATAAGATAATTTGTACAAATGTTTATCTTAACTAACACGAATAAGATAAAGCAATAGGAGTTTGCAAGAATTGAAGCCAAAATTGTGTACGCCATAATTATGGAAATAATAGCGCTTCACATGGCAGTATTAATTAATTGGGAAATATTAAAAGCGTCACATGTATAAAAGGTACAGACCTGGGAAGATTGTTCACGGTTAAAATTGTCAGAAGGGACACTTAATGTTGCAGACAAGTCATTAGTGGCAAGCGCCAGGTAATCGGGTTAAAACCCTGTAAGATCAGTTTTCCTGGAAATCGCTTAGCACAGGGGTGCCGAACCAGGAAAACAAGGGATGGTCACGTAAGCTTCAGCGAAACCTCGCTGCCAGTGTAGAGGTAATTAAGAGGTGAAAGGCATTGATAGCGTCATGATGCTTAGCTTCGCGCGGAAATTTAAGGGGTAATTGAGGAGAATTTGGGAGGTGACTTCTTACCATGAGCGCGCAGAGCAAACACTTGTCGTCCAGATCCCCGAGTGATAGGTCAGTCAAACAGACTTACCTTGCGGACCGCGAGCGAGTAGGTCTGTCACAGGATTTGTCTTCCGGACCCTCGAGTGTGAGGGAACATTACAGTTTAGAGTAAACAATCTTCGGTCTTAGTAAAGACACAGTAATGACGTAACAGTTCTAATAGCGACTGGCAAATCTCAAACATTTACTATGACAGAGAATAAAAGTGTTTCAACGAGAGTTTTGGCTTTTATGTGAAAACACTCACGCATACCCAGAAATTAAGATCCATGCAGAGCAGCCGGAGCAGAAACCACCTGAGAACAGTATTCCGCTTAGTATAGCGCAACAGAGGACGAGTAATACCGCGTCAGAATGGTTAGTACAAGAGTAGAGAAGTCATGTGAGTGCAACACATCAGATGTTTTTAATATGTCAACCGTGCAAAGAGAACGGAATGTGAAAGCTTAAAAAGATTTGACTGTCGCTCAAAGCCTACTGTATTCCCATGTTCTTCTAGCACCTACATGGAAATAAGCAAATGAGATAATTTCTGGAAATGGTTATCTCAACTAATACGATTAAGATATTGGGATAAGAGTTTGTAGCAATGGTTAGTATAGAAGTAGAGAAAGTCATGTAAATGCAACACATCAGATTATTTTCTATTTCAAGTGTTTCGCGTTCGAATTTTCACTGGGTTCGTGACATGTTAACGGCTCTGAAATTTAGAATGCAAATTTTCATCTCCATTCTCAATTAGCATTAACAGTTAAACGTTCTGCAAAAAAAAGCTCTAGATGTGCATTGTACGCAGTGATTTAGTTGGAACAAAATATTTACAGGAATTCACCTTATTAATTCAGAAATTTCCAACTGGAGTCGTATTGGACGTCAAAATAAGCGGTCTCATGTTTCCGACAAGCTATTTCATCAACTGAACGTCGATGGGCGTCGCGAAAGAGGGGGCAAAGCCTCCCCCCTTGGAAGCTCATATACTGAATGTGCAATCAATTACTGGCTATTAGACTATTATGTTAATTTTGACGTAAAGTACAATTTTTATTTAGCACAAATTAAAATGGCTATCCACAACAAACACTATAACTTTTGACAACAAAATAATGAATTAATATTGTTTGATTGCAAGCTTCCAACATGCGGCCCCACTCTGGAAAAGTGTCTGCCGACGCTCATGTGAACGTCTCCTCTTTCGTAGCCATGACTCGACATATGGGAGGTTCAACGCTGCTTATGAAAATAAGTCCGCTTGATCTTGCAACCAGCAGCCTGTTTCTCCTTTCGGCGTGGATCTCATTCATGGTACTGAAAGTTCTTTGTTTCTGCTGTAGACATGGGAATGGTCTGTACAGTCTAGATTAAAGGCATCAGCTCCACTGGAATTTCCTTGGTCTCAACATACTTAAGCATTAATGTACCTCCTCTTGTCTGACAAGTGGGAAAAGTCACAAAGGTTGCCAACATTCTCATCACTATAGAGCAATTCCGCGTGTGACTAATTGACATTTACACTACATTTTCTTCTTAAAATGTCTGTCTAAAGGTCAATATAGGTGTAAAAATGTTATTTTAACGCCATACGATGACAGAGAATACATTGGCGGTTGTGATAGGAAATATAAAAACCTTAAAAGGTGAAACAATTATTTAATAATGAGCGCTAAAATTTTCGTGACTAACTGACATTTTTGTCAACTGCAGGTTCAACTTCAAACGTTTGTCCTCCGTTTTCTCTGAAAGTTTTCTTTTTTGATTTGTTCTGAAAAATCACTTGACAGAGGAACTTCTAAGCTTTCAAATGACATGAAAAAAGGTTTGGCATGTTATTCTCATCTAGATATATTTATTCAAAAGGTCAGCGTGACTCACATGAGTTTGTGACTAACTGACATTTGCGAAAATTGTAATACCTTGTCTTTGTTTTACATGGTATAACATATGGTAAATCATAGTGATACGTATTGTCGCCCATCGCATTATTGTCGGCATTACCGCAAAGGAGCCGAAGGGAAGAGACAGAGAATGGCCGCATTGTTGGGGCGCTTGCCGAAAGAGAGAAAGGGATAGAGACTTCTGGAATTTTCTGCTTTGTATTTCACCGCAATAATAACTGAACTTTCCTGAAGTTTCCAGAATAATGCCTGGGAGATATAAATAGCGGTAAAGTGTGAGAAGGGACAGTTCTTGTGTTACGAATTCGGAACCGTGCTATCGGTGAATCGGTAGACTTTCTTGCTGTTGCAACGAGTGTACAAAGTTACTGTTTACGGAAATAAAAGTGTTTCTTTATCTCGACTACATCTGTCTTCTTTACTTACACCCACCAAAGTCACAGTATTATACGTTACATACATGTAATATATACAGGTGTGTAATTGCATTTATCATTTTGAGAAGAATCATATCCTTTGGAGAAGCATTAAAGTCATGCAACATAAACAGAATAAACAGATGTTGACAGCTCTCATTTATCACAGTTACATCATTGCAAGTATAAAAAGCTGACTCAAAACCATAACAAAGACGACACATGAGAGCATACAGCACATAGCACACAAGTTACTGGGTTGGACTCCTTATAGTGCAGGAACGCTAGATGCAGTAGCCCCGTAGGACACGCGTATATCACTACACTGTTTTTGTTTCCGAAATTGTGCATCATTCTGACACTTTCCGCACATGAAAGAAAAGCATATTCCACAACATTTAAACCTAATACTTTCACATAATGAATCCGCTGAGTTGACAGCATAGCTGAAATACGTTCAAATCTTTTGCTTCTTCAATTTCAGGCAGAGAAACTTCAAGAACACAAATTTTGGTTTCTTTCTAACAGTATTAATAAATTCTTCAGCACTCTGAATCCTGCTTCCTGGTTTCGCAGCTGTCCATGCCATCCTCTTCACTTGTCCTCCAGTCGCATCTACTGCCCCCTTTCCGTGATAGGATTCGAAGAAGTGCCATTCAATTTGGATTCCAAATACTTCGGAAAGATATGTCACATGACTCAATGTGTATTTCTGCTTAAAATGACAAGCAGCTCCATCAGAAAACACTTTCACAAGTTCAAGATTCGGAACAATATCCAATATTTCCGAAAATATATTCCTTAAGCAAATATCAACTGCATATTTGTCATGCGATACATAATCAGACACCAAAGCAAAGGATTGTTTCTGAATTTCACCAATATCTTCTTTCTTATACCAGGCAACAGCAGTAAATATTGAGATCTGTGTATTGTTCCAGTGGGCAGCTCCTTGCATGTGTAGTTCTCAAAGAAGTCTATCTGTATCACAGCTTCACTAATTGCAACATTTTCCCGAGCCTTCTTAAAGGCCTCGGATTGCTGTCTTTTTACATAAACGTGATTTAGGAAACGTGGCAGGCAATTGCTCAGCTCTTCAATACAATCTTTTACAGACCCATTTTAACTTCTATTTCCATTCTTCCATTACGTGAACTCCACAGCTTCCATTCGCATGGAGATTTAGCAAGTTTATCCGAAATGTCTGCTCCACTCAATCCCAGACACTGGGAGCATCCTCACTGCATACATTCACTCGATTTCTGATCACAAACCACTTGTGCTATGAACTTACGAAATTCAGTCTCAGGGAGTACGTGATTTTTACACAATGCTTTGAGAAGAAACTTCGTATTTTCATGTATAATGCATATGCACACATTATGTGGGATCTGACTTTGAAGACGCACGTGAGTAGGGCGTAATTCAGTGAATTCTGTCAACCACACGTACATTTCTACTCGGTCTTGTAGAAAGAGTGCATGAGCTTCTTTTAATGTTACCACTAGATACCTAATGCGAACTTCTTTTGTTTCTCCCTGAACATGGATTTCAATAAAATCATCTCTTTCAGGAGCTTGGTAAGATATTGAATCATTCTGATAGAACTTGATGATTGCACTTTTAAGTTCCTCTGATAGTTGTTTTCCTGATACCGGGACAGAATGCTTCGGTTTTACAACATGTAATCCCTCTTCAACTGGTAATTTACGAATCATTTATTTTCTTTTACGTGGAGATTGCGGCAATGCTTCCTCAACACGTTTTCTGCACTTTCCGAAATACCATTTGCTTTTGAAAGCGGTTATTGTTGATGGAGTATCCTTATCAATCCCTTCTTGGTCTCTTATGTTCTGTCTTGCCCGCTGTGCTTGCTTATATCTCCTATATTCAACTTTGAGGTGTTCTCTTCCTTATTTTGTTTGTTTCAGTATTTCTCTTCCTTTCCTCATAGTCACTTTTATTTTTTCCTTCCATTGTGCATAACTGCCTTGCTCCTTCAGATGTTGTTTGTATTCACATTGTCTTTGGGCTGGTGTTTTAGCCATGGAGTCAGAAACAGACTGATACGTCTATCCTGACTGAAGTCTCAGAAGCAACTGTACGCGTATGACGACCACGGGGTGCCCGCACTAACTGTCTGTTAGTCACGTGTTTTGTGGGAAAACTAATGACTATAGAGGAAAACTTTCTGATACTTTTTTACTTTCTGTGCTGGTAAGTAGGGGAAGTATTGTATTCCACCTAAAAATTCGATGTCGAGATTTCACCGGAAATATATGTTTTGAGGCCCCCTGAATCCAAAAAAAGCATTTTTAGAAAAAGGTCCGTGTGTGTCTGTGTGTCAGTCTGTCAGTCTGTGGACAGCATAACTCAAAAATGAAAATTAGGTTAAAAACCAAAGTTGGTATTTAAGTTTAATGTCGTTAAAGGATGTGACATAGAAGATTTTGAAGAAAATAGCCCCACCCTAAACTACCCTTTACATGGAACATTTTTGGAAAATTTTGATTTTCTTGAAAATAGCTCTAACGATTTTGACTAAAATGTTTGAGATATTTTTATGCCAAATGTAATGTATATCTTGAATTTTCTGGCGATAGCCCCTGTAGTCGTATTTACTCTGGACGACTTTTGCATAACTCGTAAACCGTTAGAGATAGACCAAATCATACTGTACAAAAAATGTAGATCTTGGTAAAATACACAATTTATGCCTCAATAAATTTTCTTGTAGGGTGAACCATTTCGGAGATATTCCTTGTTATATGTGTGAGTTTCGGAAAACAGAACTTTAGCGAAATGCAACAACGTTGTTCATTTTTTTATTATGTTAATCGTGCAAAGAGAACGGAATCTCAAAGGTCAAAAGGATTTGATGTCGCACAAAGCCTTCTGTATTCTAATATCTCTCTTGTACCTACAAGGACATAAGCAATAAGATAATTTGTACGAATGTTTATCTTAACTAACATGGAAATAATAGGAATAAGTGTTTGTTAGAATGGTTTGTACAAGAGTAGAGAAAGTCATGTGAGTGCAACACGTCAGATTTTTATTTGTTATATTGTAATGACGCAGAATCAAAAAGGATATTTATTTCCGTCTATTGCTTTTCCCTCCAGAGAACTTTATCCTTATTTACGGTGACTAACTGACATTGACACACAGTAATAATTAAAGAGGCTCTAAGGATTATTTATAAATGTCGAAAATTATTAGCCATATACACGTTTTGAAGACGAAGAGTCATTGTGTGATGTACAGAACAAAAAAATTAAAACAGCTGTACATAGCTCCTGAAATATTGATATGAAAATCACCATTATTCGCGCTTATTTTTAGTGCTTTGGAAATATATGGGTAAGAAGTGAAATTTGAACCCATATTCACGGTAAAAACATTTATTTTTCACTCCATAAGATACCTTGGAGTATCTAGCATCATCTTTCCTCAGTAAAAAAGTGACACATTAATTTCAAATTCTAACACTCGGTATGACATATTCGCGGAATTGCTCTGTAGTAGATACCCAAAGTAGAAGTGGAGGGCCAATTATTTTTGTATAGTACTTTTGAATCACTGATAACTTTTGTCATTCTCTCATGTCTCTACTAACTACAGCTGGCAATAAGATGAGATGATGTGGACACATTTTCCATAAGACTGTTATTTAAATTGCTCACAAGACTGCCGAAAAACTACTTTCTGTCAATTTTTACATTTTTTTTAGAATCGTGTAATCCTATGTTTCTAAACTTTTTGTCTTCTGTTGCTTTAAGAACTGTTTTGTAGTATTCTCCAGAAGCTGAGTTACACATAGATTAAAACTCAACAAGAGCATCATACATAATTGCAATATTTTCTAGAAATTCTACACACGTTAGCTATTTTCTAGACCTTGGAATTTTGCCCTTTGTTTGGAGTCTCTGTGTTGGTCATTTTTGGCCTCTCTAAAATGTTTTATTAGTGCACTGTAGTTTTCCCAGACAGCTTTTACAGTTCTCTGGCTTGATGCTACCCATCTTACTGTAAATATTTTCCCAATCTTCTTAACTCTCTCTTCCAGTGAAGCAGTACAAATGTTGAGTTCCCTTTGATTTTTGGGAGACACGCTGTATAAAGAATACAATTCGTCAAAGAAAGAATGGAAATGGCTAACACCTGTAAGTTAATTTCTTGTATCAGAAATGGCCAATTCCAAGTGATGGTTTAAAAACAGTGGCAGATTACTATACCTGTAAATAACTTTAAAAACTGTGTTACAACTCCATTTTTTTTTTTACTTTCTCTACTTGTAAGTAGGGAAGTATTGTATACCACCCAAAAATTCGATGTCCAGATTTCACTGGAAATATATGTTTTGAGACCCCCTGAATAAAAAAAAAGCATTTTTAGAAAAAGGTCCGTGTGTGTCTGTGGACAGCATAACTCAAAAACGAAAAGTCGGTTAAAAACCAAAGTTGGTATTTAAGTTTAATGTCTTTCAAGGATGCGACACGTAGATTTTGAAGAAAATAGCCCCACCCTAAACTACCCTTTACATGGAACATTTTTGGAAAATTTTGATTTTCTTGAAAATAGCTCTAACGATTTTGACTAAAATGTTTGGGATATTTTTATGCCAAATGAAATGTATATCTTGAATTTTCAGGCTGTAGCCCCTGTAGTCGTATTTACTCTGGACGACTTTTGCATAACTTGTAAACCGTTAGAGGTAGACCAAATCATACTATACAAAAAATGTAGATCTTGCTAAAATACACAATTTATGTCTCAATAAATTTTCTTGTAGGTTGAACCATTTCGGAGATATTCCTTGTTATGTGTGTGAGTTTCGCAAAACTTAAAGCTTTCGTGAATAGGATCATCGTTGTTCATTTGTTATATGTTAAGTGTGCAAAGACAACAGAATCTCAAAGCTTTAAAACATTTTACTATCGCACAACGCCTACTGTATTCTAACATTCCTCTTGCAGCTACAAGGAAATAAGCAATAAGATAATACAAATGTTTATCTTAACTAACACGAAGAAGATACCGGAATAAGAGTTTATAAGAATGGTTAGTACAAGAGTAGAGAAAGTCATGTGAGTACAACACATCAGATTTTTCTACCTAACATTACAGAGGCACCATCACATGCTAGACCAACTAAATGTTCTGCCAGAAAGTTTTCATTCATCCCGTATGAAGAAAGACTTCAATATCTCTCGAGTAACAATATCTGCTGTAGTTGATTCAAGTTATATCAAGTCCCAGGACAACGAAACAAGTTCGAAATTATTCGAAAGAGCACATCTCAAACATAATACTAAAACAGATTTTACACTTACTGTTGTTGATTCGTCAATCATAATATTGATTTTCTTTATAGATTTTGCTATTTTCTTTTCCAATTTTCTGTGAAATGTGTTCAATAATATTAGCACAACTTAATTTGTATGAAGAACTCGTCTCATATCTAAACAATTTAATTGTTGAAGTACAACATAAGTCTGTAGGTCTACAAAGGGTCTATTTCTTTTCGCAATTGAGTATGCCGTTCGAAATACTCGAACGGTGGTTTCTAGGTGTTTGACATTTATAGTGTCCAAGAAAATTTCAAATATCTCTTTATTGTATTCTGATTTTAGTAACATAGCTTTTTTGTGAGATTCTGAATTTTTGTGCTCAAAGATTTTTTCCGAAGGCTTGTTTGTTGTTAACCCTCCGTCGGGCGCAATATATCTGAGAGATACCTCTCCCGCTTTTTTCAACAATGTGACGCAACTGTTTATGCGAAATTAATGCAAGTCATTGTAGCTTCCTAAAACACACTGTAGCACTTCCTGGTTCATTATTGGTCAGCTGCTTGTTGTTTCGTTCGATTATCAAGCAAAAGTATCTGTGAGATACATTGCGCCCGCTCACGTACCTCATTGTTTCTTTAGCCTTCTTTTCTGCTGGTCACGTTTTTACGTCCCATAATGTCTAAGAAGCAAGAAGTGTTGAATCTGTGTAAACCTAACGACCTACAGAAAGCCCTAGCAATACCCTGGGATGAAAATGAAAATAATAATGAAGATTTTGTTGATTATGAAAGTGACACAGATTGCGAAGCTGCGACAGAAGTCCGTGAGGAAGATTCTCATTCCTCTCAAAGTGGCACAGATGAAGAGGAACATACAGATATTAATGCTCAGTTTACTGGAAAAGATGGGATCGCTAAATGGAAAAAGACGAGGTCTTTACAGCAAAGAAGAACCAGATCACAGAATTTGCTTATTCATCTACCTGGAGTTAGAGGTCAAGCTAGAGCTGCCAGAACGGCTACAGATTGTTGGAGTTGCCTTATTACAGATGACATATTAGAAATAATCGTGACATATACAAACCAGCATATTGGGCTTACACAAAACAAATTCAGCCATGAAAGAGATGCTAATTTGACAACGAAAGAAGAGATGAAAGCATTCATAGGTCTTCTGTATTTGGCAGGAGTCTTACGCAGTAGCAGACAATCTTTAGAAGAGCTATGGGGTACAGATGGAGATGGCGTAGAGATATTTCGATTGGTGATGAATTTGAAGCGTTTCAAGTTTCTTTTTCCTGCCTTAGATTTGATGACAGATCTTCTCGCGAAGAAAGAAAGAAATTTGCTTGCCTTGCAGCTGTGAGAGACATTTTCACAGCATTCATCGGCAATTGCCAGAAATGCTACTCTCTGGGAGAAAATGTCACAACTCATGAGATGCTAATAGGTTTTAGAGGCAGATGCAGTTTCAAACAATATATTCCATCTAAGCTTAATACATATGGAATTAAAATCTATGTTTTGGCTGATGCTAAAATATTCTACGTTCACAATCTTGAAATTTATGCCGGGAAGCAACCTGATGGTCCATTCTGCACCAGCAACAAACCCTCAGACGTTGTGAAACGATTGGCACAACCGATTTACATTAGTGGAAGAAACATTACTGCAGATAATTGGTTTAGTGACTACAATTTGGTGAAAGATCTGCAGAAGGGGAGATTGTCCTTTGTCGGAACACTGAAGAAAAATAAACCACAGCTTCCACTTGAGTTAGTCAATATTAAAGGCAGAGCTCAGTATCCAGTGTGTTTGCATTTAGAGAAAACGCTACCCTTGTTTCTTACACACCTAAGAAAGGCAAGAACGTCCTTGTGATATCAAGTCAACATTTTGACGATGTCATTGATAAAAACTTCGGTGAAAAGCAAAAACCAGAGATGATAACGTTTTATAATGAAACAAAATCCGGAGTGGATGTGGTAGACAAACTGTGTGCCACATATGATGTTGCCAGAAACTGTCGCAGATGGCCTTTAGTGGTATTTTTTGCTATGCTCAACATATCTGCAATAAATGTGGAAATTCTCTTCCTAGACAATGGAAGTTAAATCAAGAGCAGGAGGTTATTTTTGAAGAAGTTATCCCGAGAACTATATTTCGATCACCTATCTAAAAGGAGCATGCTTACAAGGGGAATAGGTAGTGGGCTTCAAGAAAGTCTTAAAAGATTTCGGCCTGCAGAAAGTAACGAAGATTCTTCAGGTCCTACTGCTGAAAATAAGTGCAAAGTTTGCAAGACTTGCCTTGTAGACTCAAAAAAGAAGTGACTTTCAAGATATTGCTGCAAGAAATGTGAAATGTACTATTGTTTAGAGCATGCCGGACAGATTTGCAAGAAGTGTGCTGAGAATTTGCAGTGAAAACCCTCAAGTATATTACAGACACATGCGCATACAATTTAGTTCAAATATCTAATTAATTGTAATAATGTTTATAATTTCATAAAAACTGATGATGTTTATTGTTAACTTTATGTTCAAATATAAGAATAATTACCCTTTCACATTTTGTACATTCGAGGTATTAGTTTATTTTCTGTAACTTACATAACTCATGTTTTTTAATTGTAGTATGATGTATTGCAATACTTTGAAAATAAAATTTGGTATATAAAAATAACATAATTAAAACATTATAACATATAAATATTTCACATTTAGGAGGAATTTCAGACAGCACAGAGGCAGATATGTACGTGGTATCTCTCAGATATATTGCGCCCGAACACGTAACAATAGGCATTGCGCCTGACGGAGGGTTAATATTATTTCCGTTAGGATGAACCTTGCATTCTACCCATGTTTTCAATAGCTTAAGTCCTGCCCCTTAGAAACCCCTAATTCTAATTTACTTTCCTCTTTACATATAATGCAGCCTAAATTTTTATTTTCTGGAAATAACCACTTGTTTTCTGACAAAAAGTAACGGCAATGAGACTCGTTCCAACAATCTAGAAAATCTTGTTTTCGGTAGCTGGGTCCTTGATTCTCACAGTCGATGGTACAAGGTGTAGAACCATAACCTAAATTCTCCCTTGAATCTGCATCACACGTTTCAGCAACATTTAACCCAGACTCTGTCGTTATATTCACATCTTTAATGAAACTAATGTTCTCGGAACTCCATTCAGTTTCGTTTTTACTTCAGCCATTACACACATTTTTAGTATTCTTTGATTCTTAACCTTCATAACCAGCACGTTTTTTTTTTAACCCAGCCACCTATGTAAACTCATGGTCACAACTCACTTTCACAGTCACTGGAAAACTTGAAGGTTTGAAAGGTACTACGGGGCTACCGATGTTCATTAACTGCAGAGAGACTCCATAATATCTGCTTCACGGCAACACATTGAGCAAAACAAAATAAAACTTGGATTCACACACACATAACGATGGGAGAAAGTTGTGCTCACTTCCCGCTCTCCGAATCCAATAGCAGTGTAGTCATTAGAGAAGCAGAAAGCCGCCCAGGAATGTAAAGGCGACCGTATTTTATGAATATAAAACAGGACGCTATAGAGAACGGACCTGACACTGGTATTCAAAATGGCGCCCATATATCGTGGGAAATACTCATAAAAAAACTCGCATACAAACTACGATTTGGACGCAGTAAAACAAAAAGGTGGTGTAATAACACCCTTTTGTGTGGATGTTAGCTGTGTTATACATAAGAATACTGTTTCAAGAGTAAAATAAACAAAATAAATGCAATTTAATACTAAATGGCGACTAACGAATAATGAAATATATAGCCTTAAACAACATTAATTGAGGCCCTTAGAACAGCAAAGGCGTATGCGCCAAAAGCTAGTTTTGAGAAAAATGCTATTGAAGTTTTGCTATGCAGTACACATTAAAATCATCTATAGAGAGATTAAAAATTGCTCAGATGTGAATCTAATGTATTAATACTGTTAATTAGGAATGTAAAATGTTATTTGGGAGATACTTAAGATTTCAGAAGGTTAATTTCATCAACAATATAATTAAGATAACGTATGCTTTCAAGCGCGTTATAACCAAAACGTTTCGTTGTAAAGTTAGCATTTTGCAAGCAATACTTTAACTAATATTGTTATAATACTAACAAACAATACTTCTAAAGTAAATATAAAGAAGTAAGTTAACAGAAAGTATGTTTAGATCGCCGAAGATATTAAGCGGTCTTCCCAGTTGCGCTGTGCCGTGAGGAAACAGAGTACGTTATAGGTATACAAGCTAGAAAAGAACCTGCGCAGAAACCATGTTTCTTTGCTGCGCATGGTGCTAGTGGTGGGGGTCAGTTCTGTTTCGGCAGCGCAGGGTGCAGATCGGCTCTCTACAAGCACATGTTACACTTGCAGTTTTGTAGTGCGTTCCGTGTAAAACTTTATAACAAGTTGTTGTAAGTATTTTTGTGGCTAATAGCGAAAGTGCTTAACATGACTAGTAAAACAAGCGTATCTGGTCGGTCGTTAAAAAGTAATGCTCGCAATATTGTTTACAATGTTGCTAGTTACTTAAAAGATAAAAAGAGTGAATTGAAATTGAGTTATAACGTTGCTGCATCGACAAGTGAAGCTACAGGAGTTTCCATTAGTTTAGTGAAACGCATCATAAAGGAAGGGACTACGTCTTTATCTACCACTGGTCAGGTCAAATTCTCAACGCCGAAAGGGAAGGCTAGAGAAAGGAAAAAGAAAGTGGAAGTCGATACATTTACTGAGGGTATAGTTCGAAGGAGAATACACGAATATTATACAGTGAAGAAAGCAGTGCCAACGATACAGAAGCTCAAGCATGATTTGCAGAGTGATGGCAGTTTGGTATGCAGCAGGGAATACCTGAGGAAACTGGTTTTGCGATTAGGCTTTAAATGGAAAAAATGTGCTTCTAAACGGCAGCTCCTAATCGAAAAACCTGAAATTGTGTGCTGGCGTGCCAATTACCTGCGAACTATTCGTAGGTACCGTGAACAGAAGAGGAATATTGTGTATTTAGACGAAACATATATAAATGCTTGTCATACCGTCAGTTCTTGTTGGCAGTCTCCAAATGAGTTAGGGATTACAAAGCCTATGGGCAAAGGACCCAGACTGATAATTGCCCATGCGGGAGGAGAAAACGGGTTTGTGCACAATGCTTTGCTAATGTTCAAATCTAAACAAAAAACGGGCGATTATCACGACGATATGAATGCTGTAAATTTTACAAAATGGTTAGAAACACAAGTTATTCCTAATTTGCCCAGTAACTCTGTTGTCGTGATGGACAATGCTAGCTATCACAGTGTTCAGAAAAATAAAAGGCCAACAATGACGACGCTGAAAAAGGATGTAATGCAGTGGTTAAGGGACAACAATGTGTCGTTCAGCAGCAATATGCATAAACCGGAGTTATTGCAGTTAGTGAAGTCAGTGCCCAAAGAAAAGACGTACGTAATTGATCAGATCCTCAATGCACATGGCCACGAGGTATTGCGTCTTCCACCATATCACGCCGATCTAAATCCAATAGAGTTGGTATGGGGAGAAATAAAGGGAGAAGCTGCACAAGACTTATCCAATGCAACTTTAAGTGCAAAGCAAACCCTCTGTGAGGAGCTTTTCCGTGAGTATTCCAGAGATAAATGGAGAAAGTGCTGTGATCATGTACGAAAAGTGGAAGCAACATACTGGGAATCAGATGGACTAATGGATGATGTCATCGACAGTATCATCATTAATGACGGAGATCACTCAGGCTCAGAAGAATCTGTTACCGACACAGCTTCTGAATTAGATTCAGAATCGGAAATGGAAGCGGACTAGTGTAACTCGGCCTAGCGGACTGCTGCTGCCTGCTGCTTGCCCCTCCCAGTTCAGTCACGTGAGTACCAATACCTTCCGAGGTTCTTTTCTAACTTGTAGACCTATAGTAAAGTATCAAAGTATCGTAATCCGCTGCTGCCTCTTGTTCTATGTACCTCTGGTGTGTGCCTTTACTACATGTTTGGATTTTTAACTTACGTGTTCTTAACCTGTTCTTCTTGGCCATATGCATTTTCCATTGGGTTTTCTGCATCCAGCATTTTCTGGGACGACTTATGAGAAATAAAATCAATGTCTTTGTCATTCATATTGCTTAATAAAAGTAAATCTACGCTAAATGCACTAAAGGTTTGTTCAATGGTATTGTCAGTAAACAACACAACTCTAAAAACATAACGCTAAACAGAAGTTAAACCAAGAGCTGCAAGGCACTAAAACATGTTAGAGCTTTCTTGAAAAGCAACAAACTGGACTAAATAAATACCCCGTACAGGCAGGAATACATCCAGGCAAAAACCATTTACAAAACCGCAAAAATGTTTGTAAGGTTAAGGAATAACCATTTATGAGGAGTAAAGGCCTGAAAATAAACAGCACCCTCTCTTAAGTCATCATCATCATCATCATCATCATCATTTTCTAGTTCTGTTGTGCAGAACTTATGAAAGTGCATTCAGTCCAATACAGATAATATAATTTCGAAGATATGAGTTCTGAAAAATATAGTTAATCTGTTCAGTAAGAGAAAAGCAGTGCCAACAAAATAAAACTCTTGTTTCATTTTTAAATATTTCCTGTTTTGGTCATGTTAGGTTTTTTCCTTTTGCTTTTTTACCACGCAAATAGTAGGTTGAGACGGTATTACATTATATTAAAAGATTCCACGCTGAGATTTTACATTTTAGGGTCCCCTGAAAAAAAAAATTATTTTCTCCACTACGTATATAAAGTAGAGGAAGTATTGCATTCGTCCCAAAACTTTGATGTCGAGATTTCACCGGAAATTATATTTTGACGCCCCCTGAATAAAAAAAAAAGCAGTTTTAGAAAAAGGTCCGTGTGTGTCCCTGTGAACAGCATTACTTAAAAACGTAAAGTCGGTTTAAAACCAATATTGGCATTTAAGTTACATATCTTTCAAGGATTGGACACGAAGATTTAGAAGAAAATTCTTCCGCCCTAAACTACCCTTTAAATGGAAAATTGTTGGAAAAGTTTTATTTTCTCAAAAGGGCTCTAAGGATTTTGATTAAAATGCTATACTGATTTAAGAGGTTGAATCAGAAACTGAAAAATTCAATGTCATAACCGGGATTTGAACCACGGATCTTCCGCTTAAAAAAAAAAAGAAAACACCACCAGTAAGCTTGTTGGCATAAATAAATAATAATTGCTATAATGATACCTCTATGAAAAATTAAATGTGTATTTTGAATTTTCTGGCTGTACCCCACGTAGTTCTATTTACTCTTGATTACTTTTGCATAACTGGTAAACCGTAAGAGATAGCCCAAATCTTACTATAGAAAAAATGTAGATCTCTTGAAGCACACAAGATACACAGAGGTATTTTTAGAGGTAGCGTGTGACGTAATGCTGTGCAGTAGTTCATGGTCGAGTCCACTTGTCTATTGCAAGACAAAAGGGGTGTCTGGTTAGTATCTCTTCGACTTCTAACCCACTAGCCAGCAGGCTGCTGGTGGAAACTTACCCCCAGCATCGCTTTGCGTGATGTCACTCGCGCACATCCGAGCAAGGTCACGCGCCACCTCTAAAAGATACCTCTGTACACAAATGCATTTTTTTTGTGGAATGAACATTTTCGGAGATATTCCGTTATATTTGTGTGAGTTTTGCAACACTTCAACGTTTCTCAAATGGAAGGTCGTTGTTTAACTTTTTAGCTATTTGGCATGCAAATGGAACGGAATTTCAAAGCTTTAAAAGATCTGACTATCGCTCAAAGCCTACTCTATTCCTACATTCCCTTCCTCTTACAAGAAAATTAGCAATAAGATAATTTATGTAAATGTTTATCTCGACCAACATGAAGAAGATAGAGGAATAAGAGTTTGTACGAATATTTAGCACAAGAGCAGAGAAAGTCATGTGAGTGCAACAACATCAGATTTTTATAAAAAGGTCTGTGTGAACAAACTAACTCGAAGACGAAAAGTCAGTTGAATACCAAACTTAGTATTTAAGTTCACATCTCCCAAGGATACTACACTGAGATTTTCTAAAGCATCCCCCTACCCTAGACCATGTTTTATGTGGAACATTTTGGCGGCGCCGTGGCCGAGCGGTTAGCGCGCTCGCCTACCACCTAGACGGCCCGGGTTCGATCCCAGGGACCCGCATGTGGTATTTGTGGTGGACGAAGTGGCGCCAGGGCGCGTTTTCTCCAGGTGCTCCATTTTCCCCCCGCCATTTCATTTCACCGGTGCTCCATCTTCATTCCATGTGTCATCAGTGTCACCGCCTGCGGTGCCGTAGTAGTAAAAGCGGGCGTTAAACACTACAACAATAACTGTGGAACATTTAAAAAAATTAATGTTTGCAAAACTGGCTCTAATGGTTTCGATAAATATACATGTTCATGGTATTTTCTTGTCAAATGAAATGTATATCATGAATTTCCTGGGAATGTCCGAAGTCTTCTTGATTCTTAATGACCTTCACCATAACTGGTGAACCGTAAGAGCTACAAAAACGTGTTACTCTACTAACAATGTATATCTCATTAAATCACACAATTTATGTCAAATACATTTTTTGTGGAGTGAACCATTTGAGAGATATTCGTTATTTGTTTGAATGTCCCTATACTTCATGCTTTTCTCAAATGGAAATTCATATTCTGTTTTTATCTCCTAGGCATGCAAAGGGAATGGGATGTAAAAGCCATCAGATAACGACTAGCTCTTAAAATGATTAATTATTAAATCATGGAATAAAGAGTATAGGTTGCACGATCAGCTAACTACAACGAATGAATGACAAATAACGTTGTGAATTCGAAACCAAATTCAAAAGCATGGAATGTTGTTGTTAGCTAATGCTGGATTTCTAACAATGAAGTCATTAATCCTCTTGCTCTCCAATATTTTTCCCTGATGGATGGGGCGCTAGAAGTGACCGGGCATATTTGAAGGTGGTCTTGATTCATCTCCTCTTACAGATCACATAGAGGACAGAGTGGTGAAGAATATACCCCAATTCTGTTTAAATGTTTTGACAGACAATCACGTCCTGTAATCAACTTGAAGGTTGCAACTGCCGTTTTTCGAGGATACTCAGGAATTACTGTCTGAATGTTTGGTAGTTCCCATCTTTTATTTTTCGATTACTCATAGTAATATTTTACATTAATTTTATTTGAATTCAGAGTTGACTAATCTTTTACCTGCCTAAAATGGTAGCTATAGATTTCTGTACACTGCTGGTACCCCCTTTTTGCAAGAAAATCAGCTTTCTCATTACCACTCAGTCCACAGTGAGCTGGTATCCATTGGAAGACTAGGTGTTTTTGAAGTGCTGTTAGATGGGTAAGGATTTTCCAACATTCTATAATTGTTAGGTTTTTTGGTGACAACTTGGAAGTAATTGCTATAATTGCTGCCCTGGAATCTGAGAGAATAACTCTTGCTGAAAATGTGAAATTCTATACAAAAGATTTTGTAGGGTGATTCGAATTGCTTCAATTTCTCCATCGAAGTGTGTAGTTCCATAAATTAAAGATTTGTAATAGGAAAAGAGGTGACAGGTGACTCCAGCCCCTGCTCCATCCTTGTTTGATATCAATTATCCATCATTATAAATATGGAGCCATTCGTGTTCTGGAAATCTAGTATGGATTGTCTCTTAAAGTCAATAATTTTATAACACTAGTTGGAGTATCACTTTTCTTAACTTCTTCTGTCAGGTGTAAATAATATGTGATGTCTAATGTATGTGTTGGATTGACTTTAGATATGAAGTTTTCCTTTGAATTAGGAAGGTATACATTCTTCTTGATGTCTTGAATTTTGGAAAGAAAGCTCTGCTGAGACTTTAGTGTATGTGTAAAATTTCTCTTGTTCCATATATTGAATGGGAGTCTAATCAACTTTTCGTGTTGAATAAGAGCTGCTTTTTCTATTTCATATTCAATGGGGTATTTGTTAACTAGTATTTCCGTAGCTGGTATTGGTGCGGTTTTGATAGCACCTGTAATTAGTCTCAGACTTTCGTATTTAAAGATTTGAATTTTCTTTGTATCTGCTGTTAAAAGAACTTCGCTGCAGTTAGTAAGTGCGTGAGTGTGAGGGGTTTAAGGGCCCATCGACAACGAGGTCATTTGGGCTCATAGTCAAACAATAAAGTCTAAGGCATACTCACTGAAATAAAATGAGAATTAAAAGAAGGTTAAAATACTAGACAATTAGAATAGTAAAACATGAAGGATAAAAAGTGAAAAGAACGAGCTCAATATTCTAAACACCAGCGATAACTAAAACGACAAAGAAGTCTGACTAAAAAACAAAGCCAATACGTTAAAATACCATAAAATCTACCTTAGAAAGCTAAAAGTGTATTACACATGTCAGACCGTTTGTAGAAGCCAATATCGGTGACGAACCTTAGAGTCTTGGCTGCAGACACAGGGTCGTCGCCCAGAATAGAGGTCAGAGTAGACCCCAGACCAATTGACTGACGCTTACGAGCGTATTGCGGACAATCTGCTAAGACATGTGTGACGGAGAGTTGCACATCACATGTCGGACAAACAGGTGCCGGGTCACCACGCAGAGGGTGGCCGTGAGTGACTCGCGTGTGCCCTATTCTAAGGCAGGTTAGAATAACTTCCGCCCGCCTGAAGACCCCGCAGGAGGTCCGTCAGCGTTGAACACTGCCCGTAACTGCCCGCAATTGAGTGCCAGTCAGCACTTCCCAAGATTCCTGCCATACAGCTAATAGATGAAGACGGAAGTACCACTGCACATCTGTGTAAGGCAGTGTGCGCGTTGATAATCCCGGCAAGCGACATGCAGACTTAGCAGCTGCATCCGCTTCCTCGTTGCCGGGAATACACAAATGACCTGCTGTCCAGGTAAAAACGAACTGGTACCCGCGAGATAGCAACTGAGATAAGAGTGTCTGTATTTTCAAAACCAATGCTGCAGTAAGTAAGTAATGGCTTTGTATTTCCATTGTATGCTGTGTTAAAGAGTTATTCTGGAACATCCCCACTTCTTTCCTGTTACACGTTTTAATAGTGAAAGACGCCTTTCTGCTCTTTGTATTACATTTTCTATTTGTTTGGTCCTTGTAAGTTTGGTATCAAATATAACTCCCAAATACTTTGCTTCCTTTGTTTCTGGTGATTGTTAACCCTCAAAATTTAGTTTTATTTTTAGTGGTTTTTTCTTAGTGAAAAGATTTGGTAGTTTGAGTTTGTTGTATTAACAGTCACTAAAATTTCTTTGGTCAACTTTTGTAGGTTTGTTAAGGATTTTTGCATAGTTTTTTCTAGTTTTGTACTTTAGTTTTTTTTCTTTGTTTTGGGGTCCACATTACTAAGTCATCGGCAAATGGTGCACCTTTCACATCTGATTCTTGTATTTGTTGTGGCAGATCGTTAATAAATACATTACAAAATGTAGTGCTGAGCACTGCGCCTTGTGGTAAGCCACGGTGTACTGGTTTATATTTAGTTTATATTTAGATACATTTCTTCCATATCTTATAGCAATAAAGCGTTGCGTTAGGAAATGACATAGCCATGAAAAATTGGATCTTGTATCCCTATTTTTTTTTTTTACTTTCTTTAGTAGTTTTGCTCTCCATATAGAATCATATGCACCTTGGAAATCAATAAAAACTGATATATTACCTTCTTTGCTATTGAAGGAGTCTGATTTCGTGACTGAGATTTTTTTTTTTAATTAACGTCCTCCAACATTGTGTCATATCGGACGAATGAATGAAATGGGTGAAATGATGCCCAAATGAGCCCGAGGCCCATGGAGCTTTAAGTTACCCGACATTCGTCTTCTCAGGGTGGGGAAAACCTCGGAAAAAAACCTTACCCGTATAACCTACCCTAAGCGAGATTCGAACTCACGACCTCTTGAACGCTAACCACCACGCTACCGAGGAGGGCTTGACTGAGAAGACCTGATCATTTGTAGAGTGGGGCTCTCTGAACCCAGCTTGATATGGGGAAATTAAATTTTGTGACTCTAGAAACCAATCTAACCTATTTGACACCATTTTTTCCATCACCTTTGTTATGATGCTAGTAAGAGCTATATTTTTTATTTCTGATGCTGTTTTATCTTTATTCAAGAGTGCGACAATTCTTGCTTTTTGCCATTTGGCAGGTAAAGTGGTTTTCCAGGATAGATTATAGAGTTTTAGTAGTTGTTTTGCTGTTTTTCCAAGGTTTTTTTTCATGAACTCTGGGTGCCTGTGATCTGGTCCAGGAGACTTTTTGATTTTTAGATTAGTAATTGCAATGTTCAGCCCTTGCGTATTAAAATTTTAAAAAAATATATTGGATTGAGTGTTAGGATCACATTGTCTTTCTTGTTTCAAATCGTTCTTAAATTTTTTACGTTCCTTTTTATTATTTCTTGTTACTTTATGTGAATTAGCATAATATTTATTGCATGTTTTGACTATGACTGCATCATTTACTAATATTTTATTGTTGTGTATGATAGGTGTGCTGTTGTTTTCTTTCCTGTCTTTGACATTTTTATGAAATTATGGACTCTGTTACCATCTGCCCTATAATCCATTTGTTCTAAGAAATTATTAAAGTGATTCTTTTTAGCTGTATTAATTTCGTTTTTAGTGAGGCACATTTCTTTCATCATATTTGTGTATCCGATATGTTTTTTGTTTGTTCAGCTGTATTTCTAGTTATATCCCTTTGCTTTTTCAGTTCATCTAACTGGGGATTCCAAAAGAGTTTGAAATTATTCTTCCACGAGGAATGTGGTTTTTTTTTCAGTTTCTAGGATGACTTTACAGACATTTTGGTTCATATTATCTGGTTGGTAATGCAGCTATGAGTTTGTCTGTTCTTTAAATTTATTTTCCAGTTCAGTTTTATATTTATTCCAATCCGCTGTTTTTAAGTTCCAATACAGATTCGTGTGGTGTTAACTGACATTTGCATTATCTAGTTTTATATCAGCAATTAGTGCTCTGTAACCAGAAATTGGGTCTTCTATAACTTGTTTTTTACTCTTTGAAACAATATCTGTTGTAGCTAACAAGAGGTCTGGATTACTGGCTGCTCTGGAATAATGTATGAAGGTTGTGGGATCTTCTCTACTATAAATCAGTTCAAAGGTTGTGGTATTAAAAATTCTTCCACTATCTTCCATGTAGAATCCACTTTTTCATATCCCCATCTTTTGGAATGGGCACTGAAATCCCCAGTTATGATTGTTTTATTTAATTGGTCAATAAGTGAGATATCTGGTTCATTCCTGGGAGGATTGTAAATACTGTATAAATGAAGATGTGTGTTGTTATCCCAAAACTTTAGCTTTATTAATTCAGCTTTATCTGTGTTATCCATTTCTTTAACAATTTGAAAGGAGGATTTAATATTCTTTTTGTCTCCAACTAATATTCTACTGCTTATCTGGCTATTTTTGGGTAGTAGGTGTAGTAAAATTCCAGTAAAACTGAAGTATTTAAGTTAATCATTTGTTAGATTTGCTTCTTGTATGAAAAATATATTTATGTTGTAGTCAAATACAATTTTATTGAGTTCTATTCATTTTGTTCAGGTGACACCACTTGCCTTCCATTGAAGAATTCTGATGTTGGATCTTCTATTAATATAATGTTTTGGTTCTCGAGAACTAGTCCCCGCCCGGAGATCCGAATGGGGGACTATTTTAACTCCGGAACATTTTACCCCTCGAGTCATAATCCATAAATATTGAAGAGACTTAGTAATAGTAACAGCTTTTTAGAGAGCACGATATTTTTATGTTTTGGCGGTTATATCGCTCTCTCGCAATCCCCCAAATGTCTGGAGGACCACACCTGTCGTTGGTTTACGGGTGTCACCGACCTGACCGGGAGAGTTATCAAAATAAATTCACGAACCATATCCTCTGATTACCAATCAGAGGACGTATTACATGACATGACAGGTCAGCATGTTAGGGGTTAAGAAATTATAGAGAAACTAGAGAAATGGAAAGGCTGGTAAAATAAAGACTCCCTAGCCTTCGGGAAACCTAATAGCTTTGGGTTCAGAAGAGAACAAGAGATGAACAAGGTAAGGTCAGATAGAAAAGCTACAGTGAGGAACAAAACACCAGTAAGTGGAAGTAATGCTCTGCTCAGCTTGGGTACCTTGTGGTCGCCATCCACATATCCCCTATACGGAGGCCTCTGAGGGTAAGCATGGAATGTAGTTATATGTAAATTGTTAATATGCGTTTAACAATACAAATATTGTCTGATTGTGCTATACCCTCTTGCATGCATAAGCAAGTGGTTAATAATGATAAATGTGTTTTAGTTTAACATATTTAGTACTTACCATCTGTCGCTGTATTCAAATCTGTTCTTTGATACTGCCTTAAAATAGGTCGGTACTCAGTGGCGTAGTGTAACTCTCAAACTCGAATATGTAGCCCAACAAATACTCTAAAATTCGTTAAAATGTGACCCAATTTAAACGGAATTGTGCTTTGCAGTTTTCATCTGTTAGGATTTTCTGAAAGAAATATTCGATAATACTTTTCTTCAAAAGAGAATCTCTCTTCTATCAGAACTTTTTTAAAGTACAGGTTTTCAGCTTTTCAGCGGTTGCGTTGTAGTCCTGTGCCAGTTCTCCAATATATTCTGTCATTCCACTGTTCCTCGTCCAATCCTCATTTCTTCACGGCCATATCTATATCATCCTTCAAAGTAAGATGGGCCCTTCCCGCTTTGTTCCGACAAGATACCGACCAGCTAATAATTCTGCCAGAACTTACATCTGTAAATCAAATAAGCTTCTCCTCAATATTTCTGTCAACATTTAGCAATGAACAGGACAGAGTTGTTCTTCGCTACTTATATCAGGCATCAGAAATTTCTTTCTCAATTCCATGTATCACGACGGCACTCATACTTGAAATTCAGTAGTTCTGAATATCACGTGAGTTTGCATGAAAAACAGTCGATTTTTCCAAATGCACTTTCAGAGAGACGTTATATATCGCTAATTCATTAAAATATTAAATATAATTGCCCATGAAAATCCTTTATTCTCATAGTGACCATGAAAAGCAAGTGCCTGTTTTCCTAGAAAACACACAGCCCGTACAAACTGAGAAAGTAAAGCCCTGTTCTTTTTCTCTTCATTGTTATGTTGTTCAACTGAGAGCTGATATTAATTATTCAATGAAAATTCTATTCCTGGATTTATCCCAAACATTTCTGGTTGTTTTTCGCATAATATGTGATTGCAAGGATAGTTGTTTTATGGTTGTCTTATAAATGCTATTTAAATCTTCATAACCGCTAGAATTCTAAACTCACCTTTCTTTTGAAGAAAAAAACAAACAAAAAAAAAAACAACAAAAAAAAAACAACAAACAAACAAACAAAATACTTGTTTAAAGTATTACGACACAATCAGGACTCACTTTCATAAACTTTGATGCTGAGATGCCTTATACGTTTTTTAATGTTCGTCGCAATATTGAATACTGAGTACGCGCTTTGGAGGGTCTGCTTTAATTATTACATATTGCCTTTTAGAGAAATGTTAATTTTTGGAATTTTCTTACGTACTGTTTGTCAACCACACAACAGTTTATTTAGATTTTTGTTGCAACAACGGCATAGAAAAGCAGTTTTGTTTATTCTTCTGGTTCTGATTCATTCCGTGCCCTCTCGGATGTGATTGCCTCTGTCACATACCCTCATCCCCATAATCCGCGCGAATCTTAACCTAATTCTCCTTTAATAGTAAGTAACTAAGTGTCCAAATTATGCTCAAATGTCCCCAATTGAAGAACACACATACAAGAAGCACAATAAATTGCGAATTACTGCCTATTCATGATAATAAATGCAATAATGTTAGCGCGATTCTCAACATGAGATGTGGCCGTACAATCTTTCACAAAAGTAAATACCCAATTCCAGTGAGACCTGCGCGAAGGGTCACCTAATGCTCAGGCGTCCCTAAATAGATGGCATAAGAATTAAATTTGTCATATATGCTTCCCTTGCTGTTCAGAGAGGATGGCATCCGCTCACCTCGCAAATTTGAAAAAGAATATTTTAGCAATCATTCTACATTAAGGCGAAAACATTGCAATTTCAACGTTACTATACCTACAGAAAACATTATTATCGGGTTTTGATTAAGTAGTCGACAACAAGTAACAATGATGTCTGTGTTGCACCCTTTGCTTACCAATGCAAGCCTAATTATCCACGTGCAACTTCTGTACTCGGTAGTATCTGAGCGTATTAAATCGCAATTTTTATCTTTTTCCTTCCCTTCTGAATTAACATCATTTATAAAGCCTGTGTCAAGTATACTACTATGCAATATTATCATATTGCTGCAACACGATTGAAATTTTAAAACACTAATCCTTAGAAGATATTAATTACAACTTCTATAGATAAAACAGGGAATACACCTACTTCAACTATCAATCATTCTTCCGGAAATTAACAGCTAATATTTTCCTTTAAATACTCGCATTCAAAGGCATCTCTCTAAAATTTCGAAGATTAATTACCATGTTAAAGAGTTTACTTCCATCTTGCACTGTTACTGTTTAGCTAGCTTACAATGGATGTAAGGAAGCACTATCTCTTGCTCATGTTAGAAAATATCGACATTCCCGAAAACTAAAGAGCTTCATGCGCAAAAAGCGAAACTAAGTATTTTAGAAAATTTAGTCACTCAGCATGATTACATTCATTTATACCTAATTATGCAGTAATATGACACAAATATCACACTAGGCGAGAATAAGACTCAAAGCGTCGAAATAAAATGAGTTTAGTGTAATACATACCTTACGAAAGAAAATGGGGCATCACTGATCACAAAAATGCTTAGAAGAGATTGCTGCCAGTGAATAAAGTAATTGATGACGTCTTAAACAGAATGCAATTCAGTTGTGGACTACTTTAGCGTGAAGCAACCTTTGGACCTGACAGTGTTGTAATTTTGTTTATTTCCAAGAGCTTCACAAGGCTGCCACTGTGTCCGTTAACTCAATTACCAGACGTGTGGCTTTATCCTGATTCTCCATTCCTAATAGCTCTGGAGGTCTAAGGACCCCGTTAATTTTCCATTTCAGAAAATAAGCTTGCAGGAGTCGAGGTTTGAACCACCGACCCTCAATACTTTCGACTCCTACGCACAGCCACTCAACGACTTCGGCAATTTCTGGGTTGGCCAGTATGCGCTCTATTCATGTGATATTAAGTTACATTCTATCATTAACTTGGCAAAAATTGCTTTTCAAGGAGGTAAGTTCACATTAACAAAAGTTAATTTTGCTTCTAGATACTCGTTTACATTTATCTGAAAAAATAAATGAGAATATCATATAGAACAAACATGTGTATGGCGGTGTTTAGTGTGCATGGTAAGTTCCTAAGTTGCTTTTATTAACGACAAACAAAGGTGAAACGATTAAAATGGTATACACGTTGCCATTGACAGTTGTTTGAAAATACTGCTGTTCAGATTCACGTCCATACATGACGGAGGATTGAATACCTACTGAGGTGTTTTACTGATCTAACACATTTAAAATATAATACATCTAATAGGTTGCAGCAATGTCACGGTGTAGTTCGTCCTCCAAGGGGATACCTAATTATTTTTAATAAGGATCGGACTGGATAGGGGTGGTTAATGGCAAACCTAAACGAGAAAGTCGAATGCCGCCCCCCCCCCCCATCCGTAAAAGTAGTGGGCAGTCTTAACCTTTTATTCGTGGGTAAATAAGAATATACATTTCAGAACTACAAGCAATTACATACATTTTGTTGCCCTTTGGCTCTCGACTATACAGAATGTCAAATTAACTGTACTAAAAACTGTAAAAACGTCATTTTACCGGCGGACTAGAAAGTCGGCACTGACCAAGGATTCAAGGAACTCTCCTGAAAGCCACGTCAAGACTAACTGGCGCCAGAGCTTTTCGAGACTCTCAGCATTTCCAGAGGTTTTCTGGAAACAGGCTGCCCGCGACAGTCACGCTCCTAGTGGGCATCAGACGTATTAAAACTACTGGAGTCAGCTCACATACTCTACGAATGGCTCAGACACTCCCTCCCCCAAAACACGGCCTAAGGGCCGCCAATAGACATAGGGAAAAACAAGGAAATGTTCCTAGTCTCGACACTCCCTGGCAAAACACTTCACTTAAGTCAACAATAAACTTCACCACCGACCTTGGTTTTTCCAGAACACACACACACGCACGCGCACGCACACGCACGCACACGCACGCGCACGCGCACGCACACGCGCACACACACAGGAGGAAAGCCGACACTGTCACTCTCCTTACTTGACGACGGTTCACTGTGCACCTTACACTGACAGAAAATTCTAGAAGTCCGTGTTTCCGGAAGCCAGTACTTCACACTGACAGAATATTCCAGACTCAGTGTGTCCGGAAGCCTATACAAAGATGAATAACCCGGGCAGTTGTGAAAGCACAGGAAACCAAATTTCCAATTGTAGAGCCAAGCGTGCCTCCCACGTGTCTCCAAGGCTAGTTGACCACCAAGGGAGAGCCAACAGAGGTTTCGGTGAAGTCACGCCAGGAAGCTGCGTCGAAGAAAAAGAGGATGGACAGGAAGGAAGGCGGCACAAACTCCCAAAATCCCGCTGTAAAATAAAATAAACAGCATCAAACGGGGCCAAACGTAAGAATTACAACAATGTGTGTCATATAGATACATTAAATCAGAAAAATTATAACCAGAATTATGAAACTTGGCCAATGGCCAATTCATAGGAAATATATCAATTTTATAAACTTCATAATGAAAATTTAACTTTGAAACAGAAAGCGTTAACAATTATAAATCAAAATAAAGAACTTTATAGTAATATAAGTGAATATAAGTAAAATTAATAATACAAATTTGAACTTGAGACAACAAATAGTGTTAACTAAGAATCACTTCTCACACACCACATAGCAGCAAAAAGAAACGAACAAAGAAACTAGCACAAATGAGTGAATGGCCATTCTTATTATATATTTATTTGCTTTTATATAATAGATTCTGTGCACAGTAAGTTTCCTAGCAATCACTTAAAATAGTTTGTGGCGCGGACTATATATTGGACATACATTACACCAAAGATCAAAACTACTAACACAAACTAAACACATAGCACAACCACACCATACATAAAGCAAAACTACAACACAAACACCGGCGACAATCTACGCACAAACACATACAGAAAACTCGGCCAACATAAGAAACCACTGAATGGTGAGCAACCAGCACACACTTCAACTGCCGGCTAAGCGGCAGCTAGCTGGCACACGTCACTCGTCACGAGAGGATACTCCAGGGGAAGACAACTTCGGGCCGTGTGACGTATGTAAACGAAGAGCCAGCTTGTACGTTCGTGTGACGTCAGGCAAGAGCGGTGTATTGCTATACAGCCTAGACCAGCGGCGCTACTTGCACGAATCTGAATAAATATGAAAAATGTTATTTGGGCATGTTTACCACATGCCCGGGCTGTTTAGGGAGAACCCTCTTCACCCGAATCTGAGGGTTTTTATTTCTTGTGTGAGGGATCTTAACGCGGTAGTGCGAATTTTGTTTTGTATTTTGTGTTTTTGTTGATGCTGTGTAGTGGTTTTGTGTTTGTGTTCAGTTCCCCGTGTTTCACACCAGTTTGAGACCAGGCTTCAAGATGCAGAAACATTGTCAACTACATTTCAGATCTTTGCGACCCCGTATTCATTGGATGTTAACAATGTTTCTAGCAGGTAGCAAATTGAATTGGTAAATTTACAGTGCGACGATTTGCTGAAGGACAAATATAAATACAAGGAAGACTTGGCTGATTTTTATAAGAATGTTCCTCAAACCAGATTTCTGAGGTTGTATGCAATTGTTGCACGGGTATTATGTACGTTTGGTTCCACGTATGTGTGCGAACAATTCTTTTCTGTTATGAAACTTTCTAAGTCAAAATCCCGAAGCATATTGTCGGATCACAATCTAACATGCAGTCTTCGGTTACAAGTGTGCCGTACATTACGCCCTAACATTGACAAACTAGCTAAAGAAAAGCGAAACGGCAAATGTGGGAAAATGTCCACCTAGTTGTTCTGTATAGCTCTCCTCTAGCTCAGGCAAAATAGTTATAATTTCTATTCTATTTGCGTTAAAACATGACTTCACATAAACTAGAATATATATACGGCATAAAGCCGAAATGTAATTATTTATAATCTGTGACTATTCCGTAATTGAAAGCCAGCATTAAAATTGCGATGTCCCGCACGCCTTTCCTCTTGCCCGCTGTGACGTCACAACAGGCCGTCGTTGCGAGAATGTGAGCTGAGTGGGCTGACGTCACAGCAGCGATACCTGTCTTCCCCTGGGATACTCCGTGCCTGCCGCCGAACGACACAGATAAGTGTGCCAATGTAGAGGCACGCGCCCTACAAAACTAGGCGGCACGCATGTGGCCTGCCTACGCTTACAGTCAACAATTTTGCAGGGAAATCAGTACACGATAGTAGTTATAGTCCCTCCTTAAGCAATCCAGTTAACGGGTTGCCTACCCGCTAGGGGCGCTAGTGTCGCTATGACGTCATTGATGGCGGGAAATTTGAAAAATTCAAGATGGCGGAAAAAAGTGAACATTTGAAATTTTTCCCACCGTAGTCGTACATATCAAATTTTCACATTTTCCCGCCATCTTGAAATTTTCAAATTTCCCGCCATCAATGGCGTCACGGCGACACTAGTGCCCCTAGTGGAGAGGCTCCCGTTAAGTGAATTGCTTAAGGGGGACTATTTATTTGTTTGAAATTAATTCCCGTTATTGTCGTTAATGTCAAATTTTCAAATTTCCCCGCCATTTAACGTTTCTAAAATTTCCCGCTATCAAACGGCGACACTGAAAAAACTTAAGATGTCGTTAAATTTGAGAATTTGACATTTTTTTCAGTGAACGTTGTTAATTTCAAATTTTCAAACTTCCCGGCATCAACGGCGCGCCACGCGCCGCTAACGCCATTGGATTATCGTTAATCCGATTACTTAAGAGGGTTGTTGATTAGATTATTTATTTTATTGAGAAGATGCATTGAAAAAAAGTCTAAATTATTGCTGTACGAAAAGGAGTACAAACCTGTTTGGTGGTTATAGAAAGTTGGTTGCAAACGAGGTGGACCGTGTGGGGTTGGATGGGTAATGATGAACAATGATTTAGCCGTTGAGGAGCAAGTGCAAGTGGCGAAGCCGGAATTTGCAGCAGGAGGAGCCGTGGTATGTCTTGCAGGGTTCGCAGGTCGTTCCTCCACGAGAGCTCGGTCTCAACTGAAGGCAAGATGACTCATGACTCCCAGGAGACGTCCGACGGACGGCGTCCACGGAGCGACGACGGCGACGACGGAGTCGGTGTCGAAGTATCACACCCGTTCTCCGAGGCGCTCGAGGTGAGAGTAGAGTACCAGGCGGGCGTGGGCTGAGGTGTCATCGCTATCACGACGTTGGCGGTGGGGTACACCTTGGGGACCCTGCTCGCAGTACCTCCACACCACGTACATGACGTCGTCGGTGACGGACACGTAGGTCTGCACTTGGACGCTCGGGTTGTTGAGCAGCTCCAGGAGTCAATCGTACCTGTCGACGAGGCTTTTTCTTTTGTTATTCATGGGCCTCAAAACATATTTCCGGCGAAATCCCGACATCGAATTTTTCAAGTTGACACCTGGAACACAAGTTCGAGTGACGAAGCCGGAATTTGTCGCAGGAGTAGTTGTAGGTCTTGCACAGGGTTGGCATGTCGTTCCTCCACGAGAGCTCGGTCTCAACTGAAGGCAAGATGAGACCTCTATGTAGATGAAAGAGGTATCAGGTGTAAGCGCTGAGTTTGCGAACACGCCCACATCCGTTGGTGAGGAGGGGGTGGGGGAAGGGGAAGGGGTGGTAGGGGAGGGGGAGATTGCTATATTCTACATCCGCAGGATGGGGTTTTCTGGCACAGGAAAAACCCGTTGAGATGTTCCCACCATCCGTTGCTTTTTTGAATAAAATAATATGATTGGTGGACCTTGAGCGTGTGGATGTTGAACGAGTACTCTGTCTTGACGGACGCTAAGCATCCAATTGCCGAGAATGTGATCTGTCATAATATATGTCGGTGAATGGTCCAAGTGCGCTGATAAGCATCTGCCGAGGTACATCCGCTCTAGGTTTTTTATCATTTGCTGCATTTTGACTGCCGAGATGTATTGTTGCTCGCAGAAAACGAAAAAAGGCACGTGATTTGCGGAAGGGAGAAGTGATGTGGTCTTGACGGGTGTTGGGAAGCAAAGAAGGGAAGGATCTTGGAGGAATGGGGAAACGTGATATGCGAAAGTGACGTGGTGTGATCTGATTGGATAAAATAAGACGAGTTGGGATTTGGTCGTTACGATTCCAAAATGACGATGATTGGTGGAAATAAGGTGCGTTGCCATTGGATGAAAAATGAGGAAGCAACCTTTGCCTTTATAATAAAAAAAGGGAGAGAAAAAAGAAATTGCAGGAATGATAGCGTTGCTGATGGTGAAAAAGCATAGTTTTAAAAAAACGAAAAAAAAAGTCGGTTAACGGACTTAGATTTAAATCTTTTCAAGAACAACATATGAAAATGTTGAAAAAACCCAACATGGAATATGTTTCCAAATTTTGTGTTTTTCTGAAAAAAATAGCTTCAGAACTTTGCTTGAAATATCAATTATATTGATACGTATAAGTTGAATCTTGTTTTTTCCTCGTTTGCTTGTTTTTCTTCGTCTTTTTTGTTTTGAACATAGGTTCATATTTCTAAGGAATTTAACAGACATGCTTTAATGTTAAGTCAACAGTTAAAATCTGATAAAATGCGCAGACTATGGTTGAACACATCACACTATCAAATTAAGATAACAAGATAATTCAAGAGCTGATTATCAAGCTTTTTTAAAATGTTTGGCATACCTTTTAAAGAAGGCGTTAATATGAGTCTCTCACACAGATAGAAAATGCTGGCAGATAATATGCAACTGTCTTCATACTCACACACAAGCGTTCCGTGGCAATTACGTGCTTTGAAATGGATCTGCATCCTGCTATACTATTATATGCTGACAATTGCTCTCGCGGCTTAAGCGGCTAGCAGACACGCGTTTGCATTCACGCGTGTGCTAGGTCATCGAGTTACGATAAGGTGTTATATATCCCGACAGTTTACCTCGAAATATGTCATATAAGAATACCGGATTGAGATAGGTTATGTTAAAGTACCTTAACAAATATGTTCGCTTAGCTTATGTAACGTTAGGCTAGGGAGTGGTATGGAGATATGAGGAGATGGAAAGGACCCTAACTGGGCGAAGTACAAATAAGGAAATAAAAAAAAAACATGCATTAAGCACAAAAGCACACCATGTGCAGTGTATTAGAGAGAGAGAGAGAGAGAGAGAGAGAGAGAGAGAGAGAGAGAGAGAGAGAGAGAAACAGAGAGAATAATAAAAACAGAACATTTGGAAATACAGAAAAAAAGTTAGAACAAGTGAGTTGTGTTGAACACGACACATAAAATTTGTTTTAACATGAGCACTGTATTAAAAACGCACACACACAATAGCAATCATTTAAAAATGTAAATGTACAAATATTAACACCATGGAAATTTATGGAACAAACACTGCTGTGCACCGCGGGCAGCAAGGTTGATGTGTTGGTTGTAAATGTTTGTAAATGATTGGTATGTCGTTGACGAGACAAGCTCGTCGTGCTTGACACTGTAAGCACCAAGGGAAATAAGAATTGCAGCTGATGGTGCTATACCAGACGGTATAGGGTTTGTATCTTTTTACGAGCAAATGTTGCTGAGTTTTACGATACTTACTGTCTAGACAAGCCACACAAAACTTTGTTGTAATGTCACATGGAACGGCATACATACACTGAGGGAAATTGAGATTTGTCCCTTGAGCACTTGAACTGGATATGGCGATTTTTGCTATTACATACGTTTACAAATGTTTCATTATTTTTAATTGCTTATGGAACACCTGCACATATTACTTTTGCAATGCCCATACGGGTTTGGTTGATCGGTAAGTTTTAAAGCGCGTAGCGCTTGACAAAATAGACACTTTGGCTGAACTATAAGGGAAACATGATAGGTGGTTACATACCATTGAAAACAAGTATAAGGTTGGCAAAGATAATCATTAGCATGTGAATGATTGGACGCGAAATACGGTTTGTAACAACAATGCAGTTGACATTTTTGGCTGAGAAACCTGTACTTACAGACACCACAACCATACTTAACACGATGCATAAAAAATGACACTGCACACGAAAAAAATTAACACACTGCACTTACAACAAAGAAAGCAATGTTTTTAAAAAAGAATGCACTACAAAAAAAATTATCCAGTAAAGAAAAAAATGGGGAAAGCAAGGAATTAGCGAACACTGCTGTAGGATTTTACCTAAGAAGATCTGCGAGGTTTCTTCGGCAAACGATGAGGCGTTTGTGCGGCGTTTCTTTTACCGGCTAGCCCGGCCACCCGCAGCCGTGCCTCTTTGGTAATGGGCACTAGATGAGGGAGTGCCAGGTCGGTTATGTCTTCTTCTTCTTCTTCCTCCAACTCCGGCGTATTGGCCAGTGTCGCATCCCACCCGTCGTTAGCGCACCCACAGGACTCACACCAACCGCTGCTGTGTTGGAGCACGATGGTAGCTCTATCCCACCGTGGAAATAGGTTTCGCCGTGCTGTAGGTTTATAGAAGGCAGAAGGAGAGCACGAGAGAACTGGCACAATCCCAGCCGAAGAAATGTTACTGAACTGGGGGTTGAGGAGAGGAGGGGTAGGTCCTAGTTTTTGTGGGGAAATAGGCGTGAAAGCTTGGGCAGGAAAGGAAGAAGAAGAAGAAGAGGTTAAGTTGTATATGGGTGGAGGAGGAGGAAAAGAAGGTGAATGGGGAGAGAAAAGTTGAACCTGGATATGATCTAGGGACACCGGCTGCGATGTGCCAGGAATGTTTGGAACAGGTGAAGCGGGGAATGAAATTGGAGTGGAAGTTACGGGAGGATGAGGATGGATAGAGATTGAAGGAGAATATGACGGGGAGGGCTGTTGTGGGAACCACGGTAGAGACGGTGTAGCTGCTGCATACGCAGCGTTTAAGAGCTGGCTGGAAAAATATCCACTGTCAGTGGAGGAGAAAGAAGCCCTCAAACTGTCCTGGTTGCTGACGGTTGAATCCTGTACCCAGGATAGCTGGGGCTGGAGATGATGATGATGGTCGTCGGGGAAAATCACCTGCACCGAAGAAGACGAAGAAGTGTTGCACGGGGCGTTGAAGGAGTTTGCCGGCGAATTCGGAATTACTTGTACCGAAGACGATGTCGAGGCGTCGCTCCAATAGCTGTTGTTTTGTTGCAGCGGGAGTCGGCCTAAGACGTCCTGAAACGCCGGCAGAGGTGCCTGGACTGCTGGCACAAGATGGTGATGATTGTTGTCGTTGTTAATGGACACAACAGCATTTGCGATGTCTTGAGGGTTGAAGAAGGTCTGTTGTTCCCTCGTTAATAGCTCTCTATAGACACGCCCAGTAGACGGCGAGAAAAAATAAGCTTCGGTTGATACGCGGAAAGAACCCATGTTGACTAAGTAGTAGTAGAATCAGACTGAGAATGGAGCTAGCGATACAAAGTTGCCGGTTTAAAAGGACAAGTAATCATCACAGGATTTCCTCATCATTTGCAAGAGAAACAGTCATATTGCATAGTGGGGTGTAGAAATGATTGCTTTGACCGTTGTCATTTTAAACGATCTTGCAAATGTGCTAGAAAAAAACCCTGAAAATGCAGTTTTGGGGGCGACGGTTGAAAAATGGGCTGACAACCCGCTTCCAGGTGTTCACTCTGTCCTGTCCATAGGTTCCTGTATTCCCCGCTAGACGTCTGGCCCTAAGCACAGGCTTGTAAGCGACAGCCACGGAGAGAAACCGTTAAAATCAGCTAAATACGACTTGATATGACCAATGTGAACTGACGATGCGGCGTCTGGGCGGACTTTCTCTAGGTTCTTCGGTTTCCCCTCCACTAATTCCTCCAACTGCTCCATCATCACGTTTCAAAATCATCCATTTCACCTGCACTTCATATCATTGTCTTCCTCAGGATCATACATTGTGATGGGCTGACAACCCGCTTCCAGGTGTTCACTCTCTCCTGTCCATAGGTTCCTGTATTCCCCGCTAGACGTCTGGCCCTAAGCACAGGCTTGTAAGCGATGGCCACGGAGAGAAACCGTTAAAATCAGCTAAATACGACTTGATATGACCAATGTGAACTGACGATGCGGCGTCTGGGCGGATTTTCTCTGGGTTCTCCGGTTTCCCCTCCACTAATTCCTCCAACTGCTCCATCATCACGTTTCAAAATCATCCATTTCACCTGCATTTCATATCATTCTCTTCCTCAGGATCATACTTTGTGATGGGCTGACAACCCGCTTCCAGGTGTTCATTCTGTCCTGTCCATAGGTTCCTGTATTCCCCGCTAGACGTCTGGACCTAAGCACAGGCTTGTAAGACCTTCTGGAGTGCAATGCTACCTCTATTTACTATACGTACTAGAGAAATTGAAAATTATAAGAAAAAAGACAAAAACCGTTAAAAACAGCTAAATACGACTTCATATGACCAATGAGAACTGACGATGCGACGTCTGGGCGGATTTTCTCTGGGTTTTCCGGTTTCCCCTCCGCTAATTCCTCCACCAACTCCATCATCACCTTTCAAAGTCATCCATTTCACCTGCATTTCATATCGTTCTCTTCCTCAGGATCATACTTTGTGATGGGCTGACAACCCGCTTCCAGGTGTTCACTCTGTCCTGTCCATAGGTTCCCGTATTCCCCGCTAGACGTCTGCCCCTAAGCACAGGCTTGTAAGACCTTCATGGAAGGAAGAAGAAAAAGGGTTAACTGTCACATTTTACGACTCTTTCCCAGGCTTTATGACACACCATACCTGTATTAACGCGCACGAAATGATTTTCCTGCGCTCGCATACGACTTATAATTTCATTTTCTCTCTCACAAAAGCCCGTGATAACACTAGTAAAATCTTTTTCGAAAAATTTTCCATGGAACAAGCAGATTAGGGTAGAGACATTTTCATTAAAAAATGCTTTTATCCGGGGACCTCAAAACATACATTCCCGGGGAAATCTCCACATAGAACGTTTGGCCGAAATGGAATAGTTCCCCGACTTCCTATTCGTAATAGAGAAATTAAAAAAGAAAGAAAGGAATAATATAATTTTCGGTTGCTCAGTCCGTTAAATGTCTCATTTGAACATATGATTATGTTCTGGACTTATGAACTCTGAGAGCAATGCGTTCACTTCACATATCCACACGTTCAAAACAGGTGACGGAATGTTATCCTAGACGCACTCAAATAGAACCGCTGAAGATATATCATACGTCCTCTATTTATGCACAAGCGAACGTGACATTTCCCGGGCAGTCATCGGTTCTATGTCTTGCTAGGACGAGTTGTAATTTCATTTTTGTCTCACAAAAACGTAATAACACTAGTAAAACCTTTCGTAAAAAATTTTGCATGGAAAGAGTACATTAGGGTAAATACATTTTCTTCAAAATCTTCGTGTCGCATTTATATATTATAAATACCAACTTTGGTTCTTAATCTACCGATTTTTCGTTTTTTTCCAGGGGGGGGGGTGGACCTCAAAACATATATTCCCGGTGAAATCTCCACATAGAATGTTTGGGCGAAATGGAATAGTTCCCCGGCTTCCTATTCGTAATAGAGAAATTAAAAAAGAAAGAAAGGAATAACATAATGTCCTATATAACGAACCGAATGAATAAATAAATCATTACATTTTATCTGAAATACATGGCTAGCTGACCGACAGTCGTCTGGCTCATGTGACACTTCCCCCTCTGTTTCTCCTCTTCCGTTGCGCAGTCTCCGTGTGAGATCAAGAGAGAGAAGGGGAACTTGAGCAATAAGCTGATATCTTGCTTTTGGACCGCTATGCACGTGCTAGGATTGTTCGCTTTTGCATCCGGTATCATATTTTGCTATCGTCTGCCTAAAATCCGCAACTGCAGTTTTTTCGAGCTATTCCGTTTGCACCTTCCCCATCCATTTAATTCTCCCACGCGCGCTTTTCCAAGAACTGTTAAAGCCAACGGATATATTGCGTAGGGGAAATCTTGTGCTGAGTTCTCGGTTTTTAAAAATCCCAACTGTGCATCCCAAGCTCCATTTTTCAACCGTCGCCCCCAAAACTGCATTTTCAGGTTTTTTTTTTCTAGCACATTTGCAAGATCGTTTAAAATGACAACGGTGAAAGCAATCATTTCTACACCCCACTATGCAATATGACCGTTTTTTCTTGCAAATGATGAGGAAATCCTGTGATGACTACTTGTCCTTTTAAACCGGCAACTTTGTATCGCTAGCTCCATTCTCAGTCTGATTCTACTACTACTTAGTCAACATGGGTTCTTTCCGCGTATCAACCGAAGCTTATTTTTTCTCGCCGTCTACTGGACGTGTCTATAGAGAGCTATTAACGAGGGAATAACAGACTTTCTTCAACCCTCAAGACATCGCAAATGCTGTTGTGTCCATTAACAACGACAACAATCATCACCATCTTGTGCCAGCAGTCCAGGCACCTCTGCCGGCGTTTCAGGACGTCTTAGGCCGACTCCCGCTGCAACAAAACAACAGCTATTGGAGCGACGCCTCGACATCGTCTTCGGTACAAGTAATTCCGAATTCGCCGGCAAACTCCTTCAACGCCCCGTGCAACACTTCTTCGTCTTCTTCGGTGCAGGTGATTTTCCCCGACGACCATCATCATCATCTCCAGCCCCAGCTATCCTGGGTACAGGATTCAACCGTCAGCAACCAGGACAGTTTGAGGGTTTCTTTCTCCTCCACTGACAGTGGATATTTTTCCAGCCAGCTCTTAAACGCTGCGTATGCAGCAGCTACACCGTCTCTACCGTGGTTCCCACAACAGCCCTCCCCGTCATATTCTCCTTCAATCTCTATCCATCCTCATCCTCCCGTAACTTCCACTCCAATTTCATTCCCCGCTTCACCTGTTCCAAACATTCCTGGCACATCGCAGCCGGTGTCCCTGGATCATATCCAGGTTCAACTTTTCTCTCCCCATTCACCTTCTTTTCCTCCTCCTCCACCCATATACAACTTAACCTCTTCTTCTTCTTCTTCCTTTCCTGCCCAAGCTTTCACGCCTATTTCCCCACAAAAACTAGGACCTACCCTCCTCTCCTCAACCCCCAGTTCAGTAACATTTCTTCGGCTGGGATTGTGCCAGTTCTCTCGTGCTCTCCTTCTGCCTTCTATAAACCTACAGCACGGCGGAACCTATTTCCACGGTGGGATAGAACTACCATCGTGCTCCAACACAGCAGCGGTTGGTGTGAGTCCTGTGGGTGCGCTAACGACGGGTGGGATGCGACACTGGCCAATACGCCGGAGTTGGAGGAAGAAGAAGAAGAAGAAGACATAACCGACCTGGCACTCCCTCATCTAGTGCCCATTACCAAAGAGGCACGGCTGCGGGTGGCCGGGCTAGCCGGTAAAAGAAACGCCGCACAAACGCCTCATCGTTTGCCGAAGAAACCTCGCAGATCTTCTTAGGTAAAATCCTACAGCAGTGTTCGCTAATTCCTTGCTTTCCCCATTTTTTTCTTTACTGGATAATTTTTTTTGTAGTGCATTCTTTTTTAAAAACATTGCTTTCTTTGTTGTAAGTGCAGTGTGTTAATTTTTTTCGTGTGCAGTGTCATTTTTTATGCATCGTGTTAAGTATGGTTGTGGTGTCTGTAAGTACAGGTTTCTCAGCCAAAAATGTCAACTGCATTGTTGTTACAAACCGTATTTCGCGTCCAATCATTCACATGCTAATGATTATCTTTGCCAACCTTATACTTGTTTTCAATGGTATGTAACCACCTATCATGTTTCCCTTATAGTTCAGCCAAAGTGTCTATTTTGTCAAGCGCTACGCGCTTTAAAACTTACCGATCAACCAAACCCGTATGGGCATTGCAAAAGTAATATGTGCAGGTGTTCCATAAGCAATTAAAAATAATGAAACATTTGTAAACGTATGTAACAGCAAAAATGGCCATATCCAGTTCAAGTGCTCAAGGGACAAATCTCAATTTCCCTCAGTGTATGTATGCCGTTCCATGTGACATTACAACAAAGTTTTGTGTGGCTTGTCTAGACACTAAGTATCGTAAAACTCAGCAACAATTGCTCGTAAAAAGATACAAACCCTATACCGTCTGGTATAGCACCATCAGCTGCAATTCTTATTTCCCTTGGTGCTTACAGTGTCAAGCACGACGAGCTTGTCTCGTCAACAACATACCAATAATTTACAAACATTTACAACCAACACATCAACCTTGCTGCCCGCGGTGCACAGCAGTGTTTGTTCCATAAATTTCCATGGTGTTAATATTTGTACATTTACATTTTTAAATTATTGCTGTTGTGTGTGTGTGTGTGTGTTTTTAATACAGTGCTCATGTTAAAACAAATTTTATGTGTCGTGTTCAACACAACTCACTTGTTCTAACTTTTTTTCTGTATTTCCAAATGTTCTGTTTTTATTATTATTCTCTCTGTTTCTCTCTCTCTCTCTAATACACTGCACATGGTGTACTTTTGTGCTTAATGCATGGTTTTTTTTATTTCCTTATTTGTACTTCGCCCAGTTAGGGTCCTTTCCATCTCCTCATATCTCCATAGCACTCCCTAGCCTAACGTTACATAACCTAAGCGAACATATTTGTTAACACACTTTAACATAACCTATCTCAATCCGGTATTCTTATATGACATATTTCGAGGTAAACTTTCGGGATATATAACACCTTATCGTAACTCGATGACCTAGCACACGCGTGAATGCAAACGCGTGTCTGCTAGCCGCTTAAGCCGCGAGAGCAGTTGTCAGCATATAATAGTATAGCAAGATGCAGATCCATTTCAAAGCACGTAATTGCCACGGAACGCTTGTGTGTGAGTATGAAGACAGTTGCATATTATCTGCCAGCATTTTCTATCTGTGTGAGAGACTCATATTAACGCCTTCTCTAAAAGGTATGCCAAACATTTTAAAAAAGCTTGATAATCAGCTCTTGAATTATCTTGTTATCTTAATTTGATAGTGTGATGTGTTCAACCATAGTCTGCGCATTTTATCGGATTTTAACTGTTGACTTAACATTAAAGCATGTCTGTTAAATTCGTTAGAAATATGAACCTATGTTCAAAACAAAAAAGACGAAGAAAAACAAGCAAGCGAGGAAAAAACAAGATTCAACTTATACGTATCAATATAATTGATGTTTCAAGCAAAATTCTGAAGCTATTTTTTTCAGAAAAATACAAAATTTGGAAACATATTCCATGTTGGGTTTTTTTCAACATTTTCATATGTCGTTCTTGAAAAAATTTAAATCTAAGTCCGTTAACCGACTTTTTTTTTCGTGTTTTTAAAACTATGCTTTTTCACCATCAGCACCGCTATCATTCCCGCAATTCCTTTTTTCTGTCCCTTTTTTAATTATAAAGGCCAAGGTTGCTTCCTCATTTTTCATCCAATGGCAACGCACCTTATTTCCACCAATCATCGTCATTTTGGAATCGTAACGACCAAATCCCAACTCGTCTTATTTTATCCAATCAGATCACACCACGTCACTTCCGCATATCACGTTTCCCCATTCCTCCAAGATCCTTCCCTTCTTTGCTTCCCAACACCCGTCAAGACCACATCACTTCTCCCTTCCGCAAATCTCGTGCCTTTTTTCGTTTTCTGCGAGCAACAATACATCTCGGCAGTCAAAATGCAGCAAATGATAAAAAACCTAGAGCGGAAGTACCTCGGCAGATGCTTATCAGCGCACTTGGACCATTCACCGACATATATTATGACAGATCACATTCTCGGCAATTGGATGCTTAGCGTCCGTCAAGACAGAGTACTCGTTCAACATCCACACGCTCAAGGTCCACCAATCATATTATTTTATTCAAAAAAAGCAACGGATGGTGGGAACATCTCAACGGGTTTTTCCTGTGCCAGTAAACCCCATCCTGCGGATGTGGAATATCGCAATCTCCCCCTCCCCTACCACCCCCTCCCCTTCCCCCACCCCCTCCTCACCAACGGATGTGGGCGTGTTCGCAAACTCAGCGCTTACACCTGATACCTCTTTCATCTACATAGAGGTCTCATCTTGCCTTCAGTTGAGACCGAGCTCTCGTGGAGGAACGACATGCCAACCCTGTGCAAGACCTACAACTACTCCTGCGACAAATTCCGGCTTCGTCACTCGAACTTGTGTTCCAGGTGTCAACTTGAAAAATTCGATGTCGGGATTTCGCCGGAAATATGTTTTGAGGCCCATGAATAAAAAAAACAAAGCCTCGTCGACAGGTACGATTGAATGCTGGAGCTGCTCAACGACCCGAGCGTCCAAGTGCAGACCTACGTGTCCGTCACCGACGACGTCATGTACGTGGTGTGGAGGTACTGCGAGCAGGGTCCCCAAGGTGTACCCCACCGCCAACTTCGTGATAGCGATGACACCTCAGCCCACGCCCGCCTGGTACTCTACTCTCACCTCGAGCGCCTCGGAGAACGGGTGTGATACTTCGACACCGACTCCGTCGTCGCCGTCGTCGCTCCGTGGACGCCGTCCGTCGGACGTCTCCTGGGAGTCATGAGTCATCTTGCCTTCAGTTGAGACCGAGCTCTCGTGGAGGAACGACCTGCGAACCCTGCAAGACATACCACGGCTCCTCCTGCTGCAAATTCCGGCTTCGTCACTTGCACTTGCTCCTCAACGGCTAAATCATTGTTCATCATTACCCATCCAACCCCACACGGCCCACCTCGTTTGCAACCAACTTTCTATAACCACCAAACAGGTTTGTACTCCTTTTCGTACAACAATAATTTAGACTTTTTTTCAATGCATCTTCTCAATAAAATAAATAATCTAATCAACAACCCTCTTAAGCAATCGAATTAACGATAATCCCATGGCGTTAGCGGCGCGTGGCGCGCCGGTGATGCCGGGAAGTTTGAAAATTTGAAATTAACAACGTTCACTGAAAAAAAATGTCAAATTCTCAAATTTAACGACATCTTAAGTTTTTTCAGTGTCGCCGTTTGATAGCGGGAAATTTTAGAAACGTTAAATGGCGGGGAAATTTGAAAATTTGACATTAACGACAATAACGGGAATTAATTTCAAACAAATAAATAGTCCCCCTTAAGCAATTCACTTAACGGGAGCCTCCCCACTAGGGGCACTAGTGTCGCCGTGACGCCATTGATGGCGGGAAAATGTGAAAATTTGAAATGTACGACTACGGCGGGAAAAATTTGAAATGTTCACATTTTCCGCCATCTTGAATTTTTCAAATTTCTCGACATCAATGACGTCATAGCGACACTAGCGCCCCTAGCGGGTAGGCAACCCTTTAACTGGATTGCTTAAGGAGGGACTAACTACTCACGATCCCCAAAGGAACCAAAACATTGGACAAATAAAAACACAACTTACCGAGGTTACAAAAATACTTGAAAACAAGAAAGGCAACATAACACAGGACATAAACCCTTCCATCTAATCATGGGAATCACGGAAATGGTTTGAGCTGAGAAATATGAACTCGACGTATATGCCCAGAAGAGAGATCCTTGACCGCAGCAGATAAACATTTATACAAACGAATTATTTCCCATGGTCCAGTATATCGTGGCGCTAATTTAGCTGCATACGCATTGGGCATAGAGCTTACAGGATAAGAGCTACAAATAACCCGTTGGCCAAGCGCAAACGGAGAGGGCCTTTTATTTACATCATGTCTCTGCTTCACATGGAGTTATGCTCTTTTATCATTACCAAAAGCGCGTTGCCAATTAGCACGAATAACTTCGGCATCAAAATGTTGCGGTAAAAGATCGTCCAGAGCCCAAAGATTTGCTAAAGGAAAACTTGGAGCAAAAGCTCACATCAACCTAATGTGGGTGGTGTCATGGGATTCATGTCGGGCAGTATTAAAGCCTAATTGCAAATGCGCAAAATTAACAATCCCACCTTTTGTGATTTCGATGTTGAAGAGCTATCAAAGACGACTTTAATTTCCTATTAAACCTCTCAACAGGGGAAGGACGAGAATAGTAGGGTGTAGTTGTAATTGCTTTAACGCCTCACGTGAAAAAAAAATTCTTAAACTGACCGGAGGTAAATTGTGTGCCCTTATCAGACACCAAAAGGCGAAGTGCTCCGAAGGCCGTAAAAATCTTTGACAATTCTTTAATTGCATCATGCGATGTGGCATTGTGAATAGCACTCAGACATACAATTTTGTGAATCCGTCCACCGTAACCAACGCACAAGTGTTGCCTTGCACCGAACGCCGGAAGGGACACAACAAATCCACCAACAATTTCTCCAAAGGCTTGGTAGCAACTTCCGACGCTAATCCCTTCCACACACTGTGCCATGGCATAAAGTTGACATGCCTTAACTCGCGCAGTAATATCTTTATACATTCCTGGCCACAGAAAATGTTCCCGAATTTTACCTTTAGTCTTTGATATACCCATATGTCTCCCCACATGCGCTGAATGGGAATATTCGCATACCATGAGAACGCACGCACGCGGCAAAACTACTTTATGCTTGCCGTCAAATGTGACACGTGTTAAAAGTACACCATCCTTATGCTGATACAAAGGCACTGTTTGAGCGACCTCCAATTGGCCAATAGTAATCCGTAAATCCGAGTCTCGTCTCTGACGTATTGTCAGCCCTTCAAACAATTCGGGAGGGGAACACACAGCTACAAGATCATTCCTATCTGATTTACTATCCACCGACTCTGTAAACACCCTGGTAATGCATCTGCCACGAAATTTTCAGAACTTGGAATATGAACAGGAACAAACTTAAACGCTGAAATACGCACCCCCAATGCGCTAACCTTCCAGTGGATCATGCACTGAGTCTTTACGTTCGGCCGGGGTCAGAGTTGGAATTATAGGCAATGGCGCGGCGCCCCTCAAAAAAATCCTGCAGCCAAACAGCGGCCACTGTAAGACGAACCGACGAGCAAAATCGGGAAAAGCCAAAACATAAGGATTCAAAATAGCCTGCTTGAGATTCTCAAATGCGTGTTGTTGCTCTCCATTCCAGCAGAATTGGTTTTCCTTTCGCCGGAAACGATGAATGGTACAGAGCGAACAGGGAAATTAGGGTTAAATTTACTAAAAGCAATTGACCATTCCTATATATCTGGCTAAAGCCCTAACGGTCTTCGGTGGAGGAAAGTTACGTATTGCCTTAGTTGGATCGGGTTAAATCATTATCCCTGCCGGAGAGTAAATATGACCCAAAAACGAAATTTTGCCTGTAGCGAAAACACATTTCTCACTGCGTAACTTCAGGTCTGCACGTTCTATACGTGAAAAGACTTCCAAAAGATGGCAGCAGTGCGTGCCAAAAACGGGTGAGTAAATCACCACATCATCTAAATTTTGAAAGAGATACTTAAATTTAATATCCAAAAACAAGTGATCTAACAGCCGCGACAAAACTTGGACCTCAGTCGCGATGCCAAATGGGACCCTCTGAAATTTATATAATTGCCAAGGGGTCGCAAACGCCGTCACAGGTTTACACGATTCCGATAAAGGTATCTGGAAATAAGCATTATTTAAATATTAAGTGGTGAAGACCTTCGCGACAGCAAAATAATGAGCCGCGGAATTCAAATGCGGCATGGGTTGGGCCTCAATTTTGATCTTATTTAGGTGTCGATAGTCCACCACTACCCTAAAATCGTTATTCTCCTTCGCCACCAAAAATACCGGACTACTATAATTAGATACTGACGGACGAATCACCCCATTCTGCAACATGTCCTTAATTTTGCTCCTAAGTATAGCCATTTTGGGCGGAATTTATTATTATTATTATTATTATTATTATTATTATTATTATTATTATTATTATTATTATTATTATTATTATTATTATTATTTTGTTGTTTAACGACGCTGTCAATTGCCAGGATCACATCAGCGTCACCGGTGTGCCGGAATTTTGTCCCGCAGGAGTTCTTTTACGTGACAGTAAATCTACTGACATGCAATTGTTTTTAAGCACACTTAAAAAACATCGGCCTCGGCCGGGTTTGAGGGCGGAGTCAGTCTATATGGAGATAACTTCACAGGAGTGGTGTCTGTTAACTGGATGTCATATTCAATTAAATCCGTGACCCCCAATCGATTTGTAAATAACGCCGCGAGCTTAGCACACAACCGTTCCAATGGACAAGCCTTATCTACGGTAAAATGTGAGAAAACACTGTCGCTATTAACCTGCTCTACCAGGTCACTTGGAGCAACTGGGACCTGTTTGCATAACTGCCCGTCCTGAAATCTAACGCACTCATCTGGCGCAAGTTCAAACGAAACTTCCTTTGCACGAAAATCAAGCCTTAACCCCACTCGAGCCATAAAGTCCGAGCCCAAAATTATTTCAAAAGGCAAATCTGGCTACAGATAAAAATGTTTCCAAGTGAATCGCCAAAGATGAATCGTTAACCGAACCTTCGTATTCACCTGAAGGCTATGATCGTTATCAGAAATACACTGTATATTACATTTCTGGGGCTTACTCGAGCCCTTAACAAGATATTGATAATAGTGAGCTTCGTGAACTAATGAACCTGAACTTCCGGAGTCTAAAAGGGCAACCGATTCGAGTCTAACCTCCAGTTTGCAGAGCAGGCATCTACTGCAATACAAGATGGACAGTTTACTATGAAGTTAATATTATTGAACTACAATACCTATTAGGTGTATCATATTTTAAATGTGTTACATCAGTAAAACACCACACTTGGTATTCAATCCTCTGTCATGTATGGGCGTGAATCTGAATAGCAGTATGTGCAAAGGAAACGTCTATTAAAGGAAACGTGTATCCCAGTACATCGAAGGGACATAAGAGTCCACGAACATCTCGAAGATCCTCTTCTGGGAAATCTTCCGGGGTGGACTGGAGCCGGCGTGTTTCATCTTCGCCAGTCCCCGTTAGCAACCGGTTCGAGACACTCGAACCCAAATTTGCGGGAAAAGGTATCGGAAAAGAATGTCAGCCCAAGACAGAAGAAAAGACCTAATTTGATTCGACAACTGCAAAGGAATGCAGGGTTACCTTGTGGTACTTGCCACATACAAAGTTTAGCATGGATATCCTACAGTGGAGCATACCTGGAATTAGAAGACAACGACCAGAGCTAGAACTTTTGCTCAGCGAAAACAAGCCTTTGGTCGCATGTTTGTGAGACACTAAACTGCGTCCACAAGACGCCTTCCAACTAAGACGATCCACTCCAGTACGGTGCGATGTTACACCAGGTGTTCCAGCACATGGTGGCGCTATGATGCTTGTCAGAGATGTATATATTAAATCTGTACTCCTACGGTCGGATATACAATCAGCCGCCGTAAGGATTCTACTGCCAGCCATCCAGTTTCCCAGTTACCAACACCGTTTCTGTTGGTGGGAGACTTCATGCGTAGCAAGCACTTTGGGGTTCAAGTCGCGCTAGTGCGAGAGGCAAACTCATTGCCGATTTCTTGGACAGTTGCAACCTAGCTCTACTCAACACCAGAGAGCCTAGATTTCTTTCTGACTCTTACAATAGTCTCTCACTTCTTGATCTTGCAGTTCATTGTATCCATTGTAAGCTAACGAAGCACTGACAGTACACGAGGAAGTAAATTCTTTAATATGTTAGTAACCGTCGAAATTTATGCAAAATGCCTTTGAATGTGGGTTATTTAAAGGAAAATATATATTAATTTGTAGAAGAATGATTGACAGTTTAAGTAGGCGTATTCCCTGTGCTGTCTACAACGATTGTAATCGATATCTTCTAAAGCTTTCAGTTCTAAAATTTCAATCGTATTTCAGCAATATGACAATATTGGGTAATAATATTTGGCTCTGGTTATATAAATAACGATGTTCCCGTTAAAACAGAAAGAGGACAAAAAATGTTGAGGTGGGCGGGATTCGACCCACGTTCACGGGGCCACTCTGGATACGCCTTAAAGCGTTCTTACGCTCGCGGCTAACACTGAACACAGGAATTGAGTGTGGATTATTTAGCTTACTTTGGTCAGCAAAGAGCTCAACACTGGCAACGTGTTTAACTTCTGGTCCACTATTTAATCAGAACCCTATAGTAACATTTTCTGCAGAGGTAGTAACGTTGAATTTGCAATATTTACGCTTTAATATAGAGTGATTACCGAAATATCGCTTATTAAAGTTGCGCGGGCCCTAATGACCAAGTTGTCGACGGGCCCTTAAACCCAACACACTCACTCACTCACTCAAAGTTGCGAGGTGAGGCAATGGTTGCCATGCCATCTGAACAGCAAGGGAAGCATACATATATGACTGATTTCATTCTCATACCATCTGTTTAGGTACACCTGAGAATTAGGTGACCCTTCACGCAAGACTCACTGAAGGTGGGTATTTACTTTTGTGAAAGATAGTACATTATTGTCCACTGTAATGAACAGATATGTAGTACTCACTTTACATATACGTAATAGGTAGCGTTTCTTTAATGAAGTAAAACCCTTAGTAGTCGTCATGCACAGCATAGTATACGCTTTCTTTTGATACAATCTGTTCCAGTATTGCAGGCACACACCCGTTGTTTACTTTTAGAGACACCCTCCCTCCTTCGACATTAGTAGGGGAAGACAACTTCGGGACGTGTGACGTATTTAAACGACGAGCCAGCATGTACGTTCGTGTGACGTCAGGCGAGAGCAGTGTATTGCTATGCTCCCTAAATCAGCGGCACTTGTGTTCAGTTCCCCGTGTTTCACCTAGTTTGAGGCCAGACTTCAAGATGTAGAAACATTGTCAACTACGTTTCAGGTCTTTGCGATCCCGTATTCATTGGATGTTAACAATATTTCTAGCAGGTAGCAAACTGAATTGATAAATTTACAGTGCGACGATTTGCTGAAGGACAAGTGTAAACACAAGGAAGACTTGGCTGATTGTTATAGGAATGTTCCTCAAACCAGATTTCTGAGGTTATATGCCCTTGTTGCACGGGTATTGTGTATGTTTGGTTCTACGTATGTGTGCAAACCTTTCTTAGTCAAAATACCGAAGCATATTGTCAGATCACAATCTAACATGCAGTCTTCGGTTACAAATGTGCCGTACATTTCGCCCTAACATTGACAAACTAGTTAAAGAAAAGCGAAACGGCAAATGTCGGAAAATGTCCACCTAATTGTTCTGCCGAAATGTAATTATTTATAATCTGTGACTATTTCGTAATTGAAACAGTCAGCATTAAAATTACGATGTCCCGTATGCCATTTCCTCTTGCCCGCTGTCACGTCACACGTTCAACTGGCTTTCGCTGGGAGCATCTGAGCTGAGTGAACTGACATCACAGCAGCGTCACCTATCTTCCCCTGGTCTACAGTATGTAGTGAGATCTTCCCGCTGTCTTAGTGATGGTAGCTCAGCCGGTGCGGTAGCTGTCTCTGTATCAAACGTAGCTCCTAGGATTGAAGCTGGCACTCTCCTATGGGCTCCTCTGCTGCTGACGAGCTCCGCTAATGTTAAAACGTGTATCTATACGTATCTGAGACGTGAAGTAGGAAGACAAAACACCAGGTAAAGATGCACACGTTTACTGTGGTCTTTTAACTCCACTAAGAAATCTGAGGCTATCCCTGCGGGCTTATCAGTCTGTCGCCTCCACTAGTCGTAACGTGTTTTATGTCGCGTTCGTTCGCACCACTTCGCGAATAAGTCTTGAATTTCGCCCGTTCTCGCGGCCCTCTAAATGGCTGAAGCACTGTGCCACGGTATATTCGTGATTCACAATCACTGTGTTTGTGATCATAACTTCGTCGCAATATTTTTGGCGCGAAAGTGAACACTTCACTCTCATAGATCTGATATCACAAATCTGTGTGTCCTGGTCATGTTACTTTTGCTATACTCCATCCAGCCTTATATCCATACCTAGTATCCCTCCGTGATAACCTGAAGTCCATATCAGCTGCGACTAACACAAACAAATGCCACGTGGACTCATTCCTCATGTTTATGTTGCAACTGAACGATATTTACTCCGGAGTTTCAGGAATAGCACTGCTATCGCATTACATTCAACTAGTCCTTACCAGGATTATCATACATCTTGAAAACTTAGATTATCGCCGATATTCAAGGCGATATATTTTATGGTGTGCTTTGGTTTCGGCGTATCGCAGATTAGTTGTTGACGGCTTGTGTTTACATCAAGTGCAGATCTAAGGGTGGAACTATTATATATACTGCCAACACCCACGTTAACGGAAGTTACAAAACTCTGAGTGGGCAACTCTCGGGTGGTAGCTTTAAAATTTGGAAATTCTGGTTTTGTGATTGGGTGAACTTCAATTGGTGTTCTGAGTTTTCACGTAATGCATTCAGTTTACCGTTATGGGTTATTTTCCAACCGTGACCTTGAATGACAGATTTTGGTACACAATACAGTCCCCTAACAGTATAAAAAAAACAGTGTTTATTTTTCTAGCGCATTCTGGAGTTTATCGAGGACATTTTTCCTAACTTCTCCGGGTTTGATTTCATTGATGTTTACATATCAGTCTTCTACTATGCCTTTGGCATGTATAACTCAAATGTATCTATGGAGGTTATGGCATAGCATAAGCAACAAAAGTTATTATTTATGAAATTTAACCTTCCGGTAGGTGCGCTTAGTTCTGTTACGTGACAGGGGGCGCGCTGTAAAGTTTACAGCATGTGCATTTTTAAGTAGTAACAAGACTGTTCTGGGGAATTTGTATAATGTATTGAACGAAAAAAGTTCATACACCGTTATTAAGATAGTATACCAACAATTTTAGTTAGTCTAGTTCTTAATGACACAATTTTGTCCCATTATTTTCAGAAGTGTTTGCTTTCATCACACCTTTCACAGACGGCTTGCCTTTTGTGTGCTTTTTGCAGGAAAAGTTTTTAGATCTGTCGCATTTAACTGAAGTGGGTTAATTTCTTCGGCGTCCACATAAGATGCACGTCCCTCGTTTCTTTGCTGGAGGTTCAGAGACTGTAGAAGCTGGTGGTTCAACGTGAAACTTTGTAAGAAATAACTGAGAGATAGGCTGGCAAGGATTTGCATTGTGACCTACATAATATAAGCTGTTCTTTCATAAGACCTGCTGGTTGATTTAGATAAATACATCTTCTTGGAGCTGCCTCCGGCTTCATGAAGGAAAATAGTATTTGTGAATTTATGTGTGCAATGTTCAGAAGTGTGAAAAGCTGATGTGGGTCTCGCTGCCTATTTATGCACATATTCGTATTATTCAGGATTTCATCAATAATGTCAAGGTTCATTATTTTCAGAAATACACTGCTTCATTAGCGATATTCATTACACTCTTCTTTGGACTTGGAAAACGTTTGATAATGTTTTTCCCCTTTGTTTTGAAAGATTTAGCACACTCGCTCTCACACCCACGCGTAACTCTGTCTCTGCCGATAAAGAATTCCTGCGCTACTTTTTCTTGTTAAGATCATCGCCATACAGTCCTTCCTGTTCAGATTTATTATTGTGCTGTTCTAATTCAATGTTCTCGTCACTCAAATCTGCTTCACTTTCCCTCAGCTCTGTAAAATCTACATAGACTTTATTATCTCTTTCCTCTGGTACTTTGCAAATCCCTTCGTCTGATAAACCCTTGACCTGAAAATAACTAAGAAAAATAATAAATAAATGCACACGCACATTGAAAGATTTGGAAATTAGAAGTGTACTACTCGGGAAAAGGCTATAAGAAGCATTTAAATCATTATTACACTTACCTCTGCGTATTCCTCACTGCAGATCTAAGCACGTAATCGTGCGGAATGGCTCAGGGCGGCGTCGGTAAATTGCCTCCCTAAGTATAAGAAGAACGTAAATTGCCTCCTCTTTGCTTGAACTCCATAGCGTAACTTGCCTCCCCGTCATCTGGGTATTTTGCCTTCACTTCCAGTCCGCCAGGTTAACTGAAGTGTTTCGAGCCAGACATGAATATCCCACAAAATTAAAAATGGCTTCTTAAACAAGTGTTATTGGTTAATAATCCTAAACCACAATTTTCGTTCGCATTTGCAGACTTACGACTGTCAGTAATCCAAGATGCAAATTACTGGTCTGGTTAAAAATATGGTGAAAGACATAAAACTTCGTTTTAAAATACGCGCCATTCTTTAAACTGGTAGGAATTTAAACGAAACAGCCCTTAAAAACTGAAGTCTAGTAATAATTCCTTGTCGAAATGCTAATATTTTATTTTGTAAAAATATTTCTTTCGTAAGAGCAGGCTTATTTCGTTTGTCTACGCTTCTGAGCAGTACGTAAGTGTCGCTATTTGTTTCCTTCAGTACTTTAGTGAATATATATTTGGATGACTAGCGTTGAAAAGACTTAATTTTTGTGGAAAGATTCGCAGTTGGTGGCACGTCTAATTGATTATGATAGTTCAGCTCACATCATAGGAGGGAAGTAGGCGTCTTCTGATACGTAGTTATCCAGAATGTAATCGGTGAATTCTTTTACTCATATTCTGGTTCAACTGCCATTATATCTACGAAGCATTCACCAACATCTTCAGGTTGCAGCAATGGAAATCCAAAGAATAACATAAAACACTGACTTCTTTCTCCTTCTTTATACACAGTACTTGGTCCCAAAGCTTGAATTTTTCTGTACCAACTCTGCTCTAGATTAAATCTACATCCCTTTGTCTATTTCGGGCCACACTGTTTTCATGGCTTTGTAGATTGCCGTTTCAAAATCTAAGTATATACGTGAGTAATGCACATTTAAATTGTTTGTTACATTCTTTAACAATGTGCCTAAATGCTTCAGTGTACGTGTCAGTAGATTTAGCGGAGAGTAATAACAAAAAGAGAGGGGCATTTATATCGTTATACGCTCAATGTACTGTGAGTAGCTGATGGGACAGTTTAGGCGAACTTTTAAAACTTCCATCTACGTATAAAGCTTCAGTTCTGCATAAAATATCCAAATTTGATTTAGTCGAAAAACCTAAAATACTATTTGTTTTGTCATTCACTAAAAGAAATTCTCATCTGTTTGACTCAATGTGCATCAATGCTATGCATTCACGAACTTCCTTCAAAGAATTGGGTGATCTAGGTAGAACAGACGCTCTGACATTTTGTATAATTCGTTTAGTTAATTTAACAATGTGCTTCGTTAAAGTATGCACATCGCTCTCGCGAAGTTGTTCATGTGTTAGTTTTGCTGGCAGGGTACAAATATCTTTCACTGCTTTACGCTTTAATTGGCTGCTTTATTTGTTCCTTTGTTGGGCCTCTCATCTCCGTGTTCGATCTCTTTCTCTACTATTACAGAATCACTACCAATTTTAAAGAAACACACGATTTTGCAGTACACGACCATCTTTGTATTCCCTGGCTCGAAGTTTTATGGAAGCTGAACTTGAATCCATCATTGATGTGCAATTGTTTACCCTTTTCATTCAGTGTAGATTTAATCTCCATTTTGACTGAACACCAACCACCAGGGCAGGCCAGAATCGCCTTCCCGCGCAAACAGTACCAAAACAGTGTGACGTCATTGGGAATACACGGGACCAAGCGAAATAAGCGCACTTTTATAGGCTGCGCGTTAGTTCTTGACGAATGACCTTGAGCAGAAATACAGTGAGCTGGCCTACCCATAATAAAGAGGTCAGGAAATGTTTATGCTACGATAACAGACACCTCTGTTTTCTTCTGTCGCGTTGTGTATACAGTCGACTGCAAAGGTTTTGTGCGGTACGGATGTATGCATGCAACGAAAATAACAGCAATTCAGACGAGGATGAAGACGAGCGAGAAATGTCGGGAATAGAAGAAATGCAAGAAAGTTAAGTGGAAACAGTTATAGAGGTATAGTGATAATACGTGTGGCTGATATTACTGGAAGTGTGATAAATTGATTTGTAGTGCTGTACTACTTCAGCTCAGAAGCATGTGCGTCATCTCACTCCAGATTGTACCTCCTATCTCTCTCAATGCCAACGTTCCCGCAAAAGCTGAGTAGTGACTCGCATTCAACCTTTCATATAACATTTTCATTCGTCAAGAAGTAACGCGCGACCTGTACAACATGGAGCACATTGTTAATACCCGAATCCCAGACCTGTCTGTTAAAATAAACAACGCAATGCAGTTATACAGTATCTGTTCTTGGTGTTGGACGTTCTGTGTTATAAGTACAATGAGTAAAAGTAGAAATCATTGCTCTGTTGCTGCGTGTAAAAATGCTTCGTATAAAACTACGGATGTAGTTTATCATAGATTTCCTAAGGATGTAAAATTTACAGCGTAAATGGGTGTCTCGGTGTAAAAGAGCTGACCCAATTAATGTGAATAATGCAAGAATTTGTTCAGATCATTTCCTTCCCGAAGATTACGAACGGGATTTAAAACACGAGCTTCTAAGATTGGCATTAAAAAGAAAATTAAAACACGATGCTGTGCCTTCACAAAAAATTCCAAATTGGCATGGAGATACATGGGAGACTGCTGTGGCAAGTACCAGCAAGGACAATGTGCAGGTAATTAATAAATATGCGTATTCTTAAGACAGTATTTCTGTATGTAATTAATTTCTAATTTCTTTTTTACATTTGAGGATTAGAGACATTGTCTAAGTATGATAATAAAGATAATTTCGATATTAAAATAATAATAATAATAATAATAATAATAATAATAATAATAATAATAATAATAATAATAATAATAATAATAATAATGTGATTCTAACCAGATTATTATTTTTTTTAAATTTATAGGCTGTATCAGTACGAGATCGCCGATGTGAAAACAGGGCAGTACGAAAGAGAGCATTGTCTAATTTATCAGCTTTATCTCCAAAGAAATCTAAAGTTGAACAGTCAACAAATACAGAAGAGGTTCCTGATTCAGAAATTGCTGTTAAAGACGAAATAGAGAGATTAAAAATGGAGATACAAAACTTGAAGAAAGAAAATTCAAATTTTAAAAGAAGCAACAATGCACTTAAAAAAGCCAAGAGTTCAAAGTATGTCGTAAAAGTTGTAATAGAACATCAAAACAAGAAATTAAAGACAATGTATACAGCATCTTGTCTCACTGTTTCACGCCAGGCCAAATTCGTTCTTTGCTGAATACTAATAGGAGAGTGAAATGGGGGCCGAAAGATATTGCTAATGCTCTCACATTAAGAGCTCTTTCGCCCAAGGCATATGCGTACTTGCGAAAAAAGAACTATCCTTTACCTTGCCGATCCACACTCCAAAAATGGGCCAAGCAATTCAAGTGCAGACCTGGAATCATTAAAGAAGTGCTGTGTCTAATGAAAGCAAAGGCAGAAATATTCAACCCTTTGGAGGATGTAGCAGTGCTAAGTTTTGACGAAATGAATATAGATGGTCGCGTGTGCTACGACTCCTCAGATGATGTGATTTTGGGGCCCAACAAAAGTGTTATGGTGGATATGGTTCGCGGTTTGTTTTCACCCTGGAAACAACCTGTGTATTTTGACTTTGACATTACTATGACCAGTGGATTATTACTAGATGGAATAAAGAAGCTAGAAGCAGCAGGCATCAGGATTAAAGCAGTGACTTGTGACATGGGTGGAAAGAATTCTAAGGTCTGGAAAGAGCTTGAAGTTTCCACATCGAAAACCTACTTTTCAAACCCTGTGGATCCAGCGAGAAGGGTGTGGGTTTTCTGTGACGTCCCTCACTTACTTAAGTTACTTAGAAACCACGTGTTAGACGATGGAGTTACGCTACCAAATAATACCGTACTCAACAAACAGCTGTTTGAAAAACTTCTAGCCACCCAGAGTAGAGATCTGAGTATAACACATAATATTTCAGAGGCTCATATAGGTGTAACTGGACGTGCTAGACAGAATGTACGGATGGCAGCACAACTGTTCTCACGGCGCACTGCTCAGGCTGTTAAATATCTGCTAAACAAAGATAAGGAAGGAAGCCTAATAGAGCTCATCAACGATACGTTTGATGTCTTAAATTCTAGAATTCCAGTGGATCAAAAAGCACCACTCCGAAGCGCCTATGGCCTTAATCTACGGAGTCAGGAAAACACACTTAAACGCTTCCTGGAAGTATGCTCTAGCATGCGTTTTGGAAAAAAGGAAAGCTTGCTGCCATTCCAAAAAGGCTTCATTATTTCCATAAACTCTCTCTTTGGACTTTACGCTGACATAAAAAAATGGGGGCTACCTACATCTTGACTTCCAGACCGAACCAAAATTGCTTGGAAAACTTTTTTTCTAAAATTCGTGGTTTGGGCGCGTTTTACAACAACCCAACGCCTTTCGAAGTCAAAAATAGAATGCGCCTGCTAATACTGACAGGAAACACGGGAGACATTCCCTTGTCTGCAAACGCGTCTGTAATGGAAGAAATTAGTGAACTGCCCTCTAATATTTCCCCTACAGAAGAAAGTGAAGACGACTTAGCAACATTCATCACCAGTGAGTTATGTATTAACATAACAGGTAACATGACTGCTGACTTAGACTGCCTTACTGACTTCACTGAAAACGAGATACATCTTTTGCAGGCGCCCAGTGATGAACCATCAACCTGCGATGGCTGTGAACCCCAAGATGCATTGAAATATCTTGCAGGCTACATAGCTTTTAAATGCAAAAATATTGACTGTTCCTTGGGCTCAGTTACAGAGGTGCTTCTTCCGGACTCGTCTGTTACGGCTGATAATGATTGGATCACCGTAATCTCCAAAGGTGGCCTTACTGCCCCTTCACTTGGTTTAATAAAATAAAGGAGTTTGAAGTTATTTTCTGCGGATTCCATGGGCAACAATTAGCTAAGTGTGAAAGAGTGATGCAAAATTTAGTGTCCATCCTAAGCTCCAAGTTCCCAGAAACTCATCCAAAAGTTATCTCCCTATACGTGAGGACCAGAACCTTCATTAAAATAAGGCACTTAAATAAAAAAGTGAAGGCAAACATGATGAGGAAAATATGCTGCGAAGAAGGCTCTTCAGTGGGTTGCATCGTCATCTGCTTAGCTACTCTGAGTAAGTAATGCGATAAACTAATGTACCTAATAAGATATTTCAGTATTAATATTATATTGGAGGAGAAAAATATTATAGCATGAAGGACTTGTTATTTCTTTACATTTAATGAAACCTTCCGTCTATTTTTACATTTATGCGACGTTTTATACTGGGCAATAGCACAAACCACTGCAGTGCTTTACCTATCGCGGTAAGCCAGTATTCCTGATGACGTAATGAGCGACAGCCAATGGCAGCGCGATTCGCCGGAATGGCCTACCTCTCTATTCCAGTTGCCTTGACCAGCCACACCATATGACTTCATTTCGAACGAAGCAGTAGTACCAACCGAAATCCACCATGTCGTCATTTAGAATGAAGTAGTACGAACAAAACTCCATCATGTCATTTTCCATGAAGAAATAATCCCAACCGAAATCCATTCAGTGGCGAATTTATAAATGTGAAATACTCAGCGACATGGAGGCAATTTACGTACATCATCTCAGGTATCTAGGAGACAATTTACGTACTTGTGAAAATACAAACAGTAGGGAGGCAATTTACGTCACTTCGCTCAGGGAGTAATGTCTGTGGCCCTCATTTGGGACGTCACGGGTTTGATCCCTGTGTTCTTGATCCATCCTGATCCATGGGTTCTTTTTTTTTCGGAGGTTTTCCCGGGTCGCTAGGCGAATTATGGGAATCCTCCGAATTTCCTGTTCATCCATTTCGTTACATTAATAATTTAATCCTTTATCCCGGCTTCTTTCAGGGTTGAAAGCGTTGGCGAACGTCGCGGCAGCAGCACGGCAGGGGGAACAAATGCGCTTTGGAAATCTCGTATTCCAGATTGGAAAGCGAGCCTACTGTTTCCGAGGCCCTCCATGTGATGGTACAAGCGCAAAGGGGAGGGTAACCGGTTTCCGAGTCCCGCGCTCTCCTTGGGAGTATAAACCGGAAGCGGTGGGAAAGGAACCGGACTGAGCCAGGCTCCGCCGAGGTGCTTCCAACTGGGAAAATGTACACATCCTGCCCTTTTCTCTGTCGTGAAAACGTTCCGGCTGCCCTTACGATCTATTCGCCTAGTTTATTCAACATCTCATTACTTATAATCGCTCCACAGTTAGATCCGCACTTGATGTAAGCACAAGCCATCAACAACGAACTCGCAATACACCAAAACCAAAGCACACCATAAAATATAGTACCTTATATATCGGCGATTATCTGTGAGTTTTCAAGATGTACGATAACCCTGGTAAAGACTACTTAAATGTAACGCAATATTTCTAAAATTCCTGAGTAAATATCGTTCTGTTGCAACATAAATACGAGGTATGAGTTCATGTGGTGTTTGTTCTGTGTTAGTCGCAAGTGATAACGTCAGGTTATCGCGGAGTGATACAAGGGGCAGATCTAAGGCTGGATGGAGTATAGAATGTGTTAAGCCAACTGAGAACGTTGAGGAAAGAAACTGCAACAGTCATCGCTTTAAAAACATCGTTTATAATCCACAGTTCACGAAATAGTAAAAAATGTTTTCTTGGCATTAGTAGCATTGACATTACATGCAAGATAGGTTGCGTAATTTCAAAATATGATAAATCTACCGTAAGAAGTAATTTGGATAATCCAATGTAATATTTACGATCCTGAAGTTCGAAATTACGAATATGCAGAATTTCAACGAAATAGCGATTGTTACCTACCAAAGATAGATTGTTTTACAATTTTCGCTAAATTTCTATCGCGAATGACTTGTTTATGGAATTACATTCTGAAACCCAGGAGGTAGCAAACCATTGGTTAAAAAAAAAAAAAAAAAAAATCTGATATATTGCATTCATATGACTTTCTCTATCTACTCTTGTACTGACCATTCTTACAAACTCTTATTCTTCTATGCACTTCGTGTTAGTTGAGATAAACATCTGCAGATATTATCTTATTGCTTATTTCCTTGTAGGTGCAAGGGGAATATGGAAATACAGTAGGTTTTGAGCGACAGTCCAATCTTTTAAAGCTTTCAAATTCCGTTCTCTTTGCACGGTTAACATATAAATAAAAAACTGAATAGCGATGTTACATTTGACAGAAGTTCTCCAAAACTTACTCAAATAACGAGGAATATCACCGAAAAGGTTCACTCTAACAAAAAAAAAATTGGACATAAATTGTGTGTTTTAGCAAGATCTACACTTTCGTATAGTAAGATTTGGTCTATATCTTACGGTTTACCAGTTATGTAAAAGTCATCCATAGTAAATAAGACTTCATGATCTTAGAGGGGCTAGCGTAAAATACAGGCTCCGGGGCGCGCTGCTCACCGATAAGGAAAAATACGATGGTAGTGTTATCTCTCGGACTAAGAGTAATGACAACTTACGCAGGCCCGGGACACGGGAAGCAAAAGCAGAACATTTGAAATATGCGTGCAGAATGATACGCAATATTAATGCAAGCAAATTCCCAAATCCCTCTGACGTAATATAAGGATGCGGTGACTTATTAGCTGTATGAAGTATATGGAGATACTGTTTTCAGAGCGAGTCAGCATTTAAAAAAATCGATTTACAAATTCGTTGACCTTTTATTATTATTCTCTCATTTTAAATCTGAATATTTACATTAGCATTTTACTGTAATAGCCTAAGCAATGTTTTTAAGACAAGGCTAGACTCAAAATTTGGTAAAATGTTTAAAGTCTCGGAATTTTCTTTTTTCGGGCATTGTTTTGGTAGCTTAGGGTGTGTAGAAATAGAAGACATGCTATTTTTATTATTTGTACCACCTTAGGTCACTATATGACCATTTAAAGAGACACCTGCAGGTGGTCATTGATGCTTAAAAGTCCTGTAAGGCTACACTGAAGATTCCAGCTTCTTTAATGATCAACCTATCACTATGAAAATTCAGCCATATAATGAGATCAGTGTAAACTAACAGTCCAATTTTCATGCTGCTATATCAAATACTTCGTTAGTTATAAATTATTTTGTGCGAAAATATTGTAAAAATTACTGGCTATATAAAATGTCGTATGTGACAAAAGATTTTAAATTTTAATGGTGAATTTGTTTTTGACTAGTGCAATGTAATATAAGAAAACCCATTTCTAACTTTCTTATAGTATTCTTTTAGCATTAGTTCAATTTTTTTTCTTGTATGTTACCTAAAAATTCTGAAATAGTAACTTTTTTTATATTTTAACAACATACAGTTTTCAAAACATGAGCATTTATAAGAAAAGGGGAATGTAAAGTTCCTTATTTACATATCATGGGCCTAACCTGCAAGTTTCACTAAGCTAAATGGAAAACTTTGACACAGGGACATGTTGTATACTAATTGTGCCGTTGCCAAAGCAGAACAGCCATCGAAGCAAGACAACACACACATGAAGGCAGCCTTTTCAAAAGAAGCTGAGACAGAATATTATAAGACCCCAAAAGAAAATCATTTATGTAAATATTTATTGAAAATGTAATTTATTTTTGGTATTGATACGAGTTAGTTGAGTAACGAAAACGTGTTGCTATTGTTCATTGTTACAAAACAAATTAAGTTTGTTTAAAGACGTCATAAATATTTCCATATTTAAATTTAATATATATGTATAAATAAAAGAATTATGTGTGTTCAATATTGAAAGCGAAGGGAGAATAGCTAAAGATCGCTTCCCTTACAATACGGGAACTATTTGATGAACGCATACGCGGATGTACACAAAAAGAAGGTAGCATCATGTGATGTGGCGCTAGAATTTGTTAATAGCGTCTGTGTTTGATATGAGAAGACGTGTTTTTATAGTGCTCTTGGATGTGAGTAGAAAATTGACTAAACTTTCATGAAGCTTTTGTTCTAAAGTTGTTAAAAAAACTGGAAAGACTATCTACATAATATAAAATGGTGCGACGAAAAGTAATTTAAGTGTAGAGCCGAGAAAAAGTGTTAATAAAGTAATATATTATAGTGAAGTAACATCGAGCGTTTGTTCATTCCATCTAGTACCACGACCTGGGGTAGAAAAAGAATCTCATAGCTCAGCCCATACAAAGCAAAATATTATAAAAACAGCACCAAATGGCTTACCCAAATGTGGGGCACGAATTTCGGGTGGAATGAAAATCCACGGGAAATGAACTTACGCGAAATACCAAGTGACGCCAAATCTTCGCGCCAAAAAGGAAGAAGACGCCATTAGACAATCCTTTGAAATTTACGACTTCGGAGACGTCGCCAAGTTGGAAATCGACGAGGGTAGTGCCTAAAAACGCCGATGAACGGATAATGAACGTGGGGAACATCAGAGATCGTCTAGCGAAGTCAACCGCCCAGGGGATGCACGTAACGAGATAAATCAACGAGAAAAAAGTAGGACCAAAATTTTTATTTTTACATTCATTTTATTTTTATGTTACTGCGAAGCGGCAAAATAGTGGGATTTTTAAGCCCAAGTGGACTGAATCAAAAAACGAGAATGTCGCGAAAAGAGACAGAGGTAGGAACAGGAATAGGGGAAGGGGCAGATAAGCCTAGTTATCAGATAGAACCAGAAAGTGAGGAAGAGGTAACAATAGGAAAAGACCAAAGGATACTAATGATCATGTTTGAGAAATTAGAAGAACGTTTGGGTCAGAAAATGGAGCAGAATAAGGTAGAATTAAGACAGGACATAGAACAAAGTTTAGGTCAGAAAATGGAGGAAGTGAGACAGGACTTAGAACAGAAAATAGAATTAGGAAGACAGAACTTAGAGCAGAAAATAGAACTTAATAGGAAAGAATTAGAGCTAGATCTGGGAAAGAGAATAGACTTAGGAAGACAGGAGTGTAAAGAAAATATGAAAGTAATGGAAACTAATTTGAAATTAGTACATAAAAGCATAAATGAGACAAAGGAAGCTTTCGAAGCTAGGATAGAAATCATAGGAGATAGGATGGGAAAAATAGAATCGGAAATGAAAGAAAATAAGGTTGTATTAGAAGGAGAAATTGGTAGATGTAGAGATGAAATAACAGAATGTAATGCAAGTGTAGACTGTAAGATTACAAATGTAAAAGTAGAAATAACTGAGGAATTAAGGAAAGAAATTGAGGTAGTAAAGAAAGGAATTATTAATGAAACTGTAGAACAAATTGTCATTCCTAAAATTAAGACTATGGCTGATGTAGTACAATCACAACAAGATACTATGAATGATATGAAACAAAGTCACTTAGAAATAAAGAATGATTTAAAATTAATTTGTGAAGAAATGAGAAAAGGAAAACAAAGTTTGGCTAATGTAAATGATGTGAATGCACTACAAAGGCAAAATGATGATTTAGATGTAAGTAATGTTCAAGATGAAAGTTATTTGAATAATGTACAAAATGTTGACTCGCCATATAGAGAAAGAGGTTCACAATTAAACAATGACACAACACGCAACACATGCTACACCAACAGCATACTACATGAAATCACACCACCTACATTTGACGAGGAGAAAGGAGACGATCCAAAACTCTTTGTTAAAGAGATGGAAGAGGAATTTAAAGTGAAAAGGATACCAAATGAGCTTAGGATGATAGTCAAGAAAAGCTTAAAAAACAAAGCATTAGAATGGCTAAGGTTAACACTAGCTGCTCATGAATCATACAGCTCAGTCAGAAATCTATTCCTATCAAGGTATTGGGGCCCAGCTAAGCAGAACCAGACAAGGGTAGCGTTAGCGACAGGAAGATATGATCCGACCAAAGGGTTATCGCTAGTCGATTATTTTATGAAAGTAGCCAACACAGGGAAGCTATTAGACCCTAACCTGTCGGAAGCAGAGTTAATTACCAGCATAACAAGACATTTCCCAGACACAGTGAGAACAAGGTTAATTGTTGCGAGGCCAGTAGATTTTGCAGACATGATAGAATTACTAACAGCCTTCGAAACGCAAAATGATCGACCTAATGAGCATAGACATAGAAACGGTCACCCAAACTCATCTATCTTAAACAGAAACACGACTACAAACAACCAGAATGAGAGAGAATATAGAAATACTAGGAGCACCCATGACAGGGGGAGAGGGGCACACCATTTCCCACAACCACACAATCATGGCGAAAGGATGGAGAACACGAGACAGCGGTACCGCGAGACGATACCAAGGGGTGAATCGAGATACCCAACACATAGGTATGATCGGGGGAGACCAGGAGACCGTACCCATCAAGTGAATCACATACGATTCCGTAGGGAATACTTAAACAGCCAAAGGTCGTCCTACAATAGGGGTTCCAAAGGGGCAGAAACCAATGGAACACCGGCAACATAAGACAACAGGAACAGGATGAAAATGTGCCGAATAGGGCCGATGCTGCACAGAATACAGAAACAACAATCACCTCTAACACCCACGAAAACTAAGTACAAGTCAACTTCGTGTCCCGGAAGTTGACCTGTGTGGCAGTAGGGACAATATTGACCAACATTGCATATGTACCTTGAGGAGACAGGCAAGCGAAAGGAAGGAAATAACTAATCCACCATTGATTAGGCTTAAAGTACGGGGTATCGAGTTGCCAGCAATGATTGATACAGTAGCCAGCACATCAGTATGTGACGAACAGCTGTTCCAGGAATTAATAACAAAGAGAAATGCTGAATTCTTGCCTGTGTGCGGAGTATATTGCAGCACAGCGATTGGAAAGAAAAAGGAACATGTTAAATACCAGGTAAGGGTGGTAATAGAAATTGGGAGCTGGAAGTTCAATTTTATCGCCCTGGTAATACCTAGACTAACAGCTACCCTAATCATTGGCAGTGATTTGCTTAATCTTTGGAGGTCGGTGATCGATTATGACCTACAGGAATTTGTTATCAAGGAGGGAACCTCGGAGTGCACCGCGAAGTTCCTGGAGGAAACATGCCAGGAGCAACCAGATCAGACAGGGATCCATCCGGATGAAGTTTTTTGTGGAGAACATCAATGTCCACGAGAATAGGTTGGTAGACCTAAGGATAGGTAAGAAGAAAACAGGTTGGACGAGCGAGGAGAACACTAATGTTTGCAGCCATTGGATCTGCACAGAAGACAAATACGCCACCTCGAACTACCAACCTGAACCACTACCAACAGATGAAGAAGAACCGACGTCACAGCTAATCGACGAGAAGGCCCGGGGAGCGCATGGCATCTCCGAAGAGGAAAGGAACCATCTTAGAAAGATACTGATTAAAAACAGGAAAGTTTTTAATAAAAAACAGGAAAGTTTTTAATAAAAAACAGGAAAGTTTTTAATAAAAAACAGGAAAGTTTTTAATAAAAAACCAGGTACATGCAATAAGTATGTACATACTTTTAAAGTTAGATAATCACCCCCTATTCGCATAAATCCAGGCCCATTCCCAACTCCATCAGGGAGGAAGCCGACCGAGTAATACAGGAAATGTTAGCAGACGGAATCATAGAACCGTCGGACTCATGTTATGTGAATCCAGTGGTATGGGTTCACAAGAAAGAAGGCAAATTGAGGATGACCATTGACGCAAGGAAAATAAATGCGCATACCTTGCCAGATCATTACAGGCCTGAGGGGGTAGACCAACTGATATCGAAATTGAAGGGAGGTCAACATTTTACCAGCCTTGACCTGACAGCATCATTCTGGCAAATTCCTCTTCACCCAGACGTCAGGAAATATACCTGCTTCTTGCACAAAGGAAAGGTATATCAATTTTTAAAGTGCGCCTTGGGTTATCAACCAGTAGCAGTGCACTACTGAGGGCTCTTGACAAAATTTTCGGGGATACTATCGAGGCTTTTGTGACGCAATATGTTGACGATTTTCTAGTATACAGCAAGGATCCCGAGTCACACTTGCATCACATAGATTATGTGTTATCCAAGTTTCAGAAAAGCAACATGACTCTGGACTTGGAGAAGTGTGAATTCTTTGTTAAAGAGGCAGAATTTCTAGGCCACATCATTACGCCTGATGGTATACAACCTAATCCAGAGAGAGTCAAGGCCATAGAGTGTATACCACCTCCATGTAACTTGAAACAGTTAAGGTTTCTGGGCATTCTACAGTACCAGTCAACATTTGTGATTAACTACGCTAAGGAATTAGTACACCTTAGGGAACTGTTGAGAAAGGACACTAAGTGGGAATGGAATGCCGAACACCAGGTAGCCTTTGAGAAAATCAAAGAACTTTTTAAACACAGTATTCTCCTGGAACGACCAGATCCAAATTCGCCTTTTCTAATATATACTGATGCTAGTGCGCACTCGTATGGAGCAATATTAGCACAAGAAGATGCAGATGGCAACAAACATGTAAATGCCACAGGTTCTAGATTTCTAACCAAGATAGAAGCCAATGCCTGTATAACGGAATTAGAAATAGGTGCAATCCATTTTGCGTTACAAAAGTTCAGGCAATATATCTACCACTATAAAATAATTATATATACCGACCACATAAGCCTGTCCATCCAAAAATGCAAGCTAACCAACTCCAAAATCTCGAGGTACATACATGAAATAACGTCGCATGACATAGAGGTCAGACATATCGCAGGTAAGGAGAACATCTTTAGTGACTTATTGTCCAGGTTAAAATCAGAAAGTCACATACCCGAAACGATATCTAATCCACACCATGAAATCAAAATTATGCAAATAAATAGTAAGGAAAGCAACAAAATTTTACAAGACTTCAAAAACATGGCGAAGCTACAGCAAGAAGACCCTGAATTGAAGAGGCTATTCGACAAGACTCCAGAAATAGTACCAAAATTGGAAGCCAAGATAGGGAAATTTAGAAACATCCTATTTAAGTTACATGGCCGCGACGTAAGGAAGTGGAAAATGATGGTACCAAACTCCTTACAGGACAGGGTTATTTTGGCATTCCATCACTCGATGCTTCACTCTGGTAGTGAAAGAACAATGCTTCCAATTGAGGAAGTACTATTACATCAAACATCTAGGCAAGAAAGTCAGGAAGTTAATTTCCTCATGCGACCTATGTCAGAAGGCCAAGCCAATCAATTTAAGGATGATATCGTTCCACAATCCATCTTGAGAGATGAGAAAAATGCATTGGTATGCATCGATGAACATGGCGAGCTACCAAGAGGGAAAGATGGAAACAGATATATCTTCGTCATGTTTGACGTTTTTACAAAATTTACTAAGATATACCCCATCAGGAACATCAAAAGTAGGACTTGCCTGAACAAAATCGTTAAAGATTATATTCCAAGATATGGGAATATAAAAGCGATTCTTTCTGATAATGCAACAATGCATAGGAGTAAACTGTTCCAGGACATCTTACGAACATTGGGAATAAAGTTATACTATTAATCAGCGAATTATCCTCAAGGAAATCCAACAGAAAGGACAATGAGGGATATATCAACATATTTCCGCCTACTTTGCCACAGAGATGACACTTCCTGGATGGAAAAGTGCGGCTACATAGAGGAGGTGATCAACAATTCAGTGAATCCCACGACCAAGTTCGCCCCAATCGAATTGATGACCAACACAAAACCTAAGGGATTGACAATTGACATCAACACTACGATGGCTGTTCAAAGGGAATTGACAGAAAAGGAAAAATGTCAATTGGTATTCAGGAGGTTGCAGCAAAAAGCAGAAAAAGGGAGAAATAAAGTAAAAAGGTTCATCAGGAAATGGTCCCCACAAATTGGAGAAAAGGTGCTCCTAAGAAGGCACAAAGCATCCAAGGCATCTGAGAAAAGATCTGGGAAAATGGAACTACTGTACACTGGACCGCTGGTCATAACAAAACAGCTGGGCGACCATACATATGAGCTACAGAATACAAATGGCAAGTTACTAGGAAGATACCATAAAAACAAATTAAAACCATACAAAGAAAGGACCAAACAGTCTTTGCCAACAAACATGTAAGGCAGGAACAGTAGAGATGATGAAAAATAATAATTTTTAATGGGTTTCTTATAGAAAATTATGTACAGGTTGGAAAATACAACGAGAAAGAAAATCAACATAGTCATTGGCTATAATGACCACCAAGAGCATTGTCAACAAAGACAGATAAGAATACTGATTGTCATTAGAGAAGTGAATTATGACGAAAAAAATGTGTTTTTGACATAAGGATGTCAGGGACAAAAATAAAAAGGAATCAATTGTGGTGACAAAGAGAAAATATTTTTGACACAAGGGTGTCGAGGGTGAATTAAGAAGAAAAATAATAGAATAAATAATAATTGCAGAATAATTATAAATATAGAAGTTTTCTCTTATAGAGATAAGAGATAAAGAGGTGACAATTAGTGAAGTAAGAAAAACCATATTCAGAAAAACAATGTCCATGAATTAAGATGGATATAGCCAATGTTAAGCTTGAAGAAATGTCGAACTAAAATAGTGAATAAGAACCCAATGTCATAATAGCATCATTAGTAACATCAGAGTTTAAGAATTGACTCAACGATCTGCCCATACATAATAAGCTTGCAAGACAAAGAAGACAAAGAACTGAATAAAATTGCCATAAATATGATCATAATCATTAGCTCAAGATTTGTATCCTGTTTTTCTCTCCTCATAACAAAGAACATAAGTCAAAAGGCACACAATAAACCATGATACACTTAAATAATATTTGTGTCAATGTCAAATGTGAAAAAACTTAGGAATATTCTTGGTGTTGTGTTGTGTAGTAACTGAATAGGTAAAAATTATGTAAATGTAGGTGACAACTTGAAAAACAAAACAAGGGGCATATGAGACAGAATATTATAAGACCCCAAAAGAAAATCATTTATGTAAATATTTATTGAAAATGTAATTTATTTTTGGTGTTGATACGAGTTAGTTGAGTAACGAAAACGTGTTGCTATTGTTCATTGTTACAAAACAAATTAAGTTTGTTTAAAGATGTCATAAATATTTCCATATTTAAATTTAATATATATGTATAAATAAAAGAATTATATGTGTTCAATATTGAAAGCAAAGGGAGAATAGCTAAAGATTGCTTCCCTAACAATATGGGAACTATTTGATGAACGCATACGCGGATGTACACAAAAGGAAGGTAGCATCATGTGATGTGGCGCTAGAATTTGTTAATAGCGTCTGTGTGCACCAATAGCTCAGTGGTAGAGCGTCCGCCCGGCAAGCGGAAGGTCTGTGGTTCAAATCCCAGTTGTGGCATTGAATTTTTAAGTTCCGGTTCTACCTCTTAAACTTTGCCCACACACGGCTTGTGTGTTTAAAAACACCAACAGTACGTTTGTTGGCATAAATAAATAATAATTACCATGTGAAGGTTATTTAATCCTGGGATATAAAGTACTTGCAATAGTAAGTCACCATTGGGGTAATTGTCTCTGATGTGAGACTGCCTTTGTGGTTTACCAGGAAAAATACGAACTGGCTTGAGAATTTAATGCCATTCTGGCAGTTTGTCACAATAGCTCAGTGGTAGAGCGTCCGCCCGGCAAGCGGAAGGTCTGTGGTTCAAATCCCAGTTGTGGCATTGAATTTTTAAGTTCCGGTTCTACCTCTTAAACTTTGCCCACACACGGCTTGTGTGTTTAAAAACACCAACAGTAAGTTTGTTGGCATAAATAAATAATAATTACCATGTGAAGGTTATTTAATCCTGGGATATAAAGTACTTGCAATAGTAAGTCACCATTGGGGTAATTGTCTCTGATGTGAGACTGCCTTTGTGGTTTACCAGGAAAAATACGAACTGGCTTGAGAATTTAATGCCATTCTGGCAGTTTGTCACAATAGCTCAGTGGTAGAGCGTCCGCCCGGCAAGCGGAAGGTCTGTGGTTCAAATCCCAGTTGTGGCATTGAATTTTTAAGTTCCGGTTCTACCTCTTAAACTTTGCCCACACACGGCTTGTGTGTTTAAAAACACCAACAGTAAGTTTGTTGGCATAAATAAATAATAATTACCATGTAAATGAATGCTTACATTCCCTGATATGGAATGGGTATGCAAATTAAACTTTTGTTTTAAGAAAGAAAATTGAGCTTGAAGTGACATGTGCTGTTGCAGATTTTAGCAAAGGAAATTCAAGAGCTGGAAGCAATCATATCAGTGTTTAGTGCAAATGAATTAGGGATAAAGACCAGTGAGTAGAGAGATAGTCATATACTTCAGCGGAGTGCCACTTCTGGTCAGTGTGATAAAAAGCCATCCCGCAGGATGCTGAAATATGGTAAACTTGCTGCACAGCAGAAGAAATAGCAGAAACAGTGTCACATGTATATAGGAGGAAAAGTTTAGCTCCCTGCAAAGGTTAGAAGAATAAGATTTAAACAACCATTCTTTAAAACTCATTTTCTTAGAAACTTTTTTTTCCTAATATTTTTCCGTACACAACATGTGTCATATGTCAAAGTTTTACATTTAGCTTAATGAAACTTACAGGTTAGGTCCATAATATGTAAATAGGGGATTCCAAATTCCCCTTTTCCTTTAAATGTTCATGTTTGGAAAGTTATATGATTTAAAATATGAAAAAGTTACTACTTTCAGAATGTTTTAGATAGCATAAGAAAAAATAATTAGAACAAATACTAAAAGAATACTCTCAAAAAATCAGAATATGGGCTTTCTTATAATACAGTGTACTAGTCAAAAACAGAAATTTACCTTTAAAAATTTAAACCTTTTGTCACATAGGACATTTTATACAAGTAATTTTTATAATATTTTCACACAAAATATTTAATAACTAATTATTTGGTATACTAGCATGAAAATCTGTGTTAATTTAGAATAATAATCTCATTAAGTGGTAAAATTTTCATAGTGATAGGTTGATTATTAAAGAAGTTGGAATTTTTTGTGTAGCCTTGCCTTAATGCTGCTTTATATTACCTACTGAAGACAAAATATGTATACAAAGAAATTATCTAAAAAATACTAATCATATAACTGCATTTACAATTTATGACACATGAATAATAATGATTTATTATTCTTCAAATTAATACTACAAAAATTGTTTCCTGCCAAAATGTTTTACTCTCACAGTTAGTAACATATTGGTAATGTGAAAATGTTAACATGTACTTACCAATGAGACTGATGTATGATACTCAAATCCATATGAACTATTGATTAGATACCTGTACACTACACATAACAACTTAACACTTAAGTTTCTTTATTTTTCTTGAACTGGATGTAGAGTCACTTGATTTTTCATTCTACATTTTAACAAAATTGTTTATTATAATCTTGTTTACACAGAGTAACACTTTTGAGTTTATCCATGAGTGTTTTTTTATTTAAACATGAGTATTCAACATTATTTATGTCCGACCTCAATAATTTTATGCTGCTAATTTTCTGGTCAATAGACAACTGCTTTCCACAAGTGAGAAAATCTAGGTCTTTGGAGGTTTTGAGGTTGCACTAAATAACACCAATTTTAAACTTTAAAGACAAATGACTTATAAAAACACTAAAAAATAACTTATAGCACCAATCACTCGAAATATTTCACTAACAGTTTGTATAATTACCGCGTAATCAATACCAGAAACAATGCAAGTGACCGTTATGAACCACTAAATTCACAGGCGGAAAATTCACTCACAATAACTGTATCATTAAATTAAGCATCAAACAAAATTTTTGTTACAATATACCAAAGCGAGATGATTAAAGTGTAGTAAGTAAAGGATAGTCTACGGTGGAGTGATTTTCTTCAAAATCTTCGCGTTGCATACCTGAAAGACATTAAACTTAAATACCAATTTAGGTTTTTAACAGACTTTTCTTTTTACTTTCTCTACTACGTGAAGTAGAGGAAGTATTGTATTCCACCCAAAAATTCTATGTAGAGATTTCACAGGAAATATGTTTGGAGGCCCCCTGAATCCAAAAAAAGCATTTTTAGAAAGTGTGTGTGTGTGTCTGTGTGTGTGTGTGCGTGCGTGGGTGTGTGTGTGTGTGTGTGTGTGTGTGTGTGTGTGTGTGTGTGTGTGTGTGTGTGTGTGTGTGTGTGTGTGTGTTGTGTTGCGTGTGTGTGTGTGTAAACATAACTGAAAAACGAAAAGTTGGTTAAAAACCAAAGTTGGTATTTAAGTTTAATGTCTGTCAAGGATGCAACACAAAGATTTTGAAACAAATTGCTCCATCCTAAACTACCATTTACATGGAAAATTTTTCAAAAATTTTGATTTTCTTGAAAATGGCTCTAACGATTTTGGTTAAAATCCTATATGTTTGAGATATTTTTGACAAATGAAATACATTACTTGAATTTTCTGGCTATAGCCCATTAAGTTCTATTTACTCTGGATGATTTTTGGATAAGTGGTAAACCGCAAGAGATAGACCAAATCTTACTATACAAAAAATGTACATCTTGCTAAAATACATAATTTATGTCCGAATAAGATTTTTTATAGAGTAAACCATTTCGGAGATATTCCTTGTTATTTGTGTAACTTCTGGAGCACTTATACTTCTGTCAAATGGAACATCGCTATTCAGTTTTTTATTTATATGTTAACCATGCAAAGAGAACAGAATTTGAAAGCTTTAAAAGATTTGACTATCGCTTAAAGCCTACTGTATTCCCATATTCCCGTTGCATGTGCAAGAAAATGAGCAATAAGGTATTTTCTGCAAATGTTTCTCAACTAACACGAAGAAGATAGAAGAAAAGCAGTTTGTAAGAATGGTTAGTACAAGAGTAAAGAAAGTCATGAGAGTGCATCACATCAGATTTTTTGAGTCATGCTGTCCACAGACTGACAGACACACACAGAGCTTTTTCTAAAAATGCTTTTTTTTTATTCAGGGGGTCTCAAAACATATATTGCCAGTGAAATCTCAACATCGAAATTGAGGGTGGAATACTATACTTCTTCTATTTTACTAAATGAGGTAGAGCAAGTAAAAATGTTCTATACAGGTGTCTTTATTAGTTTCAAATATGTATTTTGAGGACGCTCTCCCAACTTCAAAACAGTAAACATATGAACAAGGGTCTGAAAATAGTTTATGAGAGATTTATTAAATGATTTGCCCCTTCTTTAACACCAATAATAATTAAGTGGGCTTAAACTGTTGTCTGCGGATTGTTTGTTATAGAGCAAAGAATCAATAATTATTTGAATTAAATCTTTGTCCGCTGATTGTGTTTTGATTGTTGCAGAGCACAGAAAGTAGAAGAAAATGTATTCTGAGTGTGAACAGACCAATATGCAGTACATGGCCTTGCATAAACGATGTTTCTTCAGAAAGGTACTGGACAGACAGTTACATCCTCACGAATTCTCCAACGCTTGAGAGAGGAAAGTTTCAGATGTTGAGACCAAGAATCGTAAGATGCCATGATCTAGAAGAGCGCATTCTTCGTGATGTAGACGCAAACCCATTATATAGCACAAGACGCATTGCAGGACTATCTGAAGAATTCTTCCTTTCCTTCTTTCTTTATCTGATTACCCTCCCCTTATGTAAGTTACACCCCCTAGGACTTACAAGTCTGTGCCTTGGGTCAGATGCTTGTCGGGGAGCGGAGGAACCTGTGGACCGGACAGAGTGAAGACCTGGAAGCGGGTGGTCAGCCCAGCACCAGGTATGATAGTGAGGAAGAGGATAGTATGAAATGCAGGTGAAATCGATGAACGGAAAGGACGATGGAGTAATTGGTGGAATGATTGGCAGGGGAAACCGGAGAAAACTAGCCCAGATGCTGCTTCGTCCACCACGAATACCATATGCAGGTCCCTGGGAACGAACCCTAGGCAGTAGGTGAGCAGTCTAACTGCTTGGCCACGGCACCACTCTATCTGGAGAGTTTGGCATGAAAATCTTCTGTACCTGTATCATGTTCAGCGGGCGCAAAAATGTATATTTCGGCAGACAGATGAAGTTGGATTATGGTTCTCAAAGTTTAGGGTCATCATAGGAAAGATACAAAAAGTTGTGCAATTTTTGTTTCCTGTATCCTCAGATTCTTTTGGTGCTCACGAACTGATTGCATCAACCAGTGGTTGCTTTAAATTCTTTACCTTGTTCTGGACTGGCCTATGCCCACTTTAATGCACAAGCTCTAATCATTTTTCTTGTAACAGCACAATTCAGCCACTGTTCTTGTAACCTTTCTACATTATTTTCTAAATCTGGACAGCAAGTTATTCCTCCCCTCATAGAATACTTTTTCTTTGACTTTTTTTCACAAAATCTTCATTATTTTTCCAATCTCTTACCATACTCTGTTACATCATAAGCCCTTGTTGCTGCACAGTTGGTAGATTCTTTAGCCTTTTTTACGACTTTTAACTTGAGGATTGCTTGATATTTCCTTCTTTTCGTTGATTCCATGATTAGGTCCAAGCTTGACAAATTTTACGCCATTTATGCGTACATAATTCGGTGCTTGCTTCCATAGACAAAAACTAACAATGCTGAAGGAGGCGTTTCCTTATGGGCACAACTGTAATTATTCACAGTGCTTTTGCGATTATTCAACAATTGCAAGGCAGCGCTGTCAGATGCAAGTAAATAACATGTGTTCATTTGAAAAATTATGAATAGGACATAATTCCGAATGCGCTATAGGTACAGTATTATTACCCGGAAGAGGATCACTGATCTAGATAAATTAAATTCATATGCCGTTAATAGTTTGGGGTCATCTCATAGGACAGATAGATGCTATAGAACTTTAACAAAAATTTATACCTTGTCCTGTCTGCTAAAATATATGGTAAAGTGAGTGGGGTTTAAGCTATTAAAATTTTGTTTAACGACGCTGTCAATTGGCAGGATCACATCGCCGGTGTGCTTTAATTTCGTTCCACAGGAGTTCTTTTACATGCCAGTAAATCTACTGACATGGTGCTGTTGTTTTTAAGCACCCTTAAAAACCATCAGTCTGGGCCAGATTTGTGGGTTCTAAGGGGCTATCGACAATGTCATTTGGGCCAGACGTCCAAAGATAAATAAAAATGTAAAATGTTGCAAATTTGGAGTCAAGGGCATTTATCCGTTGTATGTTACATTGTGTTATGTTCATGAGTTTCTTGGTGCGCACCCTGCTAACTGATAAAGTTGGGTTTACTCATAGGGGTATCCTCAATTTTTATAATGCTCATAACTGGGTACATAAAACCTCCACAAAGTACCACAGGACAGAAATCAACAGAGATATGCCTAAACTTTTGGGGTAAAATCATTAATGCTCAACATATTGGTCCGTATTTCTTTCCTTAGTGTCTGAATGCAGATATGTATCTACACTTCTCAGAAATGAGTTGCATCATTTAATTAATAATGTGCCTCTGGACGCCATAAAACGATTGTGGTTTTGACACGATGGTGGCGACAGCCAATTTCAGTTGTATAGTAGGTAGTAATTTCTTGCACGATAAATTTCTGAATGGCTGGGTTGGTCAAAGGGGATTGATTGTATGACCCGCTAGATCTGATTTCAGTCTAATGGATTTGTTCATCTGTGGATATTTACAGTTCCTGATTTATGCGACCCTGTATCGAATATTGATACATTAAGTGAATGTACGCATGAAAGCAGAAGGATGCCATTTGGAGTATTTTTAACACTCAATTTTGCCTTCTAACTCAGCAATGACTTGTCTTCAGACCCATGTTTATGATAATGTTTTTACTGCTTGGATGTTATGAGAATGTAGTCGAAACACTAGGCACTAAACAGGTGCACCTGTATTTCCAGAACACACTAATAGGGACAGGAAATTGTGATATAACAAATTACAATTGTGTTTTATGGGTAATACGTGATCAACAAGTAGCAACATGTGTACCTGTACACAAATGGATTAGTGGTTAACTATGTCAGTACGCTTTAGAAACTAGTTTAAGAGTCCTCAGACCACTAAGTAGTTAAACTTCCTGTAGGCATTAGTGGCATTGAAATCACCATTGCATAATTTAGAAACAACATAAATCTAACACCATGCGAATTTGGAAAAGCCAATGTCACTCATGATCCTGAGATTTGAAACCACTAAATCTGGTCTGGGCACTTACCCAAGAACCAGGCTGGGAGCTTGTTTGGACAGTTTACCTGGGTGATTTTCCTCTGGAAACACATTTTGAAATCCAGAAGGTGTCAAACAGCTGGCCAAAATATCATTTACATTTTGATAACACTAGCGGCTGTAGGACGTTATTTGGTTTTGAAGATTCGACGAATAATGGAAAAATTGAAATTTAAACCTGTCTATTCCTGGCTTGGTGGTTTAATATGCGGATAAGAGGAACATTGTTTACACTCCGCAGGCCACAAGAGTTAATTTACAGAGTGTCATAAATAAAACTGGTTTTCTTTCAAGTGTTAACAAACATGTCGTTTACATTAAGGTGAAGGAGAAATCATTTTGTGATTGACACACGCTTCTTTGAGTCTGCCAGTGGAGGGTGTGTTATATTTTGCACCAATAACTTCAGGAAAACAAACTTCCAGTTAGCAATTGTGGATTGGTTGCTTTGATAACGAGCCTTCCAGCAGGAGCCTGTATCAGTCACAAAGTAATTTCTTCCTCACTTCAGTTCATGTGCAGGAATCCTCAACTTTTCCAGTGACATAACATTACATTCAATGCGGGATATAAGATGTACTAACAAAGGAAATCTGTAATTTTGTGGTACATGGGTCAAAATAAGCAACTGTCTACATTATAACAATCCATTAGTAGCAACTGGCAGAGAGAGAGAGAGAGAGAGAGAGAGAGAGAGAGAGAGAGAGAGAGAGAGAGAGAGAGAGAGAGAGATTGAGATTATGATTTACCCCATTTACACTCACTTCTCCATATGAGCTTTCCCAGAACAGCTCAATCCTATGACAGCGCAGCACAAATAACGGGTGATCCAAATGACTCCAAATTGGCTGCACTGTGTTATGCCTCTATGCGTCCTCGGCGCCTGTTGCAGACTACCGCTGTCATAGAACAATGTGGATGAAACCATACTACTTTTAAAGGCTTTACTTACCAATTTCATTAAAGGACATGCAGAAACTGGCCACCATCGTTGTCCATACATTTTTGGCACCTCTTTAGGAAACTATCCATCGCTCAGCGTAGTTCATGTTGAGATATACTGGCAATTTGCTGGTGGATATTTTGTTTTAATTCTTCCAGGGTGTGTGGGTTTGTCTTGTACACTTTATGCTTTAAGTTACCCCAGAGACAGAAATCACAGGAGGTTAGATCAGGGGACCGAGAGGGCCACAAATCTCTACTAATAATTCTGTCCTGAAACACACTTTCAATTGTTCTCATCAAAAGATTAGCTGTATGAGCTGTTGCAGTCTTATTTAAAAAAAAAAAAAAGGCAAAATCATGCTTCCTGTCGGTTAATTCTCTAAAAATAAAGGGGGGGGGGGGGCAAAATTATATTCCCGTATCTATGGGTGTCAACGGTTGACTCCAAAAAAATTGGGCCCATAACACTTTCTCCACTAATGGTGCACCATACACCAATTTGTTCATCATGAAGGGACATTTCATGAAAAATATTAGATTTCTCAGAGCTCCAATAATGATTATTTTGTGTACATATATATCCATGAAGGTGGAACCGAGCCTGGTCTGTGAAAAATATTAAATGTGGGTCAATTTCGCCATTGCATACACTATTAGAGTCCACTCAAAATGTGCACCTAATTACAAGATCACCTGGCTGAAGAGCATGTGCCACAGTTATTTTATATAGTTTTAACTTCAGCAATTTAGTAGCCCTTTGCAAAGAGCCATATGAAATTCCTGCCTGTTGTGAAAGACGCCTAAGCAATTTTTCGGGGGAATTCTCCAAATGATGACCGATGTCGTCTAATGTTTCTTCGGTAAGAACTGTATGCTGTCTTCTAGATTTCTGAGCCTGAACACTTCCTGTTGCCATGAAATTTATTGTAAAGTTTAGCATGGAACTTTTAAACCTGGAAATCTTTCTGCAAATCGCACTTGCACCTGGCGAACTGACTGAGTTAACACATAGGAATCATAAATAAATACATGCCATGCAGTAGAAAACAAATGCTGAGCCATAATACACTTTGTGACTAAGTACAGGACAAAATAATAAAGCACACTGATAATAATTCAGCCACACAACATTGTCAGTTCTATACTGCACTTTCAGAACAGAGAAAAACAAGTAATGTGCGTGACCTTGTGTACATCAGCTGCTGTTATTGTGTTTCCGTCTGCGCAGTGGAAAAATGCTGCACAGTGATTCGGATATTTTTGGGTCTCTCTGTGTATTTGATATTTGTTGTATTAGCAAATATATTGAGCTGTCTTGTCATTATCATAGGATTAAACCCAATGATTTTTATAAAAATGCAAAATATATAATTTCCATTTACTTATAGCATAACAATCAAATACTTGTTTGTAAAATATGTTAATTTACCTCATTTGCTAACCTTTTTACACGTATGTCCAGTCGAATGGATAGACTCGAGCCAACACAATGCGCAGTGGTTTATGTTGGTAAGGAAATCACCTGCTACCTAATTCTTACACTCTATTTATTGTTTGTCTTTCCCTTCCCCTTTTTCTTTGCTTCTGATCTTGAAATAGACCTGTGTTCATAATGTTTGCACGCCAGATACTTGACATCAAACCACTACAAGGTGGATTCATACAGGGGCTGGTGTTCAGCACTTAGGTAAAATGTTTCTGTACTTCTCTTTGGCTGCTTACTTAGGCCTGATCTTTCTTCATAAGCTAATGCCTCGAATTCAAACCAATAAGAAACTGGCTCACCCAGGGCTGTATGGAACACAGATAATGAGTTCTCTCTCTCTCACACACACACGCGCACGCGCGCACACACACAAAAAAGGTTAGAAAACTAAAAGCATTAGTACGTTTCCATGCACTCAACTGTACCACTGGGCTATAGCTCATGTACCATAGGATGAGAAGCCCTATTTTAGGGTATTATATAGGTAACAGTTATTGCCATCCCAAAAGTAATTTGTATGGCATTCTGCATATATGTTAAAAATTAAATTAAAACTTGTAAAATAGGCAGACATTTAAGAATTAAGTTAACTGTTTAAATTCAAACTCTGTGCAACTTCCTTAAACATTTATAATACTTATTATTTATTTATGCCAACAAACTTACTGTTGGTGTTTTTAAACACACAAGCCGCGTGTGGGCAATGTTTGAGAGGTAGAACTGGAACTTAAAAAAATTCAATGCCACAGCTGGGATTTGAACCACAGACCTTCCGCTTACCAGGTGGGTGCTCTAATCATTGAGCTACTAAAATTCAATGCCACAGCTGGGATTTGAACCACAGACCTTCCGCTTACCAGGTGGGTGCTCTAATCATTGAGCTACTGTGACAACCTGTCAGAATGACATTGAATTCTCAAACCAGTTCGTATTTCTCCTGGTAAACCACAAAGGCAGTCTCACATCAGAGACAACTACCCCAATGGTGACTTACTATTGCAAGTACTTTATGTCCCAGGATTAAATAACCTTCAGATCGTAATTATTATTTATTTATGCCAACAAACTTACTGTTGGTGTTTTTAAACACACAAGCCGTGTGTGGGCAATGTCGTTATGTCAGCTGATTTTAAATTAAATAGTAAGGTCAAAATCCTTTAAAATATTTATAGTTATGGAACCAGACCTCTGATCCTTGAATCTACTAGTCCTGACCATGATAGCTCAGCTGGTACATGTATTGATATTATTGTTACCAATATATCTGATGATAGATGTAATGCTAGTGTTTTTCCAATAACTGTTTCTGATCACAATGTAGTACTTGTGAAAATAAATATTGAAAATAGTGATAATTTTAAGAATGAAAATTGTAATCTCAAATTTCAGTGTCTGTGGTTTTAGTTTTTATTAAAACAGTAAATTGCATAAAATGTAGAACATGAATAATTTACACAAGAAAATTATTTATTTTTTATAAATTTTATCTGATGCTACTTATAAGTGTTTTCTACTTACTGTTTGTAATTCTGGATTGAAGAGTAAGATTAACAATAAAATGTGGTACCCATTATTGTTGCTGCTTTTCAGAAATGAAAATAAGGGATAGGTGGGTATGTGCCAGAAGACATTCTGTGAAAATATATTTCCTACCAAACATTTATTACCTGATGCAATCACAGGTGTATTACTGTAAGTAAATTACATTAAATTCTGCATCTAAACATAATTACATTGCTGTTAGTACATATCAACAGAATGTGCCTCTTTTTGCATTGCTTCATCTATTTTTTGTCAGAAGAGGGAGCACAACGACAATTAGTGCTACCAACAGAGAATGCTAAATAAAAAAGAGTGGACCTAATGATTAAAATAATAAATACAGGATGAATGCTACTAATTATGGGACCTGGGTTTTGAATCAAAATAAAGATTGAAATACAGGATTTTGTGAGAAATTTGGGAATACTTGCCAATACTTGGCACTGGTGAAATTAAGGTTTTAAAAAATAAATGTCTTTTATTACAAGTGTGGTGATGATGGATTACAAAGGAATTTATATTAAACTCAGCAAAGAATGTCACTAACTACTTAACCAAACTAAACATAACTTAACTAAAACCTTAAAGTCATGCTTATCTCAATTGTTAAACCCCTTTTCAAATAAGGCGAACACAATAACATTTCAACTTATAGACTGCAGGCGCGGATCCAGGGGGGTGCCAGGGGGCCAGGGCCCCCTGTCATATCCTACTTTATTCTTATAAATGATGTGTGTTACCTCATCATCATGCAAAATGGACAAACCGATTTCTATGAAAATTGGTATAGGTATGTACTACCTTTAAACATTGTTTCTTTCAGTTAAATATTTAGCTAGTCGTGTTTTAGCATGAATTTAATATTGAGAAGTGGTAGTGGACCGGAACGGGGCCCCCCCTATCGAATATTTCTAGATCCGCGCCTGAATATATGTCTTTTCAAAAGTTCTTGAAAAAGTGATGTTTCAGCAGACTGTACGATACCTTGAATGTAACATATTGTCAGGGATCAGTTTGGGTTCAGTAAAGGAATACTGGCAAATAATTCAACTTATGAACTTATACGTGAAGTGTAAACTACCTTAAACAAAAAAATGCATGCAGGTGGAATTTTCTAACACCTAGCAAAGGCATTTGATTGTGTTAATTATGACATTCTCATAGTAAAATTGGACTTCTATGGTCTAAAAAATGAAAATCTAAGATGATTCATAATGCATCTAAATGAAAGAAAATGGTGTTAAAGTAAGCAATGATACTGTTCATGAAAAACAAACATCAAATTAGGAAACAGTAATACATGGAGCACTCCAAGGATCAGTATTAGGGTCTTCACTATTTCTGATCTATATAAATGACCTATCACTTTATATAAAGAATATCACCTTTCTATTCACTGATGACACTAGTGTGCTGGTGATTAATAAAAACTTTAAGAATGTGTAATTAAAGTGAACTGTTTTAAACTGTATGTAATATTGGTTTAAAGCTAACAAATATCTCCAAATCTGGACAAAACAAAGTATTTATTTATGACTCATTGAACATCACACACTCTGATAGAAACTTGTGTTAATGACATGTTATTACAAGAAATAGAATTAAGTTTCTGTGTCTTCATGTAGACAGATAGATTGGACAGCTCACATTAAGTACATCTTACTCAAACTCAGCTCTGCCTGTTATAGCATCTGAACACTATTAAATATAAGTTTCAGAGATACATTTAAATTAGTATACTATACATATTTTAATTCTATCATGGAATATGACTTCATTTTGGAGCAACTCAGTAGAAAGTAAACAAATATTTCTTATGCAGAAGGAGGTTACAAGAACCATTTCCACCGGTACCGGATGGTGAGGGCCCAAATAAAATAATTGGTGTTATAGCAAGCTTGGGAGCTGATGGGGTTTCTTTTGAATGCAGTTGTATGGGCTTTTCTTCTTATTCGTTTTTTTCTAAAAAATACCAGTACTAGTTTTATTGAAAGAAATTTCATAATATTACAATATAAAACATGCTTAAATCGATAACTCAGTTTATTTCACAAAGATTTTGTGCCACAAAATATAATACATACATTTCCAAATATAAACAAACACACCGAGGACTTCCACAAGGTGCTGTTCTGAGCACAACACTCTTTAACATATATATAAATGACCTTCCATCAATAATAAAAACTTTACAAACCAAAATTGCTTTATTTGCTGACGATGTAGTCATTTGGACTTCAGGCTCTTCAAAAAAACCTGAATTAATTAAAGACAGAATAGAAACAGCCCTAAACAAAGTACATGAATGGAGCTCCAAAAACCTCATGACTATCAATGTGGAAAAAACAAATTATGAATTATTTACACTAAAATACAAACCAGTTAATATTAACATAAATTATAATGGTAAACCACTCAAAGCAGTTGATGATGCCAAATACTTAGGCATCACTTTCGACAGAAAGCTAAGTTGGAAAAAACATATAACAAACATCTCAGAAAAGGTTGAAAAGAAACTGCAAATCCTGAAAAGGTTAGCTGGTGCTAAATGGGGCTGCTCAAGGAGAGTTCTTAACACAACATACAAAATGTATGTTAAACCAAACCTCTTGTACTGTTCTGAAGCTTTAATAACAGCAGCAAATGCTAACATCAATAAACTTGAACAAATACAAAATCAGGCTCTTCGCCTAATCACTGGAGCAGTTAAATCCACACCTATTGATGCCATGCTTGCCTTAACACGGACCCCATCAATAACAACAAAACTAGAAGAACAAGCATTGCTCCAACACGAGAAAATGTTACGACTGCCAAACTCTAAATGGACAGAAGAGAACCTCCCCCCTTCAATCCTTAAAACTCATAGTAGTTACCTAGAAAAGGTAACACAGATTAAATCCAAATTGAACATTCCTAACACCAGAGAAAATCTACTTATAAGAGAAAATCCATTGGAATTATTGCAACCTACTTTCAATTTGGAATTAATAGCGGAAATAAGTAAATCAGACACACCAAAAGAAATACAAAAACTTCTAGCTCTGGAAACAATCAGTACTAGGTATCCCACAGAAGAATGGCTGCACATATATACTGATGGATCCTCCAAGGAAAACCTTACTGGAGCTGGAGTTACGTGTTCACATTTTTCCTTTTATCATTCTGTTGGCAGAGACACAACAAACTATGATGGAGAAATAGAGGCTATACACATTGCTCTCCGACAATTATTAAATCTTCCCTTAAATAAATTTAACAAGGCAGTAATTCTTTCGGATTCTAAAGCTGCAATTCAGGGAATATGTTCAAATACTACAAAGAAGTCAACAAAAATTAGAGAATGCTACAAAATGTTAACACAACTCCAAAAAGTTAATAAGACTGTTCATCTCCAATGGATTCCAGCACACTGTGGAGTCATGGGGAATGAAGCTGCAGACTCACTTGCAAAGAAAGGCACAACAATAAAACAAAAGTCTAAATTCAATTTCTCATATTCCTCAATAAAACGCTTGATCATTAAAAAATTTTCTCATTCATACCTACAAGAAATAGAAACAAATGCCAAAGATAAAAAATGGATTACACTACTTTCCAACCCAGATATAATCCCCCAGAGACCAAGGAAAACAGCGGTTGCAGCCTTCCGACTATTGACAAATCACGACTGCTTAGCAAGTCATCTCTACAGAATAGGTATCTCAGCCTCACCAATATGTGTCCTGTGTAACGATCCAGCAGAAATGAACGAAGACCACTTGAAGACCTGTGAAGCATTAAGATCAGAAGGAACTACAATTCAAAAGTATTGGAAAGCACGAATGCTAATGGCTTCATTGCCAGATGCAAGGCACTAGAAAACAACAACAACAACAACAACAATATAAAACAATCAAGTATTTGTATTTTACAGCTAAAGGTGAATATAACAAGAAAATAGGAGAAAAGCCAGTGAAGAAATCTCAAACCTTAATACAAAACAATTGTATCAAATGCCACACCTGATCATATAGGGTAAAAATTCTTTGTATGCAATCAAGCCATATTTATAACAATTAAATTCATGAGATAAACACAAAAGGGTCACATTCATCATTGCAGTGCAAAACTTTGCTTCCACAAAGGTGCATATTAGGAAACCATAAAAATATTTAGTGCTCTTCCTAATGATCTTAAGAGAAAAGTTGACAATTTTATTGCTTTTAAAATTGCTGCTAAAGAGTACCTATGCTAAAAATCATTTTATTCTGTACCAGTATCTGAATCACTAATTATCCTGATAATGCTTGTAGAACTGTAATATCTATACTCTGCTCACCTTAAGAACCAGACTAGATGTATACAACAGGATTTGTTATTCTTCTGCTGGGTGAGTTGTCATTGGATGTGTTCAAAAGCTCCTCCCTTCTTCACAATTCACCAGTGGTTGTTATTAACCCACACTGCTGAACTTGTGTAACTCAAATTCGCAGATCCATCTTATAAAAATTGTGCACAAAAGTTGTATTAAGAGTTAGCTAGTACAAAATATATGAACTTTAATAGTTTATAAATAACATAAATGAAATAGTACTAACTCACATTAATCCATGTCACTTTTGGTCAAGGGCTACAAAACATAGTATTTCTGTACATTATCACATTAACCCTATTTCTCCTTAAGTGCTGAAAGGCTAATGCAAAATGGATCTCTTAAATTTAGACAAATGAGATAAATCTGGATCATTATTTACCATAGTTAAAACTTTTACTGTTGGGGGGTGAGGAAACCTAGCTTGAATTGCACACTTAACAAAATCATCAATGTTTCCTATGACTGATTTTTGCCAGATTCTTTCCTTTCCTGGTGCTCTCAAAGTTCCCAACACACTTATGTGCACACACACACAATTTTAAATCAGATTCAAGTATTGCAATTTATATGCAGCTAAATTGCAATATAACAACTGTTAGTATTCTAACTGCAGGGAAGTATTTGAGTCCGTTTCTTCACATAATTATGAAATTATTCTTGATTTGTTTCCACATTTCCTGTATATGTCTTTTATGTTCAATATTCAAATTTAATATTTATGTAAATATGTGACTAGCATATCCTTGACAAGTTCAATGTTCACAGGCCTTTATGGCCACTAGCAAGCTCAGTGAATGCACTCAAATCCAAATGTTTCTTAATTTATTTCAAAATCAAAAAATAATTTAAAAACTTTGGGACAGTCACCTCAACTGTAAAAAATTGTGTGAAGTTGATTCAAATGTTAAAATAAATTCTTATTTTCTTGATTATGTGGATAAAATTGTAAACACTAGAAGTGCTAATATTGATCCAATTGACTTAATGATTAAATAAACCAATTAGTATTTTAAAATTTAACCATGTTGCTATAGAGGATTTCTATGTTACTATTACTCAGTAGAAGATGTCGGGATGAATTTGAGTTAAATTCTGAAATTTTGAAGTATGCCACCATATTAACAGCCTCTGATACATATCTGTATTTTTTGAATTGACAATAGTATTTTTTCTGATTCTTTCAAACTTGTTCAAGTCACTCCTATTTGGGGTGGGAGAAATTAGAACTGATGATAATTATAGACCTCTTGCTCTTATTCCACTGGTGTCAAAGGTTTCTGAGGTCTTATTAAATAAATAGATAAAGCAGTACTCTGAGGATAATTTACTTTCACCTATTCAGTTTGATTCTAGATCAGGTTAAAGAGTTGTTGATACTGTAATAGGTTTCTTTAAACTAACTCTAGATGCTTTTGATTATGGTTACTCATTACTTGGTCACACTTTTCATCTTACAAAGGCCTTAGACACAATGGTACATAAAAGACAGGGATGAATGCTTAAAAATGTTTTTATATGCTGATAATTTACCTTTAAATATATTCTGTGATAGTGATGACATTCTTGCAAGTGAACTTCAAAAGTAAATCACTGATTCAAGCAGGCTAATAATTAAAGTAGGACTGTTGATCTTAGTTTTAGTAACTGCACCACTAGTTCTACTCTTTCAACAGTTAAATTACTGGACATACATCTTATGTTAATTTCTATGCTTGCTTCTGCTTTGCATGTTGGCATGCTTTTAATTACTATAGTACATATACTACAAAACTGGGCTGGCAGTCACACGGCCCATCTCCCAGATATGTACCATATGACATGTCCATAAGGTGCGTGGACATGCGTGGACCTCAAATCACAATAACAATAATTATCATAAGTAGTGTTATGAGTGATTGTCAAGATAAATAGACAATCATGAGTTCCATTTATTGTGAAGACTACTTCACAAATTAAAGGATGATATAGCCAATGAAATGATATTTAAATTGTGTATTGTAATTACTAAACGCTTAAAAGAAACATGTAGCACGAATAGATACATCAGCGCCCATCCACTTGGCCTACAAGATTCTCATATTGATGGTTCAATTTTTTAAGATTTTGGCAATGTCAGAAGTTGGAGTATCTGCTGTTAATTTATAATTTCGTTCAATAAAAACTTTGTCAAACTGATTGCAAACATATTTCCTGTCATATTCTGTGTTCCCAGGTTTCCCTCTTCGAATTATTTCATGTATTTCAGCATAAAATGGTCCACAGAAGCTAGAGTAAGCCATTTTTGACATTTGAATAGCAGCTCTGTTGTGTGAACTTGCGTCAGTTGTTTCTCTAACCTGATCATAACATATGAAAACAGAGAAGGTGATAACTAAAATTCAGAGGAGGTGATAATGAAATGTGATAAATTTTTCATAAATGAAGGCTCTCATTGGCTGAAATTTGAAATTGTTATGTATATGATGGGTTGATTTCAGCCAAATCCCATATGAGTGGAATAGAATAAACACAAAACATACAAAAGGTGCAGTTAAGGCAATGTATCAGTGAAATTTGGTGAAAATTGCTGAAAATTTTTATTTTTACTTTTTGCACTTTTTATTATGGTACTACTTTATGGTATTACTTTAACAACACACTTCAGTTTTCTCAATATCAGCCATTTTTAAAGCTCCAGGAGGGTATTCAAATGTGCTAGTGCGGGTGAGCGTTCCTCACTAAACCTCGTTGCTACAGCTTTGAAATGCATTTTTTGTTTTCACTGGCTGTGATTTTGATCTGTTGCAGGGAATTTTGCTTCAGAAAGGTTGTGAGTTGGCAGTGCTGAAAAGAATTCGATATTCAAGCTGAAATGCCACGAATCTGACATGTTTTGCTTCCAAACAAAGAAATGCAGTCAGTGTTCTGTAATTCTGTAATTTTTCTAGGTTATTTCAGTGTTCCAGTTATATATTAGACTTTTTTTTTTTACACGTGTTACACGTTTAACGTTGGGTTTTTCTATCTTTCTTTGAATTCACACACACATTGACACTTTCATTCATACTTCCAGACTCAGGGAAGGATGAGGAATAATCCTGGCTGGAGAAAAATTCCTACCCCCCTGCCGGGAATCGAACCCGGGACCCCTAGCACAGCAGGCAGGTGCTCTACCAACTGTGCCACAGGGCCAGCCATATATCAGACATTGTTTAGGTAGTTAATAGGTTTTAAGTTATTCGTTAGTCTATAGTAGAGCCATAACAAGCAGATATATTTATGAATTTTGTATATAAATTTGCGAAAGTGCATAGTGTAGAGTTTAGATAAGAACAACAAATTTCTAAATTTTGTGAATAATGCGAAGGTGAAAGGAAAGTTTTCATATTAAGAAACAACCAAGCAAACTTAAAATTCTCAAAAAATGCTACTGAGGCCAAGAAGAAAGCAACAGAGTCCCACATATGGTGCTGGATACTCAGGGGTCTCCGTCTAGGGGATATGTGAATGGCGACCACAAGATACCCAAGCTGAGCAGAATATTACTTCCCCCTTACTGGTGTTTTGGTCCTCACTGTAACTTTTCTATCTGACCTTACCTTGGTCATCTCTTGTTCTCTTCTGACCCCGATGCTATTAGGGTTCCCGAGGGCTAGGGAGTCTTTATTTTTCCAACCTCTCCATTTCTCTATAAAATCTTAATCCCTAACATGCTGACCTGTCATGGCATGTAATACGTCCTCTGATTGGTGATCAGAGGATATGGTCGGTGAATTTATTTTGATAACTCTCCTGGTCAGGTCGGTGAGACCCGTAAACCAACAACAGGTGTGGTCCTCTAGACATTCTGGGGGTTGTGAGAGAGCGATGTGACCGCCAAAACATAAAAATATGGTGCTCTCTAAAAAGCGGTTACTATTACTGCTATTGCTCTCTTCAATATCATCAGTGAAAAATATTGGGGAGCAAGAGAATTAATGACTTCATTGTCAGAAATCCAGCATTAGCTAACAACAACATCTTGAGCCTAAAATAGGATGGAAATTTCATATAGATGTTTCAGGTAAACTAAGCCTAGGAATATAATTAACCTTTGTGGTCTACCGGAAAAAATACGAATCGGTTGGAGAATTCAATGTCATACTGGCAAGTTGTAACAGTAGCTCAGTGGTTAAAGCAGTTGTGCATTAAGTGAAAGGTCTGTGGTTCAAATAATATAAAATTACTTCAGAGGGGTTTATAGAAGTGCAACTGTTCATAATAAGACAGAAGTAGTAATAATATTTACTTAAATGAAAATATAATGAAACACAAAGTAGTTTAAGCAGTGTTCTGGCACCAGTTTCCTTTAAAAAAAAAAAAAAAAATTCCATTGCTTACCACAAACTATAAATTCCCTGCAATAGTTATTTAGTTCGACCGTATTCGGCAGTTTCTCTTTCAAGCATCTGTCCATTTATTGTTCATGAACAAATGCATCCATTGAATAAAACTTATATTTACAATTTACAGCTTCCTTTTATTAGGACTGACTTTTACATGTGGTTCTGGCAGTTCATACTTATGATTGTAAGCAAAAAGTGACAGAACTCTTACTTTTGTCTTCTGCTTGATTCAATATCGAATGGAGTTTTACTGCAAAAGAATGCTGTTTTTCTTCCTTATGCATTCAAAGTAAATCAAGAGCTTTTATTTTGTACTACTTACTAAGGACCAAAGTATAAGATGTGAGCCACTATTCTGTGATGCTAACACCAATTTAATGTCACCTACACTGTACAGGTTATGGGAACATTTGTCTCTCTCCTCAGCAGGTCCTTAATGTTCAGCTCTGATGTACATCTGGTGGGTTTTAGCATCATTTATGTTTGCTAATTTGTTGTGGTTGGATGACCAGAAGTGGTCTGATACTGCAAATTTTTCTGCTCATATTTTGCGCATCTCTTTATTTTCCATTAGTTTGATGTTCAAATTTCCTGTAGTTCTGCATGTGCAAATTTTGTTGTATTCTGAACAGTTTATTTTGTTTGGTAGTACTGAATCTTTTTAGATTGTCACTATAACTAAGCCATGGTATGTTATGCTATATTGGTTTGTAGAACTAAAACAGTTTTACCAGCCACTTGCTTTACATTCAACAAATTATTTCAAGAAGCTATAGGCTTAACCATGGGTAATACCCTATCACTGTTCTTAGCTGATTATTCATGAATAGATCACAGTGGAGGGGAAAAAAGGCATTTAACCCTTTCTGGACCTGAAAGTAAAAAAAAAATAGGATGTGTCTACCCATTATATTTATATGTAGCTTGAAAAAGTGTTCTTGCAAAACCTTAGTTTTCTTTTTCGTGTTAATCATGAAAATGTTTGCAGGAATAGATCCATTGCACATTCTATTGTAGAGAAATACAAAAAACCAAAGCAATAATTGCATGTTTAAAAATGAGTGGTTATGTGCAGGCCTTGATATTCTATGCTCTTGCCATGACAGGACACCTGCTGAGGATGAGTGCAGGTAGTGCTTGAAACATGTTTCAGATATTTATACTAAGTGAGGTTTAGTATTTCATATTTATAGCTCACTTAGTCAAATATACCATATTTGATATTTACTGGTAAACGTGCTAGATAAAGATCAGAACTGAACATTTTGGAGAAAATCTTCATTATAAAACTAACATAATCAACCAATGAATTTCAATTTGCCACTAACAAATCCCCTCTGGAAATTTATTCTGCTGTTGCAAGAGACTGCCACTACCAATCATAACACCCAGATCAGTTCTGCTAAGAAGCAGCCGGACACCTGCTGAGGATAGGAACAAATTTTTCCAAAACACGTACAGAGTATGTGATTTATAAGTGATGTAAGTGTTCTGAAGTTCCATCCCATCATTAGTGCAAAGTTAATAATGCAACACTGTTCTAAGCTTCTTTCTTACAAATGTAAACAGAGAGTATAAATTAACAAATTATAATAAATATTAGTGACTAAGGAGAAAATTTTGCTTTTTGTATGTCAAACATGTAGATAAAACAGAAGCTATAAAAGCCCATATATAGCCCATGAGGAGTTCTGGTTGTAAACAAATGCACATGCTTTTCTATGGGTCATCTTTTTAAGTGAATGAAAATAGCTACTGCACTGCATGGATTATCAAACTTTCTGTAGTTGAAATAACAAATTTGATGAAAAACCATAATATTTTAACTATCTTTTCATTTAAACATACACACAATTAGTTCCAATGTACAAAGTTTCCACAAAAGAACTCCGGGGGTTTAAGGTTCAATATTTGTATTAAATCAGAGTCTGAGTTTAATGTGTTATACATAACTTTAAAGGTAATATTCTTAAGTGTTTATTACCTTTTAGTTCATTTAAATGTAGGCCCCATTAGTGGCACGGGTCACATCCAAATGATATTCTACTTTTCCACAGGTCCTGCCCAACATGTCTGGGGTGACTTGCTGCGCAAGTATTATCCATTGTCTGAGATGGGTTAGATTTCTAATTTTCTCTGAATACACAAGGTTCTTCACATGTCCCCAGAGGAAGAAGTCGCAGGGTGTTAAATCTGGGCTTATTGGAGGCCAAGGAATAGGCCCATCCCATCCAATCCACCTGTTGCCGAATCGAGTACTGAGTGTTTCTTGCACATGCAAACTAAAGTGAGGTAGTGTGCCATCTTGCTGAAAGTGGAGAAAACCTTTGTCCACCTCAATATCATCCAATTGAGGAAAAATATACTCTTCTAACATGTCACAATAGACACCACCCGTTATTGACTTTTCAACAAAAATGAAGGGACCTATAACTCTGTCATGCTTAAGTCCACAACAAACGTTCACTTTGGGTGAGTCACGCTGATATTCAATGATCTTACAAGGCGGCTGTGAACCCCATATTCTGAAACTGTGTCGATTCACAGTACCGTTCACATGAAAGATAGACTCGTCGGCAAAGATTACATTGTTTAGAAAATCATTGTCAATTTTGTTTAACATGTTAGTAACAAACTGAAATCTCTTTTCCTTAACTGCTGGTTTAATTTCATGCAACAGTTGTAATTTGTAAGCAGTTAAACAAAGCCTTTTGTGAACTACCTCATGAAACCGATGATCTTGGTATCCCCAACTTGAGATTGCGTTGTGTCAACTTTTTAGGGCTTTGTAGGCATGTCATTCGGATTCTGTCAACATTCCCTTCAGATATACGCGGTCTACCAGGCGACTTTTGTTTGTACACACTTCCAGTTTCTTGAAATGCACATAGCCATTGCCAAATGGTTTTATCCATTGGCACAGCACCACCATCAATACGTCAGAAGTTCCTCTGTACCGTGACAACTGAATGGGTTTCTATGAGCCAAATAACACATTGAGCCTTTTATTGAGGCGTGGACATTGCACTGCACTAGCTGAGAATGAACTGCACTTACTGAGAACTAAATGATAACTATAGCGAGACACACTGCATTAACGTCTGCTTCGCTATTGCAAGGTCAACACTCTGCTGCACTGCCAACTGTTGTGATAAAAACACTGAGTGAGTGTTTTGTACAGTAGCTTATTGTTTGGATGTGCCCCGTGCCACTATTGGGGCCCACATTGAAATGTACTAAATGGTAACCAACACTTGAAAATATTACCTTAAAAGTCATGTATAATACATTAAACTCAGATTGTGATTTAATACAAATGCTGAACCTGAAAACCCTGGAGTTCTTTAGTGGAAACCCTGTATTTCTTTAACATTCAGTGCAGGTACAAATGGTTATGATAGCATTAGTTGGCAAAGAGATGATTAGGAACAGTAAAGATTCTTTGCTGGTAAAAGTTAAGGATGACTAGAGGTATTTTCCTTGTAAAGGGTACAGAAGTCTTGTATTGGCACATTCCTAATGCTGACAGTCTGAGCTTCCAAAAGCAAACCGCCAGAGCGGGGAAAGAGAGGAAACTCCTACATACATGCACTATTTAGTGTGGACCCATTCTTTGGCTGGAGAAATGGATAACTCTTAAGTGCCTACATTCAGAACACTGGACACTTATTTTAAAATATTTTATTTCATATCTACATCATACATTTTGCCTCATGCTAAGAGTAGTGTTTATTTTGCACGAAATTCTATACAAATATTGTCCTCTTCACATATAATCTATAGTGACATTTGCAAAACTGTAGGAAAAATATGCCAGTGGAAGGTGATATAAAAACTGCTTTAGAAAGAGCAGATATGAATCATTCAGTTTTGCATCTACAAAACAACAGAACATTACAGGCCTTCAGTGTTAGTGATGCTTTTACTGAACTAAGATCTATTTTCTACTTTAGTGTGACAAGTATCTCTGTTCCTAGCAACTTAGAAATTGCACATGAAAAATAATAAAAAAAAGGAAAGAAAGGAGGCAGAATGAATGAATTAAAAAAAAAGGTCTAATCTTACAATGTTATGTACGAGTTAAACTTAGGGAACAAATGCTCTTTAAAGAGGCTCCAGTGCATATGGTTAAATATTGTTTCTCCCCTCCCCCTTTTTGTGCCAATTCAAATATGCTGGAGTTAAGGCAGTGTCTAGCACTGGCTCCTCTTCTCTTTTGTACACCAACAAAAATGAGCACCTTAATATGCAATATTCTTAATGTTATTGCAGCACTCAAGATCAACATGAGCAATAGCACTTTTACGTAATGATTTCTTAGTTCATCAGCTACTGTCCAATAAAAACTGCAATGCCATCATTAATATCATTATAAACTTTTACCATCCAGAATGTGTTGCTTCCCTATTCCTTTCTTTCACTTATGCTGTTCTTGTGCAACATTTCTTTTTTGGGACTTGTCTAATTACTTACTTTACTCCTCATGAATGTTAAAGAGCTTTGCCACTTCATTTAAATCCTCATACTTCCTTTCTTCTTTTAGGACCTGAAAGGGTAAAATAAAATTTGTTTCTACTTTAATGCCTGAACAATAATTATTTTCTACAATTCCTAAATGCTACACATATATAAAACAGGTCTTCCTTCTTTTGCAACACATTTCTTTTACTGGGGTCTTGAAATGTGCTTAATGGAGATTTTGGAGGATGAGAAATCAATCTGTACTAGTTTCATTTCCAGAAAAGCTATTTAAAAGATATATTACCTAACAGCATAGTCAAAGTCAGTAATAACCTTAGATGTTAAAAAGGCACATATATGGAACAAATAAAAATGGTAAACGCTCATGGCAATTTACTGTAATAACAAACCTATGAGAGTTGATCTATAAACCATGGTAACTATTCTTTTTATCTCCTGGAAATGTACTAACACAAAAACTTTACTATAAACATCTGAAAGTATGTTGCATGAATTTTATGTCACCAGGTGGGGCCTGCGTGCACTAGTCTGGAGATGATCACACTCCCTTTATCTGTCATTTGTTGACAGCAATGTGTAGTTTGCAGTGTTGGGGATGGGATGTCATGCCAGACCCCGCATTCACCTGATCTTAGTCCTTTAGACTTTGATCTTATTCCTAAAGTGAAGAAGTCACTGGTGGGAAATGTTTTGCCAACACAAAAGACATTGTAACTGCATTTTGGAGTGAAGTAGGTGTATTAGCAAAATGTATGCTGCCAATGGTATTGTTCTCTTTCACATCATTGGCAATGAACCATGTGCAACTTTAGGAGACTAATTTGAAGGAAGTTAAACATCAACATGAATCAATCCTCTAAAACATTAGCTTTTACAAACAATGTTGAATAGGTTGTACAAAAATAAAAGAATGGTTTCTTAATGCTGTATTTTACATATTAGTCTTTCAAAGATTCTTGCATCCATATCCACATGGTGATGATAAAATTAAAAAGTTAATATGACAAACTCTGACCAGTGCAGACGGAGGATCGTATTACCCTGATGATGCCAAGCGCAGTACTTGGCGAAACGTTGGTATCTACCATGCCTTCTAGACTACGGCCTACAAGCCCGGAAGAACTAAACATTTTGAATAATCAAGACACCGGCCGTGAAAGCCTAAATACATATATTAATATGACATACTTTTAAACATATACGAGTATAGTATATTTGTTGTGCTGGCACAGTTTCAGAAAGTAAAATATAGTTGCCATGACTTTTGAATCAACTCTTGTATTATTTGATTAATATATGTTACTTCAGAAAACTGTTTTGATAGTTTTAAAAAAAGATCATAATTATTTTTAAGTGCAGCATAATCTTGTGGTAAATAACTTTTAGAATATTGTTTTAAGCTATACTATTAAACACTGTATATAATGCAAAATCTAAGACAAACTGAAGAGCCATGTCAGTCACTGGTTAAGCCTTAAGAGGGAGCATAAAAATTACAAACAGATTCCATAATCAGCTTTACATTATGAGTATTGATGTATTTATGATATTCTGTGTTGCAGTTAATGCTGGTTTTAGCAGATTTTACTTCAGACTTATTTACAGAACATTTGTATCTAATAGTTGCAAAGCCTTGGCTTTTCTATGAACAGCAAATAGTCACTTTATTAGCCTATTATAAACAACGAATTTGACTAGGATCTGCAGCTATATGTATATAAATGCTCTTTTCCTTAATACATATCTGAAACAAAGTTTAATATCTCGATCTGGATCCAAGAAGCGTATTTGCAAAATTTTATTTCAAATAAAAATACATATTTTGTATAAAAAAAGGCGTGAATAAATATTTTTTACATTTTCCCATAAATACATATTTTGGTACTTTTCAGATATTGTATAAATAAATAATTTCTCTAAAAGTATATATATTTTAGCACTTTCCTCATTCTGTTTACAACATAAAACTTTATTTCATGACTTACGAAAGTCATATGAATTCATTGGTCATGCCACTTGATGTCTGCTGACTCAGTTGGAGGAACTACCCCAAGATTTCATCATACGTGTCTGTTAAACATGGGCTAGGCAATGACGTAATATACCAAGCTCAGTATTATTTGTACCATGTTAGTTAGAACCAGATCACACAAAAGCAGTTGGGTGTGTTAATTAGCAGTATGAATTACAAATGCCAACAGTGAAATCAAGTGTACATGAACATTTGCATCAGTAACACTCATCACTTACTTAAAACACTTTTACCATGATGGGGGAAAGCATTATTTTGCCGGCCTTGTATGAAATCTGTCAGTGCAGATCAACATTCCCAGTAGTGTAACATTCCTCAGGAATTAAGTGTGTAGCAGATGTGTCACATGCCTTCATCGAGGCAATTTCTTATAGGAGAATCAACACCACCTCTTCTTCTGGCATAGCTTCATAATTTTATTCAGATTTGTGTAAAGCACTTATATCAGCTGACATTTACCTTTATTAGATGAACAATCCAGAGCTCAGAAAGTTTCTTGCTAAATATAAAAATATAAATCCTCCTGACGAGTCAATGCTACGGAAAAATTATCTTCTAAATTGCTATGAGAATATATTAAGTCACAAAAGGTTTATTCATGAATAAAAAACCTGGGTTGCCATTGATGAAACTATTGATACCAGTGCATAGTGGGCCAGATGACAATCAAAATGGGACAAAAGTATTTTTATGGAACAATTGATTTTAGCAATGAGAGAAATTAACATTAACAGCTATGAAACACATATCAGTGCATAAATGTAATATAGTTTGTTATTATGTGAACTTATCTCAAATAAATTGATGCATTTTATGAACTATCGTACTCTACATTAGTGTGTGATGCTGCTGTTCATCGTCCATGTTTGCTCCCTCTTTTTCTTCTTCCCCATGTAAATCAGTTCTTTTAGTCAAATACAGCAACTTTTGTGCTTCTTCACAGAGAGGAGTCTTCAGTTTTTCATACAGCTTTCGTGAACTTAAAATTAAAGGATCTGAAGACACCAACTAATTGTTCAGCAGATCACTCACTGTATTATGGAGAGAACTACTTCTTGTATGATGCTGTTGGAATCTTTTAATATTGTTCTTACATGCCTCTTGTGAATCCTCAGACAACTGGCTAATGTTTATCATTGCTGAATTTGTGATCTGAGATCCATGAATTAGCACTTTGTGGACACTAGCAGAGAGGTCAAACCAGGGGTAGTTAGTTCTTTACAAAAAGTCGTGAAGTTTGAAGCACATATACTCGTAAGTCAAATGCACTACAATTTATCTTTCTTACAGAAGTCACCAAAACACTTGTCTCATGCATGAATTTGATCTGGTTAGGCCTACAGTAATTTGTTGACGATAGTCAGTAGACAGTATTTGTACTGTCACCTTCACTATATAGCAAAAGTGGAACAAAGGAGACCAAAAGAATTTCTGCGTCAGACAAGTAACTTTCATCACTATATGTTTGCCTAAATTCTTGATGACTTGTACTACTATCACACCTTTACTTGCTCAATAGCTTTAGGTTAGCTTGTTTAAAAAAGAAATAGTTGGAATGGATTCCATACACTGAACAATCCGCCGAAGTGTATAGTCTGGCAATCCTTGTACATTTATTTCAGCACTAATTTCTGTGACAATGTATCCTTTGTTTGAGTAACTAATGAGCTTAGCTTCCTGTACTTTGTTATATGCTGGTTATAAGTCAGCATTTCTATTCTTTGCTCCGAGTCTTAATACTGAATTTGACATCCATTATAAGTGCTAATGCTTCATTGCAATTGTTGCTGTTGTTTTCTAGTGCCTTGCATCTGGCAATGAAGCCATTAGCATTCGTGCTTTCGAATACTTTTGAACTGTAGTTTCTTCTGATCTTAATGCTTCACAGGTCTTCAAATGGTATCATTGCAATTGTATTTATTTATATTTTATGAAGGATAGCTTTTAAATGAAGACAATAATTTGGTGGCTTTGGTGGGACTGCTTAGTGCAGTTTCAAGTACCTTAGCTGCATTGGCTTTCCCAGACCTTTTTAGACTTAACTGAGCAACAAAAGAAAGTTCCTCGGTACTAGTTGATTTTTGGAGATTCTCTGTTTTCTGTCTCTTCGATTTCATGCTACTTTCTGAAAATAGTTTGTTTTTTCTGCCAAGGAGAGCTGAGTGAGTAGGTTTACTTGTATTTGGTTCATTGTAACATAACACGATGTAGAAATTCTTAAACAATCACTGCACTTCAGTTTAAAAGTTTCCTTGTTTCTGTATGATTTGTACCGTCGTGAATTGAAGTTGGTGCAAAATGACAACACTTTTTTTTTCTAATTGTGAAGAAACCTCTCCACTATGTAGCTGGAAGTATCTATTTTAGAAATTATGAAGTCATGAACAGACTTATTTTGGTTATTAGTGAACAATACCTTTTACAGGTCTTGACGTGTAAAGCATTGACCACCTGCAATGAGAGGTCAGAATGTGCCATTATCAGGGTTAGGAACTTGATGCATTTACATGCTTTTTTTTTTTGTTATATTGTTATTGATATGCTGATATATTATCTATATGTTTCACAACTTTTGCAGTTTTCTGACAGATTTTTATTGTGCATATGAGTCATTCCAAGTCAAATCGCACAAAATTTGACCTTCATGTCTCGGATTTCATTAATATTAAATTTACATGTTCTATGAATGAAAAAATGATACCCCTATTTTTTTGTTTGTCTGTAAATTAATTATTTTGGTAAATATAAAATATTAAATTTTCGGATATTTTGTGCACACTGTTCTACACAAACATAAATATCTCTGGTATTATTTATCAGATAAATATGATCTGTAGCTCATTTTGAACATTGAAATGTGTACTTTATTTATACGTTAAACAATAAACAATTATTAAGAGGTAGAACTGGAACTTAAAAATTCAATGCCACAACTGGGATTTGAACCACAGACCTTCCGCGGAAGGTCTGTGGTTCAAATCCCAGTTGTGGCATTGAATTTTTAAGTTCCAGTTCTACCTCTTAAACTTTGCCCACACACGGCTTGTGTGTTTAAAAACACCAACAGTAAGTTTGTTGGCATAAATAAATAATAAACAATTAGTTTGATATTTTCTATTTTTACAAGGCCATTAACATTACAAACATCATTAACAATACTTTCTCCCCACTAAAAATTTCCGGGAAAATTTGTAAAACGTAGCTTGATGATGCCATGTAATCCTAGAAAAAGTTTAGAATGGAATTCTAAATACATGCAGAGAAATTAAATAACTTACCAAGCCGTGCAGACTGGAGTAACGCTTCATCCAAGGCTAGAAGGTATACACACCGCGTGCAGCTGATTGCGAGTCATGCGTTGAACTTCCGTCAAGGTCAAACTGTTAGCATAAGCACTAAATGGGTCATTTCACGTCAAATAGAACACTTCTGAAACTATTTTTTCCCATTTTTTAAATCTTATCAATAGATGAGATTAAATAATCCGTATGTTTTCTTTTTGGTGTGACACGCTTATTTTGCACTTTATTAATGTTATTTTTACGGTATATTCGCATACTGTATTATATAAAAATCATTATACCGAATATTATTTGAATTTTAGAATTTTTGTGGTTGCAGCAGTCTAAAGTTAAAAAATTGCAGTTTTGCATGCCATTGTTTTAGGATCACTCAAAATATAAAATAGGCCCCTTTTAGGGGGTAGTATTTTTCAAATATTTTTTAATTACTAAACGCTGAATAAAATTCAGAAACCTTTTATAAGGTCTAAAAGTTTTCCGGAGTTGGGGTCCGGGGTTGCTAAAATTTCCCTTTCTTTGGCCGCCTGTTTGGATATTCGTATCATGTGAATTGAGACACCAAAATGTTTTATTTTATTGTACGACCAGCTGTCAAAAATCGTCAGTTAATTTTTGTATTATTTCACAATTCTTTGAAGTTCCATATGAAGCAGAGTTTGTAGTAAGAAATATTTTCTGCTTCATTGCCTGTGGTATTTTCTGTAACTTCTCTCTAGGGTAGCGTTTTTGCGACAGTTTTCTTTTCTTTTTTGGAAATTCTCCTATTGCAGCCAAACTGTAGTTCAGTTTATCCGTTACATCTGTTTGGACTATACTTACTGCGTCACTAGAGGATGAGGAGCTGTCACTATCATGTTGTTCTACCAAACTTTCACTAGCACTAGGCACACATAACTCGGTGGTGGTTTGTTCCTTTGGAAGTTTTGAAACTTTCATGCGGCAATTATCACAAACTTTCAAATTGCGAGATAAGTTTAAGTCTTCTAATTTAAGTTTAATTAGCATTGCTGACGTTACTGGTCTCAGCTTTTAATTACGAACTCTGTGATTAATTTGAATGGGTTAAAGCAGTAGCCGTAACTCCGTTGCACCAAATCAGCCAAGATTATACACAAGCACAATCAACACCACAGGTCACACTAAAGGTCAACTAGCGATAAAAGTATATTATGCAAACAATAAACACCGGATGTACAATGACACCTTGCCCATGTGTTCACAGCACTTTCTTCAGCCGATACAAGTGACTCACCACGCACACGTCATTAGTAAAGTATTTATATCACATCTTATTCGAATCCCATTCTGAAACGAGCTTAGTTCAATGCACAATACTTCTGACTATAATTATATTTTTTCAGCTTTTTAAAGGTAAGCGTTTAGTAATTAAAATATATTTGAAAAATACTACCCCCTAAAAGGGGCCTATTTTATATTTGATCCTAAAACAATGGCATGCAAAACTGCAATTTTTTAACTTTAGACTGCTGCAACCACAAAAATTCTAAAATTCAAATAATATTCAGTATAATGATTTTTATATAATACAGTATGCGAATATACCGTAAAAATAACATTAATAAAGTGCAAAATAAGTGTGTCACACCAAAAAGAAAACATACAGATTATTTAATCTCATCTATTGATAAGATTTAAAAAATGGGAAAAAATAGTTTCAGAAGTGTTCTATTTGACGTGAAATGACCCATTTAGTGCTTATGCTAACAGTTTGACCTTGACGGAAGTTCAACGCATGACTCGCAATCAGCTGCACACGGTGTGTATACCTTCTAGCCGTGGATGAAGCGTTACTCCAGTCTGCACGGCTTGGTAAGTTATTTAATTTCTCTGCATGTATTTAGAATTCCATTCTGAACTTTTTCTAGGATTACATGGCATCATCAAGCTATGTTTTACAAATTTTCCCGGAAATTTTTAGTGGAGAGAAAGTATTGTTAATGATGTTTGTAATGTTAATGGCCTTGTAAAAATAGGAAATATCAAACTAATTGTTTTTTTGTTTAACGTATAAATAAAGTACACATTTCAATGTTCAAAATGAGCTACAGATCATATTTATCTGATAAATAATACCAGAGGTATTTATGTTTATCTAGAACAGTGTGCGCAAAATATCCGAAAATTTAATATTTTATATTTACCAAAATAATTAATTTAACAAACAAAGAAATAGGGGTATCATTTTTTCATTCATAGAACATGTAAATTTAATACTAATGAAATCGGAGACATGAAGGTCAAATTTTGTGCGATTTGACATGGAATGACTCATAGAAATGCATATTTGTGCCTTTGTAAATTACTTTATTTTAGTAAATTTGTGCTTATTCAGACATATTTTAACCCTTTTCTTAGTTTTCTTCTAATTTTGACTGAATGAAAGATTACATCACGTTTTGACTCAGGTCTGTTTATCATGTGAATTACGAATGCGCACGTAGGTCAGCTGACTTAGGGAATTTCCCACCTTACTGCAAGTTTCACAAGAAAGATTTCAGTGTTTCTGTTAGCCACAGCCAATGAGGGTGGGAATCTAATATGCTGTAAACTAAATGAAGTGCTGCAAGTACGTGTAAAAGTTTAGAGAATGAATTTTCCAGTGAACTCATAAGTACCGACAGTAACGTAATAGATTGCAAGGCATATGAAAAAACCATTGAGAGTGAAAAACGGTTTCAGATTGTCCAGCATATTAATACTGCAAAACATAAGGAACTCCTAGCAAAAAAGCGTGACAGAAGTGAAGGTGTTCAAAGCCTATTAGTGGAGTATATAGGAAACAAACTTACTCAATTTTCACATGATCTTTGTGAAGCATTCCTAGCAGCTGACATTCCATTTTGGAAAATAAACAATCCAGTTCTGCGTAGCTTTTTAGATAAATATACCAAGCAACATGTGCCTGATCAAAGTACTCTACGTAAAACATATGTCACTCATTGCTGCAATAATGTAATGTCTAAATTGTAAGGTCGGTTAGCAAGTGAGTTTCTGTGGGTGTCAGTAGATGAAACTACTGATGAAGAAGGGCATTTCAGTACAAATATTGTAGCAGGTACTTTAAATCAACACAAACCAGGTGTACCATACCTCTTAAATTGCTGTCACTTAGACCATACTAAGAGTGCATCACTGGCTCAGTTGGTGATTGATTCAAGGAAATTAGCATGGCCTAGTGGTATTAAATATGACCATGTACTTTTGTTTTTAACTGATGCAGCAAGTTATATGATCAAATTAGGGAACACACTAAAAGAAATTTTTCCTAATAGCATTTACTTAACTTGTCTCATTGATGCTTTACATGGAATTGCAGAAACGATCAGACTGTTTTCCTAAAGTAGACAAGCAAGTCTCCAATACAATAAAAAAAAAAAAAAAAAAAAAAAAAAAAAAAAAAAAAAAAAAAATCTTAAATCTGCATATAGGATTGAGCAGTTCAAAACAAAGGCACCTAATACTCCATTACCACCTGCACCTGTATTAACCCATTGGGGGAGTTGGATTACAACTGCATTGTATTATGATAACAGTCAGTTCGACAAGTTATTTGATTTGTTAGAGGCAAGTAATGCTGTGTCAATTGAAATAGCACAAAATATTCCCCCAGATGAAGAATTCAGAGGAAACATTTCCTTTATATTAGCACAATTTTCTACTCTTCCTGCAGCCATTAAAACACTAGAAACAGCAGGTCATAAGTAAGTCATTAGATGTATTTAATACTACCATATCTGATTTAAAGTCCATTGCAGGTGGTGTAGGGAAGCAAGTTAAAGACAAAATTCTGTTCTTTTAAAAATACCTGGATACTCACAAATCTGCAAAATTGGAGACATTCTTGAAGGTAAATCTACAGGTAATCCTGAACATTTGCCCCTTTCTGTGGAACAAATATCAGCTTTTAAGTACTCAACAATATCATCGTGTGATGTGGAAAAGACTTTTTCAAGATACAAAAGCATCTTAAGAGAGAACAGGAGATTTTCCATGGGAAGTATCCATCATACAATGACGGTAAATTGTAATTCATCCCTTATTTTGGATGTGGAGGAAAGAGCATCTACTTCTCAGCAATAACGTAGTAAGTTTGCATAGGTACAATGCCTAATTTTGACATTTTTAGTGCATGTTTCAATGCATATTTAGCACATTTTAAGGGCATATTTGCATGCATATTTCAATTGTTTTTAAGGCATGAATCCCTAACCCTTGCCATTATACAAAATACGCTGTACATTCGAAGGTGGCAACAAGATGCAGATGAAACTTTGAGGATATATTATGTAAGGTATACTTTGTCATTCAGTGCATAAAACAACAAGAAGGGTTGTGAAGGAAAAAGGTTACATCTATTAGAACATAAAAAATCCATTATGTAATCTGTAATATTATTTGTATCACATTTAACTCATCATATTCATTATCAAGATCTATAAAATGTTAAATACTTATTAACCAGTTGAAACCCACCATCTGAAGTATTCCTTCTTGTAGTTATATCACTGTTTAAACATTACCACAACACTATAAACAACGAAATGACACACTGCAGCTCTGCGTTAACTTTGGCTGAGTAATGGACTTCTTATCTAACCTATACAAAGAAACTTTTCAGAGGTGCTAAAAAAGGGCTAAGAAATGATTTATTGATGATTTTTTATGCTTTAACATCTCTACTTTCACATCCAAGCTTCAAATTCCTAATTTTCAACATTCCATTTTTGGACTTTTGTCCCATTTTGACTGCCTTCTGGTCCACTGTGCAGTGGTACAAAAGTGGGAAATGTAATCATAGGTGTACTGAAAAATGTCAAGAAAATTTCTCAACAAAACCTTGTGGCTGTATGGTGTAAAATATGACAATGTATTGCTTCTGTTCACAAACTCCGCAGCATATATGAAGAAAGCTGCCCAAGGTCTAAGTGTAAGTTTCCTGACTATGATTCATGTAACTTATGCTGTTCATGCTCTGCATAGTTTGTGTGAAGTAATCCAAACCCTTTGTCCTCATGCGGACAAGCTAGTCTCCAATGGGTAAAAACTTGGTCATAAAAGCCCCATTATGGATTGATACTTTCAAAAATATTAATCCTGATCTTCCATTGCCTCCTGCACTGGTAGTCGTGCACTGGGGTACCTGGCTTAAAGCAGTGGTGTATTTAAGCAGGTGCATTGATGAAAGTTGTTTGGGAAGGGATGGGCTGCATTTAAAATGGAAGGGGTCGTATGAGCTAAGCCAAATGATAAACAAGGTAGTAGATATGTGCATGGAGCAGACAAACTAAAATTTCAATTGGAGATGGGAAAAAAATTCAAGAACAAGAATACACTAGAGTAGAAATAGAGGGGTTAGAATCAGAGGGTGCATTGCAAAATACATTTCAGAAAGCATCAGAAAAACCAAATCTTTAAAGTGGGTGTTTAACTTTTTACCATCAAAGCGTCCAATATATTAGTAACAAAAAACCAATTATAGAACTATACGTAGCAGACCTACAACCAAATGTTTTAATACTCAAAGAATACAGGTTAAAAACAGATGAAATCATAGCAAATAACTATCAAAATTATAAACTAGGGGCAAATTTTTGTAGACGAGAATACAATAGTGGGAGAGTAGCCATTTATATAGACACTATTTTAAAATATACCTAAAGAAATAGACTCTAGTAAGTATACAGAAGAAATGGTATTCAAAATAGCTGCAGTAGAAATTATGCAAAAAGAAACAAACCTAGTATTAATTGGTGCATATAGATCACTAGCCACAAACAAAATATTATTTGTCAAATATTTAGAAAACTTTTTGAATACTATTCCAGGTAATAAAATTAAAATAATTATGAGAGATTTAAATATTGATTTTTCTAAAAGTGACCTATCTAAATGCCTATTAATGCAAATGGTCAGCAGGCAGAATTTAAAAATAGGAATAGCTGAACCTACCAGTTACTAAACGTACTAAAACATGTATTGACAATGAAATGACTAATTTAGCTCCAAATAAATGGGAGACAACAGTAATTAAAAGAGGCTGTGGACAAATTTTAAAAATAAACATCAACAGGGATACAGTGCAGAATACCTTTGAGTTTATAAGGGAAAAAGTAGTAAGAATTTACTTAAACTTAAAAGATATTGTATGAAGGTAGATTGGAAAGAAGTTTTTGAAGCAGAAAATGTAAATGAAAAATATGAAAAAGTTAATCAAATATTACAGAAGGGCTTAAATAGTATAATGCCTTTAAAAAAAAGTTAAGTACATATCACAAAAAAAGGGAGCCAGAGCAGCTAAAATGGTTGACAAAAGGAATAAAAATATCATGGAAAAGAATGAAATTTCTTAATTCAATAAAGCATTCCAATATGAAGTATCATTAAAATATATCGAAAAATATAACTTAATTTTTAAAAATGTCATACAACATGCAAAGAGTATGTATAATAAGTGTTTAGTTCTTAATTCAGAAACTAAAACAAAAACAATTTGGAACACTTTGCACAACATTCACAAGCAACGGAAAACATGGTAATTATGAAATATGGTAAGGATATTACAAACTCAAATGAAATATGCAATACTTTTAACAAACATATCAATGTAAGTGACCAACCAAAGCAAACAAACACAAAGTAAAAACTTATTAGAATTAAACTGTCAAATACAATCAATGGGAATAATGGAAAGTGCTGTAGAAAAGGTAATAAAACAAATAAATAAATTAAAAGCAAAAAAGTCAAGTGGATTGGGTGAAATTTCAAATGAAATAGTTAAGCATCTTAAAAATGAGATTGTGGAGGTATTTACCCATATAGTAAATGCATCATTAAATCAAGGAATATTTCTGGATTTGTTGAAAAAGGTAATTGTTAAGCCACTATTAAAAAAAAAAGGAGTGGCTCAAAGGATGTTGAAAATTATAGACCCATTACATTGTGTTCTACTTTTTCAAAAATAATCGAGGGCATATATTTAGAAAATTTACAGATATATTTCAAAAAAAGGAACATAATTTTGAAATGGCAATATGGCTTTCAAGAGCAGAAATCAATGACAGATGCAGTAAATAAAGTAAACAGTTATATAATAAGTGCTTTAGATAAACGTGAAAAGGTGGTTGCATTTTTCTTAGATTTGACAAAGGCTTTTGACTGTGTAAATATAAATATTTTAATCAAGAAATTAAATAACTATGGAGTGCGAGGTTTAGCAGGAAAACAGATTGCTTCTTACTTGAAAAACCGAGAGCAGAGTGTGGAAGTCACAGAAATAAAAATGGGAATATAGAAAAAGTCAGATTAATTTTTCAGTACATTAGGCAAAGGGTTCCACAAGGCTCAAAATTGGGTCCATTTACGTTTTCAATACATGTGAATGAAATCTTTCATTTGGTGCAACGAAATGGAGGGTTTGCAATTGGATACGCGGATGATGTCACAATAATCAAAAGAAAAAACTGAGTTTGAAGTAGAGCTAAGCAAATGCTATATTAAAACTTATTAAAGTACACTACTCTAGTTTAGATATGATATTAAATGTTAAAAAAGCAGCATGGATCAACTTTGAACTTAGACAAGCTTTTACTAATAATATTAAATTACAAATAGACAGAGAAGATTATACCGGAAATGGAAAGTGCAAATTTTTGGGGGGCACTTATAGATAAAAACTTAACTTGGAAGCAGTATTTAATTCACATAACAAAAAAGATAAATAAGGGCATATATATCTTGAGACAAATAAGAAATGAAATGGATAATGAAACAGTAAAACAGGTTTATTAGGCACTTATATATTCACATATAAAAGGTGGTATAACTGTGGAAAATATCTCAGTAACAGAAACTCAAAAAATTTTTAAACTTCAGCAAAAGGCAATTAGGAAAATGGGTAATATAGATGGACGACAAACGTGCAGATACTTTTAAACGCCTTAACAGCTTAACAGTTCCATGCATGTATATGAAAGTATAAAATATGCTTTGCAAAAAGAAAAAGTATTAAAAAATTATAATATACATGAACATATTTTGAGAAACAATGATTATTATTTATCAACTTTAAGAGGTACATTAAATAACAGGGATTTGGAAAGTACAGGAAAAGATTTATTTAACAGACTACCAAGGGAAATAAAAGAAATTTCTAACATTAAATTCGTTTTAAGAGCAATTAAGAGGTACTTAACTGATAATGTGTTTTATAGTATAGAAGAATATAAATTTAATTAATTGTAAATAATTTGTAAACCATGTACATATTTTTCAAATTTTTAATTTCTAATTGTGACATGTCCTTTATTGTAATTGCTAAAGGATGAATAAAATGACTATGACTATGACGCAAATAATTTTGAACCATTTGCATCAATAGTAAATGAATTGGACAAAGATGATGCTTCTGCAATTGAGGTTATCCAGAATCTAACACATGATGCTAATTTAAAATGTGACTTGGCCTCCTTATCTTCCAATTTTGATTTCTTGATTCATTGAATAAGCAAACAACACTCTATCCAGACTTAGATCCAGACCTTGTATCTCTCTGTGATAACCTGGTTCTCTATCAGCTGCAACTAACACAAACAAATGCCACATGGACTCATGCCTTGTGTTTATGATGCAACCATAGATTAAGGATGCACAGAACGATTTACTTGGGAGTTTTAGGAATAGCGCTGCTATCATGTTATCATACATCTTGAAAACTCACAATTGCCAATATTTGAGGTACTATAGCTTGTGGTGTGACTAATGAACATGGCTGCCTCAGCAGACATTACATTAACTTGGATTGCAAATATCTCTAAATTGTCTGTTATTGAGCAATAAAAAAGAGGAAATGAATATGGAACATTTATTAATTTATGAATAACTTAAATCATATCCAGACTTGATCTCAAAATATTTAGAAGCCAGAAAGAAAAACGCTTTGTTGCAAAACCCTGAGCATCTTATCACATCCACCCATCTCCGGTCTGGGTGGCTCAGTTGGTTAGACGCTGGCCTACGGATCCCAAGGTCGCGGGTTCAAACCCGGCCCAGGCCGATGGTTTTTAAGTGTGCTTAAAAACGACAGCTCCATGTCCGTAGATTTACTGGCATGTAAAAGAACTCCTGCGGGACAAAATTCCGGCACACCGGCGACGCTGATGTGATCCTGGCAATTGACAGCGTCGTTAAACAAGAAAATAATTTTAATAAAAACATCCACCCATCCAGTCACTGCCACTGCCACTCCCACACCCACACACAAACATTAGTGCTAAAAATGCTCTGTTGCTGCCAAACACTATGAAATATTGTTTCAATGGGTCAATATTACGTAATGCCGAATGAATGAACGAACGAACGAATGAAAATGGATTTGCTAATTTGGAGGTCTCACAAAGAAAACAGTGTAAAGGAAGTGCTAATAATAGGTCTGCTATAACATTACAGCATGGTGAAGGAAATAATTGTAGGTAACAGGTAAAAGTACCAGAAAAAGAATAAAAATGCTGGAAACGAAGAGAAATAAAGTAAACATGAGGTAAATATCTTGTGTCACGTCATTAAAATGTATTTATTCATTACTATGATGCAAGTAAATGGAGTGGAATGCCTGAATAGGATATAGAGATGACTTTCGTATTGTTTTGTCTTTTATCCTAATTTTTAACAATAGAATCTCAATAGTGAAAAGTATTACAATTTTCATGAAGTACTCTTTTTTTTTATAGTATCCTTCATATACAGCAATAAGGATCTAAAACTAATGAACCTTTGTCTCTTGCCAACATAAGAAGTGAGGTTCTAATGTGGCAGCATACCACAGGTTTTCTACCTTTGGAAGAGAAAATAAATTTACCATAAACCAAATAAAATGGAGCAAGATAGACTGTCATCTCTCAACGTCATCTTGACACCAAAGAGACAATGGAGATCTGATGTAAGTGAAAAATGTCTGAATAATTATTCAGTTAAATACTTTTTAAGTTTCTGCCAGTAATAATAATAATAATAATAATAATAATAATAATAATAATAATAATAATAATAATAATAATAATAATAATAATAATTTTTTCCCTAGGGTGTCTTCCCCTTATTCAGAGGTTACCCTCATCGCCCGGCCGCTGCGTCCTCCAGCCGCAGCCAAGGCCACGGAGGAGTGCAGGTTGGGGGTGGCGGGGGTCAGCACGCCGACTCCCCCGACCGTAAGGCGACTACTTTGACCTTTTAGGGACGCTACCTTTCTATCAGGATAGCTCCTCAATTGGCCCCCCAGGGACCTAACGAGGCTGAGTGCACCCCGTACCAGACCTCCCAGCGGGGGAAAAATCCCATGCCGGTACCGGGGATCGAACCCGGGTCCTCCGCGCCACAGGCAGGCGCGCTACCACTGCGCTACGGAGGCGGTCATAATAATAATAATAATAATAATAATAATAATAATAATAATAATAATAGTGATAATAGTAATAATCGTAATAATAATAGGGATAGGAGGCCATGGATTAGTATCATCTTCTATGTGAGAAACTATGGAATAATATTGAGATTTAAGACTTTTATATGTCAGTTTTAATAGAAAATCTTGTTTAAAGCTCCGAGTTTCCTTACTTTGGTTGTGTGATATTGATAGTTTTTATACTCTGCCTTTATTTAATTACTATTCAAAGAAGAAATTTGCTAGCCTAGTATTGTGTACTTTTGTTTGCTGGACATTTATTATATGTTGTGATGAAAGCTATTCTTCCATATACCAGAGCAAGTGCATTAAATGTTTGAGACATAGGAGGATTTATTTGTGAGTGTTAAATTATTAGTGGAACAAGACTTCATGATCGCGCAATTTTAAGATCTTAATAGTGGATCTAACTGGAGGCCTGTGGTTTTTTACTTACATAGTTACCCAGTATTTCTACTATTGGAATACTTATTAATTACTTATATTAGCAGTTTATAGTAACAAAATTCTGCTTTGAACATCTTACTTAGTAAGATAGATGATTTTATTCCAAAAATAACTGGCAATTCAATGGCATGTGATTCAAGTATTAACCTCGAAATGAGCATTAGCAACAAACTAGAAAAATGCTGTCATATCTGTGGAAAATCTTTTAAATCTGTTGCTATTCATATAAGTAAAGCACATCATGATGCTTATCAAACAAATATAGCTTCCAAATATAAGCAGCAAGCAGAAAATTCTTACACGCAAGAGGAGAATAATGAGCTGGGCACTCAAAATGATAGGATCCCAAACACTAATACATTGTATAAGGATGAACAAATAAATAAAAAACTATGTGACATTACAAAGTTTGAGGAAAAATTAAAAGACATAATACTAAAATCTGATATAGAATCATTTGAGTCCCTATGCCAAGAAGTGGTCAGCTATTTAGTCACAGCATTATCCTCCCTTTCTGGCCCTAAACATCCTGCCATCCGGTACTATAATGCACGAAAAAATAAACAAATACGTCAGAGCAATTCACATTCAAATGACAAAAATCCTGCAAGACTATCTAAACGCAAAAGCGAATACAACAAAACTAAGTATCAATATGAAGTCTCTCAGTACCTGTACTATAATCAAAGACGCAAGGTGATCAGGAATATCATGAAAAATCAAAATGGTATCCAGTGTAACATCCCAACATCTATTTACCAACATTTTCAAAATACTTTTGAACAGGAGAATGAACTAACTCCCTTACCAGAGATAGCAGCAGTATGTATAGAGATATAGATATAGAAATAAAGGAAGCAGAAATTAATGCTGCTCTTAGCCAGATTAAAGTGGATACGTCTCCGGGTCCTGATCAAATCATTGTAAAAGTTTTAAAAGAATTTAAAACCACTAAACTGTTGTGCCTTCTGACTAATGCAATGCTGAAATTGGGAAAATGTCTGGAAGTATTTAAGGCTGCAAGAACAGTTTTAATATTCAAAAAAGGAAACCCTGATGAACTAATTGGCACCCAATATCAATTTTTTCTATAATCAGACGTGTTGTTGAAAAAGTAATTGACAGAAAACTGAGATCATTTATCGATTTTTGCGCTTATCAATGTGGTTTTGTTGCACTCCCTGGCTGTCATATAAATACATCAATCATCAATGGATGTCTGACAAACTGTAAAGCTAACAAGAAGGACTGCTGCATTGTTTTCCTTGACATCTCCAAGGCTTGTGATAGCATAGGTCATGAACATATCAAGAGATGCCTGATGCGCACCAGTATGCCAAACAACTTGAGAGCATTAGTTCTGAATCTCATTCAGGGTAATAGCATAAACGAAACATTGCCTATTTTTCTACAAAAAGGAGTTGCCCAGGGTACACCCATCTCTCCTACATTGTTTAATTTAGTGATTGATGACACAATTAAAGATATAACGGACCATGAGATTGCAAAATTGCATGGATTTCAACTTAGCCCTGAAGTAAAAATGTATCGGCTATGGCTTTTGCTGATGATATTGTTTTAGTAGCAAAGGACGAAACATCTGCTCAGTCACTTTTAGACTTAACTACCAGTAACCTGGCTACAATTGGTTTGCATATCAATCCATTAAAATGCAATGTCATAAACATCAAACTTAGTGAAACTTCTAAAATAAAATTTGGCTCAAATGTTTTAGAGCCAATCAAAGAAAGCGAAAACATAAAATATTTGGGTGTAAATTTCACGAATGAAATCCAGTTGGATAAGAATAAGATAATCAAACGTTTGGAGAAAGATTTGAATTCATTTTCTTATTCCAACTTGCTCAAAGCAGATCAAAAATTAAATATCATTAATCAATATATTTGGCCTGGATTTGTTTATTTCCTTCAAAGTACACCACTGAATAAGATTCCGTACTCCTGTTTAGAAGATATTGATAAATTAATAAGAACATCCGTCAAAGAAATAGTTGGACTACCACATGATAGCCCCAATGATACAAGATGATCATCTACGCTTGTGTCGAGATACTCAGAAAGAGAAGAAAGAAGCCCTTTCCAATTTGAACATTGACATTAACGATGAAATCATCTCAAAATCAGGACGATGGCTTCGAAAACAATTACAACTTAAATCATTTGATGCATGGTGTAAGCTACATCACAAGGGAAAGGGGATTGAGACATATAAAGAGAATCCCAGAGCCAATTCATGGATGAGCAACAAAAATCTTATCATGTTCTGAATGGACTAATGCCATCAAAATGTCATGTAACACGTCAGCAGTAAGATCTGTACCTGGAAGAAATCAGCGAACAACACTATGTCGGCACTCAAATTGCAAAGAAGTGGAAACCCTTGGGCATGTACTAGGATATTGCCCAAAGGGAGAATTACTTTGCAACTCTCGTCACCACCGTGTGTGTTCATCCATTTCTACAGCCCTTCGTAGAGCCAATTGGGAGGTCTATGAAGAGGTCCATTGCCTGTCTGAGGATGGTAGCCATCGAAGAGCAGATATCATAGCCATCAAGAGAGATGCAGGAAAGGGTCTTGGCGCTGTTTTTATGTATTACAAAGTTGTGATGGTGATGAGCTATTGACTCTTTCGTAATCTCGGGTCGTGGTACTGGATGGAATGAACATACACTCGGATTTAACTTTAGTGAAATATTTTATTCGCACCTTCTTGTTCACAGTATTTAAATTGTATTACAGTAGTAAGTCTTTTATTTTAGTGGATCGACTTCCCTAGTATTGCCGGGATTTAATGTCTAAAAATTTAGCGATATTTCGCTAAAAGTGTTTTCTATCACTTTACACTTCGTCTATTTTACGTCCTTTTATTTACTCGCGCACTTCGAATTAACTAACTGATTAAAGTTAGCTAATGTCTTACTTATTTTACACAAATTAACAGTCTTTAATCACTTAGTAAATTTACTTTCACTATTTTATGACGAGCACACGTAAAAATACGTCCATCTACGCCAAACACATAGACACTAATGACTAGACAATTGGCGACGCATTACACTTCTTTTTGTGTACATCCGCGTATGCGTTCATCAAATAGTTCCCGCATTGTTAGGGAAGCGATCCTTAGCCATTCTCCCTTCGCTTTCAATATTGAACACATATAATTCTTTTATTTATGCATATATATTAAAATTAAACATGGAAATATTTATGACGTCTTTAAACAAACTTAATTGTTTGTAACAATGAACATTAGTAACATGTTTTAGTCAATTAACCAACTCATACCAACATCAAAAACAAATTACACTCTTAACAAATATTCACATAAACGATTTTCTTTTGGGGTCTTTTAATATTCTGTCTCAGTCTCATTCTTGATCCAACTGTAAGAATGGAGCAACATCTACAGCAGGTGACACAGGTGAACGAGGAAAAGGAAGCCATCTACCAACCATGCATTCCTCACCTTAGTGAGAGATATAACGTACCTGAAAATGCATGGGAGGTAAAAGGACTACTCTTTGGTGCCCGCGGAACATGATTTAAATTTACAAGTACCTGCCTCAAAGCACTGGGTGTGCAATGGTCCGAAATTGTAAATATATGAGAGGTAGAACTGGAACTTAAAAATTCAATGCCACAACTGGGATTTATTGTGACAAACTGCCAGAATGGCATTAAATTCTCAAACCAGTTCGTATTTCTCCTGGTAAATCACTGTATATGTTTACATGTCCTAAAAGACTCTTTATATATTTTAAATAATCACTTATATTGCATGTGTTAAACGTTATCTTCTTGTTATAATCCTTTAATGTTTCTTTAGATATTTTCCATCTTAATTTTAATCATTTTTTTTTTAAAAAAAATTTGACTTTGTCATATATCTTTGTATTCTGGATCTTTATGGTCACCTGAAATGTCAGGCAGATGTCACAATTTTTGTTTGTTTGTGAAATATATAGTAATAGTAATAATAGTAGTAATTATACTAGTAGTACCAATAATAATAATAATAATAATAATAATAATAATAATAATAATAATAATAATAATAATAATAATAATAATAATAATAATAATAATAATAATAATAATAATAATAATAAAAGAGAGAATTAAGAATAGAAGAGTGAATGAAGCAATTGCTAGAATTAGGAAATTAGCTTCAGTGGAGTATATAGTTTTATTTGATTTGTTTCATGTCTTGCTGAGACAAATCGTAGACCATTTGATTTTGCTGAAGGGGAAATTATTATTATCATCATTGTCATTATTATTATTATTATTATTATTATTATTATTATTATTATTATTATTATTATTATTATTGGTAGGATTAGTTTTAAACGTTACCACCAGTAATTCATTTAAATTTAATAGCATCTATCATATATAATGTATTATTTTCAGGTATGGTAGAAAAATGAAGTGCCAGTTTGTTCAGTGTATCAAGAAGAAGGTTGAATGCCATTGTTTCTCACATAGAAAGTAAGGGAATTGGTGAAAGAAGAAGAGATAAAAAATTCGAAAAATTTGCTGCTAAGGAAAGGTCAGTTTATGAATTTCATTCCTCTTTATGAGCAAGAGAAAGCCGCTACTCGAAGCAAAAAAGGAAGAGAAAGTGTTTCAATTGATTTTTCTATTTTGGAAATGTTAAAAGTGAGTTTTCCAAAAATTATTTACCACAGACTTTAATTTGGGATTTAGGGCCAGCTGTATGAACTTGGAATAAGCCCCTGTTAGATATTATTCCAAGGTTAGGTGCTAAATATGTTGTACAACACAGTAATAGAGCCTATTGAGAATAATCATGGAATAACTTATTCCACGATTCCATGTTGGAATAAGCTGTTATTCTGAGACTTAAGTACAAGAAAAGGATGCTTGGGTACTGAACACAATATGTTGTAGCGGTAGTCCAATAAATGTACATACACTAAGGCAAAGACTCAAGTTGAGAAAGGATATTATGCTGAGATAGTTTGATGGTTATTTAGAAGGAAGGTAGATAAATTTACTATTTAAAATTACAAATATGGGGTGTAAGAGGTAGTGATGCGCCTCCTATAGCCTCTCCTACCCAATTTCCATCCTCATCCTGCCCATGGTGCACCCTGCTTTTAACAGATGAGGCTCTGGGGACCGAATCACAGCGGTATAACTGTTTCATCTAAAATGGAGGAAATGTCATTTACATATGTGCTGGCCTATCACAGCACAACAGCGTCCTTCAGAGGCACATGAGGGGAAGGTCGGTGGATCTAAATACCACCTATTTAGTCCTCCAGGCTAGGTCCGATGGACCCGTTGACCAACGATAGGTGTGGTCCCCCTTGCAAAATGGGGGTTTAAGTTGGGTGATGTAACTGCCACATTGTAAAACTGGTGCTCGTTAAGAAAACAGTTACACGAAAGCCACATACATGAGTATGAGTCCTAAAGATAAACATTCCGGAGTTAAAACTGTCCCCCAATCGGATCTCCGTGTGGGGACATCTTTAGGCAAATTTCATCACAACAATTCCAATACTTTAAGAATTCTACAATGGAATGCAGGAGGCACGTCCCAGCCTAAAAAACAAGAGCTAATGAAAATATTAAAAGACCAAGATATAGATGTCTTCACAGTACAAGAAGCCAATAGATCAGAAGAACAGGAAATATACCTTGAAATGGATCAGTACACTACACATATACTTCCAAAAGATCGTCAAATAGCAAGTGGTATTCTTACAGGAATTAAAAGAAATATGAAAGCTACTATTCAAATCCAAAAAACAATGGAAGAACAAGATAAATCAGAAATAGTTAAAATTGAAGTATGGAAAAGTAACTATCAGTATAGAATTTACAGTATCTACAATCCTCCAGACAATACACTAGATCTAAATTCTATTCCCATAGAACCCAAAAGTATTTTAATAGGTGATTTTAATGCACACTCCACTAGGTGGGGCTACACAGATATAAATTCAGCAGGAAGAGTCATAGAAGACCTATTAAACTCCTCAACAATGGAATTAATATTTAATCCAAATGACCCACCCACTTACCTTCATTATAATGGTTCGGGTACAAATCCTGATCTTCTGATGGTGTCATCTGACATAATTGACAATGCAAAAAGAGAAATAATAGAAGACCCAGGTTCAGGCCACAGAATCACCATAAACTCCATATGAGGTCTAATAAATAAAAGTAACAAACCAAAAAATAAAACTTCTTGGAATTTTAAAAAAGCAGATTGGTCCAGTTTCCAAAATGAGATAGAACGGAAGTGTGATATACTGTTAGAATCAGAGTTCAAGTCAACAGATGAAATGAATAAAAAAATTTGTGAAATATTATTGACAGTTTGCAAAAAAGGGTACCAGCGGTGTACAAAAATCTATAGTTAATCTACCATTTTATGCAGCTAAAAGATTAGTCAACTCTGAATTCAAAAAAATTATTGCAAAATATTACTATGAAAAATCAAAGAATAAAAGATGGAACTACCAAACATTCAAACAGTAATTCCTGAGTATCCTCGAAAAACAGCAGTTGCAACCTTCAGGTTGATTACAGGACATGATTGTCTGGCAAAACATTTAAACAGAATTGGGATATATTCTTCACCACTCTGTCCTCTATGTAATCTGCAAGAGGAAATGGATCGAGACCACCTTCAAATATGCCCGGCCACTTCTAGTGCCCCATCCATCAGTGAAAAATATTGGAGAGCAAGAGGATTAATGACTTCATTGTCAGAAATCCAACATTAACTAACAACAACATATTATTGACAGCAGCCAAAACACATATCCCCAAAGGAAAGTTAAAGAAATATAGCTACTTTTGGTCTCCATCTTTAAGTTAAAACACGAAAGAAATATAGCAAGAGTCAAAGCCGAAAGAACCAAGTGTCCAGAAGATGTACAAAACTGGAGAAGAAAAGGAGCCATTTTTAAGAAAGAATTAATTACAGCAAAAAGGGCCAGTTTCACAAATTTTGTAGAACATATGGACTATAGGAAAGATGGAAATAAAATATACAAATTCCTTAATAAAACAAAATTATCAAAAAATACAACTGGACCATTAAAACATAATAACAAAAGCTTAACTACAGATAGGGAAATAGCAGAATCCCTTAACAAGTTTTATGCTCAGTCACAAAGAATACCCCAAGCGTATAAAAAACAAGATAAAGCTATCCAAAAAACTATCAGAGAAACTAATAAGCCAAAAGATATACGAAATGATATTTTTATTCAGGATTTTAACGAAACAGAACTAGATTTAGCAATAGAACAATTACAGAACAAAAAATCTCCAGGACCTGACAAGATCCACCCAGAGTTTATTAAACACCTTGGCAGGAAAGGAAAAGAAATCCTACTTAAACTGTATAACACATGTTGGAGAATGACTGGGCCTTCCGACTGGAAAAAAGCCATTATCATCCCGATTTTAAAGGAAAACAAACCCTCAAACAATATTAATAGTTTCAGGCCAATATCTTTGACCAGTGTTATTGCAAAAGTGATGGAAAGAATGGTGGCATCTAGACTTAACTGGTTCCTAGAATATTACAACTTAATTAATAGTTCACAGACCGGCTTCAGACAGAATCATAGTACAAGTGAAAATGTACTCCTACTAAGCCAAGACATCAAGGAAGCTTTCAATAGAAAGGAGGATACCTTAGAAGTATTCATTGATTTTAAATCAGCATATGACTCAGTCTGGAGTAACAAATTAATTGAGAAGTTGCAATCAATAGGTGTGAAAAGTAACATGCCTAAATGGATAACTCAGTTTATTTCACAAAGATTTTGTGCCACAAAATATAATACATACATTTCCAAATATAAACAAACACACCGAGGACTTCCACAAGGTGCTGTTCTGAGCACAACACTCTTTAACATATATATAGATAAATGACCTTCCATCAATAATAAAAACTTTAGAAACCAAAATTGCTTTATTTGCTGACGATGTAGTCATTTGGACTCCAGGCTCTCCAAAAAAACCTGAATTAATTAAAGACAGAATAGAAACAGCCCTAAACAAAGTACATGAATGGAGCTCCAAAAACCTCATGCCTATCAATGTGGAAAAAACAAATTATGAATTATTTACACTAAAATACAAACCAGTTAATATTAACATAAATTATAATGGTAAACCACTCAAAGCAGTTGATGATGCCAAATACTTAGGCATCACTTTCGACAGAAAGCTAAGTTGGAAAAAAACATATAACAAACATCTCAGAAAAGGTTGAAAAGGAACTGCAAACCCTGAAAAGGTTAGCTGGTGCTAAATGGGGCTGCTTAAGGAGAGTCCTTAACACAACATACAAAATGTATGTTAAACCAAACCTCTTGTACTGTTCTGAAGCTTTAATAACAGCAGCAAATGCTAACATCAATAAACTTGAACAAATACAAAATCAGGCTCTTCACCTAATCACTGGAGCAGTTAAACCCACACCTATTGATGCCATGCTTGCCTTAACACGGACCCCATCAATAACAACAAAAATAGAAGAACAAGCATTGCTCCAACACGAGAAAATGTTACGACTGCCAAACTCTAAATGGACAGAAGAGAACCTCCCCCCTTCAATCCTTAAAACTCATAGTAGTTTCCTAGAAAAGGTAACACAGATTAAATCCAAATTGAACATTCCTAACACCTGAGAAAATCTACTTATAAGAGAAAATCTATTGGAATTATTGCAACCTACCTTCAGTTTGGAATTAATAGAGGAAATAAGTAAATCAGACACACCAAAAGAAATACAAAAACTTCCAGCTCTGGAAACAATCAATACTAGGTATCCCACAGAAGAATGGCTGCACATATATACTGATGGATCCTCCACGGAAAACCTTACTGGAGCTGGAGTTACGTGTTCACATTTTTCCTTTTATCATTCTGTTGGCAGAGACACAACAAATTATGATGGAGAAATAGAGGCTATACACACACATTGCTCTCCGACAATTATTAAATCGTCCCTTAAATAAGTTTAACAAGGCAGTAATTCTTTCAGATTCTAAAGCTGCAATTCAGGGAATATGTTCAAATACTACAAAGAAGTCAACAAAAATTAGAGAATGCTACAAAATGTTAACACAACTCCAAAAAGTTAATAAGACTGCTCATCTCCAATGGATTCCAGCACACTGTGGAGTCATGGGGAATGAAGCTGCTGACTCGCTTGCAAAGAAAGGCACAACAATAAAACAAAAGTCTAAATTCAATTTCTCATATTCCTCAATAAAACGTTTGATCATTAAAAATTTTTCTCATTCATACCTACAAGAAATAGAAACAAATGCGAAAGATAAAAAATGGATTACACTACTTTCCAACCCAGATATAATCCCCCAGAGACCAAGGAAAACAGCGGTTGCAGCCTTCCAACTACTGACAAATCACGACTGCTTAGCAAGTCATCTATACAGAATAGGTATCTCAGCTTCACCAATATGTGTTCTGTGTAAAGATCCAGCAGAAATGAATGAAGACCACTTGAAGACCTGTGAAGCATTAAGATCAGAAGAAACTACAGTTCAAAAGTATTGGAAAGCACGAATGCTAATGGCTTCATTGCCAGATGCAAGGCACTAGAAAACAACAACAAATTACAAATATAACATATTTAGATTATTATCAGCAAAATACATCTAGTTTTATGAAGCCAGTGAAGTTTAAATACCACCTATGATAACTACAAAATAGCAATTTACTACTATGATGTAGAGAAATATAAAGAGAGGTCAAGTGATTATGAAACACAAAGGACTGGTTAGTTCCACAAAAAGCGTCATTCAAAATATAACATCGCTACAAGGTGAATTGTGCAAGTTTAGTATTTAGGTGAAATTTAACAATGGTAAAGCTAATAACACCGCAAGCTCTGCAATGTAGGGAGGTGTCAGTGATGATCAAGTTAGTAGCTTCAGTCCTCCCAAATGTAATCTAACATTAAATTCAAATTATTTGAAAACAAATTCATCACTTTTGCATATTTACAATGTGAGTTTACTCCAAATGATTGGAGATTAACTCATTTTTACACCGTCACCTGTCTTGGTACGAATAAAAGCAGTTGGATGACATTAGAAACAAATTATGGCCGAATGTAGAATACTAACCAACCCTGCAGTGAGACAGCCCTTTCTGGCCAAGGCCTACTACCTGGCTGCTGCATCCCCCACTTATGCCCATAAAAAATAATCTTGATGTCATTCCTTTGATTAAGCATTTCAGAAAAGTACTGTGGACTAAACTAAAAAGTAACAAGATAATGCATTTATAAAAAAGATGTCTCTCTCGTGTGCGTGAGAGAGAGAGAGAGAGAGAGAGAGAGAGAGAGAGAGAGAGAGAGAGAGAGAGAGAGAGAGAGAGACAGACAGACAGAGAGAGAGAGAGGAACCAGTCATGACCAATTCAAGAGGGATACCAATCAGCGTACGCTGATCCAGTATTGCAGTGCAAAGATCTGGGACAAACAATTAGCACGGTAGAGGAAAGGGAAAATGAGTTCCAAAGAAGAATAAGACCTGCCTGGGAAAAATTTGGGTTTAAAATTTATTCTAATGGAAACAAAGATCAGCCTCGCAACAACATTTGAAACTTTGCAAACTTGCATCATCCCAGTGTTGCTCTATAGCAGTCAGACTTGGACATTTACAAGTAAATAGATTGAGATGATACAGGTGTACCAGCAGAAAGTGGAAAGTAAGATATTGGAAATCAAACTCAAGAACAAAGTATGAAATGAGGAGCTAAGAAGAAAGAGTGGAATGGAGGATGTGGCCACTAGAACAAGAACCTTAAATGGTGATGGGGAGAACACGTGGCCAGGATGTCTCAAAGCAGATGGGCCTATGCCACAACGACCGGAAAAATAAGCAGAGGACATCCATGACAAAGATGGCCTCAAGAATTTAGTGAGGTGAGTAAAATGTTTAGTTCATTAGATGAGGGTAGCATGAGAAAGGTGGGAACAAATGGTTTAACTACGTAAGCAAATAGATCTTAACCGGCAGGAAAATGAACTTACAGGAACTAGGTCAACCTGTGGGCAACCATTGAACTATCCCTACCTTGGTAGGAGGCCCTTGCTTCAAGGGATATTAAGGGCTATCTTCATCTTTATCTTTAACTGGATTTCTATCCTCTGGAGGATTGAGCAGGTATTGTAAAAACTGAGGACTAAAAATAAATGAAAAAAAAAAAGATCAAATATCTAGTTTTCAAAAGAGGATACTACTGTGAAAGGATGAAACATGGCAGGTGTATGGGAGAGAAATAGAGGTGGTGGTGAGAAAACATGATTATGACTAAGTTCTAAGGAAAGTTGGAATCAACAGAAAAAAATGATAGTAGCAAAAGGAAAACCAGCTATGAGTGCTATAAGGGCTTGTTAAAGAAAAATACCAAATATTGAAGTCAATTAGCTTGAAACAATTTATACAGCCATAGTAAAAGTCAACTTACAGGTGGAAATATGAGCTGTAGTTGATACCCAGAAAGATGTTCATAAAATCGATAGAACTGTTTGTAAACAAGTCTTAGGTTTACCATCAGAAACACCAAATTGTGCAGCACAGAAATGGGTAGACACTCCAACAAGAAGAAAATTACAGGACTGCCTCCTTGGTTTGGTGGTTAACATGCTAACCTTCAATCCAGAGGTCACAGGTTTGATTCCCAGCTGAAGGGTGGGAACTTTTCTTTAGCCAGATTATTCATCATCCTCCCTAGAGTCTGGAAGTATGGATCAGAGAGTGAATGTATGTGCAAATTTAATGTAATAACCAAAAGTAATACCAACCCTAAGATTACCACCACTATAAGTGAGTGAATATCATTGCTATTGAGCAATTGTTTCAAAGGTAAAAAGCTGTCGATATGACTTTAGATGATAAAGGGGGCATATAAGTAGGGCATTAAAAAAGCAAATTATCATAAGAATTACCACACTGCAAGAGAGCAATATTATTAAGGAATGTTTCCATTCCTGAGAGAAATTAATAGAAAGAATCATGGCTTCTCTACAAGTGCAAGTTCTATAACAGTGGGGAATGGGAAATATCAAAATAGAGGTTCCTGGAGAGAAGTAAACTTAAGACTGGAAGATATTGAAGGACAAGAAAATTTGTTTGTATGAGAGAAAAGTTTTCTCTGACACGTATATTATACTGCAGTCAAACAAAGGTATGGAGAGAACAGGCATGGCAACATAAATGGAAGAATTTTGATGTGAAAATACCATATTTCATTGCATAATGGTCGCATCTTGATTTCTAGACAAGCAGTCAGGACTTAAGCATTCACTGCATAATTATAATGATTTTAACTGTTGCATTAATATTCCCGGTGTTCACCATAAAAAAATGTTGAAAAATATCATGCCACCACTGCAGCCTGTTGTAACATATGGGTCAATCCACGTCAAATCGCACACCCGTAAAACACGACTTTTTCGCAGGAGGTTCAAATTTTTTTTATGAATAATAGGCATCAAATAAGGAGACCTGTATTTTTTTATTTCCGTATTTTTAAATTACTTGCTTAGTTATGGCTATTAGAAATTAAGCAATTTCTGCGTGCACCGTAATGTAAAATCACTTGTTACTCTAAGGCCATATAGAGTTGAGAGTTGGTGTTTGGCGCACTGGAAAGGTTAATTACAACACTTTTAACAACTTTCGACCAATCATTATTACACATAAATTTTGGATTGTTTTTTTGATGGTGTATTTTGTAAAACCAAAAATAGAATTTAAATCGATGTGTTAAAAATCTAAAAACATACACATGTATTCCCTGACATTTTATCTATAAAATAAGATGTTGAAAACTATGGAGCTTGCATTAGTGCATTTGCTACAATTTTTTTTCTGGAGGCCTGCAAGCGCCCACGGACGACATGAAGTAGAGAGGTCCGTTTGTGCAGCTGGATTCACCGTTCTTGGCTCCTTGAAAGCGAGTAACAAGCCAGGTGACGGCAGACAGCATGCGAATTGGTGCGTCAGCTACTCAGATAACTTCTTACTAAGGCAGTACAGTCCATGCAGAAAAATGTCTCCACAATGTACCTTCTTTCTGATACTCCTGTGGCATCTGATATGTGCTTTTGAACTTTTGAATTTTTTTGAAAAAATCTTCTGATGTAAGCAGTTCTTTGCTTTCAGCTTCTTCCTTCACGTACGTCCATACATTTGAAATAATTTCTCTACTCTGACTGTGTAATGTTTTGGTCTCTAATTTAGAAAGTGCAGGTGGCATAATTGATTTACGCTATGATCAATGTCTCACAAGTTCATTATATTCACTCTTTATTGCAAAGATCTATGTCTTCAACTGCACGCTGCACTAAAAAGCACCTGTGAATTAGCAAGGACTGTCTCAGATCATGCAGATGTCACTACCTTCCCCCTCCCTCCCCATGTGCATGGTTTCATTTGCAGAATTATACAATATGAGCTAATGAAAGAGGCAAAAGCTATGGATTCGCCAACAGGACTTCCAGTCAAGGTCAGGGGCCAGGAACGATGGGTTCAGCTGTGCTTTAAAATTACACTCCTTCATTCCTTTGTCAAAAACTGAAGCTTCAGTGAAACAATTTTCTTTCAAAGAAGGAGGTAGACGAGTAGAAATTTAAAGTTTTGTGTTGTATGGAAACATTAGTTTAAAATGCATATTTTAAAAACTTTTTGAAGATGCTAATAGTGTACATATAATAGTGTTAGCTAGCAGTGTTCTTCTTACTGTACTTTGTAATGTTCATGGAACCTCAAGCAGTGGACAGTTGCCGTAATGGAAGGTGGCAATTGTGCGAGGTTACTGTAGCCGTCACCGCTGCCACGTGACTCTGCTGCACCGATTTGCAAGTAAGTTAATTAAAACTGAACCATTAGAGACTCCATTCTGATTTTTTCTGAGAATATTGAATAAACTTCATTGTATTTTTAGTTTTTTTTTCCCAGATTTTTAAATGGTCGAATTTATGTTATTATCTAACTTTAAAACTTTAATCGTATAAAATATAATATTAATAATTAACAAGATGTTCTAATAAATACCTCACGAAATACTGCGATTTTTCTTTAATTTGAGCCAAAGATCAAGTAATTTGCTTCATTACAATCAGAGGTATGATTGATCAAAGAGTGAGGAGTGCGCAATTTTTGGGAAATTTCAAAAACTGATATCTGCCAAAATAAATTTTTTTTTATAAAACGAAGAAACACGGGTCAAATATATTTTGTTCCAAAAAAAAAAAAAAAATTTCAAGAAAATCTGAGAGATCAAGGTCATTTTTTGCCAAATTTTGTTCGATTTGACGTGGAATGACTCATATTCTTCATTGCCGATGCCATCAGTTTGTCAACTGTCGAGATGGTAGCTAACCCATCAATGAACCTGATTGATTCAAGAAACTAAGTGTGGGAATTAGCAGATGTGCCAGCAATAAGCAAATGGACTGGCATGGGATGTGAACCATTTAGTTAGCATGCGCCAAGTTAATCTTATTCTACAATTGTGGATGGCTACTTGCTTCTATGGTTATTCAAATGAGTGTTTATGTATACCAAATGTTCACACAATGAACATGTTCATTACAATGACCTTCAGTTATTATTCCCCTCAAACTTTTTTCCAGGCCAGATTATGGACTCGTTCAGTAGTCTGATATCAACTCCAGTTAAGAAGTACATGCGATTCAACGGTATCATAAATGCTTTTTTAATAATAGATGAGTCTTAATTCAATAAATCCAAAGTCACATTTCTCTTTTCTTTTTTTTAGTTATATATACTGGATGCCCATTTTTATTTGTTCCCTTGATGGGTGCATATGATACAACCATTGTCTGGCGAGTCTTTAGTTGCAAGAAGTTGAAGAAAGCAGGTATGACTACATAGAGTGCCCAGATCAAATGTTGCAGGGGTGCTTAGTTTGGCTATTGAGGCCTATGCTTAGTGTTCATGACGCTTCCCATAGAGCGCACAACACTAATTCTTCGGTGGTTTATTGGAAGACTTTCTGACAGTGAAATAGAGAACTAAAGAGCATGGGTGTACATACTAGGACAGTGGCTTGGTTGTTGGTGAAGTTTTATAAACATTTAGTGTGGTAAAATAAGGAGAGATTTCAATGAGTGTTACACAGAAAACTTAATGGATTAGATTTCCTTCATAAAACAGAACCATACATGAAAAAATATTAAAAACTTCAGCATTGCTTAGAAGGGGGTGTTTTAAATTAAGCATCTGATCTTCCATACTGAAGAGGTTACTGTTTGACATTTATTTTAGAATTATGTGAGGTGTCCCTTGGAATTCCTCATACCTGTCCAGAAAATCACCAATGCAACGGATTCATACTGTACTGATATTATCTTTTATTCAATAATCTGGTTCAAAAATAGCATTCGAACATGTAAGCATGGTGATGTATTGTCAGCTTCATATCACTCTCTACCAGTGATGATATGCTGCATTGTATTCATAGCTCTGAAGACCAGTTTCCATATCATAGGGATGGATTCAAAGGACACACTCATGATACAATCACATAAATTATGTAAACAGTCACTAGGGGACAGATCCAAAGTGAAAAATAATTTTAAAAAATGCACCTGACCACAAACAATCAATTCAGATGCTAATAGAAATGCCACAACCATACATCGTTAGATGGCACAAACTGGGAGTGTACTTCTAGGTAACTGTAGCCTCGCTTCAAGAGTGACATCATAAATTGAAAAATGAAGGCACAAATAAAAATTAAAGGGGAACAAAACACAAAATTATGTTTCTTCCTAAATGAAGGATATGGCCTCTAAAATGCAGCAGTAAGATTGTTTTCTTCCTACATGATACTGTATTGCTGTGCAAGAGAAATACTAAGCACCTCATGTCATCAATTCCATCAGCATGCTGCACGTACATGGAAATTCACAACTTAGCTACTGCTGCATGTGCACTAATGCAATTTCATAAATTGTTCTTGTTGGTATTGAGGTTCAAGGGCAGTGTACTTTATGGTAGTATTTTGGTGACGGTATTACTGGGTCAGTTTAGTACTATACAAACATAATATTGTGAAAAATAAAATGCCTGTGTATTGTGCATATGGCTGCAATGTTAAAAGTGAATTCATTTTGACTGTTTCCAAACAGAGAGAAATCTATCCAAAGATATAGCATATGGATAGAATTTTGCAAAAGAAAAGATTTTGTGCCTGGTCCCAGTACTCGTTTATGTTCCTTTCATTTTAAGAGCACCATTATGAATCGACACAGTTATTAAAAAATCAGCTGTATTAAAACTTTGAAGTACTCCCACTATAAGAAAAAATGAAGATAATTGATCCTTCAACCATCTTCATCCAAGAGCAAATGACGACGAACAGAACAATATGAGGCTACAAATTGTAAAAGCATTGTTTCCGAATTATGAGATAGTGTTACTTGTAATAAAACTGACAATGAAAGGGATGATAGTAAAAAGTAGTGAAAGAGAATAAGAATGGTGATTAAAAAAAAAATTCTGAAGTAAAATGTGAACTAGGCACTGAATTTGTCAGGAAATATACCCACGATATATTGTTGGAACCTAAAACATCTACGAAACAAGCAATGATGAGGAAGATCAGGATAAGCTGAATGAATATTTCTACGAACCTAAACTTCAGATTTTGATACAAGTGATAACAAGGAAGGAAAAGGAGGAGGAGGGGAGGGGAAGGAGGAGAAGGAGAGTGTTTCATAATACATGGTAATGAAGCTACAGCGGAAATGTTTCATTATTGCTTGGACATCTCTACTTTTAGTTTTCAAGGTACGTGTTTTATGTAGAAATGAAAACAATTTCTCATTACATTAAATGGACAATGCTATGTGTTAAAACAGTGTGTTATTGCAGTAATACATTCACTTGGAACTCTCAAAATTTATCAGGAAAGAAACTGGAAGGAAATGCTTTAATAGCAAGTTCATCATTATGGTGCGGTTTTTGCCAATTATTAATAATACGGAATGTGCTGTGCTATGAGACTCCTTTTCTATCTAGGTCGTGGTAACAGATGGAATGAAAAATCACACGAAGTTTCTTCACCACAATGTATTATTTTATTAACACTTCATCGATACTTTATATTAAATAATTTCTCTCAGCACCATTCTAAATGATTTAAAATGCTTCCACCTTCTCATTTAGTGGAACCAATGCTTGATGAAAGTCTGGTGAAAATTCTATGTTCACGCTACCTAAATATGTCCTTTCAGCTCGAACACACACACGCGAATGAACAGTTTTTGGAGTCATTTCACGCGACACCGCCTTTTTCATATACATCTGCGTATGCGTCCATCAAATAGTTCTTTCTTGTTAGGGAAGCGATCCCTAATCATTCTCCCCTACTTTTATTATGGAACACATATAATTCTAATATTTATACATACATATCAAAATCAAATATGGAAAGATTTATGATGTCCCCGGGCAAACCCAATTGTTCGTAACAATGAACCTTATCAACACGCCTTCGTCATTTAACCATCTCATACCACCAACATCAAAAAACGAATTACACCCTTAACAAACACTCACATGAACGACCCTCCCTTGGGGTCCTCCAATATTCTGTCTCACATGCCCCTTGTTTTGTTTTTCAAGTTGTCACCTATATTTACAATCTTGAAACACAATACAATACTTCTCCCTACTCCTCTGATGCAATTACTTTGTACAATATTTTTTTTTCTTTACAGTCTTCTTCGCTGTTTGTCTTTGTCTTTTGTTTTGGCATGACACAGCATTGTCTTTATAAATTTCACATATTCAGTTACTTCACAATACATGTTCAGTTATTATACATCACATATTCAGTTGTTATACAATACATATTCAGTTATTGTACAACACATTCAGTTATTATACAACATATCCAGTTATTATACAACATATGTTCAGTTATTATACAACACATATTCAGTTATTATACAACACATACTCTTAAGATTTCACATTTGACATTGACACAAATATAATTTAAGTGTATCATGGTTTATTGTGTGGCTTTTGACTTATGTTCCTTGTTATGAGGAGAGAAAAACAGGATACAAATTTTGAGCTAATGATTATGATCATATTTATGGCAATATTTTATTCAGTTCTTTGCCTTCTTTGTCTTGTAAGCTTATTATGTATAGGCAGGTTGTTGAGTCAATTCTTAAACTCTGATGTTACTAATGGTACCGTTTTTTAATTGGGTTCTTATTCATTATTATTTGGTTCAACATTTCTTCAAGCTTAGCATTGGCTATATCCATCTTAATTCATGGGCATTGCTTTTCTGATTATGGTTTTTCTTACTTCACTAATTGTCACCTCTTTGTCTCTTATCTCTATAAGAGAAAACTTCTATACTTATAATTATTCTGCAATTGTATTATTTTTCTTCTCAATTCACCCTCGACATCTTTGTGTCAAAAATATTTTATCTTTGTCATCACAATTGATTCCTTTTTATATTTGTCCCTGACATCCTTATGTCAAAAACACATTATTTTCCGTCGCTATAATTCATTTCTTTAATGACAATCAGTGTCCTCATCTGTCTTTGTTGACAATGCTCTTTGTGGTCAATATAGCCAATGACTATGTTGATTTTCTTTTTTGTTGTATTTTCCAATCTGAACATAATCTTCTATAAGTAACCCATTAAAATTAAGGAAAAATTGAAGCTATTTATTAACAGTGAAGCAACAAGATTCTAAAGTAAGAACAAATTAGAAACTAAAAACTTCACTTATCTTAGTAATGTTGATATTCTTTTTCTCTTTTGCTAACCCAGGGGTTTCAATGAGCTGGACATAGCTTGAAACCCCTGGGTTAGCAAAAGAGAAAAAGAATATCAACATTACTAAGATAAGTGAAGTTTTTAGTTTCTAATTTGTTCTTACTTTAGAACCCATTAAAAATTATTATTTTTCATCATCTCTACTGTTCCTGCCTTACATGTTTGTTGGCAAAGACTGTTTGGTCCTTTCTTTGTATGGTTTTAATTTGTTTTTATGGTATCTTCCTACTAACTTGCTATTTGTATTCTGTAGCTCATATGTATGGTCACCCAGCTGTTTTGTTATGACCAGTGGTCCAGTGTACAGTAGTTCCATCTTTTCTCAGATGCCTTGGATGCTTTGTGGCTTCTTAAGAGCAGCTTTTCTCCAATTTGTGGGGACCATTTCCTGATAAATCTTTTTACCTTGTTCCTCCCTTTTTCAGCCTTTTGCTGTAACCTTCTGAATGCCAATTGACATTTTTCCTTCTCTGTCAATTCCCTTTGAGCAGCCATCGTAGTGTCAATGTCAATTGTCAACCTTTTGGGTTTTGTGTTGGTCATCAATTCGATTGGGGCAAACTTGGTCGTGGGGTTCACCGAATGGTTAATCACCTCCTCTATGTACCTGCATTTTTCCGTCCAGGAAGTGTGGTCTTTGTGGCAAAGTAGGCGGAAATATATATTTATATCCCTCATTGTTCTTTCTGTCGGGTTTCCTTGAGGAATAGTATAATTTTATTCCTAATGTTCTTAAGGTGTCCTGGAATAATTTACTTTTATGCATTGTTGCATTATCTGATAGTATAGATTTTATATTCCCATATTTTGGGATATAGTCCTTGATGATTTTATTTAGGCAAGTTCTAGTTTTTGTTCTAGTCTTTCAAACATGATCATTAATAACCTTTGGTCTTTTCCTATTGCTACCTGTTCCTCACTTTCTGGTTCTATTTGATAACTAGGCCTATCTGCCCCTTCCCCCACTCCTGTTTCTATCTCTTTTCGCGACATTTTAGTTCCTTTATTCAATTCGCTTTGGTTTAAAAGTCCCACTATTTTGCCGCTTCGCAGTAACATACAAATAAAAATAAACTGGATGTAAAAATAAAAATTTTTGGTTCTACTTTTTTTTCCGTTGATTTGTCCAGTTCTGTGCGTCTCCTGGGCAGTTGGCTTCGCTAGACGATCTCCGGTGTTTTCCCGCGTTGATTATCCGTTCATCGGTGTTCTGATGTATCGTTGATTATCCGTTCGTCGGTATTTTGATGTCGATATCAAACGATGGTCTAATGGCGTCTTCTTTCTTTTTGGCGCGATGATATGGCGTCACTTGGTATTTCGCGTAAGTTCATTTCCCGTAATTTCCATTCCATCCAAAATTCGTGTTCCACGTTGGGCAAGCCATTTGGTGCGGTTTTTGCGATATTAATAATACGGAATGTGCTGTGCTATGAGACTCCTTTTCTATCTACGTCGTGGAAACGGATGGAATGAAAAATCACACGAAGTTTCTTCACCACAATGTATTATTTTATTAACACTTCATCGATACTTTATATTAAATAATTTCTCTCAGCACCATTCTAAATGATTTAAAATGCTTCCACCTTCTCATTTAGTGGAACCAATGCTTGATGAAAGTCTGGTGAAAATTCTATGTTCACGCTACCTAAATATGTCCTTTCAGCTCGAACACACACGCGAATGAACAGTTTTTGGCGTCATTTCACGCGACACCGCCTTTTTCATATACATCCGCGTATGCGTCCATCAAATAGTTCTTTCTCGTTAGGGAAGCGATCCCTAACCATCCTCCCCTACTTTTATTATGGAACACATATAATTCTAATATTTATACATACATATCAAAATCAAATATGGAAAGATTTATGACGTCCCCGGGTAAACCCAATTGTTGGTAACAATGAACCTTATCAACACGCCTTCGTCATTTAACCATCTCATACCACCAACATCAAAAAACGAATTACACCCTTAACAAACACTCACATGAACGACCCTCCCTTGGGGTCCTCCAATATTCTGTCTCAATTATTATCTGGAGGTATATTGTTTCAGAAAAAGTCCTTCTGCAAATCACAGGATTTGCCAATTTTTTCAAGGCCTACAATCAATAAAACCATTTGAAACATGTCAGCACCAGTTATTAGAGCATTTTGGGTTCAACAAAGATAAAAGAACTTGAATTCATTAAAAGGCTGAGGTATATCTACATGGTTGGCAGGGATGGGCAGTATGACTCCCTAGGATTTTCAGCCAAATACTTACCCTATTCCATCATGGATTTAAATTCCTGCAAAATTATTGATTTTGAACTTGTTCAAAGAGGCATGGTGAAAGGTGATTTGGTAAAGGCTGCTTGCAACAACATAATCACTAGGCTTGTGAAACAGGAAATGTGTAGAGTTGAAATTTTTCTCACTGACAGACAAAGGTATAAGATATCTGTTAAAAACTCAGTACAAAGAGCATAAGTCTGACGTATGGGATTTGCCTAAAAGTCTAATGAAATAAAATTAAAATGGTAGAAAAAATACACGGAGTTGATGGTATGGAAAACCACTATAAAAAAGCACTTATGGTGAGCTGCACTAAACTGTAGCAAGAACAGTGCTATATTAATTGAAAAATTCACATCAATTTTTACTCATAATACAAAAATGAACATAAATGACTAGAAAATGGTTAATGGAAACTTTGTGAACATGGTTGTATTGTTGGAAGATGAGATAAATAAATTATGGATTAAAGGCAAACCAAACACCTATTATGATCTGAGGAAAATGATTTTGGATAGCAGCTTCTTAGAAGATTGAATCATATTCAATATTCTATACATGCTGGAAGTTTGGAGAGATATCAGTCTTCATCTCAGATATGCTCCAAAAAGAATATGTTTTCATGTAATGGCCTTCAACTTACATTGCATAGAATCAGCATGGTCTTCGGTGTTCACACTGTGTCGGAATCGCTATCAGAATGGTTTAAATCTTCAAAATTGTACCTTTTAGGTTCAAACTAATTTTCAAAGCAGATTTTGGACTAGTGTTTAACACCTGGTATTAAAGCGTGATCCTTGTTTGTAATTTAAAACATCACATCTTGTCTGTGCTTAGTGGAACTACTGACATCACACATATTAACAACTTCAAGTAACATGAGAACCACTAACCTTAGGATGGTCATACTGTCTGTGTTGCTATCTATTCTTGACGACAAATCAACTGATGTGGTGAATGAAATATTCATTTTTGTGTTTTGTTCCTGTTTAACACAGCGTATAGAGAGATTCCTTTCTTTTCAACTATGAATAGCATAATGTGGCTGTGCTTCAATATGCTCACACTTGCTCTTACTCCTGTTATTTATTTGTTCATTTTCATTTTTTTTGTTGTTTTTTTGATTGTTTACTCCTTTTATTCCATTGTAGAAGTCTGATGTTAGATCTTCTATTAATATAATGTTTTGGTTCTCAAGAAGTAGTCCCCGCCCGGAGATTCGAATGGGGGACTATTTTAACTCCGAACATTTTACCCCTCGAGTCATACTTCATACTTTGATATATTGATGAGAGCAATAGCAGTAATAGTAACCGCTTTTTAGAGAGCACCATATTTTTATGTTTTGGCGGTTACATCGCTCTCTCACAACCCTAGAATGTCTGGAGGACCACACCTGTCGTTGGTTTACGGGTCTCACCGCCCTGACCGGGAGAGTTATCAAAATAAATTCACCGACCATATCCTCTGATTACCAAGAGGACGTATTACATGCCATGACAGGTCAGCATGTTAGGGGTTAAGGTTTTATAGAGAAATTAGAGAAATGGAGAGGTTGGAAAAATAAAGACTCCCTAACCCTCATGAACCCTAATAGCATTGGGGTCAGAAGAGAACAAGAGATGACCAAGGTAAGGTCAGATAGAAAAGTTACAGTGAGGAGCAAAACACCAGTAAGTGGAAGTAATGTTCTGCTCAGCTTGGGTACCTTGTGGTTGCCATTCACATATCCCCTAGTCGGAGACCCCTGCAGCGAAGTTCTTGTAACAGCAAACACAAAAAAAATTCAAATCTTTCAAAACCAAAGTCTGAGATTAATTACAGGTGCTATCAAAACCACACCAATAGCAGCTATGGAAATACTAACCAACCAATACTCCATTGAATATGAAATAGAAAAAGCGGCTCTTATTCAACACGAAAAGTTGATCAGACTCCCATTCAATACATGGCACAAGAGAAATTTTACACATACACTAAAGACCCAGGAGAGCTTTCTTTCCAAAATTCAAGACATCAAGAAAAATGTACACCTTCCTAATTCAAAGGAAAACTTCATATCTAAAGTCAATCCAACACATACATACATTAAACAGCACATATTATTTACATCTGACAGAAGAAGTTAATAAGTGATACTCCAACTAGTGTTCTAAAATTATTGGCATTAGAGACAATCCATACAAGATTTCCAGAACATGAATGGCTCCATATTTATACTGATGGATCATTGATATCAAACCAAGATGGAGCAGGTGCTGGAGTCACCTGTCACCTCTTTTCCTATTACAAATCTTTAAGTTATGGAACTACTAACTTTGATGGAGAAATTGAAGCAATTCGAATGGCCCTACAAAATCTTTTGTACAGAATTTCACATTTTCAGCAAGCAGTTATTCTCTCAGATTCCAGGGCAGCAATTATAGCAATTACTTCCAAGTTGTCACCAAAAAACCAAACAATTATAGAATGTTGGAAAATCCTTACCCATCTAACAGCACTTCAGAAACACCTAGTCTTCCAATGGATACCAGCTCACTGTGGACTGAGTGGTAATGAGAAAGCTGATTTTCTTGCAAAAAAGGGTACCAGTGGTGTACAAAAATCTATAGTTAATCTACCATTTTATGCAGCTAAAAGATTAGTCAACTCTGAATTCAAAAAAATTATTGCAAAATATTACTATGAAAAATCACAGAATAAAAGATGGGAACTACCAAACATTCAAACAGTAATTCCTGAGTATCCTCGAAAAACAGCAGTTGCAACCTTCAGGTTGATTACAGGACATGATTGTCTGGCAAAACATTTAAACAGGATTGGGATATATTCTTCACCACTCTGTTCTCTATGTGATCTGCAAGAGGAAATGGATCGAGACCACCTTCAAATATGCCCGGCCACTTTTAGTGCCCCATTCATCAGTGAAAAATATTGGAGAGCAAGAGGATTAATGACTTCATTGTCAGAAATCCAGCATTAGCTAACAACAACTCCTTTTATTCTATCACATACACTTAATCACCCATGCCCCAGTCAGGACTCTAACTCATGACCTTCTGTACAGCAGAATGCCATAGACATACACTATAGTGACTTTGGCTACGAGGACTAGCTTATTGTACACTAGTCGTGGAAAGTTAACCCAGTCAGTCTTAAATAATTTATTCTTCGCATAACTGTTACACTGTGTACTTTTACTTTATGAAGAAATCATGAGAAGTGTGACAATTATGCGATAAAATAGGAGTTCCCAACTTTACAAACTGGCAAAATGGCTAACCAACAAATTCAACTCATTCCCTAAATTCGACAATCTGGGCATCAAAAATAGTTATGAAATGATAGAACAAATAAAAGACTTTGAACTAACAGAAGAGGATACCCTTGTCTCATTTGATGTCAAATCACTATTCCCCAGTATACCACTGAAACAAACTATGCACAGAACAAAATTTCTTTCAGACAAAATATTTCCGTCAAACTTCAGGTTTAGCAATGGGCAAACCCCTCTCACCCTTCTTGGCAGATATTTACAGGAGCGCATTAGAAATAAGGATCACCAAAGGTTTCCGTGGATGTTCAAACTCTGGCAGCGGTATGCAGATGACATATTTGCAATTGTCCCAAAAAACACATTGGTGATGTTCTAAAAAGTTCTAAACATCCAGGAGAAAAGCATAAAGTTCACCTTGGAATTGGAAAATGAGAAACTACCATTTTTGGAATAACAAATAATAAAAAACACACATAGAATAAACTTCGGCATTCACAGAAAACCAACGCAAACAATTACATAAAACCTCATAGTTACAATCCAAGAAGGAACAAACAGGCAATCCTCAATAGTTTAACACATAGATTGGTGAACATCCCCCTTCCAACAGAAGAATACAAAGCAGAATATTGCAGAATAATTGAAATAGCACCAAAAAAAGAAAAAAAAAAAAAAAAAAAAAAAAAAGGGCAAATCATTAGTAGACAAAAAAGTGAAATGACCAGAAGCAAAAAAGTTACTGAAAGAAACTACAACACTCACAGCAACAGAAACAAAACTGAAATTAAAAAAGTTTACATTCCATCCTTGGGCTTTTGAAAAATTCAAAAAAAGTTTTCTAAGAACAGAATATTGAGCTAGCACCAGTGAACCACTACTCCATAAAAAATCTACTGAACTCAAAGATCAAAGATGCCATCCCACACAATAAAAAATCTGGCATACACCAAATTGAATGGAGTGACTGTAATGAAGTGTATACAGAAAAAACCAAAAGAAATTTAGAAATAAGATCCAAGGAACACCTTAGAAATGTAAAAAACAAACAGTTGGAAAAATCAACAGTTGCCACTCACTTTTGGACAAAAAACCAAAACATAAAGACAGAACCGAAAAACCTCAAACACGTAACGGGAAAACAAGAGCTCTCCACGTGGGAACAAATCTTCATTTTAAAAAATAGAAACAGAGTATTCAATTTCAACATCCCCGAGAAAGATATCTGCAGCAAGTTCCTTGAACCACCACTAGAGGAGACCTCAGAGGAAACATCACCATCCACACCAGGGATAACCGGGGATGTCCGGTTGATAATGGAGTCAGCCTCCGAAACATGCTCCGGCAAATTATAAGCAACTGTTGTGTAGTGTTATTGACTAACCTTTTTGGTTTAAATTGAATATTACAACACTGTTTTCAAACTTCCAAGAAAGAAGATATTCTAAAGCATCTTGTGAGACTTTTCTTGATCAATTTGAGAAAGGCACCTGCTTTATATCTTACCGTAAACAGACTATGTTGGTGGTGGCTCTGAACAACTGCACAACAGCAATAGCAAACATCAGTTTGTTGCAGATAGTGGTTAACTGTGGTGATATTTTTTGTGTGTACTAGCTGTGGAAGTTGAAACTAAAGGTATACAGTTCAAATTTATGCTATTCTCACACATATATTATGACAAATTTTATCTGCAAGATATTCTAAATATTACTCCATGTTTTGCTTTTAAATTCCAAGTTTTCTTTATTTAAGAGGGTTTAGATATATTGTTATACAATGCTATTACTGGAAATTGAATATATTATTCCTGCATGTCTCAAGACATGCATGCAACAGGCCTCGCTGATCTGTTTGCTCCAATTTGAATTATTCATTTTTTCAGTTGTGTGGGGCACAATTTCTCATGGAGAAGTTTTTGACATCTGGCACAAATTCAGGCAAGAACAGAGAGGGTGGTCTTTTTAATTACATTCTGAAGAAAACTGGTATTGAAAATCCCTCAGAAGCTTTGCATGTTAGTATTAAAAATACATTGCATTTGTTCTGTTTGAATGTAAAGGTCTGCTGATCAAAGTGCAATAGACAGTGAGTCAGGTTTATGGAAAATAATACTGATTAGCTTGACCAAAACTAGTATTTTGTGACAACTTATTCATGAGCAAAGTCAGTGCATCACAAGATTCCAGTTTTCACATACAAAGTAAATGTGGAAGGCCTACTGCAGAACTTGAGCATAGTAGCATTAGAAGAAAAAGGAGAAGAGATAAACAGCTATTGGAATTTAAAAGCCCAAAGGAAATTTCACAGGCAGAGGAAAGTAGCTTTCAATGGTCTGGAAAGAGAGATGGAGCTGATCTAGTCTGGGTTATCCACTGCAACGCCAAGAAGAGCAACAACAATAAAAAAGGAAATGAGAAATGAAACAAGGCTCATCTCTTATACAGACAATGAAGTATTATTTGAGAGGTAGATTCAGGACTGAAAAATTCAATGCCATTGCCAGGATTTGAACCACAGATCATCTGCTCTACTTGTGGCTGCTCAAACCACTGAACAACCATGGCAACTTGCCAGTGTGACAAGGTTCAAATCCCAGCTATGACATTGAATTTTTCAGTACTGATTCTACCTCTCAAACATTGCCCTACACACGATTTTTGTGTTTAAAACAATCAGCATAATTGTAGTATTTATCCTCCATATCATCAGATTTAAACTGCAAAGAGAATGTGTTTTCTGGTTATGGATAGTACAACAATTTTATATTCCTATGCAGAAATAAAGTTGCAAGCACTTTTGAACCACACAACAGAGTGTATCATTTGTACCCGATCATCCGTGTTGTCACCAGCTTATCCAATTACATAAACTCCAATTAGTGACTAATTTCTAAGTAGAACTGTGATGGCAGTTTTGGCCATAGTGCTTACAAACAGAAACTATTGCAGAATACTTATTTGCTGTATGTCTTGTTCCCCTTCAATTACTTTCTAATTCAGATTCTAAGCTGATTATATGGTAAAATCTGAGGACATCATCTACAAGATATTGCTGACCCATTGAACTTATAATTAAAGAAGGGACTCCAGAATTAATCAAAATATGGATGCAAAACATTGAACAACACCAACGAGCTTATGAACAGTTAATGGAATAAGTGTAATGTACACCGCTATTTGGTCATGAGCAAGGTTGATGGAAAGGTGTGCAATGCCCTCACAGAAATTTGGCTCAGAAGTGCTACATTTGTGGAGTATCTCCAAAAGATATAAACAGTGAAGATAGAACCAGAGCAACAAGGGAGTAAATTCAGGACCTTCTACTTACGGGTTTGAATTTTCCATTCCCCACACCTGGATTAGGTGTTTTAAATGTCTGCTACATATCTCATATAGATTAGACATCAGAAAGTGGCAGGTTAGAGGGGATACTGATAAATTAAAATTTGAAGCCAGGAAGAGAAATACATGAGAAATTTCGCTCATAATTGGGACTTGTAGTGGGCAAACCGAATCCTGAGGGCAGGAATTTGAATTATGGAAATATAGCAAGACGTTTCTTTAGAAATCTAACTCAAAAGTTCAGCTGTAATGGGTATTAAGAATTTGATTGGATGTTTCTGTGTGATTTTAGAAACAATTGCTACTGGATATGCTGTGGAAATTGATGTATTTTCAGTATATGCTGAAACAACTAGGGCCCCATACATTAAACTCTATTCATGGTTTGCCAGCTACTGTGCATAGGTTATTGATACATGGGTCATAAATAAATAGGTCCTGTCTACTACCTATAGCCCAATTTTCAGAAGAGGCAACAGAAGCATGAAATTACGATTACAGGAAAATCAGAAGAGGACATACAAGAAAAACATCACGAATTGACACTAATAATGGTTTACTCTCCATGCTTCTAACATCCTCTGACCTAGTCATTTCATATCTTAGGAGACTTCCTCGAAAGAAAACTGGACAATTGTCTGCAGATGTCTTGGCTTTGCTTTCAAACCCAGAACCATCACTTAGTATTAATGAGTCTTCTTGTTCAAATTATAGTGAATAACTATGTAACAATAATTGCCCAGCAAAAATTACCAGTTACACAGCATTTGGTGCTTAGTAGGTGTTCTACTAATGTTAATGTGAAATAAACTAAAAAGGCAAAAACCATTCAATACTGACAGTATTTTCTTGGTTTTCCAATGGTTATACATTAGCAATCACTTTGTCACAGTATATCAAATGAGTGTGTGTGAGTGTGTGAAAGTGTGAGAGTGTGTGTGTGAGAGTTGTTGTTGTTGCTGCTGTTCCTGTTGTTATTATTATTATTATTATTATTATTATTATTATTATTATTATTATTGTTATAAGTAGCGGTCCTGGTATACAGAAGTTCAGGCTACGAGCGATACAAAGCGGAAGTAGCAAGTAGGGTGAGGGGATCGTGCAGGTGAGAGCATAACAGGTTGCATCATTGCCAGGTTCAGCAATGAAAGTTAATGTTTCAGTTCTTTTTTCAATTTTTCAACCAATCTATTGTAAAACGAAATAACTAAGTGAAACGGCAGTTCTATATGTAACACTGGAAACAAATGCTTCGCTTATTTTTACAGTCTTCATTAAACTTTCAATTGGTTTTCGTCTGCTAAAGCACAACATGGCAACTGTATATTGAGCACATGGTTGCTGCCTCTATTATGTTCTGTCTCTTGTTCGTTTTGTTCAGAACCAAATAGTTGGAGGTTAAAGTGTGACAAAGTGTGGTAACTGATGATTAGTTAACATTAGTGTGCTGTATTATTAGTGAAAATGGTAGCGCCATCTCCGAGTGTTATAATGTGAAGAGTTCGTAAAGCCCGCCACAACATTGCATTTCAAAACACATGATGCAGGGTACATCTGTTTTGTATCGCTCTTAGCCTGAACTTTTGTGTGGTGGTGGTGGCGGTGGTTGTTGCAGCCCAAATGAAAGCCCGCCACAACATTGCATTTCGAAACACATGATGCAGGGTACATCTGTTTTGTATCGCTCTTAGCCTGAACTTTTGTGTGGTGGTGGTGGTGGATGGTGGTGGTTGTCGCAGCCCAAATGAAAGCTTGCTTTTCCTACTAAACTGCAGTTTGAAATGGTTACACTAAAAAACATAAGGCAATATCGATGGAAACTAAAACAAAGGTCATAAAACAGAAAAGATATGGTCATAGTATAAGTAGACATTTAATGCCATTTTAAGAGCAATGAAGTACTGAAACAACAGTTGATACAAGATTTTCAATTTTTGGCTGCTGAGATCGCGAAATCTCATTATGTGCAATGTACTGAATTTTGAAATATGTATCATGAATTTATTCTATAAATAAACTTATTTAGCTTCATGTCGAAGACACTGTTTGTAAACAGTAATCTTTCAGCAACAGCCCTAGTGGAGTAAATCAAATCAACAAGCACCAAGAAGAGCTGATGATGCCCTTAACAGCAAAATATAAATTCTTAATTTAATTAGAATTAAAAAGAAATAAAAAGCTACATATGTATGTATATGCTTCCTAATTTAAAAATTCTAGATTTCAGTAGGTAGCAGATGATGGCATGGGTAGTATAAAATGTAAATGCTTCCAGAATTATGAGCTACAAGGAAGTACTTGAAACTAGCACAGCGGAATGAATGGAGTGCACTTGAACAGCCATTTTAAGGGGCCATTATTCGTATCAGAGACTTGCAGAGGATGTGAAGTATAATATAAAAGAACTAATCTTAACTTTGTACTCACTTGTCTTGCTATGGACATGCGATTAAATACATTCCACATAATGATGCCCACTACAATGTCATTTCTGAGGTAGAAGATAACACCTTTTCCATAATCTTCGCCTGGTTTTGGAACGGCTGTGCTACTTTTCACTTCAGATGGAGATGGCGGCTTGGCTAGCTATAAAAAGGATGCAATAGGGTAACACATATGCAATGGCTTAAGTGTAACAGCCATGTTTCAAAGATGCAATTTTTGTGCTAAACTAACAGTGGTGAGATTAAGGAAGGTTTTTATCTTCTCTACCACTTAACTATAATAGGTAAAAGAAGAGGTTTCAACAACACTGAAATGAAATACATGTTTTGAGGTTCATTGAAACAAGCAGGGAGGGAGGGATATGTACTTACACAAACTTAGATTAATGCCATACTTGGCAGTTCAGTCCAACATTTTTCAACGATACAACATAAAATATTTTCACAAAATCCTTCCTGCCCTAAACTAAGCATTACATAAAGCAATTTTTGTTATTTTTTATTTTCTCAAACTGAATTATGGTTTGGATTTGACCATCTTATGCTCAAGATATTGATATGAACAGTAAAATGTACCTATATTTAGCATTTTCTGCAAATAACCTGTGAAGTATGCATTTATAACACTAACACCACTAGAATTTTAACTTACATGTATGTTTCAAAGAACATTTGTCTCCTTCCTAATGATATAAGTGTTAATGTTACAAATGCAGACTCAATGTTCAATAATGAAATACACATCAATGTTACTAGTCTTGTGCTGTACAGCATTATTAACATCTTCATTTTGATTGATGTTTTTATAATATTGTATAACATGGAAATTGTAAGATCTAAACAAACACTTACTATTGAGAAAATGCAAATCTCGCTAAAGTAAACAACATACACATACTAAAATTGTTTGTGATGTGAACCATTTCCAGTATATTCACTGTTGCTGGTTTGAATTTTCAAATAGTTTATTATACATTTTTAAAACACTAAGTCAACGTTTTTGTTTTCCGTGATGTAATGTAAAGAGTATGCAATTTCAGAGCAGATATACAGAGAGATACAAATACATGGAAATAACAGTGCAGTGTTTTGCCAGTGTGGAGATGGAAACATAACAGCAGCTGATATACACAAGGTCACGAGTATGACTTGTTTTTCTCTGCTCTGCTTACAATCAGTATTGAGCTGATGCGATATCACGTGGCTGCATCATTACCAGTGTGCTTTATTATTTAGTCCTGTACTTAGTCACAAAGTGTATTATGGCTCAGCATTTGTTTTCTACTGCACAGCATGTATTTATGATTTGTATGTGTTAACTCAGTCAGCTCGCCAAGTGAAAGTGCAATTTGCAGAAAGATTTCCAGGTGTAAAAGTTTCAGGCCGTACAACAATCCATAAACTTTACAATAAACTTCAGGCTACTGAAAGTGTTCAGGCTCAGAAATCTAAAAGACGGCGTATGGTTCTTATGAAGAAACATTAGATGACATCGGTCATCGTTTGGAGAATTCTCCCCAAAAATCACTTAGGCGGCTTTCACAACAGGCAGGCATTTCTTATGGCTCTTTGCAAAGAGCTACTAAATTGCTGAAGTTAAAACCATATAAAATAACTGTGGCACATGCTCTTCAACCAGGTGACCCTGTAATTAGGTGCACATTTTGTGAGTGGACTCTCAATAGTGTATACAATGGCAAAATTTACCCGCATTTAGTATTTTTCACAGATGAGGCTAGGTTTCACCTTCATGGATATGTGTGTACACAAAATAATCGTTATTGGAGCTCTGAGAAACCTAATATTGTTCATGAAATACTCCATGATGAAAAAATTGGTGTATGTGGGCCATTAGTGGAGAAAGAGTTATAGGCCCAATTTTTTGCTAGTCAACAGTTGATGCCCGTACTTACGTGAATACAATTTTGCTCCCCTTTTTTAGAGAATTAACTGACAGGGAGCATGATGTTGCCTTTTTTTCAGCAAGACTCTGCAACAGCTCATACAGCCAATCTTTCGATAAGAACAACTGAAAGTGTGTTTAAGGACAGAATTGTTAGCAGAAATTTGTGGGCCCCTCGGTCCCCTGACCTAACCCCCTGCGATTTCTGGTAACTTAACCCTTTGCGGCGCACAGCGTAGTAAAGCATAGTGAAATGAAAAATGGCCTGCCACGCACAGCGTAGTATAACGTAGTAACCTTGTTCATCGTATCATATAGGTTCTGCTTATGCTGACCCCAGCTTTTAGGAGCTGTGTCAATGTAAACGTTCTCCTATTGCACTGTTACAGCAATAGCAACGTGAAAGAAACTAATACCAAGCTATAAATAACACTTCTTAGAGCTGAGTGCAGTCGTGTAAGTAAGCAGTTTCCTGACGCATTTACAGCTAATTCAGTACCATGGAGGCCATTCCAAGTACATTACGGGCTAGTAAGTGCCGTAGTGATAAGGTTTTGGTAACAGATGAGGAAATACTTGCAGCAGTTTATGAGGAATTAGATCACGAAAGTAGCTCCGACGAATCTTGGTTTGGCGAGTTAGAGGAAGACAGTGATAAGGAACAAAGTGACAAGGAAGGTGCTGAGCAACAGGTAGCAGAACAGGTGGCTAAAATTAATGCAAAGCAAACTAAAACTAAATTAGTACCTGCACAGTGGACCTCCAATTTGACTTTCAATGAGTTAGAATTATTCTCTTCCCCTGTAGGTGTAAATCATTCTATTCCTCCAGGAAGTCCAGAAATAGATTATTTTCAACTTTTTATAGATTCCAGCTTTTGCGGCAAAATTGCAGAGGAAACCAATAGGTATGCAGCTCAGATTCAAGCTAAAAATGCAGATCCAAAATGGGAAGAAACAAATTCAAGGGAGATACAGGCCTATTTAGGTATTTTGATATATATGGGGATGGTGGATTTACCTGAAATTAGGGATTACTTTTTGGGGGATTTTTGCGTTTGTCCAATTGTTGTTGTTGTTGTTTTCTAGTGCCTTGCATCTGGCAATGAAGCCATTAGCATTCGTGCTTTCCAATACTTTTGAACTGTAGTTTCTTCTGATCTTAATGCTTCACAGGTCTTCAAGTGGTCTTCGTTCATTTCTGCTGGATCGTTACACAGAACACATATTGGTGAGGCTGAGATACCTATTCTGTAGAGATGACTTGCCAAGCAGTCATGATTTGTCAATAGTCAGAAGGCTGCAACAGCTGTTTTCCTTGGTCTCTGGGGGATTATATCTGGATTGGAAAGTAGTGTAATCCATTTTTTATCTTTGGCATTTGTTTCTATTTCTTGTAGATATGAATGACAAAAATTTTTTATGATCAAGCGTTTTATTGAGGAATATGAGAAATTGAATTTAGACTTTTGTTTTATTATTGTGCCTTTCTTTGCAAGTGAGTCTGCAGCTTCGTTCCCCATGACTCCACAGTGTGCTGGAATTCATTGGAGATGAACAGTCTTATTAACTTTTTGGAGTTGTGTTAACATTTTGTAGCATTCTCTAATTTTTGTTGACTTCTTTGTAGTATTTGAACATATTCCCTGAATTGCAGCTTTAGAATCTGAAAGAATTACTGCCTTGTTAAATTTATTTAAGGGAAGATTTAATAATTGTCGGAGAGCAATGTATATAGCCTCTATTTCTCCATCATAATTTGTTGTGTCTCTGCCAACAGAATGATAAAAGGAAAAATGTGAACACGTAACTCCAGCTCCAGTAAGGTTTTCCTTGGAGGATCCATCAGTATATATGTGCAGCCATTCTTCTGTGGGATACCTAGTATTGATTGTTTCCAGAGCTAGAAGTTTTTGTATTTCTTTTGGTGTGTCTGATTTACTTATTTCCTCTATTAATTCCAAATTGAAGGTAGGTTGCAATAATTCCAATGGATTTTCTCTTATAAGTAGATTTTCTCTGGTGTTAGGAATGTTCAATTTGGATTTAATCTGTGTTACCTTTTCTAGGAAACTATTATGAGTTTTAAGGATTGAAGGGGGGAGGTTCTCTTCTTTCCATTTAGAGTTTGGCAGTCGTAACATTTTCTCGTGTTGGAGCAATGCTTGTTCTTCTATTTTTGTTGTTATTGATGGGGTCCGTGTTAAGGCAAGCATGGCATCAAGAGGTGTGGATTTAACTGCTCCAGTGATTAGGCGAAGAGCCTGATTTTGTATTTGTTCAAGTTTATTGATGTTAGCATTTGCTGCTGTTATTAAAGCTTCAGAACAGTACAAGAGGTTTGGTTTAATATACATTTTGTATGTTGTGTTAAGGACTCTCCTTGAGCAGCCCCATTTAGCACCAGCTAACCTTTTCAGGATTTGCAATTTCTTTTCAACCTTTTCTGAGATGTTTGTTATATGTTTTTTCCAACTTAGCTTTCTGTCGAAAGTGATGCCTAAGTATTTGGCATCATCAACTGCTTTGAGTGGTTTACCATTATAATTTATGCTAACATTAACTGGTTTGTATTTTAGTGTAAATAATTCATAATTTGTTTTTTCCACATTGATAGTCATGAGGTTTTTGGAGCTCCATTCATGTACTTTGTTTAGGGCTGTTTCTATTCTGTCTTTAATTAATTCAGTTTTTTTTGAAGAGCCTGAAGTCCAAATGACTACATCGTCAGCAAATAAAGCAATTTTGGTTTCTAAAGTTTTTATTATTGATGGAAGGTCATTTATCTATATATATGTTAAAGAGTGTTGTGCTCAGAACAGCACCTTGTGGAAGTCCTCGGTGTGTTTGTTTATATTTGGAAATGTATGTATTATATTTTGTGGCACAAAATCTTTGTGAAATAAACTGAGTTATCCATTTAGGCATGTTACTTTTCACACCTATTGATTGCAACTTCTCAATTAATTTGTTACTCCAGACTGAGTCATATGCTGATTTAAAATCAATGAATACTTCTAAGGTATCCTCCTTTCTATTGAAAGCTTCCTTGATGTCTTGGCTTAGTAGGAGTACATTTTCACTTGTACTATGATTCTGTCTGAAGCCGGTCTGTGAACTATTAATTAAGTTGTAATATTCTAGGAACCAGTTAAGTCTAGATGCCACCATTCTTTCCATCACTTTTGCAATAACACTGGTCAAAGATATTGGTCTGAAACTATTAATATTGTTTGAGGGTTTGTTTTTCTTTAAAATCGGGATGATAATGGCTTTTTTCCAGTCGGAAGGTACAGTCATTCTCCAATACGTGTTATACAGTTTAAGTAGGATTTCTTTTCCTTTCCTGCCAAGGTGTTTAATAAACTCTGGGTGGATCTTGTCAGGTCCAGGAGATTTTTTGTTCTGTAATTGTTCTATTGCTAAATCCAGTTCTGTTTCATTAAAATCCTGAATAAAAATATCATTTTGTATACCTTTTGGCTTACTAGTTTCTCTGATAGTTTTTTGGATAGCCTTATCTTGTTTTTTATACGCTTGGGGTATTCTTTGTGACTGAGCATAAAACTTGTTAAGGGATTCTGCTATTTCCCTATCTGTAGTTAAGCTTTTGTTATTATATTTTAATGGTTCAGTTGTATTTTTTGATAATTTTGTTTTATTAAGGAATTTGTATATTTTATTTCCATCTTTCCTATAGTCCATATGTTCTACAAAATTTGTGAAACTGGCCCTTTTTGCTGTAATTAATTCTTTCTTAAAAATGGCTGCTTTTCTTCTCCAGTTTTGTACATCTTCTGGACACTTGGTTCTTTCGGCTTTGACTCTTGCTATATTTCTTTCGTGTTTTAACTTAGATAAAGATGGAGACCAAAAGTAGCTATATTTCTTTAACTTTCCTTTGGGGATATGTGTTTTGGCTGCTGTCAATAATATTTCACAAATTTTTTTATTCATTTCATCTGTTGACTTGAACTCTGATTCTAACAGTATATTACACTTCCCTTCTATCTCATTTTGGAAACTGGACCAATCTGCTTTTTTAAAATTCCAAGAAGTTTTAACTTTTGGTTTGTTACTTTTATTTATTAGACCTCTTATGGAGTTTATGGTGATTCTGTGGCCTGAACCTGGGTCTTCTATTATTTCTCTTTTTGTATTGTCAATTATGTCAGATGACACCATCAGGTCAGGATTTGTACCCGAACCATTATAATGAAGGTAAGTGGGTGGATCATTTGGATTAAATATTAATTCCATTGTTGACGAGTTTAATAGGTCTTCTATGACTCTTCCTGCTGAATTTATATCTCTGTAGCCCCACCTAGGGGAGTGTGCATTAAAATCACCTATTAAAATACTTTTGGGTTCTATGGGAATAGAATTTAGATCTAGTGTATTGTCTGGAGGATTGTAGATACTGTAAATTCTATAGTGGTAGTTGCTTTTCCATACTTCAATTTTAACTATTTCTGATTTATCTTGTTCTTTCATTGTTTTTTTGATTTGGATAATAGCTTTAATATTTCTTTTAATTCCTGTAAGAATACCACTTGCTATTTGACGAGCCTTTGGAAGTATATGTGTAGTGTACTGATCCATTTCAAAGTATATTTCCTGTTCTTGTGATATATTGGCTTCTTGTACTGTGTAGACATCTATATCTTGGTCTTTTAATATTTTCATTAGCTCTTGTTTTTTAGGCTGGGACATGCCTCCTGCATTCCATTGTAAAATTCTTAAAGTATTGGAATTGTTGTGATGAAATTTGCCTAAAGATGTCCCCACCCGGAGATCCGATTGGGGGACAGTTTTAACTCCGGAATGTTTATCTTTAGGACTCATATTCATGTATGTGGCTTTCATGTAACTGTTTTCTTAACGGGCACCAGTTTTACAATGTGGCAGTTACATCACCCGACTTAAACCCCCATTTTGCAAGGGGGACCACACCTATCGTTGGTCAACGGGTCCATCGGACCTAGCTGGGAGGACTAAATAGATGATATTTAGATCCACCGACCTTCCCCTCATGTGCCTCTGAGGGACGCTGTTGTGCTGTGATAGGCCAGCACATATGTAAATGACATTTCCTCCATTTTAGATGAAACAGTTATACCGCTGTGATTCGGTCCCCAGAGCCTCATCTGTTAAAAGCAGGGTGCACCACGGGCAGGATGAGGATGGGAATTGGGTAGGAGAGGCTATAGGAGGCACATCACTACCCCTTACTACCCCGTTTGTCCAATTGTAAGACAAGCCAATGACCTTGCTCCGCTTTAAAAAGATATCACAATATCTTCACCTGAATGACGAATCTGCAAAACCACAATTTGGGGTAGATTCTTATGATTATCTGTATAGGGCACGACCTGCGTTAGATATAATCAAGAAGTTTTCAAATGTCTACAAACCAAATCGCGAACTCTCTGTTGACGAAGCAATGATCGGTTTCAAAGGGCGCTTCCTTTTGAAACAATACATGCCCGCTAAACCTACAAAGTGGGGGATAAAGGCATGGGGTATTGCACACAGTAAAAGTGGCTATTTACTGACCTGTAAAATCTAGCTAGGGAAAAAAGAGGCGAGAAACAGGGATCTTGTGCTTGGAGAACAGGTGGTTTTAGACATATGTGAGAAATACACGGGATTGTGGCATCACGTCTACTTTGATAATTTTTTTACTTCCACGCGGTTAATGAAATTACTTTTAGAGAAGAAGACATATGCATGTGGTACAACGCGTGCCGGAAGGAAAGACTGGCCAAAACAGTTTTCTAAGCCAAAACAATTAAAACTGAAAAGGGGTGAATCTTGCAAACTGCAATATGAAGGTGTAACTGCAGTAGTTTGGCATGATAACAGGGACATTCTTTTATTATCCACCAATTCCGATCCTAGAACAGATGGAGAGGTACACAGGAAGAGTGGCAGGGGGAGAGAACAAATAAAAATACCTTGTCCTAATGCAGTGATAAATTAAATTACACACATAATATGGCAGGGATTGATCTCGCGGACCAAAGGAAGGAGTGTTACTGTGTCGGCCAGCCTTAAAAAAAATGGTGGAAATACTTGTTCCATTTCAGTGAATGTTGCCATTGTTAATAGTTTTATAATATACAACATTTCAAACAGACCTGCTTCTACAGCGCATGGCAACAGGCTTCTTCACTACAGGCAGAATTTGGTGGGACAGCTAATCGCAAACTTAACGTCCTGCAAGCGAGTGGGATTTCAGCGTAGCCTACCTTCTGCTACCCCTGTGCCCAGTTCTCTTCACACCCTAGTAAAAATTCTAGGCCAGGTGAAATCGTGTGTACAGTGTATCGTGAAGAAAAGAAACACACAATCAGGTCGTGGCATACAGTCACAGTACAAGTGCAAACAGTGTGACATTGCCTTGTGTAGAACTGAGTGTTTCCTCGGTTATCATCAAGCGAGGGAGGTGGAAATTCAAAACTAACATGGGGTGTACATACCAAAACATTAATAAGCATAAGTGTATATAGAACATTTTTATTGTGCAACAGAATAGTGTGAATAACATTTTATGGACCAGCTTAGTATCTTCAATATAATAATGGTAGGGATGTAAACTTTTTAAGGGTGAGTACCATAAAATTTCGCAGAAATTATTTTAATTTATCTTAGCTAACTTTAGGATATTTTAGTCTGGTGTTAATATTCTAAAGTAGCAACATTTAATTTCTTTAATATTGTGGAATATTAAAAATGTGTTACAAAGGGGTGCATGTTTCCCTTCAACGGGGTTGATTTTTTCCGTTATAAACAGTTGAAATAAAACTTATATTGTATCTACTGCAAACCAATATCAAATAAGTTATTAATTAAACACATTATTTCAGCCAGTAAAAGATACTATAATTATGCAAGTATATAGGTCACTTTTAGTTTAATATCTGCAGTAGCAGTTCAGAATTTAAAGGGACACAAGTCTGCTGGGAGAACAACTAGCTAATACTGTATGCGCAGCAAAGGGTTAAAGCATTAAATGTACAAGACATATCCACAAACCCTGGAAGAATTAAAATATCTATCAGGAAAATCTAACTACCGCTGATATGATCATTAGAGTTAAAGTGGAGATATAAATGGAATAATTAAAAAAAACAATATTTTGAGTATGCTATGGCAAAAACGTGAAATCTCTGTTGCATTGGAAAATTTTGATTGGTGTTTGCAAGTCAAACATTAAATTACATTACGAACATTGTTGCAAAGATCACAAACAAGTCACAGGCAGGAAATCTTTAGGTATTTTAAAAGAATATTATGAAACAAATATTTGTCCATAATTGTAACAATGTTTAAATATTCAATGAAGCTTCATAATCAAGTGAAGAAGTGCTTTACAAAATACATTTCTTTTATAAAATCTAAACCCTTAGAAGTCATTGTGTAAAACCAGAATTACAAATTGAGGTTGCAAATTTAAAGACAAAGTAATTCTGAAATTGCAATTACAAAATTATATTGGTTTAGATTTATTTAGATAACTTGATATTGCAACATTTCCGTCTCTCCCTTCATTTGCTGTGCATATTAATGCTATATTTGGCTCAACATATATGTCTGCTCGCAATTCTTTTCTAAACTGAAGGTCGTAAAATCTAAAAGCAGATTGCGATTGACAGATGAAAACCTACATGCTTTGTTGTATGTCAGTACTTGTGAATTAGCATTAGATAAATACGAAACTGCAACACCCCGGATGAAGTAAAGAATGAATTAATGAAAAATACATGTAGAAACCCTTTCAGTTTGTATATATGTATTAAGCCTGTGTAAATTTAAACTTGTGTTAGAGAAGTTCATTTACACTGCCACTGCAGCTTTCAAACTCCCTCTTTTGAACCATGTGCCATGTGCATGGTAGGTTGTGTTTCCTGACGTCACCATTCGTGCAATCGCTATGACCATTTTGCTGACTCCTGACCTACATTTTAAAGACCTATCACTTCAGCTTCACGCATTTCGCTTGTGCTTACAATAAAATGTGTAATGAAACCATTTCTGCTAATGTTTGAAGCTATTAACATGAAAAATAAACTAAGTATTGTGACAAATGACAACTCTAGTATATTTCTCTTTATTTCTTCTAAAGCTGAATCACAATTCACAATTTGTGACCTTGGGACTTCTGTATGTTCTGTTGTATCATAACCTTGACACAAACACCATACCACTGTTGACAGCTTGCTCGGACAACTGTCTAACACTAACACATTCCCTTTGACCGACTTCTCTGTCCATACTGACTTATATAGCCGAGAATAGGGTACCAGTGATTTTTCTGGAAATCTACATTTCATGAAGCTCCTTGCTACAAGACTTACATTTAAAGCTTCTCAAACTGTCTGGAAAGAGAAAGTTGGCAACAGTTTTTAAGTTCCTAACAGCCCCTCTTCAACTATCTGGAAAAGATTCAAAGCAATAAAGGGAAAGGATACAGAAAAATAAATGAATTCAGAAATGAAAATGACAATATAATTATGGACAACCTGGAGAAAGCAGAACTACTAAATCTTATATATTTAAACGAGCAATTCTTGTATATAAATATATATATTTATTCCGCGCAATTTGGAAACGGCTCTAACGATTTCGATCAAATTTTGTATTCAGATAGGGTTTTGCTTTATAAGTACATCTATATAGGTGTAATTCCCAAAAAAACGCAATTTTACATAAAAAATAACATTTTTTATTCCCGCTTCTACATAGCAATTCTTGTATATATATTCCCGGTATTTCAGAAACGGCTCTAAAGATTTGGTTAAATTTTTGTATACATGCATATTATATTCACAGTGTTTTCTCTACTCACTTTTAGGTAACACATTCACATCACTTTCTCTACTCACTCTTCTATAAACAATGTTCCATAAAAAAACGTGATTTTACACACACACACACAAAAAAATTTTAACCCCACTTTTAAAATAGGTCATACCATGTTCTGTATGCTTGAAGTAGAAGTCCTATTACATTCACACTGTTTTCTCCACTCACTTTCAGGGAACCCATTCACATCTCTTTCTCTACTCACTCTTCTACAAATAAGTCATTTATTTTCTGTACGCTTGAAATACAGATACTGCATATTGCATTCACAGTGGTTTCTCTACTTTAGTACTTTTAGGTAACACATTCACATATCTTTCTCTACTCACTCTTCTATAAATAATTTTCCACAAAAAACGTGATTTTATACCAAAAATCATTTTTATCCCCACTTTTAAAAGAAGTCATACTATGTTCTGTATTTTTGAAAAGAAATGCTGCATATTACATTTATAGAGTCTTCTCTACTCACTTTTAGGTAACACATTCACATCTCTTTCTCTACTCACTTTTCTAAAAAGAACTCATACAATTTTCTGTATTTTGAAATAGAAATACTACATATTATATTCATACTGTTTTCTCTACTCACTTTTAGGTAACACATTCACATCTATTTCTCTACTCACTGTTCTATACACAATTTTCAATAAAAACGTGATTTTTCACCAAAAATCATTTTTATCCCCTCCTTTAAAATAAGTCATACCATGTTCTGTATGTTTGAAGTAGGAATGCTATTACATTCACACTGTTTTCTCTGCTTACTTTTGGGTAACACATTCATAACTGTTTCTCTACTCACTCTTCTAGAAGTAAGTTATACAATTTTCTATACGTTTGAAATAGAAATGCTACATATTATATTCATACTGTTTTCTCTACTCACTTTTAGGTAACACATTTTCATCTGTTTCTCTACTCACTCTTCTACAAAAAGGTCATACAATTTCGTGCATGTTTGAAATAAAAATACTACGTATTACATTCAGACTTTTTTCTCTACTTACTTTTGGGTGACACATTCATAACTGTTTCTCTACTCACTCTTCTAGAAAAAAGTCATACAATTTTCTGTATGTTTGAAATAGAAATGCTGCATATTACATTCACAGTGTTTTCTCTACTCACTTTTAGGTAACACATTCACATCTATTTCTCTACTCACTCTTCTATAAATAATTTTCCATAAAAAACGTGATTTTACACCATACATTATTTTTATCCCCACTTTTAATATAAGTCATGCCATATTCTGTATGTTTGAAACATAAATGTTTTTACATTCACACTGTTTTCTCCTCTCACTTTTAGGTAACACATTCACATCTCTTTCTCTGCTCACTCTTCTACAAATAGGTCATACAATTTTCTATAGGTTTGAAATAGAAATGCTGCATATTACATTCACAGTGGTTGCTCGACTTACTTTTAGGTATCACATTCATATCTCTTTCTCTACTCACTCTTCTACAAACAATTCATATATTATAATATTCATATATATAATATACAAATTGAATGTTTGTATATATGTTAATCTCGAAAGGCGTTTAATCAATCACCGCGAAATTCGGCACGTATATGTACTTTTTTCATGGATAAAGTTTTTATGGTAACAATTTTACTACGCAATATATTACTTTCAAATGGTTTTCTACTCACTTTTTTTACGTAGAACATTCGTGTATCCTCTGTTTGCCCTTCAATATACAATTCAATTAATTTACTATGATTTAAATATAAATGCAACTTATTACATTCACACGATTTTCTCTACTAATTCTTCCTTTACGAGATACAATCAGTCTTCTTTCGCTACTCGCCCTTCAACGTACAATTCATACAATTTGCTATATGTATGAAACAGAAATACAAGGTACTACATTCATGCTATTTTCTCTATTCACTTTTGTTTTACGTAGCAATTCACATGTTATTCCTATTGTTTATCCACTTCATGCATACCTACGCCTATACATATCGTATGTTGAAGAGTGAGTAAATTCCAAAACAAGTTGACCGATCGCCATGAAAATTGACAATCTAAGTGTTTTCATGGCGAATGTTTTTATGCAACCGATTTTACCACCCAACGTATTACGCTCAAATGGTTTTTTCTACTGCCTTTTCTTTCACCTAAAACACTACTCCCTCCCCTACAAACAATACATACATTTGTCCATACATTTGAAATATAAGTGCAACATATAACATTCACACGATTTTTCTACTCATTTTTGTTTACTAAACACAATCACATTTCTTTCACTACTTCCGCTTTGACGAACACTAACGAACAATTCATAAAATTTTGTATGTGATTGAAACAGAAATGCGTATTACATTCACAATGCTTTATCAACAAGCTTTTCTTCCATGTAGCATTTGTTATTGTTCAACAGTGCTTTTGCTTAGTGTTGCTCCGGTATTTTAATAAAAAATATAGAAATAGTTAAAGTAAGGTAATCACAGTTGGTGTAAGGAGTGCACTGAAAAGCACGATATGGAACAGTTGATGAAACAAATGTTAGCCAAGATGGACATAATGGGAAATGAAATGAATGCGGCAGTGGAAACAAATATGAAAGTCGAATTGAAAAGTGTAAACTACGGAATGGAAAATATGGAATCAGAAATGGACAAAATAGAAACAAAAATGGAAGCCAAGTTAAAAATGTAAACTCCGGATCGGAAAAGATGAAGGCAGGAATGTCGAATATGAAGATAGAGCTATCGGAGAATACTAACAAGCGACTGGCTGGGGTTAAGGAAGCCATGGAAGAACTCGACGGAAGGATGAGGGACATTGGTCAACGTGTTAACGCTCTGGAGTCAATCGCAGCACCAAAGAAATGAACTCCATAATGGAACAAATGTTCGACAAAAACCTCAAACTGGGTGGATATCTATGGGGGAGGTCTGCGTTCAGCGGTAGACGTTTATCTAAGTAAGTATTTTCTCCCAAAAGAATAACAAGATTTCACAAAAACAGAGGCGAAAAATGCCGAGCGAAGCTCGGTCTCCCAGGTACTTGCCATTATGCTAAAAAATCCAGTAAAACTTCACCATGGCCAACTAAACTTGATAAACAGGAAAAATACCTCACATATAATTCTGAATTGTTCTTCTATCACAAAGATGAAGCTGACATACCTTTCACAGGAGAACATAATTTAGCTTTACCAGACCTACACAATGCAGCCAATGAAAATGATATCCGTAAAGCCATTCTATATGGGAATATACACAACTGGGAGTTAGGAACAGAAACAGAAGTTAGGGAAGCAATTCAGGGAGGAAGAAACAAGAAAGCAGTGGGCTCAGACAGCCTATACACCGAACACCTCAAAGATTCCATCGACTATACGGACGAACTTTGGAAGAACCTGATGAACAAATGTCTACAAACAGGGAAAATCCTGAAAGCTGGGAAACGACACTGAAGATACTTTACAAAGGCAAAGGAGATAGAGCATTCCCGAATTCATTCCAAGGAGTTGCGCTGGAAAATGTCTCCTTCAAAGCATTCATGAAAATACTCAACAAATGGCTACTAGAGGCAGCAGAGGGAAATATCCTGGAATATCAATTTGGATTTATGAAGGGTAGAAGTACACTACAGGCAGTGAAATACTTACTGGACCAGACAGAAGACATACTGAAAGATCCAAGAGGGAAATACTATGCTGTATTCGTATATCTCAAGAAAGAATGATACAGTAAATAGAGAAAAACTGATCAAGAAATTGAAAAGAATGACCACCGACAGAGACCCATTAGTGAGAGTAATCAAGGCATGCCTCCAGCGAAATGTGATACATATAAATAACAATGTCGAAATCTAAGAGAAAATCATACAAAAGGATGGAGTTCTCCATGCAGACCCTATGAGCCCAATGCTGTTTAACATCTATACAGCCGACTTGATGAACATAGTAGAAGGCTCTAAAGCAGATCTGATTCTTTATGCAGATGACATGGTGATAGGACCAGCAACGAAAGAGGAAATATAGAAGGTGCTCCAAAGATAAGAAAACTGGACAAAAGAAAACAAGCTAAATGTAAATCAAGAGAAGACAGTGTAAATGACATTCAGGAAGGCAGGAAGAGCAACACTCAAAGACAGCAATGAACCACAATAAACAGTAAAGAAATTTAAATAACTGGGAATTATACTACCGACAACAGGAACATCTTTCAGCATGCACATTCAGGAAAGAGCAGCAGCAGCAGCAACAGCTATCAAAGCTTCATACAATATCCCGAATGCTACAAACCTATTGACATTCAAAACAGCAGTGGCTCCTGTGATAACGTATGGAATAGATATATGGGAACACCTCAACTTAATGAAAACAGAGAAAATAAAGACAGTGCACATGAAGCGCATACTATACTAGGTGCTGGAAAAACTGCCTCATCCAGACTGGTATATGAGCTCATGAGACAGACATATTCCATAGAAGACCAGAAGGAGGAAATACATTGTATTCTATACTACATCAACAATGCTGGGCAATGACTGGGCCAGAGAATATATGAGTTAAAAGTTTTTACTAAAAATTGGTTCCTGAGTGATCAGCTGCGTCAAATTTATAAAACTCGAGCATTCAGCCATTTGACACTATATGGCCTTCATCAGGAACTAATGCCAGGTTAAAAAAAAACATGCTGTTATATATACACCAACAAGATGGGTGGAGTCAGGCAGGTCTTGGCCAACGAGCATGGAGAGCCCAATGATTGGGCTGCTTGCTTAAGGTGGGGTGGACCTCCTTTTTTTGTAGTGTTTAACACCTGCTTTCACTACTACGGCACCGCAGGCAGTGACAGTGATGATATATGGAATGAAGATGGAGCACTGGTGGAATGAGATGGCAGGGGAAACTGGAGAATCCAGAGAAAACCCACCCCAGCGCCACTTTGTCCACCATGAATCCCACATGTGGCTGCCTGGGATCGAACCCAGGCCGCTTTGGTGAGAAGCGAATAGTCTAACCACTCGGCTACAGGGCCACCTTAAGCAAGCGGCCCAATCACTGGGCACTCCATGCTCATTGGCCAAGACCTGCCTGGCTCCACCCATCTTGTTGATGTATATATATCAGTATGTTTTTTTACCCTGGCATTAGTTCCTGATGAAGGCCATGGAGTGTCAAATGGCCGAAAACTTGACCTTTATAAATTTAACGTGGCTGATCACCTGAGAAGCAATTATTGGACCAGAGAATGCAGGAACCAGAGATATGTGACAACACTGGCAATACATGGTTTTCACCATAAAATATGCAGGAATAACAATACCATGAACCGGAAAAAAGACTGAGTGCACTGCACGGACAAAGGTGCAAGAAATATCACATTATAGTGTACCAAAAGAACAAAATCAGTAACTGTCTACAGCAAAAACTAACATAGTATCTCATGTATCTTTTATATTAATGCTCACCTTCAATGCACCTTTCTCATTATTATTAAAATAATGCCATGCTACAAAATGCCTTTTAAGAGCTAAATACAGCCCTACTTCAGCACTTAAATAATATCTGGGAAACCGGTATATTTCCGGATCCCTGGAAAACAACCATTATAATACCAATACTTAAACCCTAAAAGAAAAAACAAGAATGGTTCAGAGGAGACTATCATGGAGACCTGAAAAGCACAATCTTCTAAAGGTAGGCTCACACCTGGACATGCAGAGGCGAAGCGTGGCAGGCCAAAAATATATCTTTTCCTTGTTAATAAATGGAACGGCTCTCTCCTAAATGAGACACGGAAAATTTCAGGCTTCCATAAGCTTCTGCTCGCAGAGAATATTTCTTCTTCCTCCTCCTCCATGGGCAGGGTTTCACTATCGGTATCAATCGTGTCACTGTCGGAAGTCTTCATGCTAATCAAGGTCATCTCTATTTCTGTGACATCTGTATTGAGTAGTAGTAAATCATTCATAGCGCTTTTATACCTTAATCTGCAGCAATGGATAAGGAAAAGCTTATCACTTTGGTTCAACAATATACCTTTTTGTTTGATAAATGCGACAAATTATACAGTAATAACAATGCAAGGGATAATGCTTGGGAACAAATAGCTGCAGAAATTGGAAATGTTTCAGGTAAATGAATATAAAACCTATAATTTAAGGAAGAGCTGTTTGGAATTACGACATATTTGATGTTATATTGCGCATTCCTATTAAATAGTAATACAAGAAAAATGTATAATCATAGCAGAACAGTCTCACTTGGTAGGGTTTGTGCAGCGACTTGGTCATACACACGTGTGAAAATTGTTAGACTCAAGTGCATTTCTTATGGTAAAATGGATGCGAGATCTGAACTTGAAAATACATAGTTTACAATTCTCTAAAGTGAAGTAAAACCCTTTATGTGATTATGCATCCACTGCTTGTCACTGAAAATACTTATTTTCCTCCATTAATAATGGTGATGATGATGATGATGATGATGATGATGATGATGATGATGATGATGATGATGATGATGATGATGATGATGATAATGAGTGAGTGAGAGTGAGTTGGGTTTAAGGGCCCGTCGACAACTAGGTCATTAGGGCCCGTCATGATAATGATGTTAATAATGATAATAATAATGATAATAATAATAATAATAATAATAATAATAATTAATAATAATAATAATAATAATAATAATAATAATAATAATAATAATAATAATAATAATAATAATAATAATAATAATAATAATAATAATAATAATAATAATAATAATAATAATAATAATAATAATAATAATAATAATAATAATAATAATAATAATAATAATAATAACAACAACCATCGCTAGCACAACAGCCCTTCATGGGCCAAGGCTTACCTCCCGGCCAGTGTGTTCCCCATCTCTGCCCACTACAGGTGCCATGAGTGGGGTGCAGCACTGGAGAGTCGGATGTGATCAGCACTCCCAATCCCTCCCAGCCAGTTATGCCCCTTGGGACCTAACAAGGCTGAGTGCACCCCATGCCAGACCTCCCAGTGGGGAAAACATCCCCATGTGGTGCCAGGATTGAACCTGTGTCCTCTGCGCCAGAGGTAAGTGGACTACCACTACGCTATGGAGGTGATCAATAATAATAAATGGTGGTGGTGGTGGTGGCAGTGGTGATGGTGGCGGTGGCGGCGGCAGTGGTGGTAAGCACAAAATATTTTGTGAGGGAAACAATAGTTAACCTTTGCAACAATAACACATACATATTTGAATTTGGAAAATGGCCGTGTAAAATTTATTGTAGTTTAACATGAAATTATGGATTGTAATGCAGTAATAGTACTCTGCAATGGGGCATGTAGTTGATACCAATAAAGAGAGCATGCACGCACGCACGCACGCGCACGCACACGCACACGCACACGCACACACACACACACACACACTATAGTATATTAATTTCTATTACACTGGGTGACATCCTCAATGAATTATGCTATCTTGCCAGTGAACCTTACCAACACTGCTGAAGTAGTCTTTAAAAGGATCCCTGATTTCCATAGAATCTGATGCAGCATTTTCTCCCACGTTTACTAGTGGTTGACAAGCACCACTATTTGCACCACCTGTTGGCTCATCAGGAAATGAAATTACATCTTCCAAAAAGTTATGAATAACACATGTTGCTACCATGGTAGTTTTAACACGTTCGGGTGTCATTTGCAATCGTCTCTGATACAGCCTAAACTTTTGAGTAATGATGCCGAATGAATTTTCAACAACATTAAGTGCTCGACTTAGTCGATAATTAAACACACGTTTCTCATAACTGTTCTGCAGCTGAGTCATACCATGTCAAATTGCACAAAATTTGACCTTAATGTCTCCGATTTCATTAATATTAAATTTACGTGTTCTGTGAATGAAAAAATGATACCCCTATTCTTTTGTTTGTCTGTAAATTAATTATTTTGGTAAATATAAAGCATTAAATTTTTGCATATTTCGCACACACCATTCTACATAAACATATCTCTGGTAATATTTTTCAGATAAATATGATCTGTAGCTCATTTTGAACATTGAAATGTGTACTTTGTTTATACATTAAACAAAAAACAATTAATTTAATTTAAAAGGTGAGTCAATTAATAACACTAAACAACACTTACGACATAATTTTCCGGAACACGTTTTGAAGGTTAACTTTCTTCCATTATCAACCAGACAATAACTGGGTTTCCATGGTGTATCATGGTACGGATGGCGATGCTTCTTCTGATGTTTCTTCTGGTAACGGTTCAATGAACTTGCTGAAAATATCTCTCTGAGGAATGTCGAAATTAAATACTCAGTTTCTATTTTTTTAAATGAAGATTTGTTCCCATGTGGACAGTTCTTGTTTTCCGGTTATGTGTTTGAGAAGTTTCGGTTCTAGATTTATGTCATGATTTTTTGTCCAAAAGTGAAACGCAACTGCTGATTTTTCTAATTATTTACTCTTGATGTTCCTAACGTGTTCCTTGTATCTAATTTCTAAATTCCTTTTGGTTTTTCCTATGTATATTTCATTACAATCACTGCATTCAATTTGGTATATGCCAGATTTTTTGTTAGGTGGAATAGCATCTTTGATGTTTGAAAGTAGCATGTTTTTTATGGAGTAATGGTTTACTGGTGCTAGCTGAATGTTGTATTCCTTGAGCACTTTTTTAAATTTATCAAAGGCCCATGGATGATATGTGAATTATTTTTTTAATGTCATCCGCACCATGAAACACCATGGAAAGCCAGTTATTGTCCGGTTGATAATGAAGGAAAGTTAACCTTCAAAACGCGTTCCGGAAAATTATGTTGTAAGTGTTGTTTAGTGTTATTAATTAACTCACCTTTTAAATTAAATTACAACAACCTGTCTTCAAACTTCTATTAAAGGAAGATAAAAAACAATTAGTTTGAAATTTCCTATTTTTACAAGGCCATTAACATTACAAACATCATTAACAATACTTACTGTTAACTAAAAATTTCCGGGAAAATTTTTAAAATGAAGCTTGATGATGCCGTGTAATCCTAGAAAAAGTTCAGATTGGAATTCCAAATACATGCAGAGAAATTAAACAACTTACCAAGCCATGCAGACTGGAGTAACGCTGCTTTCACGGCCAGAAAGTATACACACCGCGTGCAGCTGATTGCGTGTCATTGCATGTCATTTGATTGCGTGCACTTCCGTCAAGGTCAAACTGGTAGCATAAACACTGAAATGGATCATTCCACTTCAAATCGAACACTTCTGAAACTTGACATACTATTTTCTCCAATTTTTTTAATCTTATTAATAGATGAGATTAAATAACCTGTATGTTTTCTTTTTGGTGTGACACGCTTATTTTGTGCTTTATTAATATTATTTTTACGGTATATTTGCATACTGTATTATATAAAAATCATTACACCGAATATTATTTGAATTTTAGAATTTTTGTGGTTGCAGCAGTCTAAAGTAAAAAAAAAATTGCAGTTTTGCATACCATTGTTTTAGGTTCACTCTAAATATAAAATAGGCCCCTTTAGGGGATAGTATTTTTTTAATATATTTTAATTACTAAACGCTGAATGAAATAAGGAAACCTTATGTAAGGTCTAAAAGTTTTCTGGGCTTGGGGCCCAGGGTTGCTAAAATTTCCCTTTCTTTGGCCACTTGTTTGGATATTCGTATGATGTGAGTTGAGACATCAAAATGTTTCATTTGATTGTACGACCAGCTGTCAAAAATCGTCAGTATTTGTATTTTAAGATTTTTGTCATCCGTTTCATGGAAAGAATCTGTTAATTTTTGTATTATTTCACAATTATTTGAAGTTTCATATGAAGCAGAGTCTGTAGTATGAAATATTTTCTGCTTCATTGTCTGTGATATTTTCTGCAACTTCTCTCTAGGGTAGCGTTTTTGCGACAGTTTTCTTTTCCTTTTTGGAAATCCGCCTATTGCAGCCAAACTGTCGTTCAATTTACCTGTTACATCTGTTTCGACCATACTCACTGTGTCACTAGAGGATGAGGAGGAGCTATCACTATCATGTTCTTCTACCAAACTTTCACTAGCACTAGACACACATAACTCAGTGGTGGTTTGTTCCTTTTGAAGTGTTGAAATTTCATGCAGCAATTATCACAAACTTTCAAATTGAGAGATAAGTTTAAGTCTTCTAATTTAAGTTTAATCAGCATTGCTGACGTCACTGGTCTCAGCTTTTTATTATGAACTCTGTGATTAATTTGAATAGGTTAAAACAGTAGCCGTAACTCCATTGCACCATATCAGCCATGGTTATGGTGCTGTGTTTTTTAAAGGAATTATACTTTGCGTTGAGCTATGAGATTCTTTTCTTTCTCTCAGGGCGTGGTACTCGGTGAAATAAATGAGCACTCGATGTAACTTCACTATATCACTTTATTTATACTTTTCTTGTCCCAAACTACACTTGTTATAATTGAATTGACTTTCGTTGCACCTATTTGTATTTTCTTGACAGTCTTTTCAGTTTATTAAGTCTTTTAGACCCATGTCTACATGCATTACAAAAACGTGTCTTCTCTTTTCAAACTCAGAGATGCTACTGACAAAAATTGGTGCCTCTTTACATAATGCTCTTGTGCATTCATGCGCGTATGCGCTCATTTTTGCCCGAATTACACTTTGAGATTCTCCTACGCTAAACAGTTCCTGTAATGTTAGGGAAGCAATCTTTATCTATTCTCCCTTCACTTTTAACATTAAATATATATGCTTCTTATATTTATACATATTAAATTTAAACATGAAACTTAACATTTATGACGTTTTTAAACAATTCTGTTTTTCTTAACAATTGATAAAATAGTAATACATTTTCATTACTCAACTAATCCTTAGCAACATGAAAAATAAATTACATTTGCCATAAATATTTACATAAATGCTTTCCTATTGGGGTCTAACCATATATTCTGTTTCAGTTATATACAAGCACAATCAACACCACAGCTCATACTAAAGCTCAACTAGCAATAAAATTATATTATGCAAACAATAAACACCGGATGTACAATGACACCTTGCCCACGTGTTCACAGCACTTTCCTCAATCGATCCAAGTGACTCACAACACACACGTCATTAGTAAACTATTTATATCACATCTTATTTGAATCCCATTCTGAAACCAGCGTAGTTCAATGCACAATATTTCTGACTATAATTATATTTTTTCAGTATTTTAAAAGTGTTTAGTAATTAAATATATATTTTAAAATCATTACCCCCTAAACGGAGCCTATTTTATATTTTGAGTGAACCTAAAACAATGGCATGCAACACTGCAATTGTTTTTTACTTTAGACTGCTGCAATCACAAAAATTCTAAAATTCAAATAATATTCGGTATGATGATTTTTATATAATACAGTAGGCGAATATACCGTAAAAATAATATTAATAAAGTGCAAAATAAGCGTGTCACACCAAAAAGAAAACATAGAGGTTATTTAATCTCATCTATTGATAAGATTAAAAAAAATTGGACAAAATAGTATGTCAAGTTTCAGAAGTGTTCGATTTGACGTAGAATGACCCATTTCAGTGTTTATGCTAACAGTTTGACCTTTATGGAAGTGCAACACTTGACACGCAATCAGCTGCAGGCGGTGTGTATACCTTCTGGCCGTGAAATCAGTGTTACTCCAGTCTGCATGGCTTGGTAAGTTATTTAATTTCTCTGCATGTATTTGGAATTCCAATCTGAACTTTTTCTAGGATTACATGGCATTATCAAGGTTTGTTTTAAAAATTTTCCCAGAAATTTTTAGTTAACGGTAAGTATTGTTAATGATATTTGTAATGTTAATGGCCTTGTAAAAATAGGAAATATCAAACTAATTGTTTTTTGTTTAACGTATAAATAAAGTACACATTTCAATGTTCAAAATGAGCTACAGATCATATTTATCTGAAAAATAATACCAGAGATATTTATGTTTATGTAGAATGGTGTGCACAAAATATCCGAAAATTTAATGCTTTTTATTTACCAAAATAATTTACAGACAAACAAAAGAATAGAGGTATCATTTTTTCATTCACAGAACACGTAAATTTAATATTAATGAAATTGGAGACATGAAGGTCAAATTTTGTGCGATTTGACATGGAATGACTCAGCTGTGCTTTTGCATAGGAACGTAGTAAATAATGGTGCAAGGGAAATGCTTCATTAATGTCATTCTGGCAGGTTGTCACAGTAGCTTAATGGTTAGAGCACCCACCTGTAAGCGGAGGGTCTGTGGTTCAAATCCCAGCTGTGGCATTGAATTTTTCAGTTCCAATTCTACCTCTCAAACACTGCCCACACACAGCTTGTGAGCTTAAAAACACCAACAGTAAGTTTGTTGGCATAAATAAATAATAATTACCATCTGGAGGTTATTTAATCCTGGGACATAAAGTACTTACAATAGTAAGTCACCATTGGGGTAATTGTCTCTGATGTGAGACTGCCTTTGTGGTTTACCGGGAGAAATACGAATTGGTTTGAGAATTCAATGTCATTCTGGCAGGTTGTCACAGTAGCTTAGTGGTTAGAGCACCCGCCTGGTAAGTGGAGGGTCTGCAGTTCAAATCCCAGCTGCGGCAGTGAATTTTTCAGTTCCAATTCTACCTCTCAAACATTGCCCACAGATGGCTTATGTGTTTAAAAACACCAACAGTAAGTTTGTAAGCATAAATAATAATTGCCCAGCAATCTATTTATAGACTACTACAGATATTGTGTTTTATTTAAGTTTACATGAATTCTCAAGAGTTATTTTGGCCATGTATGTCATCATTGATATCTGATTATGTGAACACCTCTTAAAAACTAGGATATTTTGTAGTTTATTAATTTACAATGATAAGGTGAAAATTACTGCAGTGCCTGTGAAAGCATATTATTGTTTTTTCCTTGTTACGATTCCCTCCCAACTTCCTGGAATACAATAAACTGTCCATAAAGGTTTGTATTATTGCATCACACATAGAACATGCCACTGTAAGCAATTCTAATGCTGAAAATATGATCCTAAAGCCAAGCGATCTATTTATATACAGCTGGACACAAGTGTTATCTCATGTCAGCAAAGGAAACTCTTACTTGACGCAATGCTAGCAAGATTGTTGCTGCTGTGATAGCATACAAACATCTGCCACGTGTGTTGCTTGTTGGCTACAGTTTTTCTATTTGAAACAGAGTGAATTAGTATTCTATATTGTGTTCTTTGAAGCAACGATAACATGTAAGCACATAGATTCCTAAAGTGCACATGTCTTGTAGCTATTATTTTTGGGGATAAGTTTGCAATTCTGTGCTAACAAAAATGCAAAAAATAATGTGTAAGTCCGCTGGTTATTTCCTTTTTGCTTTTCATTATTTTTAGATTACATTCAAAGATGTGACGTGTAATAATTATGACAATCATAACTCAAAGGAATTAAGGCTGGTTACTATAAGTGACAGTAACTTTTCCAATGAAATTCATGATGCGTGTGATAAAATTGATGTGATTCTTCCTCCTGATCCAGACAGTCTAACTGATGAAGATGAAAGTACTACAGGTATAGTAAATGTGACTGATGTTCCCGGCCCAATTGAAGTACATTTCACTGCCTCTGACAAGAGTGACATACAGGAAACTAATGACTCTAGGTTTGAAAAGTCAACCAAAAAAAGAAAAGTTTGAGACCGACCATCTTAATACAAAAAATGTGCTTCCAAGTACACTCTATCACAATGTTTTGAGCATTACCACAGTTGATAATAAGCTTTTACCACACCAAATGTTTCAGTTAATTAGTGGTTTGGCTTTAAATGATCTGTGATTGCTTTAAGAAATAAAGTTTTGATCATAAAATCCATGAACTTGATGGAAATGTATTCGCTCATCATTACGGTACTGTTAATGGCTGGTGGTCTAATTATAGACTGGGTGATTTTGGGAAACTGGGTGAATAAAAAGGCAAACAAAATATATGGTTGACATACTGTATGCTAAACCAATACATGTTTTTCTTAATATTTGAAAAAAAAAAAAAAAATAAATAAATAAGTTGGGTGTTAATGGGTTAAGCATAATGTCTTATTCAACATTTTTACTTTCCCTACTACATATAGCAAGTAGGGAAAGTATTGTATTGTACTAAAAAGTTTGATATTAATACTTTGCTTGAAAAGCATGTTTTAAGGTCCCCTGAATCTGTAAAAGATATTTTATAACAGGGTCAGCACATGTATGTGTGTGTCTATGAAAAACATAACTCAAAAATGAAAAGCACACAATTTATCAAATAATTTTTTTCTTGGAAGCAACCATTTTTGAGGTATTCCTCATTAGTGGCTAGATTTTTCAAAAAAAGAAAAAAGCCTTATTCTTTTCTCAAATAGATCATTGATTTTTTATTTGCAGGCCATGCAAAGAGAATACAGTGTCAAAGCCATCACATGGTGACCAGCTCTTAAAAAGATTTGACTGTCGTTTAACCCTATTGTATTCTCCTATTCCGAATGTATCTATATGAAAATATATAACATAATTTCTTCAAATGCTTATATCAAATCACATTTAACAGAAGAACAAACGTTTTTAATAGTTTGTATGAGAGTTGGTGGAGAAAGTCTTGTCAGTGTACACATCACATTTTTTTTTAAGTATTACAACTGTCATTTAACTCCTAAATTTAATATTGCCAAACATCAAATGTCCTGAAAGCCTGCCAAACTGCACAAAAGATTCCCTATGGCGCAGAAAAGCTTTTCCATAAAATGGATCCTAATGGAGGAAGCAGTGGATTGGCAGAGTAAGCAACACAAAAGCAAACACAAGAGATTACTTACTTCCTCTACTGCAGCTCTATCGACTTCTCCAGTGGCATCCACTACAGCTTTCGGTGTATCCTTCTCAGTGGCTTTAGCAAACACTCCCACAGTAGGTAGCGATGAATCTACAATTCCTATTGCTTCATAGCCTACATCAGGTCCCAAGTCTGACCAGAACATTGATTGATGTAAGTATGGTTTACCTGCAAAATAAATGCAATGTTCTTATTACATAAAGAGCTCATCCCAGTTAGGCATAACTGTTAGACAGAAACTCTCACTTGTAAGCTGATCAGTGTATTATTATCCTAAATGGTCTCTGAGCTTGGAGTAATACTAGCTTCTGTAGCAAATAACATGTGCATTACTTTCTCTATGCAATTTGTGCTTGGGCATGTTTTGTATGGTTAGACTTTAGGAATACATTACATCACTTCTGAATGTGTTTTTAAGTATTCATAACAGTCACATAATTTTCCATTGCTCCTAACCTAAGGCACATTTTTAAAATATAGCATTCCTGTCATATTTTTCTATAATATGTATATTTTAGTGTAACAATGATTTTTAAACTTTTTTTTTTGGGGGGGGGGGGGGAGTGGGCAATCTTCATATAGAACATTTATTTTGAAACAGAAATCATTGCATATTTCTGTTTCCAGAGGGCACAGTATTTGGCACCACTGCTGTTTCTGATAATCCGCTCTCACAGATGTATACATGCGTAAGTCAGAATTTAACATATTACATGTTAGAATTATTTCTGCATATCCAAACCTTGCAAAATACTCAGAAGAAAAACAAAAATTTCAGTTTTGAGAAACGAAGGAGCTTGAATTAATTGCACAAACTGGAGAATCTCCCTCTGGAATTCTACAACCACAACAAATAAAAGTTAATCTGCACATCCCCACGACAGTATAGGAAGGTATCTTTCAAAGGTATTCCAAAGGTTCCAAATGACTAGCAAGCAGGCACCAGTCACAACATAAGAGGAAATTACACATCTTACAATGTTGTTGTTAGCTAATGCTGGATTTCTGACAGTGAAGTCATTAATCCTCTTGCTCTCCAATATTTTTCACTGATGGATGGGGCACTAGAAGTACCCGGGCATATTTGAAGGCGGTCTCAGTCCATTTCCTCTTGCAGATCACATACAGGACAGAGTGGTGAAGTATATGTCCCAATTCTGTTTAAATGTTTTGCAGACAATCATGTCCTGTAATCAACCTGAAGGTTGCAACTGCTGTTTTTCGAGGCTACTCAGGAATTACTGTTTGAATGTTTGGTAGTTCCCATCTTTTATTCTTTGATTTTTCATCATAATATTTTGCAATAATTTTTTTAAATTCAGAGTTGACTAATCTTTTAGCTCCATAAAATGGTAGATTAACTTGGTGCGGTTTTTGTAATTATTATTATCGTTGTGTCTTTGTGCTTTGAGATCTTTGTGGTCTCAGGGCTTGGTAACGGATGGAATGAAAAATCACACAATGTTTCTTCACCACAATGTATTATTTTATTAACACTTCATCGATACTTTACATTAAATAATTCCTCTCAGCACCATTCTAAATGATTTAAAACGCTTCCACCTTCTCATTTAGTGGAACCAATGCTTGATGAAAGTCTGGTGAAAATTCTATGTTCACACTACCGAAATATGTCCTTTCACTTCGGTTACACACACGTGAGTGGACAGTTTATGGCATCACCTGACGCGACACCGCCTTTTTCATATACATCCGCATATGCGTCCATCAAATAGTTCTTTCTTGTTAGGGAAGCGATCCCTAATCATCCTCCCCTACTTTTATTATGGAACACATATAATTCTAATATTTATACATATATATTAAAATCAAATATGGAAAGATTTATGACGTCTTTGGCAAACTTAGTTGTTCGTAACAATGAACATTTTTAACACGTTTTCGTCATTTGATCAAATCATACCAACATCAAAAAACAAATTACACTTTTAACAAACATTCACATGAACGATTTTCTTTTGGGGTCTTCTAATATTCTGTCAAACTATAGATTTTTGTACACTGCTGGTACACTTTTTTGCAAGAAAATCAGCTTTCTCATTACCACTCAGTCCAACAACATAACTTACAATGAAAACTATGGAACACGTTCCAAGGATGTAAACATTGCAAACCACCAAGGTATTAAAGGAATCACTTATGACCATAGAGATCCGCACATTGCTATTTAATGAATGAATGTGTGGCAGTATATATATATATAAAATCTCAAAATATTGTCTCATTTATCTTATATATTTAAATATGCAATTCTTGTACATACCAGGTGAGTCAGCTGCCCCTTATTCTCGAGTTTTATGGAATCCACATTTTTTACCCCAACATGAAAACATCGACCCCATTACTAGGTTCTACCCGCGTATTTAACATGGAGGTTAAACACTCGATGAAATTAGTACTAATATAGATGTTATCACATCGCTTTTCAATATATTCGTAATTAGACAGCTGACGTTTGCACTTCTGCAAATGTTCACTGGAACCAGCGAATATTACATGTTAAACGGAATGTTTACCTTACATGTTACTAGGTAGCTAAGTTGGAACGAGCGCAAGACTCCGAAGTAATCTGTCTGTTGTGAAGGTGGTTCGAATCACCTGCATGTACTTATTTTTTTTTACCGTGCAATCCTCACAATTTACAAACTATTATTCCGAAAACTGTTATTATATTCATTTTTATTGTTTTATTTATGTTTTATGACATTGTTTAATGTTTCTTTATTGGTAAACTACAATTATGTAGTTGTTTAAACACACCTATAGGTAGGTGCAATTGAAATAAGGATCATTCATACACATTTGAACACAAAAAGCAAGGAAATTACATTGTCAGAGTTTGACATGGAAGTTAAACTCAATTTTGCACACAATGAATTATTGTGCTATTAAAAATGCGGACAACCAAAAACGATTTAAATTATAATGTCCTAAACCCTCAGAGACTTCATAATTAGATTATTGAGAATTCGGTTTCCAAGTTTTGATGAACATAAAAAAAATATTTACAATGCTGAGACTTGAACTTGTGTCATTGGGTCTTAGCGCAGAGGTCCCGTCACAATCCTATTCAGCTATTTTGAGACTTAACTGAAAGCACACACCGCGTTCTATAGTAGGACTTGCATGACTTGCATGCCTGGCACTATGCCATTGCCACCTTGCGAGTTTACAGGCTTGATTTAGCCTTTTAAGACAGTTTTAATCATTTGCTGGGCATTTTAATATTATTACTTAAATGGCAAAAGCTGTTATGCATATTAATTGAGATGTACGAGGCCTAGTTTCACGCAAAAATGTAAATAAACTGTTGTTTAATATGTCCGTTTTGACTGTAAGGGTCCATGACGGATGAGGCATGTGTAAATTTTTCCTGATTTTTAGCAGCCAACCCCTGTTCTAAGTACAAGAATCTGCCATTTTCTTTTTAGCTGACGTTGTTAGTGTACTCATATGATAGGTCCATTTTTTCCGAGGCGTTTACTGAATTACATTGCTATGTATACTCTAATAAAAAGTTTGTAAAATCGCCCGGAAACCGGAATTCGCTCTCAGTAAATGAGTCCTATGTTTTTGAGGTGAACTTTAGCAAGGAGTACGTTCTGTCCCTTAAAGCACTGTTGCTCTCAATTTTGCGCATTCCTCTCTTTAAGAACGTCAAGCAATACATTTTAGTAAGCACAAAACTGGACTAAGGCGCACATGCCGTTAGATGGGTGGCCTACCTTCCAAAAAAATAAGGCGCGGCTGACTCACCTGGTATATATTCCACACAACTTGGAAACGGCTCTAACGATTTCAATCAAATTTTGTATTCAGATAGGGGTTTACTTTTTAAGTTTATCTATATAGGTGTAATTCCTGAAAAAACACAATTTTACGCGTAACAGTCACAATCAGTCAAAACCTTATTTTGGCCATTGTTTCTCTGTTAATGGGCCAATTTCAACAAACAAGCCAGGATATTAAAGGCCTCATCAAGAGATTTCAGAAAACCTAAAGTAAGTTGACTTAGCTATCTTAGTCTATGTGTAACAGTCACAATTAGTCTAAACCTTATTTGAGCTATAATTTCTCTGTTAATCGATTTCAGCAAACAAGCTAGTGTTTTAAAGTCCTCTTCCAGGGTTATCAGAATACAGTAAGAAAGTTGGCTTAGCTATATTAGTTTATGTGTTACAGCTCATCCTGTCCATATGTTTGAAATAGAAATAAAACATGTTACATTTTACGACTGAAATGATGGTGCTTATGAAATATTTATATGTATTTCTATAACTCTTGTATCTCGAAAATGACAACAATTGCGACAATAATTTTTATTTAGTTAACGTTTTGCTTTTCAAATTTGTCTCAATAAGTATCTTCTTCCAAAAAACAAGATTTCACAAAAAGGGGGGAAAAAAGCTCAGCGAAGCTCGGTCACCCAAGTAAAAAACCAATAATGTCTATCGATACTTATTGATCTTTACTGTTTATATATAATTGATATGTTCAAATATATAATATGCAGACCTTCAATGAGAATAATTTTAATATTCATCTACTACAAAGAAAGAACCAATGTAAACCTTATCCAGCTACACTTAATCAAGTATTTATTTTCATACAACTGATCATGTGTATAACCTTTTTATCAATCCAATATTATCGTACAATTGATCATGTATATATTCTTTTTATGAGTTTGTAATACTGATGGCTATGAGTAAGTGGCCAGGGCCAGTCTCAGTTATCCAGCCTAAGACTTTGTAATTACTTAGTACTTGATAAATCTATTACTATAATTAGTATTACTTTCGTACCTGCTCCAGTCATATTTTCACCAGCAAGACGTCCAGATACTACTGCATGATCATGATGTTCTACACGCCGTCGTCCAAGCTTAACATCGTAAAAGCATGTACAGTCTCCTGCCTAAAAGGATGATAATAATAATAATAATAATAATAATAATAATAATAATAATAATAATAATAATAATAATAATAATAATGATGATGATGATGATGATAAATCAAACATTCACAGTTTACATCTACCGATTCAAATACTGAATCTTTAGCCCACTCATGATTCTTGTTCCAAACATGCACAATTATAATAACCAATGTCTACTAAAATACGCGAAAATGGATTTGTTAGTAAGCACATACAATGTATATCACAATTCAACAGGACTGATGCTGGCATTATGGATCTTAATGAACACACATAACCTGATGCGTTTTCTGCTCACAGCTGCTCTGCATGGACCTGAATTTCTGGGTATGCAAGGGTATTTTCACATAAAAGCCAGAACTCTCATTGAAACACTTTTATTCTCAATCAAAACAATGCTTGAGATTTGTCGATCGCTATAGAAATGGTGCGTCGTTATTGTGTCTTTACTAAGACTGAAGATTGTTACTGTAAAATGTAATGTGTCCTCACACTCGAGGATCCGGAATTCAAGTCCTGTGACTGACCTGCTCGATCGGGGATCTGGGCGACAAGTGCTCGACTGACCTGACCACTCAGGGATCTGGGTGACAAGTCACCTTCCAACTTCTCCTCAAATTCCCCTTAATGCCTTTCACTTCTTAATTATCTCTATGCTGGCAACAAGTTTTGTCGAAGCGTACGTGACCATCCCTTGTTTTCCTGTTCACCACACCTGCACTAAGTGATTTCCAGGAAAACTGGCCTTACAAGGTTTCAGGCTGATTACCTGGAACTTGCCACTAATGACTTGTCTGTACCATTATATGTCCCTTCTGACAATTTTAATATTTCCCAGTTATTTAATTCTGCCATGTGAAGCAGTAATTATGGCGTTCACAATTTCGGCTTCAAACATGAATTTCTTAATACAGGATGTCCATAAATGATCACCCTGTTAACGTAACATGCTGTAGCTCTTCAAGGAACACTTCTAATAAAATGAAATTGTATACCAGTGTATACACACTTAAAATGCTAAATGCACAATAAATTGTTTAAACAATATAAACGTGTTATAAATTGGTGTAATCAGGGTAATCATTTACAGACACCCTTTACATATTGTGGCATACCTAAGGTTATTTAGAATGTTTAGTAGCATATTTTGGTTTTGTCTTAATGCTAGGATGGCTAACATATTGGGTAAGGTTGACATACTTAAGGTTAGGAAGTCATGGGACAATTCGGAGTGAGCGAGTGAAAGAGTGAGTGAGTGAGTGAGTGAGTGAGTGAGTGAGTGAGTGAGTGAGTGAGTGAGTGAGTGAGTGAGTGAGTGAGTGAGTGAGTGAGTGAGTGAGTGAGTGAGGTTTAAGAAACTGTTGACGAGGTCATTTAGGCCCAAAGTTAAATGATAAAAACAGGAAAAGTAAAAAAACTCCTAAGCTTCAAACGTAAAAAGTTATAAAATGAAAGATATTAAGATAAAAGTTAAAACCATTAAGAGCTAAAAACTGAAAGATAAAACAGTAAACAGTTAAAATGCTAAAAATGTAAGACATTAGAATGTTAAGGACAGTATCACAACCTAAATGGCTCAAAAGCTCCAAAAAATAAAAGGCGAGTTAAACATGCTTGGCAAATTCAATTTGGGCGATGAACCACAGTGCCTTCCTTCTCTACCGCTACTGGGTCGTTCCCTAAAATTGTGTGAAGTGTTAACCCTAGGCCAGTGGGCTGGTGCTCATGAGTGCATCTCAGTCAAGGAGGACATAAGACACTGAGAGTGGTACTGTGCATGTCGGACAGACAGGGGCTGGGTAACCATGCAAAAGATAGCCACAAGTGGCGTGTGTATGATCTATCTGCAAGTGGGTTAAATTAACCTCAGCCTGCTGGGACAGCCAATGCTTTCCACGAGTGCTGCCAGACCAAAAATAGGTGGTGATGGAAGTACCACTGGACATCTGTATTTATGGCACATCGTCAGTGCATAACTCTGGCAAATGGCATTCAGATTTAGCAGCTGCATCCAACTCCTCATTGCCAGTAATACCCATGTGGCCTGGGATCCATGTAAAAACTAACTGGTATCCACAAGAAAGCAACTGTGAGACAAGTGCCTGAATTTTTACAATGAGTGCTGAGGTGCTGATAAACTATTTCAGGATCAGAATGGGTCTCAAGAGAGTCGGAGAATATAATAAAATATCCAGGATCTAAGCTGGAGATAAGAAGTAAGAAACAAAATATAGCAAACAGCTTGGCAGTAAAAATTGAGCAGTCATCCAGAAGATGATAATTGTGAATCTCGCCGTTATAAATGAAACTGCACCACCTATCTGGGAACCATTGGTAAATACCGGAGTGTAATTCCAGTAACGGCCTACAAGTTCGGTGGAAAGTTGACGAAACACTGACTGGGAGGTAGCTACCTTAGCACAGCCCGAAAGCTTCAGGTAAAACTGGGCATGCTGGAGTAGCCAAGGAGGATAGCAGCCAGGAGAATATTGCTCTATGGCAGGAATTGGGAGGTCAGTTCATGAAACCAAATACCGCTTGGGCAGGATATGGTGCTATTCTACATATAACAGTGGGCAAAATCCAGGTGCAACATGGATTTAAAGAGACAGTTACGATAATAGCAGAGGGCGTGTGTGCTTCCTTCTTAGAGCAGTGGCTATGGAACAGGTAACATGGCATAGTGAAAAAGAGGTAGTTTCCCTGCTCCTTTTGGAGTGCAGGGAAGCTTGTTTGGGCAAGATGTGAATGCCACAACTCTCTTGGTAAACCCAAGGTACAAAATGTAAGGAGCCTTTTCAATATGTAAGTAAATTATGTTTTTTTCTTTAATATTGTTCTTTGTGCTTCTAGCTATGGAAATCCCTGCCCATTCACCCAATTGTAGGACTGTGTTAAAACCATCTGAGTACGTTCTCTTGCGTCTGGCCTTAATGTCATATTTAGTATTTCTTATTACAACATAACATACTGGTGACTGCCACTGGGTATCTATTGGTGGTAGGTGGCAGTACTTTCCTTGAATTCTCTTTTTCTCTCACACAAAAAGCACAAACATGTAATACAAATTTTGTGTCCGCCAAGTATTGGTGAACCTTATTGGATGTATTTTAAGTATTTCTATCCCTTAAGACCATTTCAAAGTGCTTCAGACCTCATATCTCTCTGATCTTTTTTATTAGGAACAGAGTGAAATTCCTAGTTTAATGATGAATTTTTGTGAGATTCATGGTTTTGTGGGATTTGGTGGGTACATAGAATTTTATGGCATTGACTAGCAGGATTGTTACTAAATTAATTTAAATTCATATCCTGTGTGCATTACTTTTTATTGCTGCCTTTGGTAAATGTTTAGAATTTTACCCCAGTCTTCTACATGTGTGTGTTGAAATTGTTCTACATGCTATTGCCATGTGGTCATGCTTTCTCTTGAATTAATACATAAATTCAAATGTTACCTCTATTGTTTACAAGTTGTAATGCCTTATTTAAAAACCCTTCTTTACTGACGTAAAATTTATGGTTCAGAAATTTATTTTTGACATGTATAACTTGCATCGTGTGTTCATGTCCTATGGTTTAGAAATCTAAGTGGTAACTAGGTGGGAGTAAAGTTTTGCTTTTGTTGCTTTTATAATTGGTTTGGGATTTGTACTTCAATGCAGTTGGTTTTGTTGCCCCAGTATTTTGAGGTATTAATTATGCATACATGGAATTTTTGTTGAATGATGGTTCTAAACATGTGTGTACAAAATTCATTTCCTTCCATTTTTTGACATTTCCAATCACGTGGTTAATTTAAGTTTCAATTCAGTTAAACATTACACTTTTGATGTGGTTTAAGGCAACCAAAATAGTTTTGTTTTCGGGATTTTGACCTGAATTACGCGAATTTTCAGGTTAGTAATAATAAATTGCGAGAAAACTGCAAGGTCCTAGTGGTTTTCTTAAGTGAGATATAGCGGTTACATTGAATTAATTCAGTTTATCCAGGAAGTTTTAGTGGTTTTCTTTTGAGTTTGGTCACTGATGTGTTCAGTTTTTGTGAGTTGTTTGGTGAGCCATAGTAGGTATGACTGATGTTGCCCCTGTCTAAGAGCATATAATGGAGGCTTATTGCTGCGTGTATTGCAATTTGTGAGAAGTTCACAGTGAAAGCCCCCTGGACTACATGTTATTTTCAATTTATGGTCAGCTTTAATATTAGCTTCCCTGCACTGTTTTTTATAAGTTATATTTGAAGTGTGTTAATTTCCTATCCTGCCTTATGATTTTAATTTTCTCCTATATTTTCAAATTTGAAAGTTTTAAACTTTTGCTTTGGTGCTATTTTATAGAATATTTAGTTTAGTGAGCCCCATTGCATTTATTTTAGTAGTGCAGATAATTGGATAGTATTTAAAAGAATTTCGGAAGTCAGTTTTTAAGTTATGCTGCTACAGTGTGTCACAATTTTGATTAGTTATGTGCAGTGAGGTTATGATGTATTTGGTAACGGTTTGCTTTAATGATTTACTTTCAGACAGTGCTAAATTTTCCTCTTTGGCTGGTTATTGTAATAAAAATTTGATTTTAAGCATATTATGTGAATTTTGATTTATGAGTTGGTTTAATAGCACTAACTCTAAAAATGTCATATTACAATTTGAATTTTGTATCACTACACCTTCTTTTCAGCAATTTTACATTGCTCTGTGCTTCCTTCTTTTTCTTGCTTGTTGCAAGAGTGTGTCTGTGGCCTTGGTAGTGCAATGAACGGTGCCTCAGGGGTTAACATGCATAACTTCCAAGAAAGAAGATGGTTAACATGTGTGTTTTGATGAGATATTTTGCTTTAAGGGAACCTTGAATGTGATTGTAGTGATGTGAACTTTTTGGCAGGGTAGCTTATTCATGCCTGCTGGAAGGAAATGTGTTTTTATTGCTTGTCAGACTTGTTGTTATGTACCCAACATAGCAGTGATTTGTATGAGTAATTTTTTTTTGTAAGAGTTGTAGAGAGGTGCCTGCTAACTGAGATGTAGATACGTCATAGCAGGGTCCTTGAATTTTTTAGTTGCTTGTCGAAGTTACTGTTATTGGCAGAATGTTCATTTTTGGTTTATAAATATAATTTTTCTGCCTGTTAAGATAATTTAGTTAAATTTTTAATGCTCATTTCACTTATGTTTTAGTATTTTAAGTATTTTGATTTTGTTTTATTAACCATATCTCACATATAGTTTTGTCACTGTACTGGTTTTACTTCTGCTAACTATAGCCATTATGGTTTCTTTTTGTCATGTTAATTTGAAACTTATGCTGAACTTTTGCTTAAATTTTGGATGCATAATTTGTTACTATTATTCACTCTGATTTATTGTTATGGGGTATATCGATATTGAATTTTAGTTTGGAAGTTTTGTAGCTAGGTACTTTTATCACTGGATGATGATGTGTATTTGTTATGAGTTTCCTTTTGAAGATAGGACCAGTTGATTTATAGCTGTTATTCTGAGTTATGGGAATATTTTCTGGCTGTTGAATGGTGATTACAGATTCGGATTGATCTTGTTTCAATGACTAAGTGCCTTACATGTTGAGCTGGTTGATGTGCATCTGATGATGTAAAAAATGAGTTAAGAGTGATTCTCAGTGTAGTGACTGTTTTCAAGCAAATGTGTTTGTATACTTTCTTAATAAGTGAGTGTATTCTCTTATTTTTGTTACACTTATGAGTGAATTTGTTTTACTGAACAGTTGTTTTACTATTGTTATAGATTTTGTGTTTACTTTATGGTTCAAATACTTAGGTTTTTTATGGATAGCAGGATATTGTACACTGGGAGATAAGCTCATTTTGCAAACTTGTCGAGTTATACTAATGGTTTTAGTGTAGTTATTCAAAGTAGTTCTTGGGTTTAGTTCATCTTAATTTTGCATTATTATTCATCTGCATGGCTTTTTGCTTTGCTTCTATGTTGTATTTGGGACAGAATCTTATTGTACAGTATTTGCCTGAAACAAGTTATGCAACCAGTTCGCAAAAAGAAATATGTATTATGAGGGTTTCTGTATGAAGTGATCTTGTGATGTCGATAATATTTTGTTCTTTTCTTATGTAATGTATGCACCAATTTTTTGTGGCTTCATATTTTATTGTTTATTGCTAACATGTGAACATTTTTGGTTTCACTGTAATTTTGCTATACTGACGTCAGTTTAAAACTTTCATATGTAAAAGATTGTATGCTTAACCTTTTTTTTAAACAAGTTTTCATGCTGTTACTGGTACACAGTTTCTTAGTAAAATTAATTCATTGTTTGCTTTGCACTTTTTGTGACAATTTTGTATTTTGTTTGCGAAGACTAGCTTTTCTCTTAATATCTTTGATCTCTGATACTGTGGTACAACCTGTTACAATCACGTCAGTTTTTGGAGCCCCAGCTTCTAGTTGAGTGTGTCATAATAACCAGCAGCTTACGGCAGCACTTATTTGCAGCACAACCTACTTTATTTATGGCCAGTGTTGCCAGTGGTCACTTCAGGTTTTGGGTGTGGGGATTGGTTCCCTGTACCACAGGATAGAGCTACAGGAGGCTGGCAGGACTGGTCAATCCTCCTTTGATATCAATGAAACTGCTACACAGTGCAAAATGTTTGTGACCACCAATTTTAAACTTTCATTCAGGAAAGCAAATAACTCAAGACTGGACTGAGTGTCAGCATGAATTGTCTTTGTGGGGGGTCATACTTACATGTGTGTGATGAACTTTGAATCATTAATATTCAATTTTTGTGATGCCGGAAACTCCATAGTTAACTGTTCTTTTGTGATACTATTCTTATACTACTTGGCAAAGCCATGAGGTGCATCGGAAAGAATGTGAAACTGCCCAGCTGTTTACGTGAGCTTATCGCACAAACACGGTGAGACAGTGTATATACACCCTCTTCAAATGCAACCATATCTTCAGGACATCATCATCTCATATCAGAAGGTGCAAGATATCATTCATTTGCATTGCATTACTACAAGTTACTGATATTCCGCTGTTGTAGTAAACAAGATAAGTGATCATAGCACTTGACAACCAAGGTCAATACACCTTGTCGCTTTGCCAAGTAGCACAACAAACTATACACAAAGAATTTTTTTCTTTCTGTGATTCAGTTATGCTCATTTTCCGTTATTGCAAGTCTTTTTCAATTATTTTTTATGTGGATTATGTTATATTTTCTTTTGTAAACAAAATTAATATCATTATAAACTTTTCTGTCGACAAAAGCGTTGACATGGGTAGTCAGGGGGAGATGTGGTGTACCTAAGGTTATTTAGCAAGTTTACTAGAGTTTTTTGGTTTTGTCTTAACACTAAGGTGGCTAAAGTGATATTAGGTAAGGTTAGTATACTTGGGGTTGTGATGTCATGGGACAGTCAGGATAATAGCAAGGAGCATGTGTGCTTCCTTCTTATAGCAGCAGCTACAGAACAGGTAACATAGATCAGTTAAAAAGGGATAGCTCCCTGCTCCTTTTGGGAGCACAAGGAAGCTCATTAGGGCAAGATGAGAATGCCAAGTCTTTCAGCAAGCCCAAGGTATAAAATGTAAGGAATATTTTCAACATGTAAGAAATTGTGTTTTTTCTTTTAATATTGTTCTTTGTGCTTTCTAGCTATGGAAATCCCTGTTCATTCACCTACCTGCAGGACCGTATTAATACCATCTATGTACATCAAAGTTCTAAGGCTTTCACGGCCGGTGTCAATACTAGATACAATATTAACCGGGCTTGTGGGCCGTGGTCTATTGGGTTCCTTCTTCTTCCCAAACGTTTCGTCTGCGACTACGGCAGACATCTTCAGTGGCGGCAAGGTCGAAGTTTCCTAGTGGAGATTTCAGCACCGACTGCGCTGGTCACCACCAGAGGTGCAGTATTTATGTCGGCGGCCGGAGGGGAGGTACGTTGTGATTGGTCCGGGTGGCCAGTGGGCTGGACTTGTACCAGCGGAGTACTACAAGGAGCTGGCGTCTGATTGGCTGGAGAGGGGTTCTGGATTTTTGTTTTTGTTAACGCTGTTTGCCATATTCTGTTGAGTTTAAGTCCTTCCTCTTTGCGATTGATATTATTTTTGTGCTTGTGTATTTCAATGGCTTCACGGAATAAGCGAGAATAGTAGTGGGATGTAGATGCCAGAATATCTGTGTTACCATATTGGATGATGTATTCCCCTTCATCGAGTATGGCATGTTTCGCAATTGCTGATTTTTCTGTTTGACCCATGCGACAATTTCTTCTGTGTTCTTCAATGCATTGAAGATTGATATATTTGATGTAACTTGAATCTATTACTTGCATACATTTACTGCCTTGCTCTGCTTCCCATTTAAAACTACTACAGTAGAGTCCCACTAATCTGAACTCATTGGGACTGAACCCTGTTCGGATTAGGTGGATTTTCGTCAAATATGACAATATATTGACTTTAAGTGGTTATGTGTTAAGCATTAAAATGGCTGAAAGTGGGAAATTAGTACAGTGTACTGTAGTTTGTTCTGCAACTACATTCTTAGGCTAAAAAATCAATTACTGTAATGTTTTTATAAGCACTGTTGGCATCTACCTAGTGCAAATAGCCTGGTGAAAATCAGAAGTCAAAAGAAGATCACAGACTTCACTTCTTAAGTGTTGATTTGCCTTTTCGTTTTGTTTTCTTGTTAACGTAAAAAATTAGCATTCAGACCCTGTTTGCACATTATTAGTAGGTTTAGGCCCATCATTTTTTAGTTTTTGTGTTTAAGATAGCTGACAGATTCACCATTTACTCTTGTAGCATTTATTTCATGTTTTTTGTGCAAGTAAATTTAAGTTTTTACTGGTTCAGATTAGGCAGATTTTCGGATTAGAGGGACTCTGCAGTATATTCTTTACAGCACTCTATTTTTGCTTAATTTGACATGTCTTTTGGCCTGTAATTTAATTTCCACCATCAATGGAAAATGCCCACTGTTGCTGCTCAAAATTACTTAACATATATGTACGTCATACAGGGTTCTTTATTTAAAACCTAATGGGCGCACAGCATTTCGCCTGTGCACAATTGGGTGTGTGTGTGTGTAGTGTTTAACGCCCGCTTTTACTACTACGGCACCGCAGGCGGTGACACTGATGATACATGGAATGAAGATGGAGCACCGGTGGAATGAGATGGCGGGGGAAACCGGAGAACCCGGAGAAAACCCGCCCAGACGCCGCTTCGTCCACCACAAATACCACATGCGGGTCCCTGGGATCGAACCCGGGCCGCCTAGGTGGCAGGCGAGCGCACTAACCGCTCGGCCATGGCGCCGCCACAATTGGGTGTGCCACAGCTGGCTTTGCTCCTACATAAGCTCAGCGTGTGAAGCATGTATAACACACTAACCTTATAGAAGATGCTGGAAATGTCACCCACCCACGACTAAACAAGCATTATATTGGGAGAACACATTCTGATTCACATGATTAAGTTGGGCCACTGTAATGTTTCCAATTTCATTTCTAATATTTTTAGTTCTTCTAATGTATGAGGATTTGTCTAAAACTAAAACCATATAAGTGCACAAGTGTACATGCTTTAAAACAAGGTGACCTGGTATCACGAATGCATTATTGTGAATGGTTTCTTTCATCAGTGAATGATGGTTTAATTGATCCACAGCTTCTGTTTTTTTCGACAAGGCGTGGTTCCACCTAAATGGTTCATGTCAACACTCATAACTAGGGCAAGGCAATTAATGATTTTGCATCTTTTCCTTATGAAGGTTGAAACATTACTTGCATATACAGAAAGGTATGGCATTCACTAACGAGTTAAATAAAAGCAATTTGTTAGGGCATTTTTGTGCATCTTCTTACTTTTTTTACGGATAAGTCATTTTTTGGCAATTTTTAGGTCATTTTGAGCATTTTTAACACTTTTCTGGAAGGTTGGGAGATTATTTGTATTTAATTCATTTTTTAAAATTAAAATTCAGTATTTTTCCTTGTCAATACAATTTCTTGGATTTAAGTAAATGCTATGCTAACTCCTACCCCTATTTTTCAAGGAATGTGCATTATGAACTGGCCCACTTCTAGGAATTCAATTTCTTAGAGCTTAAGCTACCTCCTACTCCTATTTTTCAAGGAATGGGGTTAATGGACTTGCCCACACTCCCAAGGAAATTCCTATATCCAGGTAAACCAACATTGCTGTGCTGTTAAGTGAGGTGATCAGTTGTTCCTAGCACCTGTACGAGCACCATAAGAGCAAAATGCCTAAAGTGAAGGGAAGTATTAGTGTTAAATTGAAGGCATTTGTTTCAAAATATGGAGAAAATATTTTTTCCACGGACGGTCATATATTATTCTGCAAGATCTTTGATGTGAGAGTGGCTGCTGAAAAAACGTTTATAGTAGAACAACATATGTCACGGGAAAAGCATAAACGTGGTCCGCAACGACTTGAAAATAATTCCAGTGTAAGCTCACAGCAGATGCTTCTGGGCGAAACTCGTTCAACATTTTCGCCATTTTGTGAGAAATTATGTGAAGCATTTTTATCTGCCGATATTCCACTTCACAAACTGAATCATCCTATGCTGCACACTTTCTTAGAAGAGGAGACAGGAAAATTAATTCCAGATCCCAAAACATTCAGAAGAAGCTATGTGGATCGGTGCTACAACAAAACTTTGCAACAAATAAAAAAAAAAGGATTGGAGAAAAGAATATATTTGCATCCCATTGACGAGACAACAGTCTCTGTAGGCCATTATGTAGCAAATGTTATTGTTGGAGTTCTAGAAGCACACAGCCCCGGGGAACAATTTCTATTACATTGTGAGCAGCTGGACAAAGTGAAGTATTCAACCATCAGCTTAGTATTTGACCATGCATTGAGAATACTTTGGTCTACCGGGATTCAAAATTCCAATGCATTGCTTTTTATAACAGACGCAGCACCCTACATGATGAAAGCTGCTGCTTCTTTAAGTGCACTCTACCCAAAAATGGTGCATGTGACATGTTTAGCGCACGCATTACACCAGGTCGCCAAAGAAGTACGTGCAAATTTTCCTGAAGTGGATAAATTAATTGGATGCGTCAAGAAAGTATTCTTGAAAGCCCCCTCTCGAGTTGTAGCATTCAAAGCAGAAGCTCCAGAAATTCAACTACCCTTTTCACCTGTTTGGACTAAATGGGGAACATGGCTCGAGGCTTGTAGTTATTATTGCAAGAACTTTGACATTATGAAGAAAGTAGTTGATTCTTTTGATAATGCTGAGTCTGTGTCAATCAAAAAGGCACAAGAACTGCTGGTTGATAATGAAATTGCAGGTAAACTTTCTTACATAAACACCAATTTTGGATTCCTTGCTGATGCAATAAGTTCTCTGGAAAAATCCCAAGTGTCATTAATGGAACAGCTACAAATAGTGGATAAAGTAGTGAATGATTTGAGCTGTGCATATGGTAAAGTGGGTAATGCAGTGGCAATGAAAATAAATAAGTGTATAGACAAGAACAGGGAGTACAAAACATTGTGATCAATTGGCAGTGCTTTGTCTGGTGAACAGTTTTCTCTTGCTGACTGTGAGTTAAATCCAGGAGATATTGCTTGCTTTCAGTATGCTCCAATTGCTTCCGTTGAAGTAGAGAGGAGCTTTTCCATTTATAAGTCAGTACGAGCAGACAATAGACAGTCATTTTTGTTTGAGAATCTCCACCAATTTATGATTGTTAACTGCAACTCAAAATTGTTATAAAAGTGCACTGAAATGGAATTTCTTCAAAAAAAGATACTCTAACATGTACATTTATAATTTTCTTTTAATATTTTGATTTTATGTTATATTTTATGTAACTTAGTAACAAAGTGAGTGCTTAATGTAGTAATAATAAAAATAAATAGCATTTTTATTGGCAATTCTTTATTTTTTGGTAACTTTAACATATTTGGGGTCTTCTTTTTGGGTCATTTTTTGTGCTTTTTAGGTCATAAATGCATTTTTTACCAAATTATAGTTCATTAAATGCCTGGCCCTACTCATAACAGTCGGTACTGGGCCTCTAAAAATCCACATTGTGTTCAAGAAATCCCTCATTATGATCAGAGAGTTGGAATTGGGTGTGCTGTTAGTGTTAGATGCCTAATCGGTCCAGTATTCTACAAACATACTATAAATGCAGACAGTTACCAAATGACATTTTGACCCAATTTTATCATACACTGACAGAAGAAGAGAAATCACATGGGTAGTTTCAACAAGATTCTGCTACTGCCTGTACAACAGGAGTCCATGAATAAAATTAGGGAAGTGTTTGAAGACAGAAAAATTAGTGCTGGTGTATGGTCTTCTCTCTCCCCTGATCTAACAGTGTATGATTTTTACTTGTGGGGCAACCTGAAAGACAAATGAAAAACTAAAACAAAATATTGGAAATGAAATCAGAAACATTACAGTGGCCCAACTTAATCATGTGAATCAGAATGTGTTCTCCCAATATAATGCTTGTTTAGCTAAGGGTGGACGACATTTCCAGCATCTTCTATAAGGTAAGAGTGTTATACATACTTTACGCACAGAGATTATGTAGGAGCCAAGCCAGCTGTGGCACACCCAATTGTGCAAAGGCAAAACGCCATGCACCTGTTATGTTTTAAATGAAGAACCCTCTATTAGTTGACTACAATACGTACCTATAGAGGTGAGTGAGAATGACACAAAATATTTAAAGGTATGATTCAGGAGTTATATTTGAGTATTTTATTAGGAATATTATGTATATAAATGACTTATTATTGAGCTAGAGGGCATCAACGTTTTTCAAATGCCATGTTGGGTTAGATGAAATTCTGTTTCAGGGATACTTGTTCCCTCTTGGACATTGCAATATTGCTTATGTTTTGTTTTCTTAGCATTTTCGAATATTGCTTGTATTCTGTTTTTAATCATGTTTATGTAGGATTATCGAGAAGTCGCTCTGCAGTCTCATGTAACCAAAATTCCCCTAGAGACAGGAATTGCGGTGGCAGCACTGGCTTTTTTTGGTAGTGTTTAATGCCCGTTTTTACAACATATGGCACTGCAGGCGGTGACACTGATGATACATGGAATGAAGATGGAGCACCGGTGGCATGAGAAGGCAGGGGAAACTGAGGAACCCGGAGAAAACCTGCCCCAATGCCGCTTCGTCCACCACGAATCCCACATGCAGTTGCCTGGGATCAAACCTGGGCTGCTTTGGTGAGAAGCAAATGGTCTAACCACCTGGCTACGACACAGCCAGCAGCACTGGCTGCCGTGAGCCTATGGTTATTTATAACATTCCACAAATTAAAGTATATGATAGATTCACGTATGTAGTTCATGAAAGGTAATGTAAATAAACAGGTTACTAAGTTATCTTGGTGGTATGCACTGGCACAGTGTGGAGGAATAACTTGATAACCCTATATCCTGATTAATGTAAAACCTGTATTTTGTTACTTAAATGGTAAGGGATTCCGTCACATATTATACAGCACTTTGTGACTTTGCAGTTCCAGTTATCAATCTCAAGCTATGAGCATATATTAAAATACTCTGTTTACTGGAAGGACCTGCAGTTTTACAGCCTATTATAAAAATGTTCTACTTTACTTCTGCAAAACTCACAGAAATGCATTACGTTTATGGCACTGCTTAGAGAAATGTGAAAAGGACAGAAGATCTTTATGCTGAGCTTTGCCCAAGGAGACATTTGCCTCATCATAGTACTTTTACTGCCGTATATCAATGACTAAATGAAACAGGGATTTTCCAAAAACAAGCCCATAGCTTGGGAGTCCAAAGAAATGTAAGAACAGTAGCTCTGGAAGAGGAGGTTCTTGACCGAGTCCATAATTTGCCATCCATAAGCACAAGAGAAATAGTGCATGCCATGCATAAAGACAGTCTTCAGTTACCAAAATTCCACGTGAACAGCAATTGCATCTGTATCATCTCACCCAAGTTACAGCACTGGGATAGATGACTCTATCCCGACTAGTTTGTCCAGGGCTTCATCAGAAATGCACTGATCAACCAAGATTTCTTATAACCATATTGTGGACAGACGAGAAGGCCTTTACATGAGAGGGCACCTTTACCACAGACAATAGTCATATTTGGGCAGAGGAAAATTGTGGAGTTATTAGAGTTACAAATTGCCCACATGGCTTTAGGTAAACATTTTGGCTGGCATTGCTAAGATACTCTCATATTTACTACCTCCACATTTGACAGGCCACATTTACTGACAATTTTTAAAACATATTTTGCCACAACTTCTGGAAGATGCTCCTTCAGAAATACACCAGTTAATGTGGTTCCAAGGCAATGGATGATGATTTGTGGGTTTAAGGGCGCTCAACTTCTAGGTCATCAGCGCCCTTATAAAATTCATGGCAATAGCCAGATATAAATTTCAATCAAAAATAAAGTCACAGGTAACAATAAAAATATACACATAAACGTAAAATACAGTGGCAATAACCAGATATAAAACAAGGTAATAGATATGTCAAAAATCAAACAAATATCTAAAAATTTAAATCCTCAAATTGATATTGCAATCTGTTAAAAACTTAAAAACTCGATCAACTGCTGTTTTGTCGTGCGCTAAGACCTCTGCAAGCCTGCCAGGCAGCTGCAGAGAATCCCGAAGGTGCGATAGAGAGGAAAACACTCTAGCAGCACGTGACGGACAGACAAAAGATTGTCACACAGCAGACATAGAGGGGCAGGGTCCCTTTTCAATAGGTAACCATACGAAAAATTGCAGTGCCCTATTCTTAATCGAGCCAAACTAACCTCCTCGCGGCGAGATGTGCGACAGGAAGTTACCCAGTTTATCGGAAGTTCTTTCACTTCTCTAAGCTTATTGTGGCGGAGAGCTGACCACTCTTCGTGTCAGGATGACAGCACCGCTCTCCACACTTGAAGCCTAAAGTCTTACGAAGTAACACGTTAGATGGTAATACTGGGTTCTGTAGTTGCCGTATTTGCTGCTAAATCTGCCATTTCATTCCCCGGCAAACCTACGTGACCAGGAATCCATGCACACACCACGTCAACGCCAGAAGCGTGTAAAACATGGAGGGCATCCTGGATACGTTGAACAATAGGGTAGGGGCTGTACAGCTCACAAAGGCTCCGAAGTGCACTAAGGGAATCGCTCAAAATCAGGCAGTCACCCAACCTACGACGGCGCACATACAAAACGGCTCGGTAAATTGCATCAAGCTCTGTAGTAAAAATGGAAGTGCTATTTGGAGAACCGAATGTATGTGGTTCGGTTCCATAAACATAAGCACATCCAACACCGCTGGCGCTCACCGACTCGTCGGTATAAATACATCGACCGTCAGTGTAGCCTGACAAAAATTCCAAAAAACACGTGCGGATACTTGAAATGGGCATCGCGGACCTCCGGTGTATGGTCATCCCAAGATCCACATGGGGCGCGCCAGATAGCCAAGGGGGGCAAAGCCTCTCGCCCTTGGCGAACATCCCAGGCAGTTCCACTCCAAGCTTCATTAGAAGATCTTGGAAACGAAACCCCGCAGGCTTAGGGCTACGGGTACCATTCCTATACCCTCTCCCAGCGTAGTGGTGAAAAAAGATGCGAACGTTGGGTGCTTAGGCATACATCTAAGCGCACAACAATAATTTGCCAAGAGAATCTCACGCCGATATTGCAGAGGAGGTTCTGCGGACTCGGGGTAAAGGCTCACCACTGGGCTTGTTGGAAAAGCTCCTATTGTTATGCGCATGCCCCTATTGTGGACCGCGTCTAATCTTCTCAGCACAGATGGTCGTGCTGACGAATAAACAATACACCCATAGTCTAGTTTGGATCGGATGAGTGCGCAATACATTCGCAACAAAGTAGTCCGATCCGCTCCCCACAATTTGCCATTCAGTACTCGCATGATATTTAGGGAACGGTCACATCGTGCTCTTAGCTGTGCAATACGCGACGACCAACTAAGCTTCCTGTCCAAGATCAAACCCAGGAAGCGCGCCTCTTCTGCGAAGGCAAGTAAATCTGGACCGAAACGGAGCGAAGGTGGTAATCGTCTCCTACGACGCCAGAAATTAACGCAGATTGACTTCTCAGTTGAGAAACGGAAGCCGTTTTTGACGCTCCATTCTCTAAGGTTGTCCAAACATTGCTGCAGGCGCATTTGTAAGAACGCCGTGCGCTGAGAAGTCCAATAGACAGCGAAGTCGTCTACGAATAGACATGACGAAACTCGAGGTGGAATACATTTTCAGATGGAGTTAATTGCTATAGCAAAGAGCGTGACACTTAGCACCGAACCCTGGGGTACTCCCTCCTCCTGAACAAAAGAATTAGAAAAAACCGAGCCGACCCTTACTGGGAAAAAGCGGTCCCTCAAACTCCTCAATGAACAGTGGTAGGCGTCCACGTATGTTCCAGGCATACAGGGAACGTAGAATTCCTGCTCGCCAGCCTTCTCAAGATCGAAAAATATGCCGACGGTTTGACAGTTCTTCATAAAGCCGTCCATTATCTGTGTCGATGTTGACACAAGATGGTCAACAGTTGAACGGCGTCGTCGAAAACCACACTGGGTGTTAGTAGGTTACGACTTTCTAACCACCATACCAATCGTCCATTGATCATGCGTTCCATCACCTTGCAAACGCAACTGGTGACGGAAATAGGACGATAGCTGGAGGGAAGATGACGGTTCTTTCCAGTCTTCAACATGGGAATAACGGTGGCCTCCCACCAATTTTCTGGGAGTATACTGTCAACCCAAACACGATTATAGACCTCGAGTAGGAATGCCTTACCTTCAGGAGAGCTGTTGTAACATTTGTACATGAATGCCTTCCGGCCCTGGTGCTGATAATCGCGACGATTTAAGAGAATGTTCTAGCTCCGTCATGGTGAAAAGGCGATTGTAATCTTCTACGCTTCTAGACTGAAACGCGAAGCCTTGAGATTCCACCTGAGTTTTAGTTGGAAGGAACTCAGGGGAGTAGTTTTCCGAGCTAGACACTTGAGCAAAGGCACTGCCAAACGTATTGGCCACTTCAAATTAATCAACAACAGCTCCTGTGGCTGTTTTTAGTCCCGCAATTAGTATATGGGCTGTTTTAGCTGCAACACGCCTTAACCTATCCCACACAACCGAGGAAGGTGTGTGTCGGTTAAATGAAGCTACAAATTTGCTCCAAGATGACTTTTTGCTATCCTTAATGACTTGTCTGGACCTGCGCACTTTCTTGTATTCTATTAGGTTATCCAACGTAGGGTGACGTTGGAAAACCCTAAGAGCACGCCTTCGAGCACGTATGGCATTCCGACATTCTTCAGTCCACCAGGGGACGGGAAATCGACGGGGTGTGTAGTCGACCGTGGAATATATTGTTCAGCAGCAGAGAGAATCGTCTCCGTGAGATGTTGCGCCAAATCATCCACTGAGTCATGCTCGTTGTACGTAAAGACAGTCAACTGGGTGTAAAGATTCCAGTTGGCATGGTCCAAACGCCATCTGTGCATACGTGTGGAACATGTATCCTGCGTTAAGAGACTAATAAGACATGGGAAGTGGTCACTAGAGTGTAAATCAGAGATGACATTCCATTGTAAGGAGACTGTTAACTGAGGTGAACAAACTGCAAGATCAAGGTGCGAGAAACTATTGTAAGAGTCAGAAATGAATGTAGGCTCTCCAGTGTTGAGGAGAGCCAGGTTGTAACAGTCCAAGAAATCGGCAATGTGCGTACCTCTCGCACAAGCGCGACTTGAACCCCAAAAAGGGTGGCGCGCATTGAAGTCTCCCACCAACAGAAACGGTGTTGGTAACTGGGAAACTAGATCTTCCAAATCAATGTGCGAGAAGTCATGGGACGGAGGCAAATATACGGTACAAATGGTGATCTGGACGTTTTGCAGTATAATCCTTACAGCAACTGATTGTATATCAGAGTATAATGGTACAGATTTTGTGTATATGTCATCTCCTACAAGGATCACAGCGCCACGTGCCGGAATATCGTCTTCTGATGTGACACCACACCGGGGTGCATCTCCTTAGATGGAAAACGTCTTGAGGACGCAGCTTAGTCTCTTGCAAACATGCGACCAGAGGTTCGTTTTCTTTGAGCAAAAGCTCAAGTTCTGAGCGTTGACTTCACGTATGTTCCATTATAGGATAGCCACATTGCATTGTGTATGGGACAATTATTCCAAGGTAACTCTTCTTCACTTTGAAGAAGGCGGTTGTCGAACCAATCCAGCCCCTTTCCTCTCTCTTGGGCTGGCATCCTTGTCGGGTGCTTTTTCGCGCCTCTCTTCCAATGGGGCTCTCCCAGTGTGGGCATATTGGTCCAACTCCATGTCCTCTGCCGAGGACGTCCGTTTTCCCATAGCGAACTTGGGTTCGAGTGTCTCGAACCGGTTGCTAATGGGGACCGGCGAAGAGGATCTTCGAGATCTTCTTGGACTTTTATATCACTCTGATGTACTGGGATCAGGCTTATCTTCCTTGAGGAAATCATTCTTAGTGTAGTTCTTCTTAAACTTTATAGGCGAGGCATTGTAGATTACAGGTTTGCTAGTCTTCTGTGTTGAGTTTGACATTTTCGTTGGTGATCTAACAGTTGTATTTTTCTCACCAACAGATTTTGTACACGTTGATACAGATGTACGCGCTGATGTTGAGGGCTTTGGAATAGAGCTACGGGCTGCAAGTGTCTTTTCAGAAATTGTTGCCCCATTGAAATCGCTGGTTCTGCGTTGCGATCTCTCTGCTCGGTACCGCTTTAGCTGCAACTGAGCTGTAGGTTCCGGATCTTGGAACAGAGGGTTGGCGTATACGCATGAGCTTCCGGGCTTCTGAGAAGGGCACCCTCTCTTTAACCCGTATCTCTTGGATCGCTCTTTCCACTGCAAAACGGGGGCAATCTCGGGAACTAGATGCATGTTCACCTCTGCAGTTCACGCATGACGGAGCTGCAGTACATGCACCATCGTGGAATTCATCTCCACATTGAGGGAATGTAGCTAGTCCCTTACAAAGCTCGCTTGTATGTCCAAAGCGCTGGCACTTGAAACATCTGAGTTCGGGATGAAAGGCCTAACTTCCATGGATGCATACCCTGCCTTAATTCTTTGCGGGAGATCTACCGATCAAAGGTCAGGAACAGGGTATTAGTTGGCTTTAACTCACCACCTTCTCTACGTTGAACCCCGTAAACGTGAATGGCGCCTTGTTCTGTCAGATTCTCATGAATCTGCTCATTGGATAATCCCTCCAATGCACCGCGCGAGGAGTTCAAGGTTCTGTGCATCTCAACACGTACAGGATAACTTGCTAGCATATTCGCTTTCAGTATCTTAGCAGCCTGGGTAGCTGAATGTGCTTCAACCAGGAGCGTGCCATTGCGAGATCTAGTGCATGACTTTACTGGACCACCAATGTTATCCAAACCCTTTTGAACTGTAAATTGGCTCACCGATAAAAAATTCTTATCTCCCTCAGTTCTAGTTATCACTAAGTAGCGAGGACCAATCGACTCTGCTACTTCCTTTACACAAACTTTAGTTATTTTTTTGTTGTGAGTTTTAGACGAACTCATGGCGCTTTAATCCACCATTGCAAATGTCTCCGATGGCATGCTTATATCCTGGGCGCCACCCCGGCTTAGGTGAGAGTTCTGGCCTGGAACTTGCTCACCCTAGTGTCACACCTCCCAATGTATAGACAGAGGGACCCAATCATCTTCAGGAGTGCATCAGCTCATGCAATGGCCCCTCCCCGGGACTGACCTTTATCAGCGGATACGCACACAGATCCTACATGATAATCAGGGGCTGGGACTTAAGCGGTTATCCAGTCACCCCTTGCGTCTCCCCATCCTCCTACAACCCGCGCGTAGGTTATCCATCAGACTGTGTACAGGGAGGTATCAGGTGGGAGGTCAAACACAAAAGTGGACCAAAGTTGATTGGGCGTTTGACAGGTGCCCTCTCACCTCTTTGAGGAACCCAATCGAGAGTATGGCTCGGGGCCCCAGGTACGCCAAACCCGTACCTACCGTAGTAGGACCCCCTGGGGGAGTTTGATTTCGGAGTCCTCTTCTCCTAGATGAATCGTCGACCAAGACTACCGAGCCTCATCTACCCGTTTTGGAATACTCTTTGCTTCCCCTCACCTCTGGGATACCAGTGGTCAAAACGACACACTTAGTAGGCCGTCTGGATCGGGTACTGAGCCCCTCCGCCACGTCAAGGCAACATTCCTTCGGAGGGGCAAGGCGATGGAGCACCTGCACATCATTCCAGTGATATAAGTTTAACAATTAAAATTATTTTGTTGTATAACGATGCTGTTAATTGCCAGGACCACACCAGAGTCGCCAATGTTCCAGAATTTCGTCCTGCAGGAGTTCTTTTACATGCCAGTAAATCTACTGACATGGAGCTGTCATTTTTAAGCACACTTAAAAACATACGGTCTGGGCCGGATTTGAACCTGCAACCTTGGGATCAGCAGGCGAGCGTCTAACCAACTGAGCCACCCAGACTGACCCAGTGATGTAAGGGATTTGCTAAGTGCAACATATGCTGATCACTGGATTGGTAGGACAGCACCTATATATCATGGCCAGCACGTTCACCATATTAAAGCCCTTTGGGAACATCTTCAGACTTGTGCATGAGATGCTGGTTGATAGTGGAGAGAAGCTAATGGTCAGAACTTTTGAGGCATTTGATGCTTTTTGTGATAAGGCAGGCTCCGAAGTCCAAGGTTGGCATTTTGTACATCTTTTTCAAACACCTATGCATTTATTATTTATTTATGCCAAAAGCTTACTGCTGGTGTTTTTAAACACACAAGCCATGCGTGGAGAATGTTTAAGAGGTGGAATAAATAAATAAATAAATAAATAAATAAATAAATAATAATTACCATCTAAAGGTTACTTAAACCCGGGACATAAAGTACTTACAATTGTTAGTCGCCCTTGGGGTATTTATCTCTGATGTGAGATTCCCTTTGGTCTAACTGGGAAAAAGCACGAATCAGCTGGGGAATTTAATGTTGCACTGGTAAGTTGGCCATGGTAGCTAGCGGAAGATCCGTGGTTAAAATCCCGGCTATGGCACTGAATTTTTCAGTCCTGATTCCACCACTTAAACTTATGCACTTGTTCAATTCTTGTTTTGTTCTTATTTTAACTATGTTTGAAGCCTGTAATGGGGGAGAAAACTTGATCAACATAGATATTATTTGCATATGTTATCAATAATGGTGTTGTAGATTGGTTAAAAGGTTTGACCTACTTCAGAGTATGTGGATTTAGTGGAACATAATTAAATCAAGATTTACAAGAGAGTTCTGTATTGTATTGTCTGAAATTAAAGATACGTAGTTACTATTATTTCAAAATTCTATCACCTTGCAGTACACATGCAGTGTGACCTGATTGGCAGAATTTCATCTAACCCGATACAGCGTTTAAAAAAATGTTAATGCCCTCTACAGGCAAATGTTAATACCCTCAATAAGATAATACTCTATCATAATCCCTGATTCATGTGTTTAAATTATTTGGTGTTATTCTGAACACCTGTATATGTACCTATAACACTTTGTCCCTTACTACACATATGCGTAAACTCTCCACACTTGTCTTCACCATATTTCCCATTTAAAAGACCTAGCAAAATCTGTTCACAAAATTCAATTAACTTTTGCGTCCTCTTATCTGCAATCATATCTTTGCTGTGCCTAATTTCTTGCCTTTCTATACCATTTCATTACTTGGCTAAATATTATCACAAACCACATTATTTTCCCCTATTCTCATATTCAAATCCCCTATCACCGCCTTCCATTTGCTGTTTTTCTCTTAAGCTATTGATGTCTTTATTCAGATGCTGAAGTGGATATGGGTTATAGAATTACGAGGAACTAGGGGGATTACAAATAATACCTAAACATATTATAATATATGTATCTAGACCCTTGTCTTCCAATGTAACCCATATTACTTCTTTTCTCCTAAACCAAGTTTCTCCTATTCATTTACTCAAATTTTTCCTGGCAAAGAATCTTACACCTCCACAAGGTCTCCCCTTTCTAGCAGTCATTTCTCCCTTTATTCTTGTATAGAATTATTTAATTCCATCTCTTCATCTCTTAACAGTGTTTCCATACCACTAAATAATCTAAGTTAGAAATTTTATACTATGGATCAACAGAAGAGTACTCTATATGGATAAGAAGGACCTAAGAGAGAATCAATCTAGCAGAGAGGAAATTGCTCAGCAGACTTTAGCAGTGACTCTAGAAAACACAGCAGGAAGGCCAAAGGTCAAGCAAAGAGGGATGAATAGGAGTGAATATAGAGTAAATGAAAATTCCCCCATCAGCATGGACGTGAGATCAGCACATGCAAAGATGTTGAGTACCCGAATGAGCGAAAAACCAGATAACAGAGAAATGACATCAACAGAGGCAACAACAGCACTGGAAGCCTACTATGGAGTGCTGTCATCTAAGAAAACAGCGACACCAAGAAGAGGGGAAGCAAAAGCAGCACCTATTTCAGCATTGGGGGAAAAGAAGGTGTGGCAGCTGAGTACTGAGGACCATGCAGAAGGGGAAGAGGATAGATAGCATTGTATGATCTGCCATATTCTGGTATTGGATAAAAATAAACTGTCAACATCGGGAGAAGGAGCAAAATTAAGAAGTAAATAATAGAATCCTTTAGAAACACCTAAATCAGACTTGCAATAAGGCATAGAAAATATGAGGCTAGAATTCTAAACAGTGAGGGAGAAAAAAACAAATTGTACATGGGAAGTTTACAGCAGCTGTTGATGGAACTTGACTACCTTGCAGTAGCAGAAATGTGGTTAAAAGAGGAACAGATATAGGTGAAGGAATTTGAGTACATAGGGATAAAAGGAGAAATGGTAGCAAAAAAGTGGAGGATAGCCATAGGTATAAGTTTCTTTGTACGGAAGACATTAAGTGGAGGAGCTAAACTTGGTCTAGGAGGAAAGAGATACTATAGGTTGTGTTAGAGCAGTCATGTCAACAGACACAACTGGTGGCAACAGTGCTCCGAATGCAACGGTGGTGTGCTCTTCGACCCTCAGCGTGCCAAGTGACTGTACGACAAACTTGCTCTACTCCACGAGGGACACTGAACACAGGGGTAATGGTAGCACTGAACTCAAAGAATATACGTAGCCATAGCTGTCAAAACCTGCTACATTTTCTTCTGTTTTGAATATTAAATATTTTGATTCAGCTTGGGAAGAGCTCTATTTATGCCACAATGAAGCTGTGCAGGTTTTATGGACTTGTCCTATGGAGTGGTTAACAGGACTCATTTAAAAAGTAAGTTCCATAATACAAAAGTGTACTACAGGGCTTTCGAATTGGTTCTTCACCGCCGCACGGCCTTTTGCCTGTGCGAGTTTGAAGCTGCCACGGCTGGGTTTGCCGCTACTAACAAGCCGGACGTAAAACATGTATAAAAATCTTACCTTATAGAAAATGCTGGAAATGTTGTGAACGATGGTTTAATGGATCCACAGCTTCTGTTCTTTTCAGATGAGGCGTGGTTTCATCAAAATGGTTGCGTGAACACTCATAATAGTCGGTATTACACATCTCAAAATTCACATCGCGTTCAAGAAATCCCTCATTATGATCGGAGATTTGGAGTTTGGTGTGCTGTTAGCACGACAAATAATTGGTCCAATATTTTACGACCAGACTGTAAATAAAGAGAGGTACCAAAATGACATTTTGACCCCATTTTTTCAGTCACGATCTGTACTTGCAGTAGCAGAATATTGTTGAAACCACCCATATGATTTCTCTTCTTCTGTCGGTTCACGAAAAAATGGGGTCAAAATGTCATTTCGGTACCTCTCTTTATTTACAGTCTGGTCGTAAAATATTGAGATGCCCAATACCGACTGTTATGAGTGTTCACGCGACCATTTTGACGAAACCACGCCTCATCTGAAAAGAGCAGAAGCTGTGGATCCATTAAACAATCGTTCACGACATTTCCAGCATTTTCTATAAGGTAAGATTTTTATACATGTTTACGTCCGGATTGTTAGTAGCGGCAAACCTGGCCGCGGCAGCTTTAAACTCACACAGGCAAAAGGCCATGCAGCAGTGAAGAACCAATTCTAAAGCCCTGTATAATGTGCAATAGTACGTATTTCTTCATGTTTACTTATATTATGATATTCTAACAAATAACCCATTCAGTTTTGTGATGATTAAGTACTTTAGGATGTGAACAGGTGTTCATCTGATTCAATTGTGAGAGCTTCTTATAAATTAACTTAATAGCCAAAGAGTGCCATCCATTTACAGATGGTGAGTTTGTGAAGAAGCGCATTGCAGTTGCCGTAAAAAACATTTCCCCTGCAGAGGTATCAAAATTTAATTCACTTACTTTGTCCCAAAATGCCATTATCAGTAGAATTGAGAATATAGCATCCAGTTTGGATTATCAGATGACTAAGATTTCATGTAAACTTCTTTATTATTCCTTTGTAATAGATGGCAGTAAAGATTTCAGTGACAACGAACAGTTGTGCAGTTTTATATGAGAGCTAACAAACCAATTTCAAGTACTTGAATTTTTAGACTTAATACTTATGAAAGGTACTACAACAGGGCAAGATATTTATGACTGCATTAAAGAAATGATAAATAGGAGAGGGTTGTCACTGCACAATATTATATCCGTAGTTACTGATCGTACTACAGCTAGAGTTGGAAACAAAGGGTTTTGTAGGACAGTTGAAATCAACATTGAAATCAATTAATATAACTCACTTCAATCCAGTCCACTGTCTTGTTCACATGGAATCACTACGCTAATTGACACGGTTATGAAACTCACAAATTTCATATGGTCAAATGCCCTCAATCACCGCCAGTTTAGAGAATTTTTAATTGCTCGACACACTATATAGACATACCATATTATTGCGAAGTCCATTGGTTAAGTCAGCAGAAAGTGCTGGAAAAATTTTTTAATTTGAGAGAGAGAATAGTACTATTTTTACAAGAAAAGGAAATGTACTGCAGAAATTGAAAACCCACAATGGATAGCTATGTAATTTAGCTCTCCTAACAGATTTTGTACTCCATTTAAATGACCTTAATGTTAGACTACAAGGGAGAAACTTGCTGATATCAGTTACATGGAATCTAACAAGGGCATTCTGAATGAAACTGTCTCTGTGGATTGTACAGCTGAATAGCATAATTTATTACACTTACCCAAGCTAAAATCATTAATGAATGGGGCTGAAATATATTCGCTTAAAGATTACATTACATAAATGTATTAAAACATTTGCAGAATTTGACACTTGTTATGTTGATATACAAAAATTAGAAAATATGTTTTCTATTTCTGACATGCCCCTGTCAGCAAATGTTAACAAGATTGAAGATGCAACAATTCAAATGAGGCTGAGTTGAAATGTGACCGTCGATTTACTGAAAAATGCAGGACTCTCAGTACTGTAGCATTCTACAAAGGCCTTCTTGATTCACACTTTCCAAATTTTAAACAATGCTGCAAAAATAAAAGCTATGTTTGGCAGCACTTCCCTGTGCAAGCAGATATTTTCCATAATGAAGTTGCTGAAAAATCAGCATAGGTCTCAGATCAGTGACGATAACCTGATAATAGTTTACATGTATGCCTGGCCAATAACCTACATTCCAATTTTAAAGAATTAGCAGATTCACATGAAAAGAATAAATTGAAGTAAAGTTTTCGTGACAACACTGCTACCATGTAATTGTGTGGCAGTGCAACAGCCCCTCTTCATTGCTGCCCTGTGTTCCCAATGCATTCAACCTAACTTTGTAGCACCAACGTTGACATGACTGTGTTAGAGGATGAAAAACCACTATGTACAGGAATAGAATATAATCCCCCCACTCTTGCCTTGCGATTTCATAATTCTAACTTTAAACAACTACAGAAAGATATAGAATAGTTAACAGAGAAATATGTGAATTCTGAAGTTATACTAATAGGGGACTTAAATATTAGAATTGGAGAAAGTGATGTAAATGGAAATAGTTGGACGAGCTGCAAAATAACAGAGAAACCAGAGAAATTTATACAGAGCAAGGACAAGAAAGTTGATAAGGTATAAAAAATTCATAGAATTTTGAGAAATGAATGCTTTAGATATTTTAAATGGGAAATATTGTGAAGATGAGAATGGGAATACACATTTGTTAGTAGCAGGATGGTTTTTTTTTTTTAAGATAAAACTACGAGGGCAAGAATTTTTCAAATTACAATACAATCTACTTGGTGACAGCATTTCTGATCATGTTTCTCTTGTACATGAAATAATCCTATTAATGCTGGCCAGTATTTTCTTACATTTCATAATGCGAATTATACTTCAATGTTTCAATTGACTTAGATTATAGTTTCGGACATCTGCAAAATATTTGAATAAGACAGCCATAAGCAAATTAAAATAGGTAATATTCTCAATTAATACTGTAACAATTTTAAATTTTCCGTTATTTATTTTCTCTTTAATTTACAACAGGTACGGCTCACATAAGTGAATAAGTACAACTACACTTACTAAACTCTTTTTCTATTACACAATGTTTCAGCTCTAACCTTTTTCAACACCCTTACTAACTGTCCCCATGGCAACTGTCCTCATGGGCATAATGGCCCTTGACCCGTTGAGAATGTGGTCTTTCCTTTGTCTCTGGGGTCAAGAACTACCTGGCAGTATCCTGATTTCAAGTCCAAAGTTGAAAACCGCTGGACACCAGCAAGAGTATCCAGAGTGCCATCGATCTGGAGTAAGGGAAAGCTGTCCTTTTGGGTGACAGTATTCAGCTTCCGATAATTCACACAGAACTGAATGTTGCTGTTCTTCTTTTTTACCAGGACTACAGGGGAACACCAAGGGCTGTTGGACTCTTTGATGATCCCCCTCGATCTCATCTCCTGCAGCATGTCCCGTACCTCTGCCTGTTCCACCAGAGGGACACATCTCAGTGCTTGTTGAATATGTTGGGTATCCCCAGTGTTAATGTAATGGAGTACTCGGTTGGTGTGACCGTAATTGCTGTTACCTTGGCTGAAGACTCACTGATAGCGTCCAAGTAGATGTCGAACTTTCTCAAGTTGCTTTCCTGTCAGATGGTCGGCCACCTTCTTCACCAAGTCTCTCAGCCGAGGGCCCAGGTCCTGCGATGGGTTTGGCTCCACAGGTCTGTCACACGAGGTCACACTCACAGCTGGCTCACACTTCCCCAGCTCCGTCCCAGCCTGTATATCCCGATTGCTGTCTGAAGGATTCAGCAGCCTCACAGGCACTTCCTTCCGGCAAGGCAACAACGCCCTAGCAACACATACTCCATCTAAGGGCGTCTTCTGGTCCAGCACCAGATTCCTTGACGGCTTCCCTTGCAGGTGTGCCTGGACAACCACCTCACTTCTCGCGGGGACTACCACGTCCTCTACTAGGGTCACCATGCACATCCTTGGCTGCTCATTTAGGCTCCAAAGCGTCACCTCATGTTGGCTGAGTCACAAGACTCTCCGACCAACGTCGACCGTCGCATCGTGGCTCCTGAGGGCATTCAGTCCCAATATCACTTCCTCGGCCACCCTCGCGACGAACACCCACAAACTCACAATACTGTGCCCCAAAGTAAACTCTTCGTCCAATATGACACAATGTTGGAGGACGTTAATTTCAAAAAAAAAAAAAAAAGTAAACTCTAGCCAGGCCTCTTTCTCCATAGGTAACGTGTCGCCCGATGACGTCACTATCTGGTAGGGCCGCTCTGGTTTCCACGGCGGCAACCCCTTCGCCACGTCAGGTCGGATCACGGCCACGACTGCACCCGTGTCCACCAGTATATGGTAGGGCTTTCTCTGTATCCACCCATCCGCCATGAGGCTGTCGTCCATTCGCCTGCACAAGGTGCGCAGCGTCACCCGAGGGGTCGGCGATGACGACCCCGACGTGCTCCTCGTCACGGTGGTACTCGTTTCCTGCTTGCTCGTCAACCGGGTGCAGACAGTCCCCCATCAGATGTCCTCGCTGGCCACACCCCAGCACACACCATTGAAAGGTCTGCGTCGTCGTCCTTGGGTGATTCCACAGTCAACGACGTATAGAATGCTCCTAGTTTTCGATGTTGGGATGGGTTTTACCTTGGCCACCTCCATCCTTTGCTGCCTGCCAGACTTGCAGAGGTCCTAGCGGACGACAAAACAGCGGTTGATAGAGTTTTTAATTTTTTAGCGGAGTGCAAGATCAATTTGAGGATTTAAATTTTTTTTAATTATCTGTTTCTGCTTTTGGGCATATTTATCACCTTGTTTCATATCTGGCTATTGCCGCCACTGCTTTTTACCTTTGTAAACTTTTCTTGTTGCTAGTATTTTTATTTTTTGAGTGAAATTTATATCTGGCTATTGCCATGAATCTTTTAAGGGCGCTGATGACCTAGAAGTTGAGCGCCCTTAAACCAAATCAAATTCAAATTCAAAAATTCCAACCTTTGTGCGGCTGTCAGCGCATCGTGAATGGTTTTGTAGTCTCTTAGCATCAGGCGCTGACGTATCTCGGCGTCACGTACCCCATCGACGAACGAGTAGGCAGCTTCCTCTGACACGTACCCGGCCAGTAAGTTCATCAGTTGTTCAATGGCCAAGACGAACTCCTGTAGCGTCTCCCCTGGCTGTTGCAGCCTCGACTTGAGCTGGCTACGATAGGCTGCTGCCAGACGGTGGTTCCGGAACCGGTTTTCTATGGCTTCCCAAATGTCTCTGGACGTCGCCGACGTCGGAATCACGTTCAGCACCTCGGCCGCCCGTCCCTGGAGACTAGTTATTAGCTGAGCGGCTTCTCCTGCCGGCAGAAGGCTTCAAAAGTTGTCATCCCGTCGTACTTAGGCGGCTTGACGCGCGCAGATGTATCGCGTCCTGGCGTCTCAAACTTTAGATCCTTAAGCTTTTCGCCAATCATTTGTTCCACCCTGGCGTTCAGTTCCTTGGTCCTGCTGTTGACTCTGCCTTCCAGGACGCTAAGCAGTTCGCCGACATTTTCCAGTGCGCTAACGCGTTGATTAAGGTTTTTCATCCTCCCGCCGAGTTGTTCTATCCCTGTCCTCTTCCCAGTCAGTTGCTCCTCAATTCATTCTTCATTTCTGTCTTTATTTCTGCTACACTAGCCAATATTTTTTCTAGCATTGCCTCCATCGTGGTTTTTACGTTGCACTTCTATTTCTTTTGCGGCTTTCGTTTCACTTGACACCAGTGTAACAATTTTAAATTTTCCGTTATTTATTTTCTCTTTAATTTACAAAAGGTATGGCTCACATAAGCGAATTAGTGCAACTACACTTATTAAGCTCTTTCTATTACAATAACCCTTTTCAACACTGTTACTGTCCCCATGGCAACGTTCTTGAGAACCAAGGAGTATTAATTTATATGGAGAAGTCTGAAGCCATGTGACAGTACAATTTGAATAAATATTAACCATATTCGAGACAGAGTGGGTCATGGAATTGAGAAATGTGCCATGAGAATTATGTGCGTTTCATTTGCAGTTTTTAAGTTAATTTGAGTTTAATAAACAATCTTTCTGAATACACAGTGTAGTGACACAATTGTGGGTGTTTTGTGATAATAAAATCTGTGTAAACATAACATTCAGTGACATAATTAAGCCACCGGCAGGGAACTTTCCCTAACCTATATAGGTTACCTTTTCTGTTCCTTTTTCTTTCCGTTCAACAAAATCAGCATTAAATATGGCACAACAAAGCTCATCCAGCTTCTCTAATAGTAATGAAACCTGTTTAAAGAGAATAAGAATGGATAATGAAATCACTATACCAACATCAAATGCTTTCGCACCACTAGCCAGCCTTGATGAACAACATGTACAAAAATCAGCGATACAACCAGTGATGGAAAATTCACAGATAAGTAAACCTCCACCAATTTATATTCACAATATACATGACATGAATGCTATGATTAAAGAAGTACATTCTCTTAATTGTGGAGAATTTAGATACAAGACAGTGGAGAATAATGTAGTTAAGCTAAATATGGATCTAATAGAACGATATAGAAAAGTAACTGCGTTCTTAGAAATGCACAAGGCAGAATATCATACCTATCAATTAAAATCTGATAGGGCTTTCAGAGTAGTTATAAGAGGACTACATTGCACCTGCAGCACAGAATTAATGATGGCTGAATTAAAAGAGCTGGGATATGAACCATTACAAATGTTACCAGTCAGACACCCAGTCACAAAATTACCCATACCACTGTTTTTTCTGAACCTAAAACCAAATTCAAAAAATCCAGAAATCTATAACCTAACCCAGCTTTACAATGCTGTTATTAAAGTAGAGCCACCCAAACCAAAGCAAGAAATTATACAATGCCATAGATGTCAACAATATGGGCATACCAAAAACTTTTGTAATCAAACAGCAAGATGCGTAAAATGTGAAGGACTTCATCTCACGGAAAATTGCAACAAACCCAAGGACACTCTGCCGATATGCACAAACTGCAAAGGATGTCATCCAGCCAATTACAGGGGTTGTCCCGAATATCAAAGACTCCAGAGAAGATCTCCTAAATTCCAGCAAACCACAGACAGAAAGCATCCATTAATCGTTGCCACATCTCAGAACGCAACAACAGTAACAGCACAAAGTGCAATTACAAACCAAGGAGGATCAGCTCTACCCAACTACACTGACGCTACCAATCGACCTACTTATGCTTATGTTGCAGGTAACTCCAGAAACAAGATAACACTGGTAACACAATAAATAGCACAGTAATGACTGATATGATCAAAAAGATTGACATGCTTTTATCACTACTTCAAACTACCATTAATACATTAAATATCCTGATTCCAAAAATACTGCACAATGAATAATACAGCACACAGAGTATTCAAAATTAGCACATGGAATTATCAAAGTCTAAATAATATCACCAGTTGAACTTTTTTCTAAAAAATTACAATATAGACATATTGATGGTGACAGAAACAAAACTCACTCCATCTTTAAATTTTTTCATGCCTGGTTATAAAATATATAGGGCAGATCATCCTCCTCACAGCAGGAAAGGTGGGGCTACAATAATCATTAGAACTAATATTAACCACAATCAGCTCCCTCCTATCTCAGAAAATGAAGTGCAAGTTGCAAGAGTAAAAGTAAAGATCGATAATGTAAACTACCAACTAGGAGCTTTCTATTCAGCTCCTGACCAACATGTAACTCCTAGCATAATATGGGGAATAATGCATGAAATGGGGGATAAATTCATATTAGGAGGAAATTACAACAGTAAGCATCCAAAGTGGGGATCTAATGTAATTAATCCACGAAGAAGAATGCTGTATAAACAAATTTATAAATTTAGACTACAAATAGCACATCCATTAGAACCTACGCAATTTCCAGATACAGGAAATAGACCTGATGTTCTTGATTTCTTTGTTGGAAAACAATTTTCTCACTTATGCATCTTCCCAAGAGTTATTCATGACCTAAGCTCCGACCACTATCCTGTTCTACTTGAAATATCTGCAACTGTCCCAAATAACACAAAGAAATACTCCCTCATAAACCATCCATTTAACTGGTCAAAGTACAAATCATATCTGAATAGCACTACAATTACAAAAATCCCTTTAAAAACCAAAAGAGATGTTGACATAGCAGTCAGTACACTAACCAAAAATATCCAGACAGCAGCTAATCTTGCATCCTCCATGTATTCAAACAAATACTTTAGAAACAGAAGAGTTATTTTTCCACCTCACATATTCCAACTTCAATATGTGAGAAATTCAGCTAGGAAACTATGGGAAAGAACTAAATACCCTCCACATAAGAGAAATTATAACAATACCACCAATGAGTTAAAACTGGCATTAAAAGAACTGAACAGAGAAACCATGGAAAAACATTTAGTCTTTAGAAGCCAAAGATGGCAGCCTTCGGAGAAAAACAAAAATTTTGACCAAGGTCGTTGACAAAATCCCTCCACTTAGAGTTGGTAATCAATGGCTTACAACCTCACAAGAAAAGATAAACAAATTTTCTGAAATTCTACTGCATCAGTTTAAACCAAACATCTCAGAAGACCCTACCATGAATGAGAAAGTATATAACACCCTAGTGCAGCCACTACAACTGTCACCAATGTGTAAACTATTTACTCCAGGAATAATACAAAATACCAATAATAGATTACCATATAATAAAGCTCCTGGATTTGACCATATTGTGCAACCTTTGCTTAAAAATTTACCACGCAAAACCATAGTGTTGCTAACACAAATCTACAATGCAATGCTACGTTTAACATACTTTCCAACAGCATGGAAGCATGCCAATATTATAATGATACAGAAGCCCAACAAAATTCGCATTGATCCATCAAGCTACAGGCCAATTAGCCTTCTACCACTGTTCTCCAAAATATGTTGTTGTTGTTAGCTAATGCTGGATTTCTGACAATGAAGTCATTAAACCTCTTGCTCTTCAACATTTTTCACTGATGATATTGAAGAGAGCAATAGCAGTAATAGTAACCGCTTTTTAGAGAGCACCATATTTTTATGTTTTGGCGGTCACATCGCTCTCTCACAACCCCCAGAATGTCTGGAGGACCACACCTGTCGTTGGTTTACGGGTCTCACCGACCTGACCGGGAGAATTATCAAAATAAATTCATCGACCATATCCTCTGATTACCAATCAGAGGACGTATTACATGCCATGACAGGTCAGCATGTTAAGGGGGTTAAGATTTTATAGAGAAATGGAGAGGTTGGCAAAATAAAGACTCCCTAGCCCTCGGGAACCCTGATAGCATCGGGGTCGGAAGAGAACAAGAGATGACCAAGGTAAGGTCAGATAGAAAAGTTACAGTGAGGAGCAAAACACCAGTAAGTGGAAGTAATGTTCTGCTCAGCTTGGGTACCTTGTGGTCGCTATTCACATATCCCCTAGACGGAGACCCTTGAGTCATAATAATAGTAACAGTAACAATAATAATAATAATAATAATAATAATAATAATAATAATAATAATAATAATAATAATAATAATAATAATAATAATGATGATGATGATAATACAGTAGAACCCCATTTATCCGAAATAAAGGGAGCGAAGTCACTGCGGATAACGCAAACAATATATTGTTTGTCTAATTGACTTATGGACAAATTACTGCCAAAACTAAAACAAATGAAGAAATTGGAAAATTATCTCCAAAATATTTGAGCGCTTATTATTGCCCAGACTTTTGACACCTTTTGGGCCATTACTGCCCATTACACAATTTGGATTTAGAAAACTCCACTCCTGCCCACAGCAACTTCACAGAATTATCGATGAAATAATGGACACCTATGAAAACAAGCAGATCTGTTTAGGCGTATTTTTAGACACTGAGAAGGCGTTTGACAAAGTATGGCATGATGGTCTTTTATCAAAAATTAAGTATCATCTCCCAGATACATATTACCGAATAATTCAATCATATCTCTACAAACGCACTTATTCTGTAGTTTACGAAGATGTACAGTCCCATGTCAGACCTATTAATGCAGGAGTTGCTCAGGGAAGCATCCTGGGACCCTTTCTATATATAGTCTATACACATGATTTGCCCAAATCTGACGATCTACGTATTGCCCAATTTGCAGACAATATAGCTATTATGTGCAGAGGAGACACTGGTGAAGAAGTTACAGCACATATACAAGACTACCTATATAAAATAGAATCATGGAATAAACAATGGAAAACTGTAATAAATCCAAGAAAATCGTATGCTGTCACCTTTACCTATCTCAGAAAAGAACATACTTATCCTTTATTCCTAAACAACACTGCCATACCACAAGCAAACGAAGTAAGATACCTTGGTCTTATCCTTGACACATGTTTAACATGGAAGAAACACATTGATCACATTCTACAAAAACTAAGAGACAGACTTCGACAGTTAAAACCGTTGCTGCATCAAAACTCAATCCTTTCCATTTCTAACAAGAGACTCATATACAATATGATTATCAAACCAATTTCGCAATATGCATGCTCCTTATGGGGTTCTGCCTCTAATTCCCAAATTAAGCGTATCCAGACATCCCAGAACCGGGTGTTAAGGATAATCACCAGTGCACCCTGGTACATGAGAAATGAAAATCTCCACTTAGATCTAAATTTACCTAAAGTAACCACAGTTCTCCACTCTTCCTATAGAAATCTGTATACAACGTTTGCAAATCACCCGAACGTCTTGATGAAACAAATACCACAAAACATGCCACCAGAACAACCACAGCGCCGTCTCAAGAGGAAAAGACACACAGATCTATTGATTGATTGAGGAACATCAATGGATGTAACCCTCAGAACATGCTTCATGAGAATACTAGATTAACCTATGTAGCACAATTGTAGTCCTATGTACAAAATTTATGCATTTAAAAAAAAAAAAAAACATTCGAACCACCATCCTTAACAACTACGAACAAGGCATTTTTCGTTCATAAATAAAACAATTATTTGGGTTATATATTCTGTTATAGCAGTAATGGTCAAAGTGTGATTGACTATGTATTGTGGCCATGCAACATGGAATATATTCTTAGCAATCTAAGTTATTAAATTTCAATACTAATAATGGACTTTTTCAGTGATAGTGGACATTAAAATACACGCAGAGCAACTAGTTAATAATCCAAGAAAGGAAAGGTATAATGTAAAAGAATACAATAGATATGAATGGAAGTAAGAGTATTGTGGTAAATTTAGACAGACACTAGGCTCAAATTATGGGAAGATACGTCAGTGTGGAATAAGGTTAAGACCGTTAATGTCAGTTAGGGTTTTTTATATGGTGGGGGTGGGAGGGGCATTATTGCGCTGGCGACAGTAGTGATTGGCGGGCTGGTTGTAGGTGGAGTTTTATTACAACTGTTGTGTGTCTGAAAGTTTATCCAAGACCGGTATCCATGCTTTCTGTACACAAAGTATTTCATGGATACCGGTCTTAGATAAACTTTCAGACACACACACAACAGTTGTAATAAAACCCCACCTACAACCAGCCCACCAACCAATACGAGTCAATCACTACCGTAGCCAGCGAAACAATGCCCCGCCCACCCCCACCATATAAAAAACCCTAACAGACATTAATGGTCTTTGCTTCCACATTCGAACTCTGACCAGTGCAGAAAGCGGATCGTGTGACCCTGATGATGCCAAGTGCAGTACTTGGCGAAACGTTGGTATCTACAATGCCTTCTAGACCACGGCTTACAAGCCCGGAAGAACTAAACATATCTAATAGTCAATACACTAAATTTATTTAATTTAATACTAACTTAAGAAAAAGTAGGCACAGCTTATTGAGATACCCCAAAAAACAACCTTGACATTTTCCCCCCATTATGCTGCAGTCTGGTTATACTTGGTGATATTCCATCCGTTAGGTTGCATTAGTGCTGCCAACTGTTCGTAACATATAACCATGGTAAAGCTATGGTCATAGCTGGTATCATTGCGTCTGTTATGTTGCCACAGAAGTACTTGTTTATGAACGCGTTGCAGAAAGGCCAATCGACAGATTTTAAAACAAGAGTCTGTTTAGATGCCGTATTAATTAATCAATCTGTGGACATACTGCACGTGTTTGTGTGGTTTTTTTCTTGAATTCTTTTAGAGCAATATATGCTGTTATAGTTACTGTTGTTATTTTTGTGTTCGCTACACAGTAGTGCATTAAATATATATTACGAACTTTAGCGCTCGGAAGTGATTTTATCCAGAAGTGTTATTGCAGAACAAGATTTACCAAAGATGAGTAGGTTCATCATGTGTTGTGTGGTAACATTGTTCAAGCATTATACTCGTTTGAAAGTATTTTACTTTAACCCTATGATATTTGAGGTCAGAAATGCCTTTATTATGTACGTTGGCAGGACTGCTTTTTGCAATTCTGTTTAGTGTAATGTCGGCCATTTTGAACTCTTGGTGACTGCTGATAAACTGTGTCCACTATAGCATGTTGTTATGGTAGATCAAACAGAAGATTTGTGATTAACATCCTGGCTATGGCATTGGTTTTTCCAGGTAGAGTGAATTGGGAGAAATAGAATCAAAGGAAGAGTACCCCCATGTACAAAAAAAAAAAAAAAATAAATAAAAGAGCCATCTCTGGAATGCAGACATACATAGTGCCTACATACAAACACACAGACAGATAGTCAGCCATACTTACTTGTTGAAAACTAAGTTATTTAGTACTAGTGCAGATGTTCTCTGTCGAACTAGCCTGGTGTTCCAGGCATAACTCATTTTTTTTGTCCATGGGTGTACATACAAGGGAAGGGTGCATATACTTCATTGCTAGAACAAATGAAAGCAAGCTGGAGGAAAAAAGATGAAAATAAACTGATAAGGGTTTTCTTTATCTGATACTCTTCCTGTAAGGAGGACTGGCACCCCCTAGGACTTACAAGCCAGTGCCTAGGGTCAGATGCCTGTTGGGGAGCAGAAAAACCTATGGACCAGAGCGAAGACCTGGAAGCAGATGTCAGTCCAGCACCAGGTATGAGTGAAGAAGAGGACGATATAAAATCCAGGCAAAAGTTATGAATGGAAAGGTGATGATGGAGTAGTTGGTGGAATGAGTGGTGGGGAAAACCAGAGAAAATCCACCCAGACGCTGTTTCGTCTGTCGCGAATATGAGGTGCGAGTCCCTGGGATTGAAACCAGGCCGCCTTGGTGATAGACGAACAGTTAAACCACTCGACCATGGCGCTGACTCTGATAAGGATTTTAAACGAAAATAATGTGTGAGTGTGGTATGGAAGGCGATGACATCAATATATAGTAGGGGAAAGTAGCCTAATATGGGGTAGTGCTTAATTTGGGGTACCTCAGTATCTTCCCTGCATGATGCTGAGACCTACTCGAAAGCACATTAACCAAGAGAGGTTTGGCAACAAAGCTACCTGCGAGCAAGTCACCGTATTCCTGTGTGAAATCACATCACAGTGAGTTGAAGAAAGAGCTGTGCTTGAAATTATTTGCAGTTGCTGATATCTAAGTATACAAATATAATAAGGTAATTACTGTTTCAAAGACACTTATGCTCAAGTTACAGTATTAGGTTCAAGCTATCTTCCAATAGCCTGTTCTTTGGCTAAATTCGATTACAAAAGGAGCTAAAAGAATTGGTGATTTAAAATGGCGAGTTTCCTATTATGGCGTAGCATGGAGGCCTTAATTTGGGGTACCCCATATTAGGATCTACTTTTCTATTTTAGCAATGCTCATGCTAGAAGTATAAAAGCACCTCCAATATCAAGGTACTTTTATTTATTTCTGCTAAATCTGTGTATAAACCAGCTGTATTTAATAATAATAATAATAATAATAATAATAATAATAATAATAATAATAATAATAATAATAATAATAATAATAATAATAATAATAATAATACTAATACTAATACTAATACTAATACTAATACTAATACTAATACTAATACTAATACTAATACTAATACTAATACTAATAATAATAATAATAATAATAATAATAATAATAATAATAATAATAATAATAATAATAATAATAATAATAATAATAATAATAAAAAGCGAAAAACGGAATCCAGAGCTCATGCAGAAGGCAGTAGTATTAGCAATAAGGAGATGGGTAATCTTAAGGCAGCCAAAACATATTTTGATGTCCCTCAAACAACGCTCTCAAAAATTTGCCTCCTGCCTCACAGCACTAACAAGCTTTAACCCCTTGACATGACTTGCATGGGGCCATTGAAGACTTTTTACTGTCAGGAGATCAAAACATGGTTGAAAAATCATATTGGCCGAACGGCTGCGGTTTACCAGATAGGGAAACTCTTTGGAAAAGCCTATCTACATGCAGCCACTGGTGAAAGAGCAAGTAGTGGCTTTCACAAAACGGGGATACATCCATTCAACCCCAATATTTTCAGGCTCCAGATTTTGCAATTCATGGAAACGAAACTCAGCAATTGCATGAAGAAAACGAACGTCATGAAGCTTCTGAATCTACAAATGTATCACAACTGACAGATTCACCTGCTTCGAAGGGGAGATTCATCCATGCGGCAGACATCAGCCCAATACCAGCACTCAAACAGAAGGAAAGCTCTTCAGGAGAAGCCAGTTCATCTAGAGCTGGGAGATCTTGTGTAATTATTAGCTCACCATATAAAACTCAGCTCACTGAACAGCAGTCAAAGAAGGCTGACAAGACTTCACTAAAAGCCAAACGAACCCTGGCATTGCAAACCATAGGGAGAAAGCGAACCAGGAAAGGAAAGAAGTGCATTGCTGAATCTTCATCCTCTAAAGCCGAGGACATTGTGGTTCTGGAATTGAAAGAGGAGTGGGGTAATGAGAGTGACGAGGATGCGGAGGTTGTGCAGGCCTTTTTTCGGAGGGCCAAGAGGGAGAAACTTGGGTAAGTTGCTGTAAATGTTTCCAGTGGGCGCACACTGTTTGCGCAGGTGATAATTCAAACAGATTTCATTGTGAAAAGTGTGTGAGCAAAGGAAATAGACAAAACAATGAACAGCCTAGTTATAAGGGACAAAAATAGGATATGATGTCGGGATTTGAACCTTGGACTTTACATTTGCCCATGAGCCAATCATATTTAATACAGATTTAAGTAGTGCAAACTTCTGAACTCGTGCTGTACTATATTAACAATAGGAAAGTGATCTCATATTAGGAATCCAATTTTGGTGTTTTAGGAAAGTGTGTTGCATTTCCGCAATAGTGCATTTAAGCACCTGTATTACATTCTGCAATGTAAATAGTTGAAATATGTAACTATATTATTCATGGATACACATGCGTTACTCTTGAACACACTGTCAAAAGAAAAAATCTACCCCATATTAGGCTACTTTCCTCTAAATATTGTAACGAAACCTAGTATACAACCAGGAGAATGGTTGGAATACTTCAAAGAATTTTATAGGCAGGGGGGGGGGGTGAGCAGAGGGGGGGGGGGAGGGCAGAGGGGGGGAGTACAAAATAGACAAACTTGAGAAATATGAAATTATTTTGTAGATTTGCTGGATAATGAAATAAGGAGTGAAGAAATAAAGCAAATAAAATTGAGGAAAAATAAAGCACTTGGAATAAATGGTATCCCAACAGGATTCTTAAATGAATGGTATACTGTAATAGAGTGAAAGTTTTAGCATACTTATTTAATACAATCAAAGTGATGAGTTATATACCAGAAATGTGGAGGAAAGCAATTATTCATCAATATACAAAGGTGAGGATAGCGTTGACAAACCAAACCAACACCATGGCATTGCATTGCTGTCAAATGTAAGTAACATTCTTACAAGTATTATGGCAAGTAGACTACAAATATTGTTTTTAGCTAATGCTGGATTTCTGACAATGAAGTCATTAATCCTCTTGCTCTCCAATATTTTTCACTGATGGATGGGGTGCTAGAAGTGGCCGGGCATATTTGAAGGTGGTTGGTCCATTTCCTTTTGCAGATCACATAGAGGACAGAGTGGTAAAGAATATATCCCAACTCTGTTTAAATGTTTTGCCAGAAAATCATGTCCTGTAATCAACCTGAAGGTTGCAACTGCCGTTTTTCGAGGATACTCAGGAATTACTGTTTGAATGTTTGGTAGTTCCCATCTTTTATTTTTTGATTTTTCATAGAAATATTTTTCAATAATTTTTTTGAATTCAGAGTTGACTAATCTTTTAGCTGCATAAAATGGTAGATTAACTACAGATTTCTGCACATTACCGGTACCCTTTTTAGCAAGAAAATCAGCTTTCTCATTACCACTCAGTCCACAGTGAGCTGGTATCCATTGGAAGACTAGGTGTTTTTGAAGTGCAGTTAGATGGGTAAGGATTTTCCAACATTCTGCAATTGTTTGGTTTTTTGGTGACAACTTGGAAGTAATTGCCGCCCTGGAATCTGAGAGAATAACTGCTTGATGAAAATGTGAAATTCTATACAAAAGATTTTGTAGGGCAATTCGAATTGCTTCAATTTCTCCATCAAAGTTTGTAGTTCCATAATTTAATGATTTGTAATAGGAAAAGAGGTGACAGGTGACTCCAGCCCCTGCTCCATCTTGGTTTGATATCAATGATCCATCAGTATAAATATGCAGCCACTTGTGTTCTGGAAATCTAGTATGGATTGTCTCTAATACCCATAATTTTAGAATACTAGTTGGAGTATCACTATTCTTAACTTCTTCTGTCAGGTGTGAATAATATGTGATGTCTAATGTTTGTGTCGGATTGACTTTAGATATGAAGTTTTCCTTTGAATTAGGAAGGTATACATTTTTCTTGATGTCTTGAATTTTGGAAAGAAAGCTCTCCTGAGTCTTTAGTGTATGTGTAAAATTTCTCTTGTGCCATGTATTGAATGGGACTTTGATCAACTTTTCGTGTTGAATAAGAGCCGCTTTTTCTATTTCATATTCAATGGAGTATTGGTTGGTTAGTATTTCCATAGCTGGTATTGGTGTGGTTTTGATAGCACCTGTAATTAGTCTCAGACTTTGGTTTTGAAAGATTTGAATTTTTTTTTTTTTTTTGTGTTTGCTGTTACAAGAACTTCGCTGGAGTAAGTAAATAATGGCTTTATATATACATTGTATGTTGTGTTAAGAGTTGCTCTGGAAAATCCCCACTTCATTCCTGTTAAGACGTTTTAACAGTGAAAGGAGCCTTTCTGCTCTTTGTATTACATTTTCTATTTGTTTGGTCCATGTAAGTTTGGTATCAAATGCAACTCCTTAATATTTTGCTTCCTTTGTTTCTGGTAATTGTTGACCCTCAAAATTTAGTTTCATTTTTAGTGTTTTTTTCTTAGTGAAAAGATTTGGTAGTTTGATTTTGTTGTATTAACAGTCATTAAATTTTCTTTGGTCCACTTTTGTAGGTTGTTTAAGGATTGTTGCATGGTTTTTTCTAGTTCTGTACTTTTGTTTTTTGGTTTTGAAGTCCACATTACTAAGTCATCAGCAAATAGTGCACACTTCACACTTGGGTAAAGGAATATAATATTTCCAATGAGTTTTCAAATAGGTAGAAGAATTGTTGATAATCTGTTTTTTATAAAACACTAGTAGATAAATACTAAGAACATAAGAGGGAAAAGTTATACAGGGCTTTTGCAGATCTAGAGAAAGAACTAAACATTTTGCCATTGCCCTGTATATACTTATATGAAACAATTGTACTAGTGCAAACACACATCAAAGATTTTACCACCAATTCTGAAATTCACTGTCATAACACAAGAGAAAAAACTAAATTACATCTAACCCCACATAACAAAAAATTGTTCGAAAATAGTTTTTACTACAGAGGCATTAAATATTACAACAAATTACCCATTGAAGTAAAAAATATAAATTCCATTCACCGTTTCAAAAAACATCTCAAGCAATTTTTGATGGAAAAGTGTTATTATTCAACTGATGAGTTTTTGCATTGTTGAGGTAAATGCAGATCTAAGGATGTAAGCGTGAGTTTTAGATGAGGGTTTGTAGATAGATTGTGCCTGTGAATATTATGTATGTAAGTACTATATTTTGTAAGTAGTTTTTTTAGTGACACAACCACAACATGTATATGTTTTATGGTTGAAATAAATAAATAAATAAATAAATAAATAAATAAATAAATAAATAAATAAATAAAGTATACAATAAAATTGAACTATACTTGTTGTGGTACAAATTACCAAGTAAAGAAGTGAGTAAACAAATGGTAAATACCCTTAGAGCTTTATATAACAAGAATTCCTTTTTTATAAGGGTGGGACCAGGGTGGTAACAAGAGATCCACCAGGAGAAAGGCCTCATGCAAGGATGTAAGCTAAGTCAAGTCCTATTTAACTTATTTAATGATGTATTATTAGAAATTGGAACAAATAATTTTATGCCAATAATAAATAGTATTCAGATATAGGTTGCGCGTTTGTTCTTGACGGAAGACCTTGAGCAGAAATCCAGTGAGTAGGCCTACCCTTAATAAACAGGTCAGCAAATGTTCATGCTACGATAACAGACACCTCTGTTTTCCTCTGTCGCATTTGTGTATACAGTAGACTGCAAAAGTTTTGTGCGGTACAGATATATGCATGCAACAAAAATAACAGCAATTCAGGCGAGGGAGAAATGTCGGGAATAGAAGAAATGCAAGAAAGTTAAGTGGAAACAGTTACAGAGGTATAGTATATAATATGTGTGGCTAATATTACTGGAAGTGTGATAAATTGATTTATAGTGTTGTACTACTTCAGCTCAGAAGCATGTGGGTAAACGCACGTCATCCCACTGCAGACTGTACCTCCGCTCTCTTTCAATGCCAGCGTTCCCTCAAAAGCTGAGTAGTGACTCGCATCCAACCTTTCATGTAACATTTTCATTCGTCAAGAAGTAACAAGCGACCTGTACCTGGACGACCTTTTACAGACACTTTAGTGGCAGGGGCAATTACAGTTAATGCTTTGAAACAATCCTTGAGGATTGTTATACTATAAGGAATGGCACTTAAAAGTGAACCAAGATAAGCCCTACACTGTTATCTTTAAGAGTAAGAGTAAGAGAGAGAGAGAGTGAAAGAGAGAGAGAGTGAAAGAGAGAGAGAGAGTGAAAGTGACAGTGAGAGCTAGGTTATTTGCACCCGTGTTCCAGAAAGGGAGGAAATTCAATAAATAGTAAAAATCGAAGAATGAAAATAAGGAATATAGGGGAGTGAGAGAATATAATTATCTAGGAGGTAAAATACACAGTGGCTGTAACTGGGAAAACAAGACATTTGCACTGACAAAAGCAAAAGGAGCTTTATCAGCTATAAGAGGATGCATATATAGAGCATCTAGTATAAAGTACCTGGGCGACCGAGCTTTGCTCGGCTTTTTTTTTTTTGTGTAGAAGATACTTATTTAGATAAACTTGAAAATCAAAATGTTAACCAAATATAAATTTTCATCCTAATTGTTGGAGCCGTTTCCGTGACAAGACCTTTAATACCTTGGCTTGTTTGTTGAAATTGGGCCACTAACAGAGAAATTATAGCCAAAATAAGGTTTTGAATAATTGTGACTGTTATGCATAAACTAATATAGCTAAGTCAACTTTATTTATGTTTTCTGAAAGCTCTTGAAGAGACCTTTAATATTCTGGCTTGTTTGTTGAAATTGACCCATTAGCAGAGAAATTATGGCCAAAGTAAGGTTTAGAGTAACTGTTACGCGTAAAATCACGTTTTTTCAGGAATGGCACCCATGAGTAATTCTACGTCTAATCGCACAAAATATGGTAAAAATTGACCTTAATATCTCTGATTTTCTTGAAATTTTTTTTTTGGTGTTCTGGAACAAAATACATTTGACCCGTGTTTCTTCGTCTTATAAAAAAAATTGATTTTGGCAGATATTAATTTTTGAAATGTCCCAAAAATCACGAGCTCCTCACCCTTCGATCAATCATACCTCCGATTGTAATGAAGCAAATTACTTGATCTTTGGATCAAATTAAAGAAAAATCACAGTATTTCACTAGGTATTTATTGAAAAATTTTATTAATTATTATTAATATTATATTTTATAAGATTAAAGTTTTAAAGTTAGATAATAACAAACTCGACCATTTAAAACCTGGAAAAAAAAACTAAAAATACAATGAAGTTTATTCAATATTCTCAGGAAAAATCAGAATGGAGTCTCTAATAGTTCAGTTTTAATTAACTTACTTGCCAATCAGTGCAGTGGAGTCGCATGGCAGCGGTGATGGCTACCGTAACCCTGCACAATAATTGGCACCTTCTAGTACGGCAACTGTTCACTGCTTGAGGTTCCATTAATGGTACAACAGTACAGTAAGGAGAACACTGCTAGCTGACACTATTGTATGTACACTATTAGTATCTTCAAAATGTTTTTAAAATATGCATTTTAAACTAATATTTACATACAACACAAAACTTTAAATTTCTACTCGTCTACCTCCTTCTTCGAAAGAAAATTGTTTCACTACAGCTTTAGTTTTTGACAAAGGAATGAAGGAGTGTAATTTTAAAGCATAGCTGGACCCATCGTTCTTGGCCCCTGACCTTGGCTGGCAGTCCTGTAGACGAACCCATAGCTTTTGTCTGTTTCATCAGCTCATATTGTATAATTCTGCGAATCCATGCACAACATGGGGAGGGAGGGCGAAGGTAATGATGTCTGCATGATCTGAGACAGTCCTTGCTAATTCACCGGTGCTTTTTAGTGCAGCGTGCGGTTGAAGACATAGATCTTTGCGATAAGGAGTGAATATAGTGAATTTGTGAGACATTGATCATAGCGTAAATCAATTATGCCACCTGTATGTTCTAAATTAGGGATCAAAACATTACACAGTCAGAGCAGAGAAATTGTTTCAAATGTATGGACGTACATGAAGGAAGAAGCTGAAAGGAAAGAACTGCTTACATCAGAAGATTTTTTCAAAAAAATTCAAAAGTTCAAAAGCATGTATCAGATGCCACAGGAGTATCAGAAAGAAGGTACATTGTGGAGCCATTTTTCTGCATGGACTGTACTGCCTTAGTAAGAAGACGTTATGTGAGTAACATATGAAGCTGACACACCAATTACAATGGTGTTCGCAGTCACCTGGCTCGGTACTCACTTTCAAGCTTTACATTTGCTTCCTCCACGGTGAATTCAGCTGTACAAATGGATCACTACTTCCTGTCCTCCATGAGCGCTTGCAGGCCTCCAGAAAAAAATTGTAGCAAATGCACTTATGCTCGCTCCATAGTTTTTAATGTCTTATTTTATATATAAAATGTCAGGGAATACGTGTGTATTTTTTTTAGATTTTTAACACATCGATTTAAATTCTATTTTTGGTTTTACAAAATATAGCATCAAAAAAACAGTCCAAAATTTCTGTGTAATAATGATGGATCGAAAGTTATTAAAAGTGTTGTATTTAAGTGTTGTATTGACTTTCATAGCCCATTTTGGGCCTCAGCCTCTCTCAGTTTTTGCCTCCATTCATCTCTATCCTCTGCCTTCCGTCTCCGCATTCGGACTCCCAACATGCTCAATTTTTTTCTTTTCCTTCATTTTTTTTTTCTTTTCTATTTTTGTTAACGTCCTCCAACGTAATGTCATATCGGACAGTCTAACATGCTTAAGGCATCTCTTCTTACGGCATCCTCCCATTGGTTTTTTGGTCTGCCTTTGGGTCTTGTATTGTAGAATTTCCCATTTAAAATTCTTTTAGGGAACTATTTCTCTTCCAGTCTTTGAACATGTCCCGCCCATTTTAACCGTCTAGTCTTAATGTCTTGTACTATGTTATTGTCTTTGTATATATCATATAATTCCTTATTATATCTGTTTCGCCACATATCATTTACTTTAATTGGTCCGCATACCCTTCGAAGTATTTCTCTTTCAAATATTAAGTTTCTCCTCCATGGCTCGAGTCAAAGTCCAGGTTTCACTGCCATATGATAGCACTGGTTTTATAAACGCTTTGTATAGTCTTATTTTCGTTTTAGAGAATATTATTTTATTCCTAAATATTTTCTGTAAAGAGTTGTATGCTCTATTTGCTGCTGTTGTTCGGGCTTTTATTTCTTCGCTTTCATCATTTCTATTATTTATAATTGTCCCTAAATACTTAAAGCTACTACTTCCAAGTGGTATTCATTGATACTGATACTTTCTCTTTTGCCCCTACTGTTTCTCTTTTGTATCATGACTTGCTATGGTTTGTATAGCTTTGAGAATGAGTTGGAGTCAACTCGAAACTTGAGTCAGTTTTGCAAAAAGAATTTGCAACATTACTAAGATAAGTGAAGTTTTTAGTTTCTAATTTGTTCTTACTTTAGAATATTGTTGCTTCACTGTTAATAGATTCATTTTCCTTAATTAAGAAAGTAACATCATGAAAAGATACACACATGGCTATTTTAGTTTAATGAGACTATGGTGTGACAAAATCTTGTCACCAAGAAGAGTTAATTGCTTGAAAGGGAACACAGACTAGTAGTGTCTGAATGCTGCAATTGTGAACTCCATCGCAAATTTGCTGGACTGTCGATGAGGAAGACGTGGATTGTCCAATGGGGTTCCAAGGTCTGCTGCCATAGGAATGGTGTAAAGATGTTGTGTCTTACATTTCCCGATATGTAAGGTGGGATATGTAAGATGTGGGTTCGAGTTCCGGCTAAGGGAAGAATGTCAGGGAACTTCTCATCTAAACAAGGCAGCTGTTGGTGGACCGAGCAAGCAGGAATTTTGAGTGAGCTATGAGCGCTTCAAGATCTGCAAGAAGGTAGGAAATTTATATTTTCAATATAATGGTATTCCAGGCCAGTCTACATTTAATGTACAAACGATACCAACATCTTAACAATGGCTGCTCATCATTCATGCACTATCCGGGAATAAAACGATGCCTTGTAGTCAGCGGCGGTTAGAAATGGATCTGTTTCCACTTCTGCCAAGAGAGATCTGTCTTCATTCTCGGTAGATACACGTGGGTGTCCTGTACTCTTCCTTGCAGTAACCTGCGCATCTTCACAATATGATTTTGTCCACCTCCTCACAGTGGCCTGTGGAAAACCATAAATGCTACCAGTTCTGGTGGCCGAATAGCCCTGTGAAGCCAGTGTGAGAACAGCAGAACGTTTATCAATGGCCTCTGCCATTGCTGAAGAATGAATGCATCATTATAGGCTACATAGTGGTTGGCGACCTCTTTTGGTGATGAATGGAACTAAATATAAGTGTGTGACGGACACAGAAGGAAACACAATGATACATGAATCGAGCTTGTCACCAGTAGTTGAAAGAGTTGGCTATTACATAGATACATATATCTAATACTCAATTCATAAATAATATTGCATAAAATCTATATTACTTTAAATTAAAAATACAAAGTAGAACATGAAAATAGAGGAAACAAAATAAAGGGAGGACAAAAGTATATTCTGTCACCGAGGTTTGAATATAAGTTCACCAGTTCTCAAAGCACGTGTGTTACCTCTGAGCTGTATTTGCTTGGGGCTCGAAACACCTACTGGCACATCCATATATACGCTCTAACACTGGCCACGTTTTCTATGGTAACATGACTAATTTATCATATTCAGAGTACTTCATGTTTTGGTGTTCCAATGATCGTTGGTCCCATGGAGAGAGTTATTATGTTAAAGTTGGTGATGTTGTCAAGGCCAATGAGAGGGGTAGAGAGAGTTAATCAGAAAGCGAGAGGTTGACTTCTTCTGCGCTGACCTCTCTATGGGGACAGCCATGGAGCATCAGATCTCTCCACACCCTATGTAATCACCAGGCACCAAGCACATCTTTTCATCATGTAATCACCAGGTACTCTTTATGTAAATTATCTGTTACTTATGTAATTGTGAGTTCCTTTCTTAGAGTCTAAATTAAATGACTCCTTTTGTGTTAGAAGCCTCTCGTGGTTTGGTTTTATAGAGAGTGTAACTGCTTCTAATAATTCCTGGTACCGACTTAAACTTAACCATCTGAAATGCTACTGCCCCTAGTCGAGACCTATAAGAAGGTTTATGACAATGTCTTATGAAACATGTCATTGGTTGTTTCGGCTGATTGGATATTGCTGCTCCTCCTGTATATAGCATCAGGCAGAAATATGTTTGGGTTCTGAGGCGTTATTTTCTGCGTAAACCCTCTGGAGTGATTAAATGCAAAATTATAGGGGCAGTGGAAAGGCCTCCTAAAGTTATAAATAGTGATTATAGTCAGGAAAAATTTATATTCAATTGTCTTCAATAGCTTGGGTTGGCGTCATATGGAAATTGCGAAGTCCGCGTATAATTTGGAAATTTATCTGCGTATAGTGTTTTATTGGAAGAACATTGTGTTGTAAAAGATAACAGAATTAACAACGTAGAGAACAAACATATAGATTGTTAGGTGGGGTAAAAATAGAAGAAGATTACGAACTCACAAATATACACAGTCCGTGTTAGGGTAGTGTGAACCCCGTAGCCCATTAGAGGAAGGACGCCAATCCAGAAGACTTGTGTAATCTATTTGTGATATAATGGAACAATAAACAACTTTTTAACGAGGAAATGGAAATTAATCATTCTCGTAAAGCGTTGATCCGTACCGCGCCCTGAGATAGAAACAATTCAAGAGACAGCCTATATATATGTTCGACAGACGATAACATATACCGCTGAGACTATTAGCTCTGTTTAGCTGCATATTGCAAATACCTACCAGGGTAAACTGTGTTGCGATACAAAGTGGGACTTAGAAATTTTCTGTTCTCAGAGTGTGCTCAATCATTTTTTCCATGACTGTACATAGGCTGGATCAAGTAGATGATCACCAGAAATGAGAGAAACTAACTGCAGAGTGGTTAGGAGAGAAGAAGAGGGCAGAACAAAAGTGAATATAGTGCAGTGAGGGAAGGGGAAAATGGGGTCAGTGTAGCAGTCAGCGAGAGAAGTAAGGAGGCGATTCCTAAGACTACATGTGATTGAATATGGAGTGAAACAAAAGATTCGGCTCAGGACACATACATGCAGGCAGAAGATACAGGGTTTATGAAACTTGAGGAAAAAGTGAAAAGTAAACAGAAAAGGAATGATGGAAATTATGCATAGTGATGTAAAACTAGGCTTAGTAAATGGTTAGAAAGATTGACAGAGATTAAAAAGGGAGGGAAGGGGAAAGATTAGAATCAACTAGAAAAGAAACAAGAGTGAATTAATTATGGCAGAGAAATAATAAGAAAGAAACAACTAGTACTTATCTACCAAATATCTAAATGTTAAGAGCAGTTATAGGCTGCCCAATGATGATAAGGGGTGGGATCCTAGTTCATGGGCAGCCAAAAATCGTAATGTATACTTAGCACTCAATAAACCAATTTTTATTCCATACTGCAGCACAACAGATACCTTGTGCAAGGAATTGCTAACAAAAATTATTTTATTCTTAATGTCCCTTTTCTTCAATCTTAATTCATATTCTTTAGTATTGTTCTGAACTAATTTCTACTGGCTTTTGCTGTTCTTTGTAATTTTTGTTATTGCTTTTTTGAGGCAATAGCCAATTATGAGTTCTGTATTAACAAATAAATGATACTTTCGCTGGAAGAATCAATGCTCAACGGATATGAGGGAATCCAGGATGCACGTTTGAATTTCTTCAAGTATCATTTTCCCAGCTTCTGATTAGAGAACTCTAGCATTGTTCTGGTTTCCAACGTCCTGAATAATTCCTACCACACAATATAAACGTAATATGCTATTCTTGGAAATGAAAATGAAAAACTAAACCAAATCTTCTTTACCATTTCTGGATCCAGGAAAACTTACATTAATTTTATTGTGAACGTTCACATTGTATAAGGATCACACTGAAAGTAGTAGGCAACAATTTTTAAAAAACCTTACCTTTCTTTTTTAGATAAATTAAGCACATCATCATAATCTACAGACTTCTCTCACTTTTCAACATAGTCTCCATTTCTTTGCACTCATTTTCCCCATCATTCTGCAAGTTTGAAAATATCCTTATGATAGAACTCCATTCCAGCTGCATGAAGACACTGATACTGCTTTTTGAACGTCCTCCACTGTCTCATAGTGTTGGCCTTGCATCTGTTCCTTAACAGAACCAAAAAGGTAGCAGTCAGAATGTGCCAAGTCGAGACTGTGGGGAGGATGTTAAAGTTTTCCACTCAAACGTTCTGATGTAAGCAGTGTGAAGATGCGCATTATTCTGTTGCAGGATGATCTCCTTTCCAGGGTGCTTATCACGCAATGCACAACGAAGTGTCTGAATATAGTGGGCAGCATTTATGGTTTGTCCAAGTTCAAGAGAGTCAACCGGAATGCAATCCAGAAGACACTATCCATAGCTTCCTCAGCAGATGGCACTGTCTTCACTTTTTTCCTTGATGGCAAATCCAAATGGTGCCATTCCAAACTCTGGTGTTTTGCTTCAGGCTTGTAATGATGGAACAAACTTTCATCGCCTGTCACGATACTCTTCAAAAAATCATCACCCTCAGTTTGAATTCTCTGAAGAAGGTTTTGGCTGAGGTTCTTCTCTGAAGTTTGCAGTCTTTGGTCAAATGTGGGACCCAACGGGCACAGACTAATGATAATCTAAGCTTTGTATCATTTCTTGCACTGCACTATGTCCTACTGCAAAATGTGCAGCGATTTCAACCTCAGTGATTTGCTGATCTGCTCTACTGATCTCATCAACTCTTTCCTTGTTGCGAAGTATGGAGGCAGTACGTGGGCAACTGCTACAAGGCTCATCTTGGATACTCATTTTCCCATCTTTGAAATGCTTCACCCATTTATCGCTGTTAGCACCCAGCAAGCATCTCCATAGGCATGTTGAAGTCTGAGGTGAATTTCAGCAACAGATTTTCCCTCTTTAGCAAGGAATTCAATTACAGCATGCTGTTGAAATGAAACACTGATGTCAGCCATTTTGGAAATACTGCCTGTAGTCACAAGAAATGCCATCACAATAAGGCAACATGTGGTGTAAAGTCTATAGATTACGATCCTTCAGTTCTTTTTGTTACATTGTTGGATTTTGAATTTTAGCAATGGCTTGCTCATGACTTTCAGTATGACCCTCATAAAACAAGTATTTTAACTTTGTCATTCCCATCCTGGTTTTCATTCCTGGTTATTGTGAACTATTCTTTATCAGTAGAATGTTGAGCTAGCCCTGAGTTCTATGAGGTCGTTCATAGTCCAAGATTTTTTTTTTTTTTTTTTGCAAAATAAAAATATTCACTCACCGCCCAAAGGTTAGTTCTTGCCATAAGCTCAGCATTAACAAGGAAGCCTCCATGTTCTTCATCCAATTCTAATGATGATGTTTCTGCTAGTTCAGTATTGGGGGTTACACCAACAGCAACTATAGCATGTGCAGCTTTAACCTGCAAAATTAGAGTGCAATAAAATCTAATAAACAGCATTTTAATATAGTACTGTCTTCTTGAAAATATTTTAAATATGCTCTTGATAACTCACAAAATTTTAACATATAATATATCTAGTAGATAATACTGAATGCAATGGAAGTACTCACATAGTTTCCATTACTCAGCTTGAGAGCAATCTTATCTCCATCCAGGGAAACATCTTCAACCTCAGCATTGTTAATTATGTTCACCCCTTCAGCTTTAACTTTATTAGTTGTCCATGAGCTTAAATACTCTGGCAACACTTTAGCCATGTTTCCAGGCTCTCTGTATATTTGATGAACCCTGAACTTTCCTCTGCCCCCTAAAGAATGTTTAAAATAATAATTAAACATAAGCATATGGAGAAATCTGGTGACTGTAGGAAATATTCATTGAAAAACTGATACGTGACGTAACAGTAACTTGTTAATATAAAAATTTATGCAGCTAGGGTGAGAAAAACTATGTATCGTAATAGAATGTGACTGAAATAAAAATGTACTTCGGATAGAGTTTCAAATTATCAGCAGTAACATCACAAGTACGCTTTATTTTGTCGACAGTTTTACAACCACACAGTACAAGGGAAACTTTCTTAACATGATGAAATCATGAATGGTATTTGCTAAGACCATTTACTAAATGACATTTTTAGTACGCAATATTAATCAAATGAATAGGTTCTTTAGGTACTATTTAATTCAATTTATTGCAAACCAAAGTTACACCATGTTCCTTAAGATTTTTCTTGCTTTTCTGGCTTACAAATTGCAAACAACTGTGAATCAGCTGCATAATTTCCAAATAACTGCAAATCAGGTGCAACAATCACACTTCGACCAGCTATTAGTCATGGTTACTGTGATTGGTTAAACTAACATAGGTTGTGATTGTGATCATCAATACTCAGTACCTAGCCCATAAACAAAACAGTTATAATGTATTAAGAAAAGCAATTCACCTCATCAATGTTTACTTCTTGTTGTCAATTTCTATGTGATAGTGTGACCAAATTACAGCAGTAAAATGAATTCAAAATCTTGCAACTCACTTCTTGTTCATTATTATAGACATCTTCCCTAAGTATTAATTCTTTGAAATAATTTTTGAATTTTAATTAACATCTAAGTTTATTTCATAGCTGATCCTATTCAGCTTGTTAATATGTATTTCCACAGTCTACTCAATGTATAGAATCATATTAAATGTAATTATGGTTAATTTTATAAAGGATAAGGAAATGCATTTTGACACTCCTGAAAACAACAAAGGACTTTTTGCTGAAAACAAATGGATAAAATAAATTCCCTTTTCTCAGATTTAAAACTCAAGTTTAAATTTGAGAAATCGCAAGAAAGTTCAAGCTGTGTATAGCCTCCCACATAATTTACTTTTGAAAATACTTTTGCAACAAATGAGCCTGGAAAGTGAACACAAATTAAGTTCATAAGGATTTTCTATATAAAACTTAAAATTAAGTTCATAAGGATTTTCTACAAAAGTTAGTACCATTGTATAAAATTCCCACAGTTTATATCTTCATCAGGATGGGATGGTATACTAAAACAATGTAAAGATGCATTAATTAGTATTCTAGTTCTCATAATGTCTTGATAAATGCTTATATAAATGTTGAAATTTTTCCCAATACTTCAAAAATTAGTAGTCAGGCCAATCTTTAAAAAAGATGATAGAATACAAATTGAAAACTACAAACCAATCACTTTAACACCAGTATTTGCAAAAGTCTTTGAAAACATATTATGTAATCGACTTATGGGTTTTTTAAATAAATTCAGTTTACTTAACCCATCAACATGGCTTCAGACAAAAATTTTCCACAACTGCTATTGCTGAACTCTATCATGAAAAACTGAAAGAACTTGATCAGTGCCTGTCGACTGAAATAGCTGCTTCTGGTGACGCATCGATGTTCCCAAAAGTCCCGGGTGTAAGACATACATTTTTAGTGCTGCATGTAATCCTTACTTTCAAATGCACAAGCTTATATGACACTCCACAACTCGAACACTAAATATGTATACAAGGCTGCCAACACAAATGTTATGCTCTTCTATGTTGCATATTAAATAGTTTTAAAAAATAATGCATATTTGGCCCAAAATGTGATACATCAGTTTCAATGTAAAAAGGCCTTTGCATAATAGTTTACTGGATAACTTGTACAGTATTTGAGTCAATGTATGACGTGAATAAAACAGTACAGTTGGCTAACTGTATCCTATTTAATACAAAATTTGAAAGCTGTGGTTAACCTTCTGTGAAATCTTAATGGCAGCAAAGCGAAAGTAAACCTTCACAGAATATTCTTGTATTTGTAAAACTTGCAAGATTTAAAAGACGTGCTAGAGCGTATGAGCAGTAAGAAGAAAAGGAATCTTTTGTCACAGGGCTGTTGGTAATTATGATGTACATATTAAATAAATGTACAATGCAAACAATTATATCATGATGTAACCTGAATTGTAATGTACCTGCATTACTTATTAATTTATTTTCAAAATAGAACTGTGTTGACGTGAGACAGAAACTCATTTGACACCAGTGGTGATCACGTGCTCATCATAATTTCAGCAGTATAATGCCGCGTGACCAATGGGTGTTTTTAAAAATTACTGGACGGATACAAGTGGTAGCTTGAATCGAGTGGCTGGACTTGAAAATGCGTGAGTGAACGATGAGAGTATGTTGGAAAATATGGTAAAGTTTTGCAGTCAACAATCGGCACCTTTCAATCTTATCAAGGAAGTATTTCACCAAAAGTAATAAATTAATAACTACATTAATCCATGTGTCATGCTTTCTATAATTCCCACGCATACCTTGAACATACAACGATCCTTGTTTTCTACCAGAGTAGCCGAGGTGATGCGGAAGGAAAGCCAATAACTGCATTTTATCTACAATTGGCGCCCACAACAAGAAATTCTGAAGCAGCATCAAATTGGTGACAATGCGGGACATCTTTATAGTCATCATTATATTGGCGACCACGTGGTGACTTCATCTTCATCCCGGTACATCTTTGTCCACCATCTCGGCTTCTTGGCTTCCATCCATCATTTTGCATCAGACGACACATGGTATGGACTTTAATATTACTTTTTGCAAATCAATTGTAGTTAGAATCTAGTCTGCTTATGCATGATAACATTAATGATAAATCGTTTGATAACTTGATAGTGCGTGAACTGCAAGTGAATAACGAGTCCATTTGGAACCCCACTTAGGCTTTATAGTTAGAAAACTAGAATTGAAAGTCTTTTCTTTCTCATTTTAATATTAAATTCACTTTTGCATTCTCTGAATTTCAGAACTGTGTGTATTGTAAAATGGACTATTACAGTGCATTTTCTTGCTCAACACCTCCAGAAGTACATCTTCAAGATTATGGTACAGATTTCCTTCATTTATCATCTGAACTTATATTTAATACATTTTACACTTTGCTGTCATAACCCAATGGCAGGCTCATTGCTACATCTTTCGTAAATTATCTTTTCTTCAATTTTGTCACATCTGAACATCGTTGGTACAGCATTACGATGCGGCCTAGGATTTATACAGCAAAATCAAATGAACATTATTGCCTATATATTATATATTATATTTCTAAATAACTGATATTTGTTAGAATTAAATAGGAATTGAGATTAATTTTAAAGTGAAATATTTATAATATCTTGAGGTATATTTTTTGTATGATTGTTATGAAAATAAAAATATAAACTAGGATTAGATACCTTATTACACATGCTAAGGTTAAACTTCTTTGCAAGCTGTACAAAATAATGTTAGTTTATCAAGGAAATCATTTAAATGTCCAAACTTCAGTAAAGAAAGAAAAGGCAAAACATCTGGTATTGGAAACTTCATAAGTTGTTGCAAAGTTTCAGTCATCACTATCTTTGATGTTAACTGATACACAGCTCCTGGTATCTTCACACAGAAAATTATTTCCTTGAAGAACAACTGAGAGGAGATTAAGTTAAAAAAAGATATTGAAATAAAGAATCAAGTTTATGGTAAATAAGTGAAACTACAATGTTACATTTACAAAATTAGAGGAGTTTTGATCTTAGTAATGAACATACAGTAGTTGCTGAGAATGAAGAGAGAATTTATTAAAAATAACAGGATATTTTATAGTTAGTGATGGGCCAACCAAATGTTTTACAACATCAATTGCTAAACAATAGTATCCTGTAAAAAGCAAATGTTTTCATTCAGTTTTGTCATTAGTATAAACTTGTTAAAATATAATTGGAGCACTGAAAACAGTTTTCTTTCAATAGTCATACAGTTGATGTTACGATTGCATTTGGTTCTGCATTGCATTAAAATTATATTTGCAGCGCAGATGTAAACAGTGTTTTCACATGCTACAGAAATGGAATTTTAGCCGTAAAAGCGTAATTGATAACTAATCAATAACCTTAAATATACTTGTTACACAGTGTTAATGGCTCAATTTATTCAGATTGTTTATCATTGTACTGTGTTAGGTGTTCGTTGAAATATAAATATACTTTCTGAAATTGCACTAGGTGAAGTATAATAGCTATTTAACAATTTATTTTTGGTTGAGATCATTTAATAGTATAGGATTTCATTACAACAATGCTATTCTTCTGTTAGAGATATATATGGGAAAAATTTAGTTTTTACTTATGGATGCACTTAAACTGATATCGTCCCCTTCTATAATGGGCAGGTCAGATTGTTCAATTGTGGTGGCGGTGGTGGTGACGGTGGCGGCAGTGGTGGTGGCGGTGGTGGTGGTGGGATTTTGGGCGCACAACAGCTGTGGTCATTAGCGCCCAAACAAAGCTAAAAAGAAAGATGCAGTCTTAAACATTTCAACAATGAAAAAGTCACCGAAAGAGTGCCAGTAACTGTAAAAGTAGAGCTAAAATATTGGCCGAGACCCACAATGGATATACATAAAACTGATAGAATAGCAATCAAGGAACAACCAATTAAAACAAAAATTAAAATCACAGACTCAAACACGGCCGCCCATACCACTAACACAGATAAAATATTACAACCACTCTACTGCACTGACAGTGTCTGTCAGCACCTCAGGAAGGGTAGCTGGCAGGCTCAAAGAATGTGCGTAATTGAGATAAAAAGTGGCACTCAATTAAAACATGCTGCACCGTCAAAGGCTCTCGACAATGAGAACAGAGCAGTGCAGCATCTGAAGATAAAAGATGACCATGGCTAAAACGGTAGCGCCTGATAAGTAATCTCACTAAAATCACTTCCTCGTGGCGACAGGTGTACGAAGAAGTCCTCCAGGTGACAGGGAGGGGTTTCACCTCCCTAAGTTTGTTCCCCTGAACATAATGCCAGTCACCACTCCACCGTGAGAGGAAGGCTCGACGTAAAACAGTGCTAAAATCGTCAGAAGGAACATAAGAGCTAAAATACCTGGGTGCTAAAACTGCTGCTTTGGCTGCAGCATTTGCAGCCTCATTTCCTGGCCAGCCTACGTGTCCAGGCACATACACAAAGGAGACGCAAGTGCCAGCACTGGTGGGTGTGTGAAGGAAGTCCTGGACAGTCTGTACCAGTGGATTGTAATTTTACAGCATCCGTAGGCTCTGGAGAGCACTCAATGAATCTGAGCAGATAATCCAGTTCTGTACGGCTTGCCGACGAATATATAAAAGAGCTTGATAAATACCAAACAGCTCTGCTGTAAAAATCGAACACTGCGGTAAAAGACGAAAGCTAAAACTCTGCCGACCTTGAACAAAAGCACAGCCTACTCCCCGAGCGTCCTTCGAGCTATCAGTGTATATAACAGGATACGCATTGCGCCTGAATATCTAAAAAGGCAGAACGAAGAACGGTATCTGTCGTCAATGACTTTGGCATGGACAGCAAACCCAGATTGACGTGGGTGTCCGACCGGAGCCATGGGGGAAATCGTGTTTCACCCTTTGGAAAGGTTGCTGGTAAATAGATGTCCAAAAACCCAAGTATTTATCATATGTAATAGCTTGATATGAGCTTTTTGTGGTAATTCTTTAAGAATGTGTCTGGTTGTTAAATCATATCCTGGTGCTTTTTTGCATTTATATTCTGGTGTATTTCACATTTTAATTCTTTGAGTGTTACACGCCTAAGTTCTTTACTTTCCCTTTTCTTACCATGTTTTATGTCCTCTTCAGATGTTTGTCTAGATCAGGGGAAGACAACTTCAGGTCGTGTGACGTATTTAAACGAGGAGCCAGCTTGTACGTTCGTGTGACGTCAGGCGAGAGTGGTGTATTGCTATGGTGCCTAGATCAGTGGCGCTACTTGCACGAAACTGAATGAATAGTGAGTGTGTGTGTGTGTGAAGTTTAACAGCCCTGAATGAATACGAAAAATGTTATTTGGGCATGTTTACAACATGCCGGGGCTTTTTAGGGAGAACCCTCTTCAGCCAAGTCTTAGAGTTTTTATTTGTTGTGTGAGGGATCTTAACGGCGTTAGTGCGAATTTTGTTTTTATTCTGTGTTTTTGTTGACGTGTAATGTTGTGTGTAGTGGTCTTGTGTTTGTGTTCAGTTCCCCGTGTTTCACACCAGTTTAAGACCAGGCTTCAAGATGTAGAAACATTGTCAACTATGTTTCAGATCTTTGCGACACCGTATTCATTGGATGTTAGCAATGTTCCTAGCAGGTACCAAATTGAATTGATAAATTTACAGTGCGACGATTTGCTGAAGGACAAGTATAAACACAAGGAAGACTTGGATGATTTTTACAAGAATGTTCCTCTAATCAGATTTCCGAGGTTGTATACCCTTGCTGCACGAATATTATGTATGTTCAGTTCTATGTATGTGTGCAAACAATTCTTTTCTGTTATGAACCTTTCTAAGTCAAAATCCCGGAGCACATTGTCAGATCATAATCTAACATGCAGTCTTCGATTACAAATGTCCCGTACATTAAGCCCTAACATTGACAAACTAGTTAAAGAAAAGCAAAACGGCAAATGTCGGAAAATGTCCACCTAATTGTTCCGTATAGATTTCATCTAAAGTTCCGGTAAAACAGTTTTAATTTGCGTTATAACATGACTGTTCACATAAACTATCATTGTGATATTTTTTTTGATGGCATAAAGCTGAAATGTAATTATTTATAATCTGTGACTTCTGTAATTGAAACAGTATTAAAATTACGATATCCAAGACCTCAGTTGTGTTAACACCAGATCTGTTTTCTAACTTTCCTACATTGCTGCATCCCATACGTCATTTCCTCTTCCCCACTGTGACGTCACACGTTCAACTGGCCTTCGGTGGGAGTATGTGAGCTGTGTGAGCTGACGTCACAGCGGCGATACCTGTTCTCCCCTGCAGTAGAGCCAGAAACAAAAGTGGGCTCACCAGTGTTGAGCAGAGAAGGAGAGTTCCGTGTGAAAAATCTGCTAAGCGTGTACTCCTTACGCAAGCCTGAGGTGAACCCCAAAGAGGGTGGTGGGCATTAAAGTCTCCCAACAAAAGGTAAGGCGTTGGGAGCTGAAACACCAGATGGGACAGATCCGAGCCAGAAACAAAAGTGGGCTCACCAGTGTTGAGCAGAGAAGGAGAGTTCCGTGTGAAAAATCTGCTAAGCGTGTACTCCTTACGCAAGCCTGAGGTGAACCCCAAAGAGGGTGGTGGGCATTAAAGTCTCCCAACAAAAGGTAAGGCGTTGGGAGCTGAAACACCAGATGGGACAGATCCACTATTGTGAAGGGGCAACTAGGCTGTAAAGAAACGGAACAGAGAGTAAAAGAAAAACCAGGGTCTTTTAGTAAGTCACTGTGCTTCGGTTCCACTTTAAACTTTCGAGTGCCAGGACTAACAGGAAGTGTCTTAGGGCTGGTGCTGCTTGAGGCAGAAACTGTGGCCGGAGGACTAGTAGGTACAATGGTGCTACTGACAACAGGGCTAGTTTGAGTACCGACATCTCATTTTGGTACTGGGGTGGACACTACAGAACTAAAAGTACCAAATTTCAGTATAGAAGGCTGGCAAGCAAGATGGCATATGCAGGCCTCAGAAAACGATAAACGCTCTTTGACCCACAGCTCTTGAATTGCCTTCTCGTCCAGGTAACGTGGACAGTCACAGGATGTCACCGGATGCGCACCTCGACAGTTCACACAGCTATGAGCATATGGACACACTCCGTCATGGGCATGCTTGCCACAGGTGACACAAACAGGAACAGTAGCCTTGCAAGATGTCTGGATATGGCCACAATGTTGGCATAGAAAACACCGCATTGGACGTGGGATATACGGCCAAACGTTAATGACCTTATAGCCGCCTTTTATCTTCTGAGGGAGCTCGAGTTGATCAAAGAAACAGAGTACAGGTACCTGACTGTACTCCGTCACACCTAGTGCAGACCCAATAGACAGATGTTACTCCCTGGTCAAATAGATAACTCTTCGTCCGGCATACTGTCCAACAAGTGCGTGGTGATAATGCCCTTGGAAGAGTTGAGGCTCCTGTGCTTCTCAACACGGATAGGATATCCGTAGAGTAGTTTTGCCTTTAGCTACTAGTCGAACTGGGTGGACGTATACATTTCGGCTATTTTATCTAGTCCCAATTGAATTACAATGGGGTTCACTTTCAGAAAGGTCTGACTCTCTTCCGTCCTACTGATTACTAGGTAATGAGTTGTGGGTGCTACGTGTACCTCTTTTTCATCATTAACTTGTCGTTTGCGCTTGGTATGTTGGTGTGCCATAGAAAAAAGGCTATAAATTTCATCCCCCAGTGATCCCCACCCACTATGGAGCCCAACAAGGGGTCATCCCATTGGGATGACAGAGCTACACAGGGGATATAGCGGGACCACCGTCCCACTCACCCTGGAGTTCGGTGCAATACCTTGTCCGCACTGATTGACTAGGGGTGGGTTAGCCCCTAGCCTCCCATTTAGGTGAAGCAGAAACCAAAGCGGTGTATTGGAAATGTGCATCCTCCCCGAATTCAGAAATAAACTGGACCAAGCTCAGGTGCTAATTACTGGACCAAGCTCAGGTGCTAATTCCTCAACCAACCAGGATAATCCTTTCCACCAACATGGGTCTCCGTGCATGGCCTACAAGTGGGTGGGCATTTTGACTGACTCCCTCACCACGAAGAGGAGCCCACATCGAGGGAGTCAGTTGGCTTGGGACCCTGGGTGCACCAAACCCATATCTACTGAAGTAGGCCCCTGAGGGGGTTTCAGGGGAGTGTAATTGGGTTTGGCGACACCTACTTTGGATAGCCTTATATGTATTGTGTATAGTTTGCATATTGCTTGCTTGCTGAGACTGTCCCCTGTACTAATTTTAAAGGTTTTGCTAAATTATGAGTGCGATATGAGACAATCTCAAACTTTATATCTTTCTCTGAACACATTCTTTTGTAAACTTGTGTAGAAAATAATTTATATATCATAGTGTAATTTCTTTTCAAAACCTTATTAAACATAAGCATTAATATGACTTTTTTCTTTTTGAAACAGGTAGTGCTTTTTTTGTACATAGTTGTTGGTATATCTTCATTTAAAATTTACCAGTATCTACTTAGTTTTTCATTTTTTGGTCACTAAGGTTTTCTTTCAGGGATTTTTTAACACTATTACTAATTTACTGTGTACAAAACAAGAAAAAATTGTATTATACATATCTAGGGCTAGGAAGTTGAGCACTTATAAATTGCTTAAAAAGGACCTTTAAAAAGATATAAAAATATCCCAAAAAGGACCTAAGATTGGGAAAAAGAATAAAGAAGTGATACCTACAAATTAATAAATATATTTTCAATTAGATATTTAATGAATAAGTTTGAAAGTACAACAGTCAAGTGATATGCAACACACAGAGCAAGAAAAAGTACATGAAAGAAATGCTTCTCCTGATTCAGCAACCAGCAATGGACATTCTGGGGAAAGAAATTGAAAGAGATATAATTAAATCATACTTGGCTTAATCACCCTCGGATTACTGAAATTCAACTTCAGAAAGCTTACCTCAGTTGGCATGGCAGTATACCACAAGTCATCTCTAAATTCTTAGGTGTAAAGGAGCGTCGGTTTTCTGACAGCATGTTGCAAAACATTGAAAAACTTCTCTCCACATCAACGGATGTCATTGGTGCATACTTGAAATGAGTAAAATCTTGTGGAGAAAACTCCTCTTCAAAAGCACTCGCATCAGAATGTTCTCCTTTCATTATTTCACTTTTCTTGCACACTGTTTCATATCCCTGGTTTTTATCAAGCACTAGTTTCATCTTCTGGCTGACAGCTTTTCCAGTTTCACCTTCACAATGTTGTAATTGTTGCTGCACATCACTCACCTTTGAGATCACTGAATGAACGGTTTCATTTCCGTTTTTCAAGATAGTTGATGGCTGTCACCAAATTAGCAAAATTGCTGTTAATGTATGCCAGACTGCCCTTCAGTTGAGGTTTAGTCATCAGATCCTGCAACATGGCAATGGAAGCACCATCTTCTCTATTCAAACTACCAATCATAGATTTAATTACACCAAAATGATTGTAGTAATACACACAAGTGCTTAACCAAGTACCCCACCATGTCAGAATTGCTTTCAGAGGTAAAGGAATTCCAGGGGCATTCTCGTGGAAATGGCACACTCTAGCCGGGGGTTTTAAGAATACTTTCTTAACACTGGACACTAGTTTGTCAACATCTGGAAAGTGTTTTCGCACTTCTTCACTCGCTCGATGCAAAGCATGTGCAAGGCAGGTTAGATGAACCAATTTTGGATAAAATGCTTTAATTGCTTTTCCTGCCTTTACCATGTATGGTGCTGCATCAGTGACAAAAAGCAGCATATTGTCAGTCATGTTTTATTCCCTGTTGCCACAACAGAAAGAGGCTTTTATGAAACAGCTGCCAAATAGTTTGGTGATTCACTCTCTCCAGGATTTCCATTGTAAGAAGAAATATTTTTCAGGTTAGTTTTCCTCTAATGTACCAATAATCACATTTGCAAAGGAACAACCCACTTCATTGCTTGTTTCATCAACAGACACAAATATTGATCTATCCGCAATGTGGGTGCGAATGTTTTCTATAGTGTTTTCATAGCAGCAGTGCACATACTCCTTCTGGAGGGTAGACTCGTCAGAAATGTTCCGGTTAGTATAATGTTCTGAAAACTGTAGAATGAAGTATCTTCCGGGCTGTTATGCCGTGATCTGCTGGAGATCTGTCTTCCAGACGTTTCGTTTACAACTGCGGTAAACATCCTCAGTGGCGTTGTCAAAGTCTCCTCGTGGAAGGTATCACTGCGACTGATGCGCCGACTGTCTGTGGGGCTCCATTTATACCATGCGCAACGTGCACTGATTGGCCCGGGGCGTCCAGAGGCGTGCTGGCTGGTGGAGGGGGTTCTATCTCTCTTATGCTGCTGGTCTCTTCTGATTGGCTTACCTTGCTATCCTGCTTCTTATGATGTTCTATGACCGGATGCCAGTTGCTGTTTAATCTTAAGGCCTCCTCCTTCTTATTAAAGTTGTTAGGGTGCTTGTAAATTTCAATAGCCTCTAGCTGTAGTTGGGCATGGTAATGTATGGTAGATGCAAGGATGCGCGTATCCTGGAACTTCTGTGTTCACCGACTGCATTAATGGCATGTTCAGCAACCGCAGACTTATCAGTTTGGCCAGGTGGCAGCTTCTGTCTGGAAGACAGATCTCCAGCAGACCACGGCATAACAGCCCGGAAGATACTTCATTCTACAATTTAGACGCCGGCCGTGAAAGCCTACGTACCTTTATGTTCTGAAAACTGTTTGAACAATTCATTGCGTATCTTTGCTAACACAATATTCATGCTAACTAAGGCACTACAAAGGTCTTTGTAAAACGGATGTGACTTAGAACCACTAGCACTTAGTCCTAACAGAAGTTGCGATTTTCTCTTCTCTGCAGCCCGGGAGGCTGCTCTGTGTTTCTCACGCCCAATATGCTGCTGGACATGGTACCACTTTTTTGCAGGAACTTTCACATCACAATATTTGCAGAAAAGAATGCTTCCATCAGTAGAAAATACCTCTGCTCCATATTCAGATATAAGCTGTCGCAAAAAAAGACATTTTACTAGGCTTAGTTTTTGGCATGTTTATGACCAGGATTTCTTTCACAAACTCTGAAACTGCAGTGAAACATAAGCTGAATACAACCTACCCACTCGTACCCTTTGGTTAAGGTCATTGTCACAATGCTGGTCAAATATAAGGGGATATTTAGAGAGGGTTTACTATGTTCTCTGCTGGTGCTAATGACTTGAATACAACAGACAGGTTCCTCTCACCTGTGACCTGCTGTAGCCAGTGCTGGAGTGCATATTTGTCAAAAGAACTTGGAATTTATGCTAGACTCTGTTGAACAGGAAAAAGATAGTCAAACAAAGTTAAAGTTGCAAGAAAATCATTAAAACGAAACAAAAATGGTAAAAAAAGAACCTTTAAATAAAAAAAAAACAGTTAAAAGGACAAAAAGGACAAGTAAAAGTTCTAAAAAAGGACCTTTAAATAAAAAATAGCTAAAAAGGCAAAGAAGGACAAATAAAATCCTCCATTTTCTGGCCTATAGCGACTCATAATTAACATATATTATGTTGGGCCTCATCTTCAGACACTAGGGAAAAAAAAAAGGATTTTTCCTCAACTTCCTAGCCCTACACATAACCTTATGGTGTCCTTTCCTGTTTTTCTCTGCCGTTAGCTCAATGTGTGGTTATGATTGCTATAGTCATTACTTTGAAATTCTTGAGGGAAAGGGAATAAAAATGTATTGCATAATCTCAACAACAATTTATGTGATATGACCCTCTCCATCTAATAATTAAAGTTATGATTAATCAAAGACCTAATTATTCATATATAGAAAAAAAAAAGAAGTTTAGAAGTGGCTTCTTCTTGCCAACCTTATTTTCAGGGATTGGCTGCTGAACTTCTTTCAAAGTCACATCTCGCGCATTCATGAACAGTTTACGGTACATTTCAAATATTCACATATTAGCGTAATACATGTTACATCAGCTACATGGATAAGAATTGTTTATGGTGTATGGTTTCCATGTACCTCATGTAACCTGTATTGTCCTAATACGTGAATATTTGAACTGTGCTGTAAACCATTCACAAGTGTGTAAGATGTGCATGAAAGAAATTTAGCATTTGATTCTGGTGCGGAATAAGGATGCAGAAAGGAAGGATAGAAGTGGATATGGTGCTGCTCAGTTGATATAGAGGTATACTGCATTGACAGAAGTGTTAGTTTGAAAAAGTCTCGGGGGGGAGGGGGGGGGTGAAACATCAGACAACACCACCATTTATGACATCAGCATCAGCTCCCAACACGGAGTTGATGATCTGGTATAATCTGTGAACTTGATGATGAGGATAATAATGATGATAATAACAACGATAGGCATATTCCTTGATCTTTCTAAGACTTTAGATAGTGTAATACATGCATAACTAACTAAATTACAAAAACATGGTATTAGTGGTAAATTCCATGAAATTATAAAATACCTTCTGTTAGATCATAAACAATGTACCAAAACCCATTACCAGCAAGAATGCACAGTAATATCCACTACATTCAATTATGAATCAACAAAAGTGGGCTTCCCGCCAGGGTCTCTGCTTGGACCTCTCCTATTTATGCTTTATATAAATGACCTTCCTAAATCCAGAAATTATAGAATAGTTACATACGCAGATGATACATCCATTATGTTTGCTAACAAAGATGTAAGCAGCTTAGAGGGAGTTAATAAATACACAAATACAAGATTTATGGAACTACTTAAAACCTTAACAACCTAAAAGTAAATCCCCTGAAAACTAAAGCAATCATGTTCCTACACCAAAATGTTAGGTCTAAAAATGAAGTACTAAATGTGAAAATAGATCAAGAATATATTGACAAGTTAGAATGCATGAAATTCTTGGGGGTAATCATTGATGAAAATATGTCATTTAAAGCTCATATTGAATGCTTGTGTAATAAAATTAGATCACATTTATATTTACTGAGATATTTGGCTAAATATCTAAGTACAGATTATTTATTTACTTTAATTTAATACATATTTGAATATGACAATCAGCCCAGGCTCTTAGCCTGTCATATCCACCCAACATAATTTCTTATACCTACATTTTGCTTCTCTATAGCTATTTAACACTTTATAACTAACACAAAATTTTTAATTCTGTTCTCTTTGTACAGACCAATTCCATTTTTTCTTAACTCTACTTAAAAACTGACCTAAGTTCCTGGCCTCCTTTCTAAAAATCCTCTTAAATGCTGTTATCCTATCTCTCTTCTCCCATTTCTGCCCCAGAAATTCTTTCCTCCATACGTCCGTTCCTTGGCACCCAAAGACTATGTGTTCCAGATCTTCCTTCCCCCCACAAATAGAACACTGACTCAGAGGGATACCCTTTCTTAGTCCTCTCAACCTCCAAACACCAGTTCTTAGCCATACTATTGCCTGCCTTTGTTCTTTGTTTACCTTATCAACATATGTTTCCCTTTCCCATGTTCCCTTCATTGATTTGTAATCTACCAGGGACCTTTTTTCCATTATACCACCAAACAGTTTTTGGATTTCTATCTCTTCAAATCTCTTTCTTATTACGAGGGGCATCTCAAAAGTAAGTTACACTGTTTTTTTAAAAAATAACAAAACGTTTAAATATTTTAAAAAGGGTATATTTTGAAACCTACATTCAGTACCTATTTTTCCACATAACTTCCTTGAACCTCAATACATTTTTGATACCGTGGTAACAGTTTTTTTAACCCAATGTCAAACCACTCTCCTGCCAAACTGGATAGCCATCTTTCCACTTCTTGTTTCAGTTCCTCGTCATTTACGAAGCGCCTTCCCCCAAGATGTTGCTGCAGCTCCGGAAAAAGATGGTAATCACTCGGTGCAAGGTCAGGTGCACTAGATTGATGACCGAAAACAACCCATCAAAACTGCTCAAAAGGGCTTGAGTTTCACGAGCAGCGTGCGGGCGAGTGTTATCGTGGACCAGAAAAACTGTTTTGCTCAACTTTCTCCTCCTTTTGTTTTGTATGGCTCTTTTGAGTTTTCTCAGCACCTCACAATAGCGAGCAGCTGTCATCGTGGTCCCATGGAGCAGGTAATCGATTAACAGTACTCCCTTCGAATCCCAGAATATCGTCGTGATGACCTTGCCAGCCGATGCAACAACTTTTGCCCTTTTTTGGAGTTGCCTCATCCATTCGTTTCCACAACTTGCACACACTTTCGATAGACACAAATCCTTAGAAATAATCCTGTGAAGTGATGCACGGCTTATTTCAATATACGGAGGAAGTTGAAACAAAACTTCATCAAGTGTATGGCGCCAATCGGTGTTCACGACTGCTCGAACCTCGTCAACAATATCCGGAGCGAGGGAAGTGGAGGGTCGGCCGCTTCATTGCTCATTGTGTAATGTTATTCTCCCTTCAATGAACGATTGGGGCCAACGAGAAACCATTTGTCTTGACAAAACGTCTTTTCCATAAACACTGCACAACTCGCAATGAATTTCAGTCGCACATTTATTTTTTCCCGTCAAAAAATGGATTACTGCGCGAACTTCACAATCGGTGGTAGGAACGAGTGGAGTCTTCATTGTTACTGCCATTTTAATGTCCAAGCAATAAACTTAGGTGCCTAGGAATTTTACAGTGCTGCTACTACACCCATACCTATATTCCCTGGGACTTTCAGACTTTTCCCGCCTACTGCGCTGATTTAAAAAAATAGTGCAACTTACTTTTGAGATGCCCCTCGTATTTTCCAAAATTTGTTATGATTGTTCTCCCTTCTCCACCAGTAGTCCCCCATGCCATTTACTTAAAGGTTCTTCCAAATACTACTCGTCCATCCAGATTCCCCAAGACTCTTTTCCTGGTATTCTACACACTGCCTTAACAAATTATTTTTATCCAAATTCAAAATCCTGTACCAAAATTTCAGAGCTCTTTCTATAACCATGCCCTTCCTTGACACCCTTCCCATCTCCATCTGCACTTCTTCTCTTGCCACCGCACTTGGAAGACCCAACACTTCCTTGCAAAACATCCTATGAACTGTATCTATGGTTTCCTTCCCCTCATTCAGTCCCCATATTTCTATACCATAGAGCATTTTTACAGATTACTTAAAAATAGTACATTACGTACTAATCAACCCTCAACTTCAGTATGGAATTGAGGTGTGGGGTGGCTCAGGAATAACAAATGTTGTTGTTAGCTAATGCTGAATTTCTGACAATGAAGTCATTAATCCTCTTGCTCTCCAATATTTTTCACTGATGATATTGAAGAGAGCAATAGCAATAATAGTAACAGCTTTTTAGAGAGCACCATATTTTTATGTTTTGGCGGTCACATCGCTCTCTCACAACCCCCAGAATGTCTGGAGGACCACACCTGTCGTTGGTTTACGGGAGAATTATCAAAATAAATTCACCGACCATATCCTCTGATTACCAATCACAGGACGTATTACATGACATGACAGGTCAGCACGTTAGGGGTTAAGCTTTTATAGAGAAATTAGAGAAATGGAGAGGTTGGATAAATAAAGACTCCCTAGCCCTCAGGAACCCTAATAGCATCGGGGTCGGAAGAGAACAAGAGATGACCAAGGTAATGTCAAGAAGTATATAGTTGTAAAACACTTGTTTGCAGTAAAGGTGGATCAAATCACTTGGAGGCAATGAACTCGGAGAGGACCGGTACACCGTTCGCCAGAGCCACATGTGAACAACCAGCAGGTCCCTAACAACTCCAAAAGCAATTCGGTTGACCAAAAGTCACCATATTACTCATGAAGTCCCTCACCACGCAGCAAAAGTTGGGGTTTGGTGTGCGTAGAATTATCATATTTGCATAAATATGTGAATCAACTGTTGTCTTAAAATATGGAATAACAAATGTATGTAGATGGAATACTTGTATAATAAATGGTTTCTGTTCCAAATTGGATGTGTAATTCCACAAGAATGTACGAAGATAATAGTTTACTTGTAAGATGCGTAGAGTAACTTATTTCTGACATAGTTTTGGTAGTAATTATGGGACATCACACAGGGTTTCGAAATAATTAATCATTTAAAAGAATTGAAGGAATACTCCGAGCAGCTTTTTCAAACGTGAAGTAATTCGACAACATTGCACTGAGGTTGGTCAGGAAATTCAACTGGTTTCTGGATGTAAACAGGTCGGTCGCTTGCAGGGTGGTGTAATGTTTTGCAAACTAACACTTCTGATTGGCCTACACTCGCACAGTAAACATGGAAGGACACAGCATGTTATTTGTTTATGTCCATAAGACATCACGCTGTGGTGGTTGTTTATGTACTGATCTAGTGAAAGTGACATCCACAAACTCTGTAGTGTTATCAGCTTGTTTTCGACAAAACTAAAATATCTCTGTAGGGAATGGCCAGAGACAAAACTGTAAGATACAAAATGTGTTCCAAATAGCAAGATCTATCACTGGTTTAAATTAATGCAATGACTTCCCTTCCATCATGTGTTTCTAGTATGTAAAAATGTAATTCAAATGAAAGACTGTCACGACTATAGTACAAGAGCAAAAATTAATTTCTATAGAGAATACGTAAACAAAACAGCTATTGAAAAAGATCCCCTCATAATGGGTAAAATTCTATATAATAAGCTACCAAAGGAACTAAAAATATTGAGTGTAACAATTTCCACATTAATCTAAAAAGATACTTAATTGAGAAATGCTTATATAGAATGGATGAATTGTAAATAAAACTAATTTTTCTGTTCCCTCTCTGTCTTTTTTTTTTTGATGAGGCTTGATACTTGTAAATGGGTCTATAAGCTAATAAAGATTATTATCATTATCATCATCATCATCTTGTACAACAAACAGAAACTCTCAAAAGAGAGTAGAAATAAGGGATTAGGGGAACAGTAATCATAAGTATTGAGATGTAATATATGGTACTGTATGGGCCTAATTATGTTAATAACTGAGGAAAGGTTGAATATAATGTGGAAGGGAGGAGAACACACAATCTAAACTTTTTCTGTACATCATTCGCCTTCATGTTATATATCAGACAGAACGTTACAAATGCATGTAATTAGCAAGGTTACATTTGATATATGAATAGCATAACAGAAGAATGACATTTTCATATCACATAATATACAGAACAGAAGTGGAAAACCATATGAATGGCAAAGGGTGTCTATGATAAAACTGTGGATTTTACACAACTTGCCAACTTCCTGAAACTGAAACCTGTGAAACTTTCCCTTCCAGTAAAGCATAATCATTTTGCAATAATATGAAATTTAGAATGTGTAGAATGTTCTGTGCAGTAAACATACACAAATTACATATTAAGTTATTAGGAATTCCATTTTATAAAAATTTGGTAGTACTGCTTTTCATCTCATGTGCTGAAATTCTTCCTGTACCACAGATAAAAATGTATTAATGCAAACAGCACACTTCTTAGGTTATACACAGATTTTGGTCCATATTTCATGCTTCATAATAACTATGAACAAAACTGTCACAGAAAGATGGTAAAATGATAAGTCAACTTGTTTGTACAATAAATATCTGCACTGATGTTTTTTGGCCAAAGAGAAGAGATGGAGGGAAATTCTTTGTACCAGATCGATAGACAGGGCTGCCATGTAAGCTATGAGACTCAGCTCAGTTGCCTCTGAATCCTTAGGAATATGTAAATTGCACCTGAAGTGAAAGTATATTTAGTGTTTGTGTCAGAGTCAAGATGCTATGAACCATTGAGCAGTGATGTGTCATCAAATTCTGCATTAAACTGAACAAACCTGCTGTGGAAACTTCTGATATGACTGATGAAACTTACATGGACTGAAGTCATATCCAAACACCATGTTTTCAAGTAATAATAATTAAAAAGATGGCCAGGAAGATGAACAGTGCAGTGGATGTGCAACATTGATGCAAATCAATGAAAGCATGACCAAAGTGCAATAACTTTTGAACCTGATCATAGATTAAATGTTCTTTACATATAGCACAGGGGTTAAATTTTGTAAAATCTACTGTCCATTCAATTGTGACTGATGATCTGCATATGTGGAAGGTGAGTGGGAAGTTATTGCTGAAGGTTTTGCCAAACACAAAATGGCACTACTGCCCCAACCATCCTATAGACCAGGTATGACCTCCCCTCAATTTCTTTTTGTTCCTTCAGATCAAAAGAAACCTGAAAGGGAATCACTTCAAGACAACTGAGGCTTCAATGGAGTCCCTGAGTAGCCTTGCAATTGCTGACTTCTGGAGGGTCTTATGAAGACTACTAAAAGTGTTAGCAGCAGTGTATTGAAGCACGGTAGCAGGGTCATATTCTGAAGAATATTAGTTCACTCTACATATCTCTTCAATAACTTTATTTGTATGATCCATTCTGATACTTATTGTACAAACCTTGTATATGTGAATAAGATGAACAATTTATGCGAGATAGTTGATATCACAATCTATGTTGTGCATCATCAAATGTCCATACCCACCAATTACTGGTTACTTAAGGTCACTAGTGGTACAATCAGATTTTAAATCTGCACACTATACATTTTGTTGTAGCTTTGTGAAGGGCAACCATATCATGATAAACTGACATCAGATAATCTAATCTCTTCTCTGTCATAGCACTGAATACAAATTAGTGCATTGCATTCAATCTTATGTAACAACATAATGTATGTTTTATGTCTGTGGGGAAAATCTGTAACACTTTGAATCTACCCGCAAAACCAGAAAAATGCCTTTCTTGCTATAAGTTATATATTATATGTAATTAGGCTTCTAATTCCATATATTTTATGGGCTAACCGTAAATTTTGGTAAGTATGTGCAAGTATAGTCCGTGCCAATCTATAAGGAGACTGAGTTGCTGACCACATTTGGAAAATTTTAAATGAACAGGAGGGAATAGATACGTCATAGTGGCATCATGGCAACTAAAAGAAGGCCCAATTAGAACTACATAGCAACAGTAGATACAAAATTCTTTGTATCGATAATGTAACACGTGATTACAATGCATTATAAACATCCTGCTTTAGCCCTAGCTTTCAATACTTGTATCAGTTGCAGACTGCCTGTGTAATGTCAAGTTTGTTTACATCATTCTATTTACATAGTTATTTGCCTTGTGTTTACGAATGGCTCAGTTGATGTACCTGTGCATGTATTGAGGCCTTGCAATGTTTTACTGAATATTTAACTATGTTCAAAACAGTAACAAAGATAATGCAGCAAAATGGAAAAACTGAGCCTACTCTGTAACTAAATAAAACTGTGTTCGGTAAATGTGTCCCAATTAAAGGATTATGCAGTTGATGGCACTGCTGCAGAATAGTCACAAAATAGTTATGCTTCTCCCATATCATTGTGGATTGAATTAATTTTGGTCGAAGTAAAGAAAATTTTTCTACAACTGCTGTCAATATTCTAAACCACAATTGTTTATACATGTAGAAGAATTCTCTAGAGTACGATGGTATCAACACCAAACTAAACTGTTCATACAAATTACATTATACCAATTTCAAATAAAGAATATACTTTAGGATAACCCATGTTGCTACACACTAGCGAAATCAAGGAATCGACACAGTAAAACTTCTGCTCGCACACATTTATTATCAATACATCCATTTACAGAACTTTTGTTTCCTGGGTTACCACAGATAAGTTGGTAAAATGGTGTTATATATCTGTTGCAGAGGGCAGCACAATCTACAGTCTTAACACAACACCAACAGATGGCCTAAGAGTCTTTATTCCCTGACATCCTCCCCACCCTGGTCCACCTCGAGGGGGATGACCAGCTGAACCGATCTTCATACCATCAGACTGGCGGAGGACAATGCACCGTATTTTAATGTCTCTTCTGTGCCATACTTCTTCCACCACATCCCTCTTCCACAAGTGCTGTGGTTTGCTGTCTTCTTGGAGTAGAACAACCTCTCAAATTCTTGGTTTGCTTTGCGAAGGGTACCTCTTCACCTCATGGTATTGTCTTAGCAGCTGGAGGTATTCTGTCTTCCACCTACGCCAAATGTCCTCATTGACCTTTTGTCTAAGTCGGAGCTCATTGGCAAAGTCCCTTCTAGTTGCTGACTCTGGTCCACATGGAATTGTTACTAATTTCCCACCATTTAGAAAGTGGGCTGGCGTCAATGCAGTATTGCTCCCTCCTTCAGTGGTGGGTCATGAGTTTACTGCGGCTTCTATGCTGATCAAGGTGGTGTTCATACTCTCTTCATCCACCTGGGAATGACCAAGAACTTTCCTCAAGCGACATTTGACATAGCCTATCTTGCATAGCCTCCCCACCAAGCCGCACGTGGTGGTATGAATTTCCAAGTGATTCCATGGTGGACACAGTAGAGCTCTACGTCAGTATGCTACATGGTTTTGAAAAGCTCTGAGTTGGCTGCATGGAATGTCGTAGCACTGTCCGAGTAGAAGTTACTGGTAGGCTCCTACATCCTGCAAAGTGATGCATGGCCATCAAAAATCTGTCAGTAGACATATCAGTGGCAAGTTCAATATGAATGGCCCATGTTGTGGCACATGTGAATAGAACTATGTATGACTTTTTTGCTTGATGTCCAGATTTGACAGGTAATGGTCCAGCAAAATCGATGTCCGTTACTGCAAATGGTCTCGAAGGCTTAAAACAATTTCCTGGAACATCCTCCTCTTCACTCTGCTGCAATTTCTTGAATATAGTTCTGGTTTTCTCATCAGAGCCAGGGAAATTCTGAGGATTTGTGAGTTGGTGGACTGCTGTTAGACTTACTGTGTGGTGAAGTGCATCCGTAATATAGGAAACGCAACTCTTCTAATTCCAATGTGTATATGATGCGATCTTCTGTAGTGTAGGAAACACAACTCTACTGGATCCCAGCATGTTCCACCACCAATATATTGCAATCTCCCATAGTGTAGGATGCTTAACTCTTCTCTGGATTCCAGCGTGTTTCGCTCTTTTTAAATTTAAGTCTTTCAAAATAGCTTAAAGATCTTCTATGTTGCCGTCTCCCATAGTGTAGAATACACAACTCTTCTCTGGATTCCAGGTGTTTCAGCCTTTTGAGATTTAAGTCGCTCAAAATACCTTGAAGACCCTCTATGTTGCGATCTCCTCTAGAGAAGGAAATGCAACTCTTCTCTGGATTCCAGCATGTATATATTGCGATCTCGTGGAAACGCCAGTCTTCTCTGGCGGTGCTCTCACAATTGTATCACTTCTAGCTTCCCTTTGCAACATTCTAATTCTAAATGCTTACTTTATTTTATATTACCTGCTTAACTGCTTGTCGAACAACCTTGAATTTCTCTCATTATTTCTTAATTTTTCTCAACGCTTGTTGAATCTCCTCTGCTCCTTCCATTTTCAGTCGTGTTTGTAACTTAACACATAATCAATTTTGAGACAAGTTCAGCTAAATATTCGTAAAGGAAGTTCTTCTCTGGGTGTAGTAGCAATGCATAGTGGTTCTTAGTGATGCTCCATGCTATCTCATTCTGAAAGTTTGCAGCTGCATGATCCTTTCTTCTCGTTAAAGCTGTACCTTCCATGGTTATACGCACCTTTGCATGATTATATTCCCGGGTTTCGGCACCAAATGTTGCTACACACTAGTGAAATCAAGGAATCGACACAGTAAAACTTCTGCTCACACATGTTTATTATCACTATGTCCTTTTACAGAACTTTTATTTCCTGGGTTACCAAGGACAAGTTGCTAAAATGGTGTTATATATCCACTGCAGAGGGCAGCACACCCTAGTCTTAACACAACACCAACAGATGGTGCAAGAGTCTTTATTCCCCAACAACCCAATATAATGATGCTTGGCAATGAAAATCTCATAACTCCATCTGCTGAAAACCATGTAATTCCACCTGCCAGCGCAGAAAACTGAGGTGCATTCTGTAGCAAACACAAACTTTTAAAGTTGCACTACACCGGCAACTAGAGGTATAACTGAAAAGCTCTTTCAATCCCTTTTTGAATGATGTCATTTATAAATCTGTCATTATACTTGTATCTGTTCTTCAGTAGTTGGATCAGGTAATATATTATAGCTATTACATTAACGGATATTTTCAACCAGATTTTTCAGTTCATAATCACGATTTTCATTTTCATATTGGTACGGTTTTTATAAATGGGTCTTTACCTAGCAGCGGGAATATAGCAGCAGGAATAATGTTTTTACTGAAAGATGGAAAGTTTGATTGATATCTGACGCTACTCTTATCTACGGGGTCGATGGATACAGAATGGAATGCACAAATCAACGTTCCTTTATCACAACATATTTATTCGTTGATTTACATTTCTATCGCTATATTAATTATTTAACAACTTTCAAAATTCGATAGAATCTACACTGGTTAAAAGTTTGGGTGTAAATTACATGTTCACACGCTATCAGAAAATATACATCCTTTCACCTTGAGCTCACAGACGCTAATGATAAAAGAGTCCCTAGCGTCTCTATGACGCAACACCGCCATTCTTATGTATTCATCCGCGCAACAGTTCTCATTGGTTGAACTCAAAGTGACGAGAAAACATTGTCTATTTTGAATCTTATTAAAAAAAATAAGTCCCTGATACACCCAAATTAAAAGAATTAGAAATTTACACACTCTTACAAAAATATTTACATGAACAATTTTCTTTTGATCAATATTCTGTCTCATATGCCCCTTGTTTTGTTTTTCAAGTTGTCACCTTATTTACAATCTTGAAACACAATACAATACTTCTCCCTACTCCTATGATTCAATCACTCTGTACAATATTTTTTTTTTTTTTTTTTCAGTCTTCTTCACTGTTTGTCTTTGTCCTTCGTTTTGACATGATACAGCATGTCTTTATAAGTTTTACATATTCGATTACCACACAATACATTCAGTTATTATACAATACATATCCAGTTATTGTACAACACATTTAGTTATTACACAACATGTCCAATTATTATACAATACATATTCAGTTATTGTACAACATATTTAGTTATTTCACAACATGTCCAATTATTATACAATACATATTCAGTCATTGTACAATATATCTAGTTATCATCTCACATATGTTGTTATTATACAATACACATTCAGTTATTATACAATACATATTCAGTTATTGTACAATATATCCAGTTATCATATCACATATGTTGTTATTATACAATACACCTTCAGTTTTTGCATAACACATTTAGTTATTACTCAACATATTCAGTTATTACACAATATATCCAGTTATCATACAATACATATTCAGTTATTGTACAACACATACTCAGTTCTTATACAACACATACTCAGTTATTGTACATTTGACATTGACACAAATATAATTTAAGTGTTTCATGTGGTTTTTGACTTGTATTCATTGCTATGAGGAGAGAAAAACAGGATACAAATTTTGAGCTAATGATTATGATCATGTTTATGGCAATATTTTATTCAGTTCTTTGCCTTCTTTGTCTTATAAGCTTATTATGTATAGGCAGGTTGTTGAGTCGGTTCTTAAACTCTGATGTTACTAATGGTACTAATTTTCTTGATTGGGTTATTATTCATTGTTGTTTGGTTCAACATTTCTTCGAGCTTAGCATTGGCTATATTCATCCTAATTCATGGGCATTGTTTTTCTGATTATGGTTTTCCTCATTTCACTAATTGTCATTTCTTTGTCTCTTATTTCTATAAGAGAAAACTTCTATACTTACAATTATTCTGTAATTGTATTATTTTTCTTCTCAATTTACCCTCGACATCTTTGTGTCGAAATATTATATCTTTTTCATCATAATTGATTCATTTTTATTTTTGTCCCTGACATCCTTATGTCAAAAACATATTATCTTCCGTCGCTATGATTCATCTCTTTAATGACAATCAGTGTCCTCATCTGTCTTTGTTGACAATGCTCTTTGTGGTCGATATAGCCAATGACTATGTTGATTTTCTTCCTTGTTGTAATTCCTAATCTGAACATAATTTTCTATAAGTAACCCATTAAAAATTGTTATCTTCTTTCATCTCTACTACTCCTGCCTTACACATTTGTTGACAAAGACTATTTGGTCCTTTCTTTGTATGGCTTTAATTTGTTTTTATGGTATCTTCCTACCAACTTGCCATTTGTATTCTGTAGCTCATACGTGTGGTCAACCAGCTGTTTTGTTATGACCAGTGGTCCAGTATACAATAGCTCCATCTTTCCAGATCTTTTTTCAGATGCCTTGGATACTTAGTGGCTTTTTAAGAGCACCTTTTCTCCAATTTGTGGGGACCATTTCCTGACGAATCTTTTCACCTTGTTCCTCCCTTTTTCAGCCTTCTGCTGTAATCTTCTGAATGCCAATTGACATTTTTCCTTCTCTGATAATTCTCTTTGGGCAGCCATCGTAGTGTCAATGTCAATTGCTAATTTTTTTGGTTTCGTGTTGGTCATCAGCTCGATAGGGGCGAACTTGGTCGTGGGGTTCACCGAATGGTTAATCACCTCCTCTATATATCCGCATTTTTCCGTCCAGGAAGTGTGGTCTCTGTGGCAGAGTAAACGAAAATAAATACTTATATCCCTCATGATTCTCTCAGTCGGGTTTCCCTGGGGATAATATGCTGAGGAATAGTACAATTTTATTCCTAATGTTTCTAAGGTGTTCTGAAACAACTTGCTCTTATGCATGGTTGCATTGTCCGATAGAATACATTTTATCCTCCCATATTTTGGGATGTAGTCCTTGACGATTTTATCTAAGCATGTTCTGCTTTTGATGTTCTTAATGGGGTATATTTTGGTGAATTTTGTGAAAACATCAAACATGGCAAATATGTATCTGTTTCCATCTTTACCCCTTGGTAGCTCTCCATGCTCGTCAATACACACCAATGCATTTTTCTCGTTCCTCACGATGGATTGTGGGATGACATCGTACTTTACATTAATTGGCTTGGCCTTTTGGCATAGGTCGCATGAGGAAATTAACTTCCTGACCTTCTTGCCAAGATGTTTGATGTACAATACCTCCTCGATGGCAAGCATTGTTCTCTCAGTACCGGAGTGAAGCATCGAGTGGTGGAATGCCAAAATGACCCTGTCCTGTAAGGAATTTGGTACCATCATTTTCCATTTCCTTACGTCGCGACCATGCAATTTAAATAGGATGTTCCTAAATTTGCCTATCTTGGCATCCAATCTTGGTATTATGTCTGGAGCCTTGTCGAATAGCCTCTTCAATTCAGGGTCTTCTTGTTGTAGCTTTGCTATGTTCTTGAAGTCTTGCAAGATCTCGTTGCTTTCTTTGCTATTTATCTGCATGATTTTAATCTCATGGTGCGGACTGTATATCGTCTCGGGTATGTGACTCTCCGACCTTAATCTTGACAATAAGTCACTGAAGATGTTCTCCTTCCCCGGGATATGTTTGACCTCTATGTCGTGTGACATTATCTCATGTATGTACCTTGAGATTTTGGAGTTGGTTAGCTTGCATTTTTGAATGAAGGACAGGCTTACGTGATCTGTATATATAATTATTTTATAAAGATATATATATTGTCTGAACTTTTGCAACGCAAAATGGATTGCACCTATTTCCAGTTCGGTTATGCAGGCATTGGCTTCTATCTTGTTTAAAAATCTAGAAGCTGTGGCAATCACATGTTTGTTGCCATCTGCATCTTCTTGTGCTAATATTGCTCCATATGAGTGCGCACTAGCATCGGTGTATACTAGAAAAGGTGAATTTGGATCCGGTCGTTCCAGGAGAATACTGTGCTTGAAAAGTTCTTTGATATTCTCAAAGGCCACCTGGTGTTCAGCATTCCATTCCCACTTAGTATCTTTTTTCAACAGTGCTCTAAGGGGTACCAATTCCTTAGCGTAGTTGACCACGAATTTTGACTGGTACTCTAAAATGCCCAGAAACCTTCTCAACTGTTTTAAATTACGTGGGGGTGGTATATGCTCTATGGCCTTGACCCTCTCCGGATTAGGTTGTATACCATCAGGTGTAATGATGTGGACTAGAAATTCAGCCTCTTTGACGAAAAATTCACACTTTTCTAAATTTAGGGTCATGTTGCTTTCCTGGAACCTGGATAATACATAATCTATGTGATGTAAGTGCGACTCGGGATTCTTGCTGTATATCAAAAAATCGACATATTGCGTCACAAAAGTCTCGATGGTATCCCCAAAAACTTTGTCTAGAGCCCTCAGTAGTGCACTGCTACTGGTCGATAGTCCAAAGGCACATTTTAAAAAATGGTATAGCTTTCCTGTGTGCAAGAAACAGGTATATTTCCTGACATCTGGATGAAGAGGAATTTGCCAGAACGATGCTGTCAAGTCGAGACTTGTGAAATGTTGACCTCCCTTCAATTTCGATATTAGTTGGTCTACCCCCTCAGGCCTGTAATGATCCGGCAAGGTATGTGTATTTATCTTCCTTGCGTCTATGGTCATCCTCAATTTTCCCCCTTTCTTATGGACCCATACTACTGGATTCACATAACATGAGTCCGACGGCTCTATTATTCCGTCCGCTAACATTTTCTGGATCACTCTGTCAGCTTCCTCCCTGATGGAGTTGGGGATGGGCCTGGATTTATGTGAATAGGGGGTAATATCTGTTACTGTAAAAGTATGTACGTACTTGTTACACGTACCTGGCTTTTTATTGAAAACTTTCCTGTTTTTAACCAATATTTTCCTAAGTTGGTTTCTTTCCTCTTCAGAGATGCCATGTGCCCCCCAGACCTTCTCATCGATTAGTTGTAACATCGATTCTTCTCCATCTGTTGGTAGTGGTTCAGGCTGGTAGTTGTCCCAGGCAACATACTCATCTTCTGTGCAGATCCAATGGCTGCAAACGTTAGTTTCTTCATCGCTCGTCCAACCTGTTTTCTTCTTATTTACCCTTAGGTCTACCAACCTATTCTCGTGGACATTGATGTTCTCCACAAAGAATTGTTCATCCGGATGGATCCCTGTCTGGTCTGGTTCCTCCTGGCATGTTTCTTCCTCCAGGAACTTCGCAGTGCATTCTGAGGCTCCTTCCTTAATAATAAATTCATGTAGGTCATAGTTAATTACCGACCTCCAAAGGTTAAGCAAATCACTGTCAATGATTAGGGTAGCCGTTAGTCTAGGTATTACTAGGGCAATAAAATCGAACTTCCAACTTCCGATTTCAACTACCAGCCTTACCTGGTAATTAACATGTTCCTTTTTCTTGCCAATTGCTGTGCTGCAATACACTCCACACACAGGCAAGAATTCAGCATTTCTTTTAGTTATCAGTTCCTGGAACAGCTGTTCGTCACATACTGATGTGCTGGCTCCTGTATCAATCATTGCTGGTAATTCGATACCCCATACCTTCAGCCTAATCATTGGTGGATTGGTTATTTCCTTTCTTTCACTCGCCTGTCTTCTCAAGGTACCTACATTACATTGGTCAATATTGCCCCTACTGCCACACAGGTCAACTTCCGGGACACAAAGTTGACTTGTACTTAGTTTTCCTGGACGTTGGAGGTGATCGTCGTTTCTGTATTCTGTGCAGTATCGGTCCTATCTGGCACATTTTCATTCTGTTCCTGTTGTCTTACGCTGTCGGTGTTCCCTTGGTTTCTACCCCTTTGACGTGAACCCCTATTGTACGACGGCCTATGGCTGTTCAAGTATTCCCTACAGAATCGTATATGATTCACTTGATGGGTACGGTCTCCTGGTCTTCCACGATCATATCTATGCGTTCTGTATCTCGATTCACCCCTCGGTATCGTGTCGTGGTACCGCTGTCTTGTGTTCTCCATCCTCTCGCCATGATTATGTGGTTGTGGGAAATGGTGTGCCCCTCTCCCCCTTTCATGGGTACTCCTAGTATTTCTATGTTCTCCCTCACTCTGGTTGTTCGTAGTCGTGTTTCGGTTTAGGATGGGTGAGTTTGGGTGACCGTTCCTATGTCTATGCTCATTAGGCCGACCATTTTGTGTTTCGAAGGCTGTCAGCAATTCTATCATATCTGCAAAATCTACTGGCCTCGCTACAATTAATCCTGTTCTCACTGTGTCTGGGAAATGTCTTGTTATGCTGGCAATTAGTTCTGCCTCCGACAAGTTGGGGTCTAATAGCTTTCCTTTGTTGGCTACTTTCATAAAATAATCGACTAGCGACAACCCTTTGGTTGGATCGTATCTACCTGTCGCTAGCTCTACCCTAGTTTGGTTTTGTTTAGCTGGGCCCCAATACCTTGATAGGAATAAATTTCTGAATGAGCTATACGACTCATGACCAGCTAGTGTTAACCTGAGCCATTCTAATGCCTTGTTTTTTAAGCTTTTCTTAACTATCATCATTCTAAGCTCGTTTGGTATCCTTTTCACTTTAAAATATTCTTCCATCTCTTTAACAAAGAGTTTTGGATCGTCTTCCTTCTCCTCGTCAAATGTAGGTGGTGTGATTTCATGTAATATGCTGTTGGTGTAACATGTGTTATGTGTTGTGTCATTGTTTGGTTGTGAACCTCTTTCTCTATATGGTGAGTCAACATTTTGTACATTATTCAAATAACTCTCATCTTGTACATTACTTACATCTAAATCATCTTGTCTTTGTAATGCCTTCACAACATCATTTACATTAGCCAAATTTTCTTTCCCTTTTTTCATTTCTTCACAAATTGATTTTAAATCATTCTTTATTTCTAAGTGGCTTTGTTTCATATCATTTATAGCATCCTGTTGTGAAAGCATCACATCATTCATTGTCTTAATTTTAGGAATTACAATTTGTTCTACAGTTTCATTAATAATGTCTTTCTTTACTACCTCAATCTCTTTCCTTAATTCCTCAGTTATTTCTGCTTTTACATTTATCTTACAGTCTACACTTGTATTACATTCTGTTATTTCATCCCTACATCTAGCAATTTCTCCTTCTAACACAATTTTATTCTCTCTCTTCTCTGATTCTATTTTTCCCATCCTATCTCCTACAATTTCTATCCTAGCTTCTAAGGCTTCCTTTGTTTCATTTAAGTTTTTATGTACTAATTTTAAATTAGTTTCCATTACTTTCATATTTTCTTTACACTCCTGTCTTCCTAATTCTATTTTCTGTTCTAGGTTCTGTCTACCTAATTCCATTTGCTGTTCTAAGTTCTGTCTACCTAATTCCATTTTCTGTTCTAAGTTCTGTCTACCTAATTCCATTTTCTGTTCTAAGTTCTGTCTCACTTCCTCCAGTTTCTGACCTATACTTTGACCTAAACTTTGTTCTATGTCATGTTTTAATTCTGCCTTATTCTGTTCCATGTCCTGTTTTAATTCTGCATTATTTTGTTCCATTTTCTGACCTAAACTTTGTTCTAGTCTTTCAAACATCATCATTAACCTTTGGTCTTTGCTTATTTCCGCCTGTTCCTCACCTTCTAATTCTATCTGATAACTAGGCCTATCTGCCCCTTCCCCCACTCCTGTTTCTATCTCTTTTCGCGACATTTTAATTCCTTTATCCAATTCACTTAATGTTGAAAGTCCCAATATTTTTCCACTTCTCAAAAACATGTACAATGGAAATAAAATGTATGTAAAAACAAAAAATTTTGATCCTACTTTCTTTTCTGTTGGTTCTTCGTCCAGTTATTTACGTCTCCTGGGTAGTTGGCTTCGCCAGATGATCTCCGGTGTTGTTCCCACGTTGATTCTCCGTGTATCGATGTTTTGTTGATATCAGTCGATGGTCTAATGGCGTCTTTCTCCTGCGCGATGGGATGGTATCATTCGATGTTAACACTTCGTAATTTTGCATTCCATTCTAAATTCGCGCCCCACGTTGGGCAAGCCATTTTGGTACGGTTTTTATAAATGGGTCTTTACCTAGCAGCGGGAATATAGCAGCAGGAATAATGTTTTTACTGAAAGATGGAAAGTTTGATTGATATCTGACGCTACTCTTATCTACGGGGTCGATGGATACAGAATGGAATGCACAAATCAACGTTCCTTTATCACAACATATTTATTCGTTGATTTACATTTCTATCGCTATATTAATTATTTAACAACTTTCAAAATTCGATAGAATCTACACTGGTTAAAAGTTTGGGTGTAAATTACATGTTCACACGCTATCAGAAAATATACATCCTTTCACCTTGAGCTCACAGACGCTAATGATAAAAGAGTCCCTAGCGTCTCTATGACGCAACACCGCCATTCTTATGTATTCATCCGCGCAACAGTTCTCATTGGTTGAACTCAAAGTGATGAGAAAACATTGTCTATTTTGAATCTTATTAAAAAAGATAAGTCCCTGATACACCCAAATTAAAAGAATTAGAAATTTACACACTCTTACAAAAATATTTACATGAACAATTTTCTATTGATCAATATTCTGTCTCAATATTCATACAGTAGTTTGTTACTCTGCTTGTTATTTCATTAGTTTCATTCAAATTGTTTCATAACAATCCTTGATAATTTGAGCATGTGGATTAAGGATATCTCACTGGCAGTGCATTCCAACCAATTGACTGTGGTTGCGTAATGCATTCACATATTCCAACAAACTTCTGATCCCATCAGTATCAGTACTTAGCACATAACACATTGATTCTGACAAGCAAATGTTCTGATGGGACAGAAAAAAAATATTGTAATCATTTTATTTGGTTTAATTTAAAAGGTGAGTCAATTAATAACACTAAACAACACAATGTAATTTTCTGGAACGCGTTTCGGAGGTTAACTTTCCTCCATTATCAACCAGATAATAACTGGGTTTCCATGGTATTTCATGGTGCGGATGGCGATGCTTCTTCTGATGTTTCTTCTGGTAATGGTTCAAGACTTGGACATCGAGGGAGAGAGAGACAGATGATTTCAACTGAGTGAGTGACCGAGTGGGGTTTAAGGGCCCATCAACAATGACATCATTTGGGTCCAAAGTCAAAAGCTAAAATGGGAAGACTAAGAAGCTAGGAAACTTCTAAGTTTCACAGATAAAACCAAAAAAATTAAAACAGTGAAAGGTTAAAAGGTGGAAGCTAAATAGTAAAAGGTAAAATGGTAAAACGTCAGAAATGGAAAAAACTCACAAGCTTCCGCAGTTGAAAACTCAAAAGCGAAAGTTAAAACAAAAGATTAAAAAGTAAAACCAAAAAACACTAAAGAGTTAAAAGGCTAAAACGCTAAAACAACTGAACACCATGACCTAAAAGACTTAAAAGGTTCCAAAAGATAAAATCCAAGCTAAACTTGCCTAGCAAACCCAATAATAGCGACGAACCACAGTGTCTTATCTACAGCGACTAGGTAGTTGCCCAGAATTGAGTGTCAAGTAACACCCAAGTCAAGGGACTGGGACTCACGAACAAATTGCAGATAATAGCAAAAAAAATGAGACACAGAGAGGTGAATGTCGCATGTGGGACAGATAGGCATTGGGTCACCATGCAAACGATGCCCATGTGTGAGTGTAATCTATGTGTTGTGTGAAGGTAACTTTAGATTGTATTCTCTTTGCAAAAGAGAAGCAATGTTTTGTTGTTTGTTGCTAAGCACTGCAAATAAAGATTTATTGATCAGAAGCCGAGAATTATTTTGTGTTTAATGTTATAAGTTTTAATCATAACGAAGTAGAACTACACTTCATTTAGTTTTTTTAACGTGTAATAGGTACCATCTGGCGACCGTGACGGGACAGGTTGTGCAGTTATTTTGGTTGGTGAAAAGAAAGCACGAAATATAGAGGTGTAATAAAATGGCGGAGGTGACCACATTAAAAAGACAAAGAACACAATTACGCCATTCGTTTTCTCGAGCTTATAATACATTTCAGAGCAAGATCAAGGAAGTCAATATAGTGGATGAAGATACTTTGACATGTTTTAAGATCCTTGAAGACAAAGCTGGTAGATTATTCGCACTTGACGAACGAATCCGTGACGCTTGCAGTGTCTGCAAAGTTGAAAGTGAAGCTGAAGCTACGGAGTTTGAAGAAATAGAAGCATACTGGGACAAGTGGGTAATAGCTAAATATGAGTATGAAAAGTCTATAACAGCTGAAGTGCAGTATGATGCTTCTTCTGTGAGGTCAGACACGTCCCAATCCAGCAGATTGCTCACGAAATTGCCAAAGTTGTCACTTGTCAAATTCTCTGGAGATATTAAGCAATGGCTACCATTTTGGGCACAGTTTAAGAGAATTCATGAAAGTAATGTATTACAGGACGTAGAAAAAATTCTGTATTTAAGAGAATCTATGACCCCAGGCATGAAAGCCTATGAGCTAGTAAATGGATTTCCCCTGACTGCCGAGAATTATATTAAAGCTGTACAACTATTAGAAGAGCGCTAGGGACGTAGAGACTTGCTAATAGAAATTTATGTGACGGCTATACTTAATCTAGTGACAGAAAAGCCACTGCTTTCAGTTTTGTATGACAAGATTGAGGTTAATGTCAGGTCATTAGAAACAATGGGATTAACAACAGACAACTACGCTGCATTATTGTTCCCTCTAGTGGCGTCATGTTTAAGTGATGAACTTATCTGCGTATGGCAAAGAAAAGAAGAAAATATGTGAGAATATGGATCACAGGAGAAGCTGAAAAATATTTTAAAGTTTTTGAAATCTAAAGTGGAAAATGACGAGTACCTGCAACTTACAAGGAAGATTAATAATGCTAGTGTAACTGATACAACGAAGAATGTAAAATCTTTGAAGAAATGTCCAACTCCTACTGCTCAGGGCTTAGTGGCAACTCTAGGAGTATTAAGTGTCAGTGTTTTCTGTGGTGAAGAGAACCATTTGTCATCGAGGTGTCCACAGGCTAAAAGGATGACGTCTGAAGAAAAGAAGACAAAGTTGTCAAAGAAAGGTGCCTGTTTTAAATGTCTCAAGATTGGACATACTGCTAGAAGATGTCACATGCGTGTCTCATGTAATGTCTGTAAACGACAGCACTATCCAATCATGTGTGATATCTCTGAAAAGAAATTACAGGAAGAAAGACCGGTAGAATTAAAATCGAAGTTACAAATTTTTGTGTTAATTATTCTTGTGTGTACCTCCAGACAATCATAGTTAAAATAGTTTTTGGATATAAGGTGGAAGTTGTTCGTGCTCTTCTGGATTCGGCATCTCAACATTCATATATCTCAGAAGATTTAGCGGCGAGAATAGGACTTAAAGCAACTCAGAAGATCACTTTGAATCATTCTGTTTTCGGAGGTCGGACCGAATCGGCAGTAGAACACAAAGTATTTAAGGTTGTCCTTCAGAATCTAGATAATTCTTATCAGTTAGAATTAACTGCCCTTGGTCAGCATATTATTTGTACTCCTGTACCTCGTCTTACAGCAGAACAAGTGAAGGAGCTAAGACTTATACATCTGGATGTAGGAGAGGATAAAGATATCGAGATTCATATTGGTGCAGAGTTTCTGGGATCGGTACTCTCCAACGAGTGCAAAAGAGTAGGAGGGTTGACTGCGATGAAGACTGCTTTAGGGCGGACTGTATTTGGTCAATACATGTGCATACAAAGTAAGCAGAGTGAGACAACACCTGTTCTTTTCAACTTAGAGAATATCTGCAACCTATGGGAATTGGACGTGTTAGGAATACAGGATCCAATAATAGAAAGGAAGAAACACCAGTTGGAGGAACAAGCAAGGAAGAACTTCATCGAAACAGTAAAGATAAACAAAGACGGAAGGTATGAAGTTCAGCTTCCCTGGTTGAATGATCATCTACCTTTAGACTCTCCAAACAACTTAGCAGTAAAATGACCGGAAGTTACTAGAAGAAAACTGGAAGCGAATGGATACTTAGAAGAATATGAAACGTTTTTAAATGTTGGCTAAAAGTCTCTCGGGAAATAGCACAAGGGAAAGGACTAAGGTAAGGGTGTAAATTGAGTCCTATAAATACGAACTGGTTTGAGAATTTAATGCCATTCTGGCAGTTTGTCACAATAGCTCAGTGGTTAGAGCAGCCGCCCGGTAAGCGGAAGGTCTGTGGTTCAAATCCCAGTTGTGGCTTGTGTGTTTAAAAACACCAACAGTTAGTTTGTTGGCATAAATAAATAATAATTGTATTTAATTTATTTATCGATGATATCCTGCTTGGGATAAGCAAGAATAATAGTTGTATGCCTGCAATAAATAATATCATGATCCCTGGGCTACTATTCGCTGATGATCTGGTAGTAGGATCAATTACAGTAAATGGTCTGAAGCAAGCGCTGCAGGAGGTAGATAAATACTGCAATGAATGGAACCTAACTGTTAATCAGGAGAAAACACAAATAATGGTATTTAAGAAGGGAGCAAAATTGAGTAAACATGAAAAGTGGAAAAAGGGGAATAAGGAGTATAAAGGAGTATGAGAATGTATCTATTTAGGAGTAAAATTAGATGGGAGTGGGGGGTGGGGAAAACAAAAGAAATTAGCTCTGACAAAGGGAAAAGGAGCTATGTCAGCAATAAGACGTTGTAAGTACAGAGTACTGAATATTGGGGTCAAATGGTTAGAAAAAATTTATAATATAGTGGTGGAACCAAAAATGCTCTATGGTATAGAAATATGGGGATTGAATGAGGGGGAGGAAACCATAGATACAGTTCATAGGATGTTTTGCAGGCAAGTGTTGGGTCTTCCAAGTGCGGTGGCAAGAGAGGTAGTGCAGATGGAGATGGGAAGGGTGTCGAGGAATGGCATGATTATAGAAAGAGCTCTGAAATATTGGTACAGAATTTTGAATTTGGATAAAAATAACTTGTTAAGGCAGTGTGTAGAATACCAGGAACAGAGTCTTAGGCAATCTGGATGGACAAGTAGTATTCGAAAGAACTTAGAAGTAAATGGGATGGAGGACTACTGGAGGAGAGGGGAGAATAACCATAGCAAATTTTGGAAAATAATAAGAAAGAGGTTTGAAGACATAGAAATCCAAAAACTGTTTGGTGGTATAATGGAAAAAAGGTCCCTGGTAGATTACAAATCAATGAAGGAAACATGGGAAAATGAAACATATGTTGATAAGGTAAACAAAGAACAAAGGGAGGCAATAGCATGGCTAAGAACTGGTGTTTGAAGGTTGAGAGGACTAAGAAAGGGTATCCCTCAGAGTCTGTGTCCTATTTGCGGGGGGAAGGAAGACCTGGAGCACATAGTCTTTGAGTGCCAAGGAACGGACGTATGGAGGAAAGAATTTCTGGGACAGAAAAGGGAGAAGAAAGATAGGATAACAGCATTTAAGAGGATTTTTAGAAAGGTGGTCAGGAACTTAGGTCAATTTTTAAGTAGAGTTAAGAAAAAATGGAATTGGTCTGTACAAAGAGAACAGAATTAAAAATTTTGTGTTAGTTATAAAGTGTTAAATAGCAATAGAGAAGCAAAATGTAAGATAAGAAATTTTGTTGGGTGGATATGACAGGCTAAGAGCCTGGGCTGAATGTCATATTCAAATATGTATTAATTTGATTTAAATAAATAAATAAATAAATAAATAAATAAATAAATAAATAAATAAATAAATAAAATGTTGGCTAGATGAAGGAATAATAGAAGAAATTCCAGCCACAGAGACAGACATTTTTAATCACTACTTGCCTCATCGACCTGTTATCAAGAATTCAACAACAATGCCTGTTCGACTAGTCTTTGATGCCTCGGCAAGAAAGAGCAATAATCCTTCTTTCAATGACTGTTTAGAAAAGGGCCCAAATCTGATTCAGCTTATTCCTTCTCTCCTCATCAAGTTCCGGAAGAAGAAAATTGGTGTTATTGCTGATATTCGTAAAGCCTTTCTTCAGATTTCCGTGGCACCTGAAGATCGTGACTTTCTGAGATTCCTATGGGGAAAAGATAAAATCAGAACATACCAACACAAACAAGTAGTTTTTGGAGTGACATTGAGCCCTTTTCTGCTGAGAGCTGTAATTGAACATCTCTTGCAAAATGCTTGGAAAGGAAGATATTTTAACCACTGGCATTATTGAACAACTAAAAGAGACCTTTTATGTCGACAACTGTGTAAAAAGTGTTTTGAATGAAGGTGAACTAGAACTGTTTATTAGAGTTGCCCAAGATGTTCTTGCTCGTCACCAATTTGAACTTAAGAGGGTGGGAGGGCTCGTATATTGTGTATGAAGGAGATGATAAGATGTCGTCTGTTCTGGGAATACAACGGAATCGTGTGGACGATACTCTTAGTTTAAACTGTGATCACCTAAAGTAACTGTCACCAGAGAAGATAACGAAAAGAGTGATACTATCAGTTGTACACAAGGTTTACGATCCAATTGGATTTGCACTTCCAGTTATATTATTGCCTAAGCTACTGCTCCAAGAACTGCATAAATATTCCTGGGATGCTGAGATACCTAAGAAAATCCTAACTAAGTTTAAAAGGTGGCTCACTGCACTGGCAAAAATCAGTAGATTACAGATTCCTAGGAGGCTTCCAGAGACACATCTGAATTGCAGCCTGCATGCCTTTTGTGATGCCAGTCAAGATGCCTACGCAACAGTGATATTTCTGTGGGCATGCACTGAGACAGGAGTTCATATTCAACTCCTCCAAGCGAAATCGAGGGTAGCTCCACTGCCTCGATCTAATATTCCGCACCTTGAATTAATGGCAGCTACAATTAATACACGTCTGTTATCTACAAAAAATGAGATTAATGTTGAAGATGTTTATTTGTTGACCGATTCGATAACAGTATTGGCATGGATAAAACGTGAAGTTCTTTGGTCAGTGTTTGTTGAGAACAGAGTTAGAGAGATCAGACCACTGACACAAAAGGAATCTTGGAGACATGTACCAGGTGTGCTGAATCTGCTGACCAGCCTACCTGGGGATGTACAACAACCTGGTGCCAAAATGGTGGGAGGGGCCATCCTGGCTATACTGTCCCATGAGTGAGTGGCCTACAGACTGTTGTGGCGTAAATGAAGAAGAAATCCTGCTTTAGAGGTGAAAATGCACTGCAGTTCTCTTGGTATCGGAAAATTCACAGGACTCAGACTGGTACTACAAGTATTTTTCTCGATTTGAGAAAATAATCAGACTCATTGGATGGATTAAAAGATTCATTTCAAACTGTTAAGTCTAGAAGTCCACAGCAAGGAGAACTTACATGTTCAGAGATGGAAGAGAGTAAAAAAACAGTGATTAAGTTGATTCAGAGACAGCATTTCCATGGAATTGAGGATCAGAAACTTAAATCAGTGGTGCCATTCTTGGATGAACACGACATTCTGTGAGTGAAGACAAAAATAATTGAGAGAGATGGCATCCCAGAATTCCGACAACCTGCTGTCTTACCTGCAGACAGTCCTGTAGTTCAGCGACTGATTTATGATGTTCATGTTCGACATGGTCATGCAGGACCACAGACTCTGTTGGGTATTCTCAGAGAGAAATTTTGGATCCTAAATGGAAGAAGGATTGTGAGGTCAACCGTACGAAGATGTGTCATCTGCAGGTGGTACAAGGGAGAACGACTGAAAGTCACTATGCCACCTCTACCAAAAGGTTGTGTGAGAGATGCAAAGGTTTTTAAGATTGTTGGCGTTGACTTAACTGGCCCATTATTTGTGAAGGATAGTCAGAAGGTATGGATTTATCTTTTCACATGCGCAGTTTATCATGCTATACATTTGGAACTGCTTATGTCATTATCTACAGATTCATTTCTTCAAGGTTTACGAAGATTTGTTTCACGCCGAGGAAGGCCTTCAACAATCTTCTGCGATAATAGAACAAATTTTAGAGGTGCCCATAATATGATGATTAAACTTGACTGGCATAAAATAGAAGCGTATAGCAGCATCCAATGTATCACATGGAAGTTTAATCCACCCACAGCATCCTGGTGGGGTGGGTGGTGGGAGAGATTGATTGGACTTGTGAAAGATGCCCTGTGTAAGGTCCTTGGGAAATCGTGCCTAACTATTGAAGAATTACTGACTATGCTATGTGAGTGTGAAGCCCTTGTTAACAGCCACCCTCTGACTGCAGAAACTGAAGATCCAGGCCTATCACGCCTGCCCTGTTTTTACAGGAGGTTCAAGAAATAGGTGTAGCAGATCTTGATTAGATAAACGAAGACCGACTTAAAAGACGGGCAGCATATTGTCTGCAGTTAAGAAATGCACTGCATCAGCGATTCCGTAGAGAGTACCTTGGACAGTTATTGCTCAAGCGGAACCAGCATGATCACGTGAAGAAAGGAGATGTTGTATTAGTTGAAGCAGACAACCTGAAGAGACTTGAGTGGCTGCTCAGAGTAACTGAGGAACTCCTCCCTGGAAAGGATGGGCGAACTCGTGTTGTAAGGGTTCGAACAAAGAATGGAATTATAATGCATCCTGTTCAACGTTTGGTTCCCTTAGAGTGTTCTACACAATTATCTGAGGAGACTACACCGAAGACTGATTCTTCAGAACAGGGAGATTTCAATGAGACCTCATAGTGCAGAGACATATTGTCTACTCGTAGTGGGAGATTAGTGAAGCACCCTGCAAGATTTTATGAATGAGCCTCTCGTGTTGCAATTTTTTGAAGTTCCAAAATTGCAAGGTGGGAGAATGTTGTGTGAAGGTAACTTTAGATTGAATTCTCTTTGCAAAAGAGAAGCGACGTTTTGTTGTTTGGTGATAAGCACTGCAAATAAAGATTTGTTGATCAGAAGCCGAGAATTATTTTGTGTTTAATATTATAAGTTTTCATCATAACGAAGTAGAACTGCACTTCATTTAGTTTTTTTTAACGTGCAATATGTAACACTATGCGTAATCATATTAGAATGACCTTGGATAGCCAGAGTCTCTACAAGAGGTTAGCCACAGTTGCACGGAGTCCTTGATTATCCACAGTTGAGTGCCAGCAAATACTTCCCACGACTGCTGCCAATAGATGGCAACAGAAGTACCACTGCACATCTGTGTAAGGCAGAGTACGGATGGATAACTTCAGCAGGCAACATGTAGACTTAGCAGCCATATACATCTTCTTCTAGTTGGATGACTTGAACTATGTCCTACAGTAGCTGTGGTGTGTACTGTTTACAATAGGAGAGTGGGTCCTGCCCCATTGCAGTTGTACACCCATGGAAAAAATGACTGAGCGCATTAGGAGAGCAGAATATTTTGAAGTTCCACATCATGTGGCAGTGCGGTTTACACATGTGGATATTCCAACATGCAGTTGAGTTTACTTATAGTCTCTGATCGATATGTTATTGAGTTGGTATGAATGGCTCAGTTGGTTACATTGGCCTACAGATCCCAAGGTCGCAGGTTCAACTGATGGCCCAGACTGATGGTTTTTAAGTGTGCTTAAAAATGACAACTCCATGCCAGTAGATTTACTGGCATGTGAAAGAACTCCTGCAGGACGAAATTCCGGCACACCGGTGACACTGATGTGATCCTGGCAATTGACAGCGTTGATAAACAGCAAAATACTTTATACTCGTATGTTATCATCTATTGGACACCAAATAGGCTGTCTCTTGAATCACTCGCATTTGTATGCATACTAGCAAATACAAAATTTGAGTGGCGATTCAAGACACCTCCTATTTTGGGTCCAATAGACAATAACATATGGAACAGACTATAAATAAACTCATCTGCATGTTGCAATATTGACTTGTGTAAACTGTACTGTAACATGACATGAAACTTAAAATATTCTGCTCTCCTAATGTGCTCAATCGTGCTTTCCATGGGTGTACATAAAAATTGTGGCTATGCTAAATTGTGAATAATCAAGGATCTATTGAAGGAAAACCTTACACCTGAGAATAACAACATGCATGAATTGCACAGGTATTCATGCTTTGCCTCCATCACACCATGTGACCTCTGTCAGACTTTTCATTATACAGACAATGTTTAAGTGAAAATTGAAGGAGATTTATCTTTGAAACTTTTAGAAAATATATTGTAGTGCACTGTACTGCTAACTCTACAACCATAAAAGGTGAAATAAATAATCATACCAGATAATATGAAGAAGGAACGGAAAATATGACAAAGAATAAAAAATGCTTGAAAGTCAATGAACACTGTATTTCACAATGAACATCTGGTATTTCCGTTATGAATACTATAGACATACAAGTGTTGTAAATCTGTCACATAAAATGAAAGTGTTTTGATCTGAAAATACACTCAATTTTAAGGGCAAAAACATGTGTAGCAGGTGGCAGGGGGAGTTGGTCAATACAACTCCAATCAGAGGCTTGCCATGCCTTGTGGTGTTGTATAGTTAAACATGCTGTAAAGTCGGTATCATTTGTGCCCATAAAATTTATTTACACAACCTGAAAGAGAATAATCTGATCATTAAGTGGACAGTTATCAGTTGCCACTAAATTTTGTGTTTGCCATACTTATACATACAGATTTTTTTTCTCTGGACAAACAAAATGTTCAACCAGAATAAGTGCACCATGAAAATTACCGGCTACACTTTTGAAACATTTTGAAGGACAAATAGTGGGGTGGTACGTCAAGTGGTGTGTTACATTAATCTTGGTTTACTTTGAGTTGCCGTTTGCACCATCTGCACTGCCTGAACCTGACAACCTACGCTATAGTTACATCTGTTTTTATCAGTGTCCAAGTTTCATAACCTGATCTTTGCAAAATACATTTTAGCATGTGTTAAAATCCACATGGACTAAACATGTAACACCTTACGCCTATACCTAAACCTTACGCACATAGCTAGCAGCCAGTTGCTTTTTTTATACTAGTCAATTACATATCTGGCCCAGCTAAATGCATGTTTGTATGACACCATCACGTGCTAGTTTTCTAAGAACTGACTCTGATTAGATCATAAGTTGCTTGAAATGCATTGCATTGGGCATGTGAATGCTATCACTGAGTGGCAAAATAGCGTTTTCAGATGAGTCTCACCTCAACCTGTCCTACAATGATGGTCATATACATGATCAATGCTACCATGGTGAGTGCAATCTAGCAGCCTGCTTTGTTAAACAGTGTAGCAGACTAACACCAGGTGTGAAAGCTTGAAGTGTCACTTAGTACAGCTGGATTCACAGTTCTTGGCCCCTGACCTTGATGGAAGTCCTGTAGGCGAACCTATAGTTTCTGTCTCTCTCATCATCTCATATAATTCTGATAATGAAACCATGCACAACAAGTGGGGCGGGGAGGGGGAAGATAGTGATGTCTGCATTTCAACAGTCCCTGCTAATTCACAATTCATTTTTTGTTCAGTGTGCGGTAATTAAAGACACATTAAGATGTTTGCGATAAGAATGAATATAGAGAATTTATGAGACATTGATCATAGCATAAATAAAGTATGCTGCCATTGCTTTCTAAATTAGGATCCAAAACATTACACAATCGGAGTAGCGAAATTGTTTCAAATGTATGGGCATACATGAAGAAAAAAGCTAAGAGCAAAGAACTGCTTACATCACAAGAGTTTTTCAAAAAAATTAAAAAAGTTGAAAAACGCGTATTAGATGCCACAGGAGTGTCAGAAATAACAGTGAAAAGAATTGTTCAAGAACACAAACAACATGAAAATCAGAACATGTCTTTTGGAACTCCAGGCAAAAGAAGTTCTGAAATAAGTAACGGATCTAGATGACTTCGATAAATGTGTCATTAGAAGAACGATTTATAATTCTTATGTTTAGGAAAAATGTGCTTTTTTCTTTTCTTTTTGAGGCGGGGTTTTATTAAATAAGTATTTACCTAGCAGCAGGAATATAGCAGCAGGAGTAATGTTTTTACTAAAAGGTGGAAAGTTTGTTATAGTAGACGCTACTCTTATTTTCAGGGTCGATGGTTAAAGAATGGAATGCACAAACCAACGTTCTTTTATCACAAACACATTTATTCGTTATTTACACTTTTTATCACAATTTCAGTTAGTTAACAACTTTTAAAATTCGATAGCGTCTACGCTGGTTAAAAGTTTGGGTGTAATTTACATGTTCACACGCCATCAGCAAAAATACACTTCCTTTCACTCTGAGCTCACAGACGCCAATGAATCTAGTTCCGAGCGTGGGTATGACGCAACACCGCCATTCTTATGTATTCATCCGCGCAACAGTTCTCATTGGTTGAACTCAAAGTGACGAGAAGACATTGGATCTTGAATATCAAAAAGAAATAGGTCCCTGATACACCCAAATTAAAAGAATTAAAAATTTACACACTCTTACAAAAATATTTACATGAACAACTTTCTATTAGTCAATATTCCGTCTCATATGCCCCTTGTTTTGTTTTTCAAGTTGTCACCTTATTCACAATCTTGAAACACAATACAATACTTCTCCCTACTTCTATGATTCAATCACTTTGTACAATATATATATTTTTTTTTTTCTTTACAGTCTTCTTCACTGTTTGTCTTTGTCCTTTGTTTTGACATAATACAACATGTCTTTATAAGTTTCACATATTCGGTTACTACACAATGCATTCGGTTATTATACAATACATATCCAGTTATTGTACAACACATTTAGTTATTACACAATATGTCCAATTATTACACAATACATATTCAGTCATTGTACAATATACCCAGTTATCATATCATATATGTTGTTATTATACAATACACCTTCAGTCATTATACAATACATATTCAGTTATTGTACAACACATTTGATTACTACACAACATGTCCAATTATTACACAATACATATTCAGTTTTTGCACAATATATCCTGCTATCATAACACATATGTGTTCTGTTTTAATGCAATATATATTCAGTTATTACACAATACACATTCAGTTTTTGCATAATGCATTTAGTTATTGCTCAACATATTCAGTTATTACACAATATATCCAGTTATCATACAATACATATTCAGTTATTGTACAACACATACTCAGTTATTGTACATTTGACATTGACACAAATATAACCTAAGTGTTTCATGTGGTTTTTTGACTTGTATTTATTGCTATGAGGAGAGAAAAACAGGATACAAATTTTGAGCTAATGATTATGATCATATTTATGGCAATACTTTATTCAGTTCTTTGCCTTCTTTGTCTTATAAGCTTGTTATGTATAGGCAGGTTGTTGAGTCGGTTCTTAAACTCTGATGTTACTAATGGTACTAATTTTCTTGATTGGGTTATTATTCATTGTTGTTTGGTTCAACATTTCTTCGAGCTTAGCATTGGCTATATTCATCTTAATTCATGGGCATTGTTTTTCTGATTATGGTTTTCCTCACTTCACTAATTGTCATTTCTTTGTCTCTTATTTTTATAAGAGAAAACTTCTATACTTACAATTATTCTGTAATTGTATTATTTTTCTTCTCAATTTACCCTCGACATCTTTGTGTCGAAATATTATATCTTTTTCATCATAATTGATTCATTTTTATTTTTGTCCCTGACATCCTTATGTCAAAAACATATTATCTTCCGTCGCTATGATTCATTTATTTAATGACAATCAGTGTCCTCATCTGTCTTTGTTGACAATGCTCTTTGTGGTCGATATAGCCAATGACTATGTTGATTTTCTTCCCTGTTGTAATCCTATTCTGAACATAATTTCCTATAAGTAACCCATCAAAAATTGTTATCTTCTTTCATCTCTATTATTCCTGCCTTACACATTTGTTGACAAAGACTATTTGGTCCTTTCTTTGTATGGCTTCAATTTATTTTTATGGTATCTTCCTACCAACTTGCCATTTGTATTCTGTAGCTCATATGTGTGGTCACCCAGCTGTTTCGTTATGACCAGTGGTCCAGTATACAATAGCTCCATCTTTCCAGATCTTTTTTCAGATGCCTTGGATGCTTTGTGGCTTTTTAAGAGCACCTTTTCTCCAATTTGTGGGGACCATTTCCTGACGAATCTTTTCACCTTGTTCCTCCCTTTTTCAGCCTTCTGCTGTAATCTTCTGAATGCCAATTGACATTTTTCCTTCTCTGATAATTCTCTTTGGGCGGCCATCGTAGTGTCAATGTCAATTGCTAATTTTCTTGGCTTCGTGTTGGTCATCAGCTTGACAGGGGCGAACTTGGTCGTGGGGTTCACCGAATGGTTAATCACCTCCTCTATATATCCGCATTTTTCCGTCCAGGAAGTGTGGTCTCTGTGGCAGAGCAAACGAAAATAAATACTAATATCCCTCATGATTCTCTCAGTCGGGTTTCCCTGGGGATAATATGCTGAGGAATAGTACAATTTTATTCCTAATGTTTCTAAGGTGTTCTGAAACAACTTGCTCTTATGCATGGTTGCATTGTCCGATAGAATACATTTTATCCTCCCATATTTTGGGATGTAGTCCTTGACGATTTTATCTAAGCATGTTCTACTTTTGATGTTCTTAATGGGGTATATTTTGGTGAATTTTGTGAAAACATCAAACATGACAAAGATGTATCTGTTTCCATCTTTACCCCTTGGTAATTCTCCATGCTCGTCAATACACACCAATGCATTTTTCTCGTTCCTCACGATGGATTGTGGGATGACATCGTACTTTACATTAATTGGCTTGGCCTTTTGGCATAGGTCGCATGAGGAAATTAACTTCCTGACCTTCTTGCCAAGATGTTTGATGTACAATACCTCCTCGATGGCAAGCATTGTCCTCTCAGTACCGGAGTGAAACATCGAGTGGTGGAATGCCAAAATGACCCTGTCCTGTAAGGAATTTGGTACCATCATTTTCCATTTCCTTACGTCGCGACCATGCAGTTTAAATAGGATGTTCCTAAATTTGCCTATCTTGGCATCCAATCTTGGTATTATGTCTGGAGCCTTGTCGAATAGCCTCTTCAATTCAGGGTCTTCTTGTTGTAGCTTTGCTATGTTCTTGAAGTCTTGCAAGATCTCGTTGCTTTCTTTGCTATTTATCTGCATAATTTTGATCTCATGGTGCGGACTGTATATCGTCTCGGGTATGTGACTCTCCGACCTTAATCTTGACAATAAGTCACTGAAGATGTTCTCCTTCCCCGGGATATGTTTGACCTCTATGTCGTGTGACATTATCTCATGAATGTACCTTGAGATTTTGGAGTTGGTTAGCTTGCATTTTTGAATGAAGGACAGGCTTACGTGATCTGTATATATAATTATTTTATAAAGATATATATATTGTCTGAACTTTTGCAACGCAAAATGGATTGCACCTATTTCCAGTTCGGTTATGCAGGCATTGGCTTCTATTTTATTTAAAAATCTAGAAGCTGTGGCAATCACATGTTTGTTGCCATCTGCATCTTCCTGTGCTAATATTGCTCCATATGAGTGCGCACTAGCATCGGTGTATACTAGAAAAGGTGAATTTGGATCCGGTCGTTCCAGGAGAATACTGTGCTTGAAAAGTTCCTTGATATTCTCAAAGGCCACCTGGTGTTCAGCATTCCATTCCCACTTAGTATCTTTTTTCAACAGTGCTCTAAGGGGTACCAATTCCTTAGCGTAGTTGACCACGAATTTCGACTGGTACTGCAAAATGCCCAGAAACCTCCTCAACTGTTTTAAGTTACGTGGGGGTGGTATATGCTCTATGGCCTTGACCCTCTCCGGATTAGGTTGTATACCATCAGGTGTTATGATGTGGCCTAGAAATTCAGCTTCTTTGACGAAAAACTCACACTTTTCTAAATTTAGGGTCATGTTGCTTTCCTGGAACCTGGATAATACATAATCTATGTGATGTAAGTGCGACTCGGGATTCTCACTGTATATTAAAAAGTCGTCTACATATTGCGTCACAAAAGTCTCGATGGTATCTCCAAAAACTTTGTCCAGAGCCCTCAGTAGTGCACTGCTACTGGTCGATAGTCCAAAGGCACATTTTGAAAAATGGTATACCTTTCCTTTGTGCAAGAAACAGGTATATTTCCTGACATCTGGATGAAGAGGAATTTGCCAGAATGATGCTGTCAAGTCAAGACTAGTGAAATGTTGACCTCCCTTCAATTTCGATATTAGTTGGTCTACCCCCTCAGGCCTGTAATGATCCGGCAAGGTATGTGTATTTATCTTCCTTGCGTCTATGGTCATCCTCAATTTTCCCCCTTTCTTATGGACCCATACTACTGGATTCACATAACATGAGTCCGACGGCTCTATTATTCCGTCCGCTAACATTTTCTGGACCACTCTGTCAGCTTCCTCCCTGATGGAGTTTGGGATGGGCCTGGATTTATGTGAATAGGGGGTAATATCTGTTACTGTAAAAGTATGTACGTACTTGTTACACGTACCTGGCTTTTTATTGAAAACTTTCCTGTTTTTAACCAATATTTTCCTAAGTTGGTTTCTTTCCTCTTCAGAGATGCCATGTGCCCCCCAGACCTTCTCATCGATTAGTTGTAACATCGATTCTTCTCCATCTGTTGGTAGTGGTTCAGGTTGGTAGTTGTCCCAGGCAACATACTCGTCTTCTGTGCAGATCCAATGGCTGCAAACGTTAGTTTCTTCATCGCTCGTCCAACCTGTTTTCTTCTTATTTACCCTTAGGTCTACCAATCTATTCTCGTGGACATTGATGTTCTCCACAAAGAATTGTTCATCCGGATGGATCCCTGTCTGGTCTGGTTCCTCCTGGCATGTTTCTTCCTCCAGGAACTTCGCAGTGCATTCTGAGGCTCCTTCCTTAATAATAAATTCATGTAGGTCATAGTTAATTACCGACCTCCAAAGGTTAAGCAAATCACTGCCAATGATTAGGGTAGCTGTTAGTCTAGGTATTACTAGGGCAATAAAATCGAACTTCCAACTTCCGATTTCAATTACCAGCCTTACCTGGTATTTAACATGTTCCTTTTTCTTGCCAATTGCTGTGCTGCAATACACTCCACACACAGGCAAGAATTCAGCATTTCTTTTAGTTATCAGTTCCTGGAACAGCTGTTCGTCACATACTGATGTGCTGGCTCCTGTATCAATCATTGCTGGCAATTCGATACCCCATACCTTCAGCCTAATCATTGGTGGATTGGTTATTTCCTTTCTTTCACTCGCCTGTCTTCTCAAGGTACCTACATTACATTGGTCAATATTGCCCCTACTGCCACACAGGTCAACTTCCGGGACACAAAGTTGACTTGTACTTAGTTTTCCTGGACGTTGGAGGTGATCGTCGTTTCTGTGTTCTGTGCAGTATCGGTCCTATCCGGCATATTTTCATTCTGTTCCTGTTGTCTTACGTTGTCGGTGTTCCCTTGGTTTCTGCCCCTTTGACGTGAACCCCTATTGTACGACGGCCTATGGCTGTTCATGTATTCCCTACAGAATCGTATATGATTCACTTGATGGGTACGGTCTCCTGGTCTTCCACGATCATATCTATGCGTTCTGTATCTCGATTCACCCCTCGGTATCGTGTCGTGGTACCGCTGTCTTGTGTTCTCCATCCTCTCGCCATGATTATGTGGTTGTGGGAAATGGTGTGCCCCTCTCCCCCTTTCATGGGTACTCCTAGTATTTCTATGTTCTCCCTCACTCTGGTTGTTCGTAGTCGTGTTTCGGTTTAGGATGGGTGAGTTTGGGTGACCGTTCCTATGTCTATGCTCATTAGGCCGACCATTTTGTGTTTCGAAGGCTGTCAGCAATTCTATCATATCTGCAAAATCTACTGGCCTCGCAACAATTAATCCTGTTCTCACTGTGTCTGGGAAATGTCTTGTTATGCTGGCAATTAGTTCTGCCTCCGACAAGTTGGGGTCTAATAGCTTTCCTTTGTTGGCTACTTTCATAAAATAATCGACTAATGACAACCCTTTGGTTGGATCGTATCTACCTGTCGCTAGCTCTACCCTAGTTTGGTTTTGTTTAGCTGGGCCCCAATACCTTGATAGGAATAAATTTCTGAATGAGCTATACGACTCATGACCAGCTAGTGTTAACCTGAGCCATTCTAATGCCTTGTTTTTTAAGCTTTTCTTAACTATCATCATCCTAAGCTCGTTTGGTATCCTTTTCACTTTAAAATATTCTTCCATCTCTTTAACAAAGAGTTTTGGATCGTCTCCCTTCTCCTCGTCAAATGTAGGTGGTGTGATTTCATGTAATATGCTGTTGGTGTAACATGTGTTATGTGTTGTGTCATTGTTTGGTTGTGAACCTCTTTCTCTGTATGGTGAGTCAACATTTTGTACATTACTCAAATAACTCTCATCTTGTACATTACTTACATCTAAATCATCTTGTCTTTGTAATGCCTTCACAACATCATTTACATTAGCCAAACTTTCTTTCCCTTTTTTCATTTCTTCACAAATTGATTTTAAATCATTCTTTATTTCTAAGTGGCTTTGTTTCATATCATTTATAGCATCCTGTTGTGAAAGCATCACATCATTCATTGTCTTAATTTTAGGAATTACAATTTGTTCTACAGTTTCATTAATAATGTCTTTCTTTACTACCTCAATCTCTTTCCTTAATTCCTCAGTTATTTCTGCTTTTACATTTATCTTACAGTCTACACTTGTATTACATTCTGTTATTTCATCCCTACATCTAGCAATTTCTCCTTCTAACACAATTTTATTCTCTCTCATCTCTGATTCTATCTTTCCCATCCTATCTCCTACAATTTCTATCCTAGCTTCTAAGGCTTCCTTTGTTTCATTTAAGTTTTTATGTACTAATTTTAAATTAGTTTCCATTACTTTCATATTTTCTTTACACTCCTGTCTTCCTAATTCTATTTTCTGTTCTAGGTTCTGTCTACCTAATTCCATTTGCTGTTCTAAGTTCTGTCTACCTAATTCCATTTTCTGTTCTAAGTCTTTTCTCACTTCCTCCATTTTCTGACCTATCTCTTTTTTATTATTTTCCAAGTCCTCTCTCACTCCCTCTATTTTCTGACCTAAACTTTGTTCTATGTCCTGTTTCAGTTCTATGTTATTTTGTTCCATTTTCTGACCTAATTCTACTTTGTTTTGTTCCAGTTTTTGTTCTATACTCTGACCTAAACTTTGTTCCAGTCTTTCAAACATCATCATCATTAACCTTTGGTCTTTGCTTATTTCCGCCTGTTCCTCACTCTCTAATTCTATCTGATAACTAGGCCTATCTGCCCCTTCCCCCACTCCTGTTTCTATCTCTTTTCGCGACATTTTATTTTCTTTATCCAATTCACTTAAGGTTGAAAGTCCCGCTACTTTGCCACTTCTGAGTAGCATTAACCAATGGAAATAAAATGTATGTAAAAACAAAAAATTTTGATCCTACTTTCTTTTCTGTTGGTTCTTCGTCCAGTTATTTACGTCTCCTGGGTAGTTGGCTTCGCCAGATGATCTCCGGTGTTTTTCCCACGTTGATTCTCCGTATATCGATGTTTTGTTGATATCAGACGATGGTCTAATGGCGTCTTTCTCCTGTGCGATGAGATGGCGTCATTCGATGTTAACACTTTGTTCTCGTAATTTTGCATTCCATTCTAAATTCGCGCTCCACGTTGGGCAAGCCATTTGAGGCGGGGTTTTATTAAATAAGTATTTACCTAGCAGCAGGAATATAGCAGCAGGAGTAATGTTTTTACTAAAAGGTGGAAAGTTTGTTATAGTAGACGCTACTCTTATTTTCAGGGTCGATGGTTAAAGAATGGAATGCACAAACCAACGTTCTTTTATCACAAACACATTTATTCGTTATTTACACTTTTTATCACAATTTCAGTTAGTTAACAACTTTTAAAATTCGATAGCGTCTACGCTGGTTAAAAGTTTGGGTGTAATTTACATGTTCACACGCCATCAGCAAAAATACACTTCCTTTCACTCTGAGCTCACAGACGCCAATGAATCTAGTTCCGAGCGTGGGTATGACGCAACACCGCCATTCTTATGTATTCATCCGCGCAACAGTTCTCATTGGTTGAACTCAAAGTGACGAGAAGACATTGGATCTTGAATATCAAAAAGAAATAGGTCCCTGATACACCCAAATTAAAAGAATTAAAAATTTACACACTCTTACAAAAATATTTACATGAACAACTTTCTATTAGTCAATATTCCGTCTCATTTTTTTTTTTTTTCCTTTTTTAAATTAACGTGCTCCAACGTAATGTCATATAGGACGGTGAATGAATGAAATGGGTGAAATGATGCTTAAATGAGCCCGAGGCCCGTGGAACTTTAAGTTACCCGACATTCGTCTTCTCAGGATAAGGGGAAACCTCGGAAAAAAAAACCTTACCTGGATAACTTACCCTAAGCGAGATTCGAACTCGCGACCTCTTGAACGTGAGGCATCACGCTACTGAGGCGGGCAAAAAAGAAGTGCTCCTATAATAGCCAAATTACTTAGAATTTTAAGAGAAGGCATTAACTCCCAGGGCAGCAAGTCATCCTTAAACAGAATAGTGAGAGAACTGGGTTTTAAACGGAAAAAGACCAAATTTACAATATCTGCAGTGATGCATGTATTAATACGAACACATTTGCACAGCTAATTAAGCTAGGCACATTGTACAGACATTTTTTTCTGCATGGACTGTACATACTACTTTACGAAGTAGAACGTTATGTGAGTAGCATATGACGCTTACGCACCAATTCGCTTGCTATCAGCAGTCACCTGGCTTGGTAAGTAACTCGCTTTCAAGCTTTACATTTATTTCCTTCATGGGCCAAGAACGCTGAATCCAGCTGTACAACATCTGAACTTGATACATATTGAGAGAAATCTGAACAGCAACCAGAATATGAGGGAAGCTTTCAGAGCCTGAAATACTTCCCCTCCTTCAGGCAATGCCACATGTCACATTTCAGCAGGGCAATCTCAGCCACATATTGCGAGAGCAAGCTTTCTTGGAAGAACAGGTACCATTTCATCCCTGAGTTTGCCTGACAAGTGGCCCATTAAACATGTCTGGGATATGATTGGTCAGCAACTTACTCATCATGATCCTTCAGTAACAGTGCTGATTTGTGGACTAACATACAAAGGGCACAGGAGACTGCCAAGGAACATAGCCAGAACCTCTTTGATTTCATGCCACTGCATTTAGCTGTTCTGATTGCAGCGTGTGGAGGCTACGCAAAATACAGAATACTTAAGCTCATACATCACGTACAGATCTGTAAACTGAATCATTTGTGTATTGCCATGTACATAATCTATGGTATAAAGCTCATTTCAACCACAGTTTTCTTCTTGGTGCCGCAATTTTCATAAACATTAAGAGTATATACATCTAGTCTTAAATCCAGGATGGAAATTATTATTTATTTATGCCAACAAACTTAAGTTCCAGTTCTACCTCCTAGGATGGAAATGTTTGCCCAATTGAAAAACACCCCATTCTAAACCTACTCAGTCCTGAATTAAGTTACTTTAGGATAGAATACATAGGATAATTGTCAAGCAGAAAGCTTATTGGTCTGGAGTTCATTGCACTTAAGGCCAAATTGGCACATACAGGTGCTTCCCCTTAAGTTCAGATTAGCACATACAGGCACAGCACAAAACAAATTCCTTAAGTACTGTTGCCTACACCACTGGGATTGCAGAGGCTGAGCATGAATCACACTTGGGGCCCTTGGCATGTTTGCCAGGACCAGTGAGTTACATAGTACATTATGATTAATACCTTTGCATTTTACAATTTTCTACTTGAAAACCATCCTTAAATATTTACTACTTACGTCTTGCCAGTGCACACGCCCTCTTGAGGGATATCGATGTGAAATCACGTCCATTTAAAATGGCGGATGAGCAATATGGGCGTCCTGTGTGTTTAAGCATTTAACCCTTATTTATCCCTTATCCAACTCAACATATTATAATTTTCCCTTTATGAAACATTTTAGTAAGGTCTATATACTTTATTGGCTTACCTTAATGTGTTCGTTTTGCAGTGATTTACCTCAAAACAGGGATAAACACACAAGGGTAGGTACATCTCCACATTCGCGAATTCCCTTCTTGTGGCACACGAAACACTTTCGAAATGGGCGGGACTTCTTTGCTGTTGGTGGTATCCTTTTAGGATAATGTTTTCCTTGAAGCCTGAGGGGTGCAGGGGTTTTGGATTTTCAACCCCCAACGTGGTATTGTTCAATTAGGCTGAGAGTTATTTATAGTCGGTAGTCAAGGTCGGTCATTGTCCTGTGTGGGTTTAGAGAGCTGTCCAAATCCCCAAACAATTGTATATGGTGAGACAGAATATTAGAAGACCCCAATAGAAAATCGTTCATGTAAATGTTTGCTAAAAGTGTATAAATATTAGAATTGTTTGTGTTCCATAATAAAAATAGGAGACGATAATTGGGATCACTTCCCTAATGAGAAAGAACTATTTGCGCGGATGAATTCCGCAGATGAAGATGAAAATGGCGGTGTGTCGTGTCAAAAGGACGCCAAAAAGTAGTTTACTAGCGTCTATATGTTTAAGGTGATAAGACGTGTTTTGGTAGCATGTAAACATGGAACTTTCACCAAACTTTTTTCCAGCATAAATTCTACTAAATTAAAAAAGTGTAAAGGTTTTTAAGTATTTAATATGGTGCTGAGAGTGTAAAATATCGAAGTGTTAATAAATAAATACATTGTGATAAAGAAACATTGATATATGCATTCCATCTGTTACCACGACCTTGTAGATAGAAAACGAGTCTCATAGCTCAGCCCATTCCATAAGTTGCATTAAAAACGGCATCAAAATGGCTTGCCCAACGTGGAACTCGAATTTAGGATGGAATGCAAATTACGGGAATTGAAATCACGATAAACATCAAGTGACGCCATATCATCGCGTCAGAAGACGCCATTAGACCATCGTTTGATATCGCCAACAGAACACTGATGAATGGATAATCAACGATACATCAGGACACAGATGCACGGATAATCAACACGGGAAAACACCGGAGATCATCTAGCGAAGCCAACTGCCCAGGAGACGTACATAACTGGACGAAGCAACGGAAAAAAAAAGTAGGATCAAAAATGTTTGTTTTCACATACAGTTTATTTTCATTTTTATGTTACTGAGAAGCGGCAAAGTAGTGGGACTTTTAACCCTAAGTGAATTGAATAAAGAAACTAAAATGTCATGAAAAGAGATAGAAACAGGAGTGGGGGAAGGGGCAGATAGGCCTAGTTATCAGGTAGAACCAGAAAATGAGGAACAAGTTGAAATAGGAAAAGACCAAAGGTTATTAATGATCATGTTTGAAAGACTAGAACAGAAAATGGAACAAAACAAGGTAGAATTAGGTCAGAAAATGGAACAAAATAACGCAGAATTAAGACAGAACATAGAACAAAGTTTAGGTCAGAGTATAGGTCAGAAACTGGAACAGAATAAGGAAGAAATAGGTCAGAAAATGGAGGAAGTAAGACAGAACTTAGAGCAGAAAATAGAATTAGGAAGACAGGAGTGTAAAGAAAATATGAAAGTAATGGAAACTAATTTAAAATTGGTACATAAAAACTTAAATGAGACAAAGGAAGCCTTAGAAGCTAGGATAGAAATCATACGAGATAGGATGGGAAAAATAGAATCAGAAATGAGAGAAAATAAGATTGTATTAGAAGGAGAAATTGCTAGGTGTAGAGATGAAATAACAGAATGTAATACAAGTGTAGACTGTAAGATTACAAATGTAAAAGCAGAAATAACTGAGGAATTAAGGAAAGAGATTGAGGTAGTAAAGAAAGACATTATTAATGAAACTGTAGAACAAATTGTAATTCCTAAAATTAAGACGATGACTGATGTGGTGCATTCGCAACAGGATGCTATAAATGATATGAAACAAAGTCACTTAGAAATAAAGAATGATTTAAAATCAATTTATGAAGAAATGAAAAAAGGGAAAGAAAGTTTGGCTAATGTAAATGATGTTGTGAATGCAGTACAAAGGCAAGATGATTTAGATGTAAGTAATGTACAAGATGAGAGTTATTTGAATAATGTACAAAATGTTGACTCACCATACAGAGAAAGAGGTTCACAACCAAACAATGACACAACACATAACACATGTTACACCAACAGCATATTACATGAAATCACACCACCTACATTTGACGAGGAGAAGGGAGACGATCCAAAACTCTTTGTTAAAGAGATGGAAGAGTATTTTAAAGTGAAAAGGATACCAAATGAGCTTAGGATGATGATAGTCAAGAAAAGCTTAAAAAACAAGGCATTAGAATGGCTCAGGTTAACACTAGCTGGTCACGAGTCGTATAGTTCATTCAGAAATTTATTCCTATCAAGGTATTGGGGCCCAGCTAAGCAAAACCAAACTAGGGTAGAGCTAGCGACAGGAAGATATGATCCAACCAAAGGGTTATCGCTAGTCGATTATTTTATGAAAGTAGCCAACAAAGGAAAGCTATTAGACCCCAACTTGTGGGAAGCAGAACTAATTACCAGCATAACAAGACATTTCCCAGACACAGTGAGAACAGGGTTAATTGTTGCGAGGCCAGTAGATTTTGTAGATATGATAGAATTGCTGACAGCCTTCGAAACACAAAATGGTCGGCCTAATGAGCATAGACATAGGAACGGTCACCCAAACTCACCCATCTTAAACCGGAGCACGGCTACGAACAACCAGAGTGAGGGAGAAGATAGAAATACTAGGAGCACCCATGAAAGGGGGAGAGGGGCACACCATTTCCCACAACCACACAATCATGGCGAGAGGATGGAGAACACAAGACAGCGGTACCACGACACAATACCGAGGGGTGAATCGAGATACAGAACGCACACATATGATCGTGGAAGACCAGGAGACTGTATCCATCAAGTGAACCACATACGATTCTGTAGGGAATATTTAAACAGCCAAAGGTCGTCATACAATAGGGGTTCACGCCAAAGGGGCAGAAACCAATGGTACACTGGCAACATAAGACAGCAGGAAGTAGATGAAAATGTGCCAAATAGGGCAGATGCTGCACAGAATACAGAAACAACCACCAACAACACTCAGGGAAATAACAACAACTAAGTCCGTCCCAACTGACTGGATGAGCAACAACACAAACCCTAAGCAGTTGACAATTGACATCGACACCATGATGGCTACACGGAGAGAAAGATGGAACCACTGGTCATAACAAAACAGCTGGGTGACCACACGTATGAGCTACAGAATACAAATGGCAAGTTGGTAGGAAGATACCATAAAAATAAATTAAAGCCATACAAAGAAAGGACCAAATAGTCTTTGCCAACAAATATGTAAGGCAGGAATAGTAGAGATGATGGAAAATAACAATTTTTAATGGGTTACTTATAGAAAATTATGTTCAGATTAGAAAATACGACAAAAAAAAAGAAAATCAACATAGTCATTGGCTATATTGACCACAAAGAGCATTGTCAACAAAGACAGATGAGGACACTAATTGTCATTAAAGAAATGAATTATAGCGACGGAAGATATGTTTTTGACATAAGGATGTCAGGGACAAAAATAAAAAGGAATCAATTATGATGACAAAGATATAATATTTCGACACAAAGATGTCGAGGGTGAATTGAGAAGAAAAATAATACAATTGCAGAATAATTATAAGTATAGAAGTTTTCTCTTATAGAAATAAGAGACAAAGAGGTGGCAATTAGTGAAGTAAGAAAAACCATAATCAGAAAAGCAATGCCCATGAATTAAGATGGATATAGCCAATGCTAAGCTCGAAGAAATATTGAACCAAATAATAATGAATAATAACCCAATTAAAATAAAATGGTACCATTAGTAACATCAGAGTTTAAGAACCGACTCAATAACCTGCCTATACATAATAAGCTTACAAGACAAAGAAGGCAAAGAACTGAATAAAATATTGCCATAAATATGATCATAATCATTAGCTCAAAATTAGTATCCTGTTTTTCTCTCCTCATAACAAAGAATACAAGTCAAAAACCACATAATAAACCATGATACACTTAAATTCTATTTGTGTCAATATCAAATGTACAATAACTGAGTATGTGTTGTATCAAAACTGAATATGTGTTGTACAATAACTGAATATGTATTGTATAATAACTGAATATGTATTGTATAATAACAGAACATATGTGGTATGATAACTGGATATATTGTACAATAACTGAATATGTATTACTAGGAGTTGTTTCCGGGCTGTTATGCCGTGGTCTGCTGGAGTTGAAGAACCCAGACGTTTCGTCCACATCTGCGGCGGACATCTTCAGTGGCGCGGTCGTAATCTCCTCGGAGAAGTTAGCGTAGCGTCTGAGGTGTGGACTGTCGGAGCTGCGGTATTTATCCTTCTAGTGGTCTCTGCTGATTGGCTCGGGCGGCGCACGGCCGGTGGGAGGGGGCGGGCTTCGCTCAAGGTGTTGCCTCCTGATTGGATCGCTTCAGTTTCTGCTGTTTTATGTCGTTTCTTGCCTTCAATGACAGGATACCAGTTGCTGTTTAGTTTCAAAACTTCTTCTTTCTTGTTGAAATTGTTGGGATGTTTATATATTTCAATGGCTTCGCGCTGTAACCGGGCATGGTAGTGTGTTGTGGATGAAAGGATGTTTGTGTCCTGGAACTTAATCATGTGTTCTCCCTCCGCTTCAATGGCGTGTTGGGCAACTGCGGACTTATCTGTTTGGCCCAGGCGGCAGCTTCTTTTATGTTCGGTGAGTCTTGTGTTGATACTGCGTTGAGTAGTTCCGATGTAAACCGATCCGCAGGAACAGGGAATACGGTAAACACCGGCTGATGACAAGGGGTCCCGGGGGTCTTTAGCAGAGCGTAATAGGCTGTTCAGTTGCCTGGTGGGCTTGAAGACGGTCTTGATACTGTGCCGTTGTAGTATGTGTTGAATACGGTCTGTGACATTCTGGAAATATGGCAGGAAAACTATACCGTTATGTTTGGGCTTGTTTGTTATTTGTGAGGCAGGTTTCGGCTTGGTAGGGCGGCAGGCTCTTTTGACCTCTTGAATAGAATATCCATTAGAAAGTAAGGCTTTCTCAAGGTGACAGAGTTCTTGTTGTAATAAGTGTGGCTCGCAAATGCGAGAAGCACGGTTTACGAGTGTCTTAATCATGCCTCGTTTTTGTCTGGGATGATGATTTGAGGCTTTATTTAAATAGCGGTCCGTATGAGTGGGCTTACGGTAGACAGTATGTCCAAGTCTGCCGTCTGCTTTCCTGCTGACTAAGACGTCCAGAAAAGGTAGCTGTCCGTCTTTTTCTTCCTCCATGGTGAATTGTATGCGTGTGTTGATGCTGTTAAGATGTAGTAGGAAGTCTTGAAGAGTATCTTTTCCATGGGGCCATACGACGAAAGTGTCGTCCACATAGCGGAGCCAGACAGTCGGTTTTAGAGGAGCCGTGGCCAAGGCTTTGGACTCAAAAGATTCCATGAAGAAATTGGCCACTACCGGGCTAAGAGGGCTTCCCATGGCAACTCCATCGATCTGCTCGTAGAACGAATGGTTCCACTGGAAATACGTCGTGGTGAGAACTTGGTGGAAGATGGCGATTGTATCTTCTGAGAAAATGTGCTTTAACTGTGTGAGGGCCTCTTGTACTGGAACCATGGTGAAGAGTGAGACGACATCAAAACTGATCAGAAGGTCATGAGGTTGTAGTGTGAGGCTTTGTAGTTTCTGGATGAAATGAGTCGAGTCTTTAATGAAGGAGTCTGTCGAACTGGTATCCTGTCATTGAAGGCAAGAAACGACATAAAACAGCAGAAACTGAAGCGATCCAATCAGGAGGCAACACCTTGAGCGAAGCCCGCCCCCTCCCACCGGCCGTGCGCCGCCCGAGCCAATCAGCAGAGACCACTAGAAGGATAAATACCGCAGCTCCGACAGTCCACACCTCAGACGCTACGCTAACTTCTCCGAGGAGATTACGACCGCGCCACTGAAGATGTCCGCCGCAGATGTGGACGAAATGTCTGGGTTCTTCAACTCCAGCAGACCACGGCATAACAGCCCGGAAACAACTCCTAGTTATACTGACTCCGGCCGTGAAAGCCTTCGCTCTCTCATGAATATGTATTGTATAATAACTGAATGTGTTGTACAATAACTGAATATGTATTGTATAATAACTGGATATGTTGTATAATAACTGAACATATGTGGTACAATAACTGAATATGTATTGTATAATAACTGAATATGTGATGTATAACAACTGAACATATATTGTGTAGTAATTGAATATGTGAAATTTATAAAGACATGCTGTATCATGCCAAAACAAAAGACAAAGACAAACAGCGAAGAAGACTGTAAAGAAAAGAAAAAAAAATATTGTACCAAGTGATTGCATCAGAGGAGTAAGGAGAAGGATTGTATTGTGTTTCAAGATTGTAAATATAGGTGACAACTTGAAAAACAAAACAAGGGGCATATGAGACAGAATATTAGAAGACCCCAATAGAAAATCGTTCATGTAAATGTTTGTTAAAAGTGTATAAATATTAGAATTGTTTGTGTTCCATAATAAAAATAGGAGACGATAATTGGGATCACTTCCCTAACGAGAAAGAACTATTTGCGCGGATGAATACCGCAGATGAAGATGAAAATGGCAGTGTGTCGTGTCAAAAGGACGCCAAAAAGTAGTTTACTAGCGTCTATATGTTTAAGGTGATAAGACGTGTTTTGGTAGCATGTGAACATGGAACTTTCACCAAACTTTTTTCCAGCATAAATTCTACTAAATTAAAAAAGAGTAAAGGTTTTTAAGTATTTAATATGGTGCTGAGAGTGTAAAATATTGAAGTGTTAATAAATAAATACATTGTGATAAAGAAACATTGATATATGCATTCCATCTGTTACCACGACCTTGTAGATAGAAAATGAGTCTCATAGCTCAGCCCATTCCATAAGTTGCATTAAAAACGGCATCAATGGCTATATCCAGTTGGTGCAAAAACACCTTTTTATACCACTTCTCCCTTCAGCTACAAGCAGGAAAGAATACGTATGTATTTCAACAAAGAAAGACACGGACTCTACTCAGTTACGAAACTCACGTAAGCAAAAGTTGTAATGTTGATCTATTCTGATGACTAAGAGATCACGCATGCAGTAGCGATTTATTACACAGTATGCTGACGCATAAGGCACACATACAATGGGTGTTCCTTTACTGTTTCCTTCCGAGAACTTATATTAGATGCGTTCGACAGAGCAAAGTTAACTTTTCACCACAGTGAAACAAAGTTGTGCCATTTCAACGTTTTGTAAATACAACTCAACTTTGCTGATGACGTACATTTATACTGCAAATAACGAGTTTTATACCAGTTTTTGTTTCATTAAAATAACTTAATATTTACACAAAATACAGCTGTGTATATACGAAGCGCATTTAACAATTTAAATGCTAGCAGTTCTCGGCTCACGGATGTTTAAATGGCCATCGCTCAAGAGGTTAAGTTCAGATTAGCACATACAGGCACAGCACAAAACAAATTCCTTAAGTACTGTTGACTACACCACTGGGATTGCAGAGGCTGAGCATGAATCACACTTGGGGCCCTTGGCATGTTTGCCAGGACCAGTGAGTTACATAGTACAACATTATGATTAATACCTTTGCATTTTACAATTTTCTACTTGAAAACCATCCTTAAATATTTACTACTTACGTCTTGCCAGTGCACAGGCCAATTCACTACCCAAGAAACCTCCACCAACTATAGCAAACTCCTTTGCACCATCACTGATTATATCATTGAGCTCCTCAAAATCATATATTCCTCTGTACAAAGAAACCTTTTGTTTAACCGCAGATGCAGCTTTTTCAAACACTGGGAGATTTTTTGGAGTAGACCCTGGAATAATAATTATGACAATTATAAACCATTCTAAACATTTTTCTAATTGTTTCACATGTACAGTCCCTATTAACTGAAGCTTTGACTTCAGAATCCACTATGAACTGCAACTTCATCATGAATATGTGGATTCTTTTTCCTCGCGGAGGGGGGATTGTAATCAAGCACACTTACACTCTTACTTTCATATGTACCTCCAGACTCTGGAGTTTTGGGAACAATTTTAATTACCAAAAAATTAAGTCTTCTCCACTTAGAAATTAAATCTGACACCTCTGGGTTGACAAGCCAGAGTGCTGGACACTTGAAACAGAAGCTCCAGGAACTCCTCCAATTTTAGTTTAGTCCACATTATATCCCATGCATGTGTCATATCTTACCAAAATGAGCATTAAGGGTTGTGACAGTATATTTAGATGGCCTCATATTTAAAAGAATTGATATATCTGTTAAAATGATTGAAGTTTGTTTTATAACTACACTGCTCAGCAATGACAATGTTTTGGGTTCAAAAATAGCTGACTCTTATGAATTTCCACCCGCTGAATTCCTAAATAACCATAAAAATGACTGATTAGCTCTTGTTTTGATAAAGTACCAAGTCACATTTTCAGAGCCTACATTTTCTGTTTGGCGAAAATTTTAATTTTGAAATAGGCATAACTATCAACTGACAAAACACTTTTTCACCTGTTTGTAGGTTATAAACATTCATATTATTGCTGCAAGTGTATGATTAATGTTGTTTCTCTTGTAATTAGTATAGAATTTCTGGTGTATTGAGCCTTTTAAGGTGTAAACTGTATTAAAATGCCACTGAAGTGTGTAAATCAGAAAATAACTTTGTTACATTGGTGAAGTATCATTTTCATTACAGAAATGGAATCTGACATCTCTTGTGAAGTATGCCTATTGGCATTATTTTGGTATGAAGATGAACAGTGTAAGTCATGAGCTCCACATATACCTTTTGCAACTCTTGTTCTGTTACACTATGAGAATGACCGAAAAATACGAAATAATCCATGGCTTTTACTGTACCTATGGTTTGGCAAGGGTCTACAAACTATATAGATGACTGCTACTCTACTTGACTCCAGCTTTATGAGGCCAAGATTGTCAATGAGAAAAGAACAACAATTCCATATGCAAATCTTCCATCTGCTATTCAACCTATTCCACATTCAGATACTTTACCACTTCCTAGGGAATGGAGGCTATCATAGATTCCTACAAGCTAAGTTTGAAAGCTGTATTATTTCACAATCGCTATTCCTGTTTGTCATGCAGTTTACTTGAAGACTTATGCAAACCTGAAAGCCCTCCTCAACCCAGTCAAATATGCTGAACAACAAATGAAAAATTGAACAGAGATATCAAGGCCACTGTAATAAAGCAATACTTGCAGATTACTGCTGGTCTATGTATAGAAATGCTCCGGAACTCACAACAGGAAAAACAAAAGACAATGAGCTTATGAAGCCACCACATGATCCACTTTAGACCCAACCACCTGCCAGGAGTTCTTCCATCAATTTAACCCTAGAGCAGGCGCGCTGGTGTATTTTATACACCACATTTGCATTTTGCACTCTAACGGATAAATACCTTAACGTATCAGTACATTGTTGTCAGTACCTTTCATGTCATTGTTTAGCTTCCGTTTAGTTGTGTCAGAGTGATTGTAGCATCAACAACTCAAAGGCAACGACAAGTTATTCTTGGAACTGCAACAGCGGCGTATTTTATACACCGCGCGCCCGGTCATGTAAGTACTATTTCAATTGTCAACCTAATCTGTTGTACTTTTACACAAAGCGGCTGCATAACGAATTATGTGTTTTAGAGAGGCCATTATTATAGTGCATTATTAGCCACCAATATTTCGTGTTTCTAATTTTAGGGCCAAAACATAGAAGAAGAATCAGAACGGTACCTTTTAGAGGAGCTCGCTGAAGAAGATGACTGGGGATATTGATGATCTGTTTTCTGACGGAGAGGATGAAGTAATATTATCGAGTGATCATGATACTAACTCTGAAATTGAAAATGATGCAGAGCTGTATTCCTTTGATAGTAAAGCTGGTGTTTTCATTGGTAGGGACAAAAAAAAAAAGTGGATGAAAACTGAGGTGCATAGAAAAACATCCCGTGTACCAGCAAAAAATATTATCAAGATCTTTCCAGGCCCTAAAATGGTAGCACAAGGGATTGTAGAGGAAATTGAATCATTCCATAAAATAATCAATATTGAAATTATAGATGAAATTGTGCGTTTTACAAATTTATTCATTCAAAGAAAGAGGCTAGAAGAAAGTTATTCTAGGGAAAGGGATGCTAAGCTGACAGACAGAAATGAAATTTGTTCAGTGTTAGGTATTCTGTATTTGATTGGGCTCAAAGGTGGAAACCACACAAATGCATTGGAACTTTGGTCAAAAGATGGAACAGGAATGATTATTTTGAGATCTTGCATGAGTTACAAGAGATTTCTATTCCTTCTTAGATGTATCAGATTTGACGATAAAGATACAAGGGATATAAGATGCAAAACAGATAGGTTAGCAGCAATTAGGAGCTTTCTGGATACATTTGTAAAACAACTGCATGGGTAGTTACAGTCTTGGGGAATTTGTTACCATTGACGAGAAACTAGAAGCATTCAGAGGACGTTGTAGTTTCATACAATATATTCCCAACAAACCACCAAAATATGGCATCAAAATATTTGCCTTGTGTGATGCTAAGTCATTCTACACTGCTTCGTTGGAAGTGTATTGTGGCAAAAAAGCCTGAAGGACATTTAGTGTTTCTAATAAGCCATTTGATATTGTGTGTAGACTAACGGAGCCAATAAAGGGAACAAATAGAAATTTGACAGTAGATAATTGGTATAGTAGCTATCCACTGGCTCTCCATCTGCTGCAAAATAAAATCACTTGTATAGGAACCATGAAAAAGAAAAGTATGTGTGTATTCATATGTATGAAACTGATGTTAGGCATTAGATAACATATTACTTACAATCAGTTTAATTATGTAATGTTAATTAGCGCAATAAACAGTAAATGAATAGCAACAAATGGAATGTAGTGTACTGTGTACAAAATACACCACGCGCCTGCTCCTGTATCATAACTGAGCGCGCCTGCTCTAGGGTTAAAACTCTTGGAATGTAATGCTCATTAAAAAACATTAAACCAGATTTTCAGTTTTGTTGACATATATTAAAGTGTATTGTTTTCTCTTAATCCGCTAAAGTAACATATTTCCACCCATTGTGGATCACAGAAACTAGAGCTAATAAAATTTTTTCTTTGTCATATTCATTATTTTCAATCCAAAATTAGCAAGGTTTGACTCAAGAAGTGAAAGAAACATTCAAAAAAATATTTTTTTTGGCCAGTGTTATTTATGTTAAAGTTGTGAAATATATTATTTGTTTATTTATATACAGGGTGTTAATGAACTACACCAAAATATTTTCAGAGGATATGGAGATGTCCTTAAGTAATTTGCGATAGGATGCTTATGATGTGTTCATTCTAATTTCGAAGCTACAGCTATACGTTTCTAAAGTGCCAGTATGCCACTGACTAATATCAACCATTAGAGAGTGCAACACACGAAAAGGAAGGAATGTTTTAGTGTGCCTCAATGGTTCAGTGATTACAAGTTGGCATTCGAGCATAAGGTCGTCATCATTTTCGAGTTCGAGTCTCGCTCACTTCTTTAGTTTTTTTCCCCCCTTTTTTTCTTCTTTTATTGAGGCTGTTTTGATTTACATTTTAAATTACATTTCGGATATTGTTTAGAACAGCTTACGCAAGCACTTGGTCAGAATTTCGGCAAAGTCCCACTCGGCAGTGTGTACGAATGGTCACGAAAGTTGCCGAAGTTGCTGTGTTAATGCAGCGCTGCCAACAGCAGAATGTCCCTAGGAGTTTGTTGCCAATAGTAAGTTTGAATGTTTTTGCTGGAGTCGGCAGTATGCTGTTGACCTTCCTAGAAGCAAGTAGCGCAATGGCTAGGTTTATCAGTATATTGGATTATGCTATTATAAATAAAAAAGAACGATAATTAATAAAAATAATATAAATATAATAATATAGTACTACTACATATAATATATATATAAATAATATATATAATATAATAATATTAAATAAAAATACAATAAAATAATATAATATAAAATAAATAAAAAAGAACAATAAATAATAATATAAATATAATAATATAATAAATATAATATATATAATATAAATCTAATAACATTAAAAATAATAATATAAAATAAAATAGATAAACAAAACAGAACGATAAATAGTAAACATAATAAAAATATAACAATATAATAAATATAATAACATTATATAATAAAATAATAATATAAAATAAAAAAAGGAACGATAAATAATAAACATAATAAAAATATAATAAAAAAATATAATATAATAAATATAATAAATATAATAAATATAATAGCATTAAATAATAATAATAATAATAATAATAATAATAATAATAATAATATAAAATAAAATAAATAAGCAAAAAAGATAAAAGATAAAGATAAAATAAAGATAGATAAAGATAAAAGATAAAGGTAAAAGATAAAATAAATAAACAAAAAAAGAACGATAAATAATAAACATAATAAAAATATAATAATATTAATATATTATAATATAAATATAATAAACATAAGTATAATATATAGTATTATATATAAATAATAATATATAATATAAATGTAATAATAATAATCATCATCATAAGGTTCCTGAGAACCTTCAGCTAGCTTTGGGTGATCAACAATATCACAAGAAAATCATCAAGGCACGCAAAGTTAATGTTTAAATTCAATGTAAACTTCATGATTTGTTTGTTTGTTTCCTCCTAATAAACAAATAAATTTAAAAAAATAATAATATACTAAAAATAATAATTTAATAAAATAATATAATAATAAAGAACGAGCCAGCGTATCATGGACCCAGTAACAAGGCAATAAGGATAATGTACACAATAATTCGCACTAGCGATATATCTGTGTGAGCAAGAGCAAAATAATGTACACAATGAGCAAAATAATAATGTACAGAATCCACAACAATAGTATAAGAGCAAAATAATGTACACAATGAGCAAATAATGTACAGAATCCACAACAATAGTATGGAGTTGCGCTAGGCGATAGCGGTGTATGTCTGTGGCGGCAACGACGCGAGTGAGTGCATTTGTGTTTAATGTGTTGGCAACGAAAACTAGTGTAGTGTAAAAAGCAATGTTGGCAGATGTGAAAATCGTCTGCTTGTCATGCAGTGAAATCTAGTGGGTGATTGTGAAACTACTGTCGGCGCATGCGCAGTAAGTAAGTTCGGACTTATAATCTGGCTGGCAAGTGGAAAGTGAGCTGTTCTAAACATGAGCCTACATTTCAATGTATGCAGTTTTATTTCAACACATCAGTACAATTACAATTCTTGCTAACAAAAAGTTGAAACCTACTTAATACGTTCATATGCTGCACTTCAGAATGGAAAGTAGTTTAAAGGGTCAAAGAAAGAGTAAAAGCATGAATACATCAAAGACATTACGTCAGCTTTAAAGGAACTGCTTGAAATTATGACCTGAATTTTCATTGTAAAATTGACAGTGGCGAAGGAACAATTGTCGTACTCTATCCAAGGTTTCTGGTGTGAGCCGAATCAAGGAAATTAGAGTAGTGTTAAAGCTCTTCTTCATATGGAATAAGAAAAAAAAAAAAAGAAAAAATAGTAACTGTATGGTAGGAAACGAACCCACGACCTTTGGGACAACAACCTTTGACGTTACGAACTAAGCCACAAAAGTGGTCAAGAAAACGTCCCTTAGAGTAAGCTTCACAACTTAAGAAGGCAGCTAATCATTGTTCAGTGTCGCACTGTCAGCTGATTAGTCCGAGATTTGAGATATTTTTGTGGCATTAAATCTTGAGAACCTGATTACGAGCCACTGAAAATCGATATTTCTATACTCGGGCAGCAGCTTTAAAGACATTTTAAACCAATTTTTCACCAGGCTTTGCTTTAACACTGACTTATCAGCATCTGATATTAATATGTTGTTGTTAGCTAATGCTGGATTTCTGACAATGAAATCATTAATCCTCTTGCCCTCCAATATTTTTCACTGATGATACTGAAGAGAGCAATAGCAGTAATAGTAACCGCTTTTTAGAGAGCACCAAATTTTTATGTTTTGGCAGTCACATCGCTCTCTCACAACCCCCAGAATGTCTGGAGGACCACATCTGTCGTTGGTTTACGGGTCTCACCGACCTGACCGGGAGAGTTATCAAAGTAAATTCACCAACCATATCCTCTGATTACCAATCAGAGAACGTATTACATGCCATGACAGGTCAGCATGTTAGGGGTTAAGATTTTATAGAGAAATTAGAGAAATGGAGAGGTTGGAAAAATAAAGACTCCCTAGCCCTCGGGAACCCTAATAGCATCGGGGTCGGAAGAGAACAAGAGATGATCAAGGTAAGGTCAGATAGAAAAGTTACAGTGAGGAGCAAAACACCAGTAAGTGGAAGTAATGTTCTGCTTAACTTGGGTACCTTGTGGTCGCCATTCACATATCCCCTAGACGGAGACCCCTGATGTTGAATATGAAATTTACCAAAAAATAAAACATTGATATGGTAATGTTTTAGTGAGATGTGGTTTGAAGCAGCTTCTTCCTAAGCCTTGGAGAGTTATAAGAACAGGCTAAACAGAGACATTAAGAAGTTAAGACTTCAATTATTAAGTCAATAATGAAGAAAGGACAAAAAATGTTGCTTCCAAATTGGGATTAAGTGTTGTATTTTGAGCGTTATACTGCAAACAGGAGAAATAAAATACCTAAAAAGTTATACAAGGTGAATCATTTAGCAGGAGAAATTAACATCAGTTCACTACTGTCTCCAACTTTCCTGAGTGAGGTATGCCAAGGTGGATATTTAAACCAGTTACAAAAGTGCATTTTAATGCCATTACGATATATAATGTATATATAAATACAGCTTAATATGTTGCCACAACATATGGCTAGTTAAGTCATTTAAAATGCCACTTTACATGGCACCGAAACATTTGGACTAGATGTGCAATATATATATATATATATATGCATTAATATAAATAGTGCTTCATATGTTGCACCAACATCTAACACTATTACATTGATATATATAGAAAAATATCACTCCATTTAAGTATTTACAATTATATTTAATAGGTGCTATATTGTATGATAAATTACCATCTACAATTAGAACCTATATTAAAATCATTTCTAATGAGTAAATGCTTGTACAATAATACTGAATTCATGTCTGTGCATATGCACATGCATGTGTCGTCGTCGTCATCGTCATCGTCATCGTCATCGTCATCGTCACCACCACCACCACCACCACCTATTATCATCATCATCATCATTATTAATATTATGCAAAAAACCTAGCACAAGAAATTCAACAGCTCAGAACTACACTAGAGAAGAATGGATACAGTAAGTGCAGCATGTCAAATAATAAAATATTCCAAAATAGTATCCATTAGTGTGATGTACTCAACTGCTAACTCCACTGAAGTGGCTGTATTCTGTATGTTTAACACCACATAACTGCATTATTTTTAGTCGCGGAACACAATTTGCCGATCTCAAATTACTTATAGGTGGTGGTGTTTAAGGGCCTATCGACAACTAGGTCATTAGATCAAATTACTTATATCAGTCACATCTACAATCTCATGAGTTATTTTGGTGTAGTTCATTAACACCTGTATAACAATATTTGTGTTAGGAACAGGATTAAAGTAATGTAAAACAATGGCGAAGTCATAATGCACATGACCTACCTAAGATAGAAGTAGATGGATGCATTTTGCTCTTGTAACTATGTAGAGTTTAAAAATAGGCGTAAGAAATTTTTTCTAAATATTTCAACTTCAATTAGATATAGGTACAAGTTAATGTAAAGAATATTTTGGAAATGTATAACTTTTGAATTGTCATAGTGTGAAATGCTACTGCAAACTTAAGAGTAAATAATTATTTTTTTATGCCAACCAATTTACTGCTGATATTTTTAAACATACGAGCCTTGTGTATGTTTAAAAATACCAGCACAAAGTTGGTTGGCATAAAAAAATAACAGTTACCATCTAAAGTTTACTTAAACCCAGGGCATGAAGTACTTACGACTGTAAGTCACCCTTGGGGTATTCATTTCTGACATGAGATTCCCTTGTGGTCTACTGGGAAAAGTTCAAATCAGTTGGGGAATTTAATGTCATACTGGCAAGTTGGTAGCTTAGTGGTTAGAGCAGCTATGCATGAAGCAGAAGATCCGTGGTTCAAAGCCCGGCTATGGCATTGAATTTTCAATCCTGATTCCACCTCTTTTACAGTAAATAAATTTGCAAGTTTTATTTTGAGTTCTCATTTGCTATATTAAGCCCCTTTTTTGCAAACTTATATGCCCTGAACATAAAATTGTTTAGAAAGTTCACCGCAAGGTTATTCAACTGCTTCATTATATTAAAACTTTAATTACAACTTAGATAAACAAATTGTTTCATTTGCATAGCCCCCTTTAACTTCTATGGTTACATTGAGGATTTTGACTTGTTAATGTTATTTTATCAGTTTTTCTGCTATTAGATACACTTGAATTGATATTTCCAGATTCTGTGGGGGATAGGGAATGATTCTGGATAAGTAAAAATTCCCTGTCCCAGACCAGAATCTGTGTTCTGTCAACTGCAGACCAGTCTACTTTGTTGTGATAGCTCTTTAAAACACACTTTACCTGTAGCAATGAGGCACTTGTCATAATGGATTTCATAACCGTCGTCTAATACAGCTTTTTTCTCTGTAACATCAATTCTTTTGACAGTCCATCCTTGGGCTACTGCTACTCCACCATTTTCTTTTGTTTTCAGATTCTTACAATCCACATAGAAATCCTCGGGCTCATAAAATATACTGAAAAGAAAACTTTCATCATATTCTGAAATATATTTACCAAGTGCAGAATAAAACACAAAAGGTGGCATAAATGAAGTTTACATTACATTTCAGTAAAGCATTAGACACAATGATGTTCTGATAATTTATAAAGATGAGTTTGAATTTTAAACACTAAGCAGGTGTTTAGGTAATAATGTACCTAAACATTTCTTGCTATGGTAGCTCAGTGTTCAAGAGCAGCTGTACATACAGTGGAAGATCTGGGTTGAAATCCTGGCTATGGCATTGAATTTTTCAGTTCTGATTCTATGTTTCAAAGTTTGTCTACACACGGCCTGTGAGTGTTAGAACAATCAATTATTATCATTGATTGGCCTTATAAATGGTACCTGAACATGTTTGGAGGATGAGTTTTCCCCCTCATCAGAAGGCATCTCTGGGTCTTATTAGCATTACATTTCAATGTAATGCTGGGTTGCAAGAAAACTGCCAAATAAGTAGCTACTCCCTTCTTTAGTTAATGACTGGGTAAACTAGTGAAGTCTCTAAACTTCAGGCAGTTGAAAGAGCATTATACGATCGTTAACTACTATCATTTTCAGGAACAGAAGATGCAATATGACTGAGCTGGTGTAGTCGGATACACAGTTATCTTAATCACATGTATGATGTGCTGCAAGGCAACAGAGCCCAAATAGTTAGCATTCATAATCACCCGTATGATGTTGCTGCAACAAAGAACTACCTCACCTTCAGGACTGCACTTCTCATTTTGTTGATAGTCGTGTTGTGTTTTCTGCAGGCCAAAATGTAGAACAAATGGAATAGAAGTAAACTTTCTCTTAAAGGAACAACATATTGTCAGCATTAATTTCAGAAAATGAGCATAGTATAAAATAAAGTCACGAACGCAGTTACAAATTGAAGTAAGAAAGTTGGCAATGTGGAACTATGTCCTCAGAACGTAGACTGCTTGAACTTCAACAGAAAAATAATTAATTAGTAGAAAAGTAACCTGTTCTGTTTCTGAACATTTCACCAGGCCTAATTGTAGTTTATAGTACCAGTAACATTGGAGAAATTACTAATCATAGAAACCTTCCTTCACAGTTCCTAAATAATTGCCTTGACCTTGAGGCATATTTATGTATTGTAACCTCATTCGGCAATGCTGGAGCTCACGTGTCTAATTATTTGATACTGTACACATGAATATGTTCCTCTATCACATTCTGATAGGCTGCTGTTGTGTAATAATGAAGGGTAATCAACAAATGGTGGGTTCTGTAATAGCAACAGCTGATTTTGTGGCAACATGGACATATGTACCTACATACTTCGTGCAGTCAGTTTTTTCACTCTGCAATTCTACCACATGTAAGATATCCATGAATGATTGTTTGGAGAACCTAAATCTAACTTTAAATTCTATGTTGTCATATTCTTGAAAGGGACTGAACCCATATCTAAAATTCCTCAGTCTTGGTAGAAAGGCAGGTTAAGATTTAGGTTCTTACTAATATACTTCATATCGCTAACGTGTAGCATTACAGTGCATCCATTTATTGCACAACTTGTAATAATACAAGTAATTGATGATAATTCACCCTCAGGATATGGTAGGCATACTTACATAAGTATGTAGTTAGACGTATATACTTGAAATAAAGCAGTAAAGCCGCCTGAATTGAATGTCACGGTCAACACTCAACATCGCTTATTGCGAATATGTAGAATTATATTGATGCATTCCTTTATTGCAGAAATTGTAGTAATATAAGCCTAATTGACAATAATTCATTAGGATATGGTAGTTACAGTTATATGTATATGCTTGAAAAAGTGAAGTCGCTTAAAAGGGATGGTGGGTGGTTCCAATGACTTTAATGAAGCAACATTGTTCTTAAACCACTGCTTATTAACTCAGGATAACTTTGCACCTACCCAAGATTCACTAAAATATGCAGGCAGCTCTGATGGTGGAGTGACATGAACATGATTAGTGAGTTGCGTGAACAAGGACATAGTGGACAGAGAAAGCTCTTTATTTTCTCACACTAGCTTGTCAAAATTGGAAACATGTGTCAGTGCTAAAAAGACTGATAAAGTATTCTGTGATGAAAGAGGGTTTTCAGCACATATGCAGTATTAAATGAAATGCGCTCAGATCCAATACAACCTTTTTGTAAGACGATTCTAAAATGAATAGAACATAAATACATTTCCTGGCATAAAACTATAATTCTACACCCACATCAAGTGACAATAATGCACACAGCAATAGTTTTTATTTACTAGTATCCGAGGATGTTATAATGTAAAAAAATTAAGAGGAAACCATGCAATGAAAGCAATAAAATGGTTCAATTCACTGTTTATAGATCTGAGATTTGACCTATAGGGATACTTGATTGATTGACATTGTAAATTGGTCTTGCAACTCATTTCAGAGGCAAATGAACATTTTAGCACTAAAGGAAACCTGTTAGTACATTCTTGCAACCCAGCAAGTCTTAGAAACAATGATATATTGATAACACCGTTCTGCATGGATTCTGCTTTTTTGAAGTGAATGAGCGTTTCTGAATCACATTTTCACACTGATTGCAAAACTGAAATCCACTTTTGCATGCGTCAGAATTTTTTGCAATTCAAAATTTAATGTTTTAATATTTTTCGTAATGCATGTACTGTTGTAATATTACCGTGTGCTTATTGTTTGTTAGAAAGGCTCTACAGCTTATAATTTCAACTATACTACTTAAAATGTGAAATAACATCACTATTACTATATTTATATTTTAAATTTTTATATTTATATACTTGTTATATTTATTAAAATCTACTAACTATACCCTCCCTAGGGGATGTACAAAAATTTGTCATGGCAATAAGACACGCCATGTTTATTCTTGGATATGTTTATCTACAGTATCAGATACATTGCCATTTGCATCCAGTAGCACTGAAACTGAATCTCCAGTGGATAATGCTTATGAACTTGACAATTCTGATGATGATAGATGTTTTAATCAAAGTGAGCTTAATGATTTAGTGAGGGATTTAAGTTTGTCTAAAGAATCAGCAGAACTTTTAGGCTCTACGTTAAAAGGAATGATAAGGGAGTATTGGCTAAGGGCACATATTTTTCGTGGTACAGGCACAATGAGAAGGAATTTGTACCTTTTTTTGCTGAAGAAGAAAATTTGGTGTATTGCCAAGACACTGCTGTCTTCAAATGATGTAACATAAGTTATAATTCCAAAGAGTAGAGGTTCTTCACAGATTCTACTCAAAAAGTCTTAAAGGTGTTTTGTTTCATAATGGAAACATTCATCCTTCCATTCCTGTAGCCCACTCTTTCCTTTTAAAGGAGACACATGAAAATGTTAAACTTTTGTTACAAAAACTACAGAATGAAAACCATCAACGGCTGGCTTGTGGAGATTTCAAGATTATTGGACTATTACTGGATCAGCAGGCTGATTTCACAAAATATCCTCGTTTTTTTATTTGAAAGGGATAACAGAGCTAGGTCAGTACAATGGGAAAGGAAACAGTGGCCACACAGAATAATTTAACACTGGGCAAAAAAAAAAAAAGTGAACACACTAGATAAGGAAAGTGAGTACTTTAAATACCTTTATGCTACATTTCCTTCATTATCCAATGAATAAAATTAAAGCTGGTGTAGGTATTCGTTGGCCCACAAATTGGAAAACTGATGGACAGTCAGTTCAAGAATACTGTGAGTCAAGAAGTGAAGAATTCCTGGAATTCTTTCAGAAATGTTATTTTTAATTTCCTTGGAAATAAAAAAGACCCAAATTATGTTAACACAGTGAAAGTGATGCTACAAAATTTCAAGCAAATTGGTCGCAATACGAGTGTCAAAATTACAATTTCTTCATTCCCTTCTAAATTATTTCCTTGATAATTTAGAAGATTTTAGTGAGGAATAGGGCGAAAGATTTCACCAGGATATAAAAATTTGGAAATGAGCTATCAAGGGAAGTGGAGTATTTATATGATGGCGGACTATTGTTGGATGTTAAAAAGGGACTGCTCTGAACAATATGCAAGAAGGTCAAAGAGGAGAAAATTTGAAGTGCAATATTGAGGTAAGGTTATGAATGCGCTTATAATTATTATTAATTAGTGGCAAATAAATTATACTTATGGCCTGGTTTTTCATACAAAATTTTTGTTTAAAGTAATTTTTATTACATTTCACAAATTTTTAATTTCATTTCTGTTATTTATGAATATTTTGAATTCCTGACGTGATGGGAGAAAATGGAGATTATTTTCGAATTCAGCACAAAAAATCCATTTAGGATCTCCTATCAGATAAAAGAAAGTTTTGAAATGCAGAACGGTGTAATTTGTAAAAACAAGCTGAATTTAAAGCATTAAACCACTAATAAAAAAAAGCAACTGAACATGTTTTGAGGATGACATGTCCCCATCACTAGCAGGCGTTCCTGGGTCAAATTATAATTACATTTCAATGTATTAATGTATTGAACATTTATAAAGATGAGTTGGAATTTAAAACACTAAACACCATAAACCAAAAAAATACTTGAACACGTTTTGAGGATGGCTTGCCCCATCATAAGCAGGCATCCCAGACCTAATTAGCATTACATTTCAATGTCAGTATTAGAAACAGTAATTTATTCATCATTTATGAAGATGAGTTGGAATTTGAAACACTAAGCAATTGCCAAATAAACATGTACCTGCACAAATGTTATATGAATAAATAAGACCTTACTTTTACTTTCTCCTCTGCTTACCTATGGTAGGTAGAGTAAGTATTGTATTTTGACCAAAGACTAATGCTGAGATTTCATGAGAAATATATTTTGTAGTCACTGTATTCCCCTCAAAAATGTAGATAAAGGGGAGGGGGAAAAGAGATCCCACGTCAGATCAAGTACCAAATTTAATATTTTTGCCTAGCATCATCTAAAGATGCAAGATTTTCATGAAATTTCTCAATCCCAAAATGTCCAAGGAAAAAGTTTCATTATTTTTATTTTCTCATAAACAGCTTTAACATTTTGATTCCGGTTCTGTGTATTGTATATACTGATTTTATATTGACAGCCATAGAACTTTTCAGTGGGATTTTGTATGACCAGGAAGCCATAACAAAAAAAATTAACTGCAAAGAATGTGGAGTTAATAAAACATATGATTTGCGTTAAATTCCCCCCAGGGGCCTACTATGGTAGGTACGGGTTTGGCGCACCCGGGGTCCTGAGTCATACTCACGATTGGGTTCCTCTAAGGGGTGAGAGAGCATATGCTAATGCCCAATCAACTTTGGTCCACTTTTGTGTTTGACCTCCCACCTGATACCTCCCTGAACACAGTCCGATGGATAATCTACGCACGGGTTGTAGGTGCATGGGGTGATGCAAGGGGTGACTGGGTAACCATGTAATTCCCAGCCCCTCATTATCATGTAGGATTTGTGTTCATATCCGCTGATAAAGGTCAGTCCCTGGAAGGGGCCATTGCACGAGCTGATGCACTCCTGAAGATGATTGGGTCCCTCTGTCTATACATTGGGAGGTGAGACACTAGGGTGAGCAAGTTCCAGGCCAGAACTCTCACCTAAGCCGGGGTGGCATCCACGATGTGAGCATGCCATCTGAGACATTTGCAATGGTGGAGGATTAACTCGCCATGGTGCATACAAAAACTCCAAACAAAAATAAATCAAGTGTAAAGGAAGTAGTCTTGTGGTCCTTGCTACTTAGTAATAGCTAGAACTGAGGAAGGTAAGAAGTTTATATTGAGCCCATTTACAATTCAAAAGGGTCTAGATAAGATTGCTGGCTCAGTTAAGTCATGCACTCGATCTCGCAATGGCACGCTCCTGGTTGAAGCACATTCAGTCACCCAGGCAGCTAAATTACTGAAAGCCAATATGTTAGCAAGTTATCTGATACGTGTTGAGATGCATAGGACGTTAAACTCCTTGCACAGTGTCATAAACATCCGTGCATTAGATGATTTAACCAATGAGACTGAAGAAAATCTTTTGAAACAAGGCATTACTAACGTTTACCGGGTTCAGCGCAGGGGTGGTGGTCCATGTACTGCAGCACCATCATGTGTGAACTGCAAAGGTGAACATCCATCCAGTCCCTGAGATTGCCCCCGTTTTGTAGAGGAAAGAGCAATCCAAGAGATACGGGTTAGAGAGAAGGTAGCCTTCTCAGAAGCCTGGAAGCTCCTGCGTATACACCAACCCTCTGCTCCAAGGTCTGGTACCTATACTCAGTTGCAGCTAAACCGGTACCGAGACAAGAAATTGCAACACAGACCAGCGATATAAACGAGGTAACAATATCAGGAAAGACACTCATAGCCCACAGCGCAATTCCAAAGCCTTCTACATTGAGAGGCACATCTGTGTCAGCATCTACAAGGTCCCTAGGTGAGAACACCAGCATTAAACCATCAAAAAAAGCTTCAAGCTCAACACCAAAGACTAGCAAGCCCATAATATATGATGTCTCACCGATTAAGTTTAAAAAGAGTGATACAAAGAACGACTTCCTCAAGGAAAATAGTATGTCTGAACCCAGTACATCGAAGGGATAAAAGATCCCATGAATATCTCCTCGAAGATCCTCTTCTGGGGAATTTTCCGGGGTGAACTTGTACCAGCATCTTTCAACTTTGCCATTCCCCATTACAAACCGGTTTGAGACACTCTAACCCAAGTTCACCATGGAACACAGATATCCTCGGCAGAGGACATGGAGCTAGAGGAATCTGCCCAAACTGGGAGATCCCCATTGGAAAAGAGAGGTGGGAAAAAGCCTCACACAAGAATGACAGCCCAAGACAGAAGAAAAGGGCTAAATTAATTCGACAACCGCCTACTCCAAAGTAATGCAGAGTTACCTTGGAGTATGTGCCCCATACAGATATTAACATGGCTATCCTACAATGGAGCATACATGGTATTAGAGCACAACAACCAGAACTTGAGCTTTTGCTAATAAGAACAAACCTTTGGTTGCATGTTTGCAAGAGACTATGCTGCGTTCACAAGACACAATCCATATAAGATGATACACCCCAGTACGGTGTGATGTTGCACCAGAAGAGGGTGTTCCGGCACATGGCAGCACTATGATGCTTGTCAAAGATGATGTATATATGGAATCTGTACCCTTACACTCTGATATACAATCAGTTGCTACTGTCAAACATACAGTTCACCATTTGTAACTTATATTTGCCTCCTTCTTATCACTTCTCGCACATTGATTTAGATCGTTTTCCAGTTAACAACACCATTTCTGTTGGTGGGAAACTTCAATGCGCATCAACCGCTTTGGAGTTCAAGTTGCGCTTGTGCGAGTGGCAAGTTCATTGCTGATTTTCTGGACAGTTACAACTTAGCTCTAATCAACACTGGAGAGCTTACATATATTTCTGACTCTTTCAGTAGTTTCTCGCATCTTAATCTTGCTGTTTGGTCACCTCAGTTGGCAGTCTCCTTACAATCTCCTTACAGTCTCATCTCTGATTTACACTCTAGTGATCACTTTCCATGTCTTATTAGTCTCTTAACACAAGATACATGTTCCACTCGTATGCCTAGATGGTGTTTGGACCATGCCAACTGGAACCTTCACACCCAGTTGGCTGTCGGAATGCCATTCGTGTTTGAAGGCGTGCTCTTAGGGCTTTTCAACGTCACCCTACATTGGATAACCTACTCCAATACAAGAAAATGCGTGCCAGGTCCAGACAAGTCATTAAGGATAGCAAAAAGACATCATGGAGCAATTCTGTAGCTTCCTTTAATCGACATACACCTTCCTTGATTGTATGGGATAGGTTAAGGCGCATTGCGGCTAAATCAACCCTTATACACATAGCAGGACTGAAAACAGCCACAGGAGCTGTTGATTCATTTGATGTGGCCAACATGTTTGGTAGTGCTTCCGCTCAAGTGTCTAGCTCGGATAACTACTCCACCGAGCTCCTTACATCTCAGGTGGAACCTCAACGCTTCGTGTTTCATTCCAGAAACTTAGAAGGTTACAATCGCTTTTTCACCATCGCAGAGTCAGAACACTCTCTTTCATCTTCGCAACTATAAACACCAGGACCAGACAGTATTCATGTACAAATGTTACAACAGCTCTCTCCTGAAGGTAAGGCAGTCCTGCTCAAGGTCTATAATCATGTTTGGGTTGTCAGTATAGTTCCAGAAAATTGGCAGGAGGCCACCGTTATTCCCATCTTGAAGGCTGGAAAGGACTGTTATCTTCCCTCCAGCTACTGTCCTATTTCCCTCACCAGTTGCATTTGCAAGGTGATGGAACACATGATCAATGGACGATTGGTATGGTGGTTAGAAAGTCATAACTTACTAACATCCAGTGTGGTTTTCGACGCCATTCAACTCTAGACCATCTTGTGTTGATATCGATACAGATAATTAATGGATTTATGAAGAGCTGTCAAACTATTGGCATATTTTTTGATCTCGAGAAGACTTATAATACATGCTTGTGAGCAGGGATTCTACATTCCCTGTATACCTGGAACATACGTGGAGCCTACCACTGTTTATTCAGGAGTTTATGAAAGACCGCTTTTACCGAGTAAGGGTTGGCTTGGTTTTTTTAATTCTTTTGTTCAGGAGGAGGGAGTACCTCAGGGTTTGGTATTAAGTATCACGCTCTTTGCTATAGCAATTAACTCCATCTGGAAATGTGCTCCGGCTGGAGTTTCGTCATGTCTATTCATGGACAACTTAGCCATCAATTATTCTTCTCAGTGAACAGTGTTCTTACAATGGTGTCTGCAGCAATGTTTGGACAACCTTCGAGAATGGAGCACACAAAATGGCTTTTGTTCTCAACTGACAAGTCAATCTACGTTAATTTCTGATGCTGTAGGAAACGGTTACCTCTTTTGCTCTGTTTCGGTGCAGATTTACTTTCCTTCGCAGATGAGACATGTTTCCTGGGGTTGACCTTGGATAGGAAGCTTAGTTGGTCATTACATACAGCACAGCTAAGAGCACGATGTGACCGTTCCCTGAATATCTTGTGAGTACTAAATGGCAAATCGTTGGGAGTGGATCAAACAATTCTGTTGGGAATGTATCGCACACTGGTCCTATCCAAACTAGACTATGGGTGTATTGTTTATTCGTCAGCACGACCATCTGTGCTCAGAAGATTAGACACAGTTCATAATAGGGGCATCCGCATGGCAATAGGAGATTTTCTAACAAGCTCAGTCGTGAGACTTTATGCCGAGTCTACAGAACCTCCTCTGCAATATCGGCATGAAATTCTCTTGGCAAATTATGGTTGTGTGCTTAGATCTATGCCTAAGCACCCAACATTTGCTTCTTTTTTCAGCACGGCACTAAGCAAACGATATAGGAAAAGCAGCCTTAGTTCTAAGTCAGCAGGGTTTCATTTCCAGGAGCTTCTAAGGAAGCTTACAATTGAACTACCTCGGATGTTTGCCAAGGGCGAGAAGCTCTACCCCCCTTGGTTACCTGGCACGCCCTATCTAGACCTTGGGATGGCCGTACACCGGAAGTCCACAATGTTTATTAGTATCAGCACATTTTTTTTTTTTTAAATTTTTGACAGGTTACACCGACCAATGTTTTATTTACACCGATAGATCAGAGAGAACCGGCGGTGTTGGATGTGCTTATGTTTATGGAACCGAACCACATTCTTTCAGTTTCCATAATAGCACTTCCATTTATACTGCAGAGCCGTATGCAATATGCCGAGCTGTTTTATGTGTGCAGCCATAAATTAGGTGACTGCCTGATATTGAGTGATTCCCTTAGCGCACTTCAGAGCCTTCATGAGCTGTACAACTCCCATCCTATTGTACAACGTATCCAGGATGCCCTCCAAGTTTTACACACTTCTGGCATTAACGTGGTGTGTGCATGGATTCCTGGTCATATAGGTTTGCTGGGGAACGAAATGGCAGATTTAGCAGCAAAGGCGGCCACCACAGAACCCAGTATTACCATCTCTCGTGTTACTTCAGAAGAGTTCAGGCATGAAGTATGGAGAGCGGTGCTGTCATGAAGAGTGGTCAGCTCTATGCGGCGAAAAGCTTAGAGAAGTGGAAAAACTTCCGATAAACTGGGTAACTTCTTCTCGCATATCGTGTTGCAAGGAGGTTAACTTGGCTTGGTTGCAAATTGGCCACTGTAATTTTTTGCAAGGTTGCCAATTTAAACAGGACCCTGCTCTCGTGTTCCTCTCTAGCACACCTTCGGGACTCTCTGCAGCTGCCTGTCAGACTTGCAGAGGTCTTAATGGACGACAAAACAGAGATTGATAGAGGTTTTAAGTTTTTAGCAGAGTGTAACTTGAGCTTGAGGATTTGAAACTTTAGATATTTATATTTTATGCTCTTCAGACATCTGTATCACTTTGCTTTTTTTGGCTTTTGCCATTATTTTGTATATTTATTTTATATTTTCCTTTTTAGTAGTAATTATATCTGGCTTTTGCCATGAATTGTTAAGGGCGCTGATGACCAGGTAGTTGAGCACCCTTAATCCTACATCTCTGCGTTAAATAATTTGTTATATCATTCCTGTTTTTGAAATATTCCATACTTTATAATTACATTCTCCTGTAACAAAGATGCTTGAAGGTTTCTTTTTCTTCACAAGGACTTACCATTGCAGTCATGGAAGAGTACCCCAAGGTAATGACTTCTTAATGTACTCCTCATGCTTTCAATGAGTATTACAATGTTGTTTCTGCCTGTCATATGCCAGTAAGCCTTATAGCTTGATTAGAAATCATTGTGAATAAAGTAACATGCATAGAAGAATAACTTTTGAACGCTATAACATATTGTACCCTATATATGCAAATGGTACTGGACAAAGAAAGTTGTCTGTACAAGATTATTCTTGTAGCTGGTTGTCAAGTGCCAGAAATCTAATGTATGGAGTCAACCAGAATTGCTGTCTAATGTATACAGCTATTCTGAAGTAAGTCCCTCATTTAAATTGGCCAGTACTTTGAAACATGTAGGTTATGCAGAAAAATAAAACATAATTTTGCTTGTAATGAAAGGAGACTTTATTATTTACAGGAAGAAACAACAAAAATCTAAATATGATTACCACTTGATTAGATTGGATTGAGTTCAGAGAGTTCATAAGCAGCCATGGAGGTCGGTGAACACTAAACATGTCAATTGAAATGTACAAACATGTCAATGGAAATATACTATACAGTATAGCATATAAAACACATTATACACAGGCACAAAAAACAGAAAACAAAATGGGGATAATGGAGAATCACAAATCTTCTCTGTAGTTATAAGACTAACATAATGTATATTTACAGATACAAACCAAGCTTTGCTTTAAACCTTCACTAGACTTTTCCTGCCACATCCTACTGTTTTACCCCTCCGAAGGAATGCCGCCTTGCCGTGGCGGAGGGGCTCAGTACCCAATCCAGACGGCCTACTAAGTGTGTCTTTGTGACCACTGGTAGGCAAGAGGTGAGGGTAAGTTAAGAACATTCCAAATGGGCAGATGAGGCTTGGTAGTCTTGGTTGACGACTCATCTAGGAGAAGAGTACTCCGAAATCAAACTTCCCCAGGGGAACCTACCACGGTAGGTCCGGGTTTGGCGCACCCGGGGCCCCGAGCTGCTCACCATCATTTCACTGCTTCATATTCATTAACTGTGCCACGTGCAGCGCCTTATGTTGCTTTTATATCACCCTCTTCCTCTTCTAGGTTTATTAAGATTATTAGTCAGTAAGGCCTTAGTTTTATAACTCCTGTCTCACCAGCAGGGATCTTTCCTATCTCCATGGTCCTGTCCCATGGTTTTCAGCGCGGCCCCCGACTTGTGTGCTCTTTGGAGGTCTCAGGCGCGAAGGTTAGGCATACCCTTCACACTGCCCCCATGTGTAGCCTTAGGTGCGGAGCCCGTCCACACGTCATGTACACCCACGTAGCTCCTTGAGGGCACGGCCGGTGTTACCGCTAACAGAACCCCGGTGTAATCAACTCGAAGTCCCCTGAATCCACGCTGACTCCGTTGAGGCAGCGTGGCCTAAAGCGGGGAGCCACAGGCGGTTATTCCTGTGGTGGGGACATAAAACCGGGGTGTCACGTGGTGAACGGTTTACCCATGTGGACAAGCAGTGGAGATCGGAGTGTAGCCCCTCTGAAGTGCGCTTTGAGATCAGTCATGGAGGGGTCTCCATGGTGGCACAGACCGTGGAGATTTTGGTGTCCTTTATCCTTTGACCCCCGGATGGCAGGCTGACGCCGACGATTCCGGATGGGGGTCCAAACCAATCATGTCTCCGTGCAAACTCTCCCACATAGACAGTTTCTTGGTGATGACTATGCAATGTGAAGGAAATACGATGAAGGATATTGGCCCATTTTACATAAAAAAGGAAGTTAATAGGATCTGTGGCCCGGTTAAGAACGCAACCAGACTTAGAGATGGCACGTTATTAATTGAGGTGATGAATGGAGATCAGCTGCAGAAGCTGTTGAAGGCGAGTTTGTTGGGCTCCTACCCTATCCGGGTAGCCCCACATAAGACCTTGAACTCGTGTAGAGGAGTAGTAACCACTTCCAGCCTCGACGATCTCTCCAACGAAGAAATCGTCACCTGCCTCTCTGATCAGCGAGTCTGCCAAGCATACCGGTTAACTCGGAAACAGGATGGTAAAGAGTGTGCCTTATGTACAGTATTCCTCACGTTTAAGGGCACTCAGCTGCCAGAATACATCTACTGTGGCTACGAGCGTGCTGCAGTACGACCGCATGTCCCGAATCCCATGCGCTGTTTTCAGTGTCAGAGATTCGGGCATACCAGGACCTCGTGTAACCATCCTGCAGCCTGTGAACATTGTGGCTTACCGGCACACGAAGACACGGCTTGCACTCGAGACCCATGCTGTGTGAACTGTTTTGGAAACCATCCATCTAGCTCACATCAGTGTCCTAAGTTCTTGGACGAAAAGAGCATTCAGGAGTTGCGGGTAAAGGAGCGTCTGACATTATAGAAACGCGTCAGCATTTCGAACAACTGAAGCCTGCCACCACCTTAGCTTATTCGTCGGCAGCTCGCCGCCCTCCTGTTGCTACTGTCGGCTTGCAACATGTCACCGTTGCAAATGCCTCAACACAGACTGACCTTCCAGAGAGCACCCCAACAGTTAGTCGCAAAAGTCCAGTGTCTAAAACCTCTTCCGCCGTGCAGACCACAGCTTCCAAGCTGTTAGGAAGCAGTAGGGATCCTATCGATGAAAGTCGTCCGCGACAAAGTTCGCGCAAGCAGTCGCACGTCCTCCCAGAGATCCCGCTCTCGCTCTGCGAGTCGTAGGGGATCCTCTGCCTCGCACACCGATGAGGAATCGCCAGAGGACGGCGACTTCCACATCGTTGGACCTAAGTCAGCCAAGGTGAAAAAGAAGAAAAAGATGAAGACTAGCCATTAATCCTTTTTCACTATGGAAATAATCCATTGGAATGTTAATGGGTTCCGGGCACGTGTTCCGGACATACAGCATCTAACTTCTCAACGCTGTCCATCTATCGTCTGTCTACAGGAAACCCATCTGCAACCTCATCACGCACTCTATCTTCGTGGATTTGTGGCCTTTAGACATGATTCTGCAGCTGATCGACGGGCAAGCGGTGGTGTTGCTATTCTGGTGGCGAATACCATCTCTGCCACCAGCAACCACTAAACACGCCGCTTCAAGCTGTGGCGGTACGTGTACAGCTGCAGAGCCTTTCTTTCCCTATTCGTAATGTCTATCTGCCACCGGTCAGTGTCGTACACGAGAACGATCTTCGGGCTCTCTTGGCACAGATTCCGCCACCGTTTCTTCTTCTAGGCGATCTGAATGCCAAAAACACCTTGTGGGGCTCCGACACTGATGATGCTCATGGTTGCCTTGTAGCAGACGTTTGTGAAATGTCCGGCCTACTTCTATTAAACACTGGTGCCCCTACCTTTTTATCATCTGCCTACGGCACCTACTCCGCTTTAGACATGAGCTTCTGTAACCCGTCACTGGTGCCACTCCTTGATTGGTCGGTGCTCAGCGACCTCTTCGGCAGTGATCATTTTCCCATTAGCATTCATATATCTAGTCTCCATCCTGTGCCAACATGATATCCTCACTGGATTATTTCCAAGGCTGACTGGGGGAAATTTCGTTCCCTCATTCACCTTCACAACGATGTCTTTCCCACCATCGATGAACTGGTGGAGTATTTTACTTGTTCTGTCCTGCTCGCAGCGAATTCCAGCATTCCTCGTGGTTCTACTACACCTCGTCACATTCCTGTGCCTTGGTGGTCCGAGGAATGCAGTTTGGCTATTAAAGCAAGGAAGCATGTTCTGTGTGTCTTCAGTTCACATCCTACGGAGGAGAACTTGATAGCTTTTAAGCGTTCTCGTGCCAGGGCTCGTTTTGTCCTCCGCTGTGCAAAACGCTCATCGTGGGAAACTTTTGTCTCTTCCCTGTCCCGTCGCACTCCGGCACAGAGGGTGTGGGCTGCAGATCGCCGCATGTATGGCAAGTGTCGCCGGACTATCATTCCTGGCCTTGCCATAAGCGGATCGCATTACACCAGCAAACAGGATATCGCCGACGCCCTTGCTACTTCATTTGCTGCTACTAGCCAAACGAATAGTTACGACAGAGCTTTTATACCTCTCAAGGAATCTGCCGAGTGGATAGTTCTTCCTTTTAACAGTGACTGTACTGAACCGTACAACGTATCCTTTACCGTAGCGGAGTTAGAGCACTCTTTGTCACTTGCTAAAGATTCCTCTCCTGGTCCAGATGACATCCATCGACAAATGCTGCTTCACCTTCCACCTTCGGCTTCGTCTTTCCTGCTTGGTATTTATAACCGAATCTGGCGCAAGCAGGTCTTTCCGTCCTCCTGGAGAGTGGGTATTGTCATCCCTATCCCTCGACCTGGAAAAGACAGGACACTTCCCTCTAGTTACCGCCCTATTTGCCTAACGAGTGTTGTTTGTAAGACCTTCGAATGGATGATTAACACTCGTTTAGTGTGGTGGCTAGAGACGCATAACCTGCTCACCAACATTCAGTGCGGTTTTCGTCGCCATCGCTCTAGTGTCGACCATCTGACACGCTTAGAGGCTTCCATCCAGAATGCCTTTCTGCTGAAGCAGCATGTCATGGGTGTCTTCTTTGATTTAGAGAAGGCCTACGATACCACCTGGCGCTATGGAATCCTTCGTGCTCTGCACGGTTACGGTTTATGCGGTCACTTAGCGCTGTTCATTTTAAACTTTTTACGACTTCGAAAATTTCGTGTCCGCATTGGTAATACCCTGTCACAGGAAAAGATTCAGGAGAATGGTGTGCCTCAGGGGTCCATCCTGAGTGTCACGCTCTTCGCCGTAGCAATCAACGGAATCGCTGATGTTCGTAGCGGAATCCCGATGTCACTGTATGTTGACGACTTTGCAATTTACTATCGCTCTTATAATCTCGAGCACATTGAGCGTCAACTGCAGCTGACCATAACATCAATCGCAGATTGGGCCCTTCACACCGGCTTTCAGTTCTCACCTACGAAAACTCAGTGTATCCACTTCCATCGAGTTCGCGGCGTACACCCTCCTCCTGATTTTTATTTGCGTGGCACACGTCTACCGTTTGTCCCGCACCTCAAGTTCCTTGGCCTGCACTTCGACAGTAAGCTGACGTGGGAGTACCATATTCGCCAACTTCGTGCTTCCTGCGATCGCTCACTTCGAGTACTCCGCCTTTTATCCGGCGCTTCTTGGGGCGGTGATCGTACAGCTATGTTAAGATTGTATCGATCACTGGTGCGGTCAAAGTTAGACTACGGTAGTTTTATCTATGGCGCGGCCTCCGCCTCTAAACTTCATCTTTTAGATATTGTACACCATGCTGGTATCCATCTTGCTACTGGGGCGTTCCGCACCAGTAGAGTTGAATGTCTGTATGCTGAGTCTGGAGAACTACCACTGTCGGTCCGTCGTTCGATTTTATTGTGTTCGTATGTCACAAGGTTGGCAGCTCATCCGGGTCATCCTTCTTTTAAATCTATCCTGCGTCCCGACCTTGCTCACCGTTATCTGCGCAACATAACTATATCGCGCCCAAGCGGTATTCGGTTCCGCGAACTACTTGATAAATACGATCTCCGCATGCCTGCTGTAGAGCGATTCTCTCTAGGACGCTCTGCTCCTTGGCAACTCCAGCACGCGCAATTCGACCTGGAGCTCTCAGGCTATGCTAAGCTATCCACCCCGCAATCGGTGTATCACCAACTGTTCACCGAACTTCTGGGCCGCCACCGGACTTTCACCCCGGTGTTTACTGATGGGTCCCAGGTGGGTGGAGCTACGGGATGTAGTTTCGTGTGTAACGACGAGGCACACGAGTACCGACTTCCGGACCATAGTTCCATTTTTACTGCCGAGCTGTTTGCTATATTTTATTGTTTACTTTTTATTTCTAACTCAGCTCCCGGCAATTTTATCATTTGTTCAGACTCTCTAAGTGCCATTCAGTCCTTGGACCAGTTTATCGGCACCTCTGCATTCGTTTTAAAAATACAGGCTCTCATTTCGCAACTGCTCTCGCGCGGATACCAGTTGCTTTTTACCTGGACCCCAGGCCATGTGGGTATACCCGGCAATGAGAAAGCGGATGTGGCTGCTAAAACTGCTTGCCGTTTGCCGGATGTTGCCACACACAGTCTGCCTTATGTCGATGTGCAGCGCCATTTCCGTCGACATCTTTTATCGATCTGGCAGCAGTCATGGGAGGCATTTTCTGGCACTCAATTGCGGAACATTAAGGACAGCGTAGATCCCTGGATGACATCCTGCAGGGACTCCAGGCGGGCTGAAGTTATCCTCACCCGCCTGAGGATAGGTCACACACGGGCGACCCATGGGTACCATCTGAGTGGGGACCCGGCGCCTGTCTGCCCTACGTGTAATATTCAACTTTCTGTGGGCCATATTCTTATAGATTGTCCGCAATACGCTCGTGAGTGCCAGTCCGTTGGCCTGGGGTGTACACTTGCCTCAATTTTGGGTGTAGAGCCAGTGTCTGCCTGCAAGGCACTGCGTTTCGTTGCCCAAATTGGGTTCGCTAAGCAAGTATAACGTGTTTTTTAGTGTTTGAGATTTTTAGTTTTTTTAAGCACTCGTTTTTAACACAAATTGGCATTTTACGTTTTACTGTTTAGTTTTAATGTCTTTTTTAGATTTGAGCTTTTACACTTTTTATGAATGGTTTTACCAAGTTTTTAACTTAGCGCAATTATGTGCCGTTTAGTGCTTTTATGTTTGCGCTTTTAGTTGCTCTTTTAGCCCTCGCATTTTAGGCAGCTTTTAGGCGAGTTTTAGATTTTTTATATTCTGACCTAGGGCCCAAATGACCTAGTTGTCGACGGGCCCCTAAACTCCATCAATCAATCAATCAATCCTACTGTTTAGTTATAATATAATTGTAATTTAGTTATAATAAGCAATGAATGGCATATTTTGTCAGATTGTTCTATACATGTACATTTAAGTAGCTTTCACACAGGCATAAAATGTAATTAACAATGATTTGTCACTAAAGAAGCTAGAGATTACTTACAAAGCTACATAATCATTAACAGGATGATTTACAGAATAGAATAAGCTAGAAACTACTTACAAAGCTAGATAAGCATTAACAGGATAATTGTCACTCAGATAACCTTATACAGAATAAAATAAGCCAGAAACTACAGAGATTCAAAAACATAAGAACCGCTGCATGGTGTTTTTCCACTGCACACACAGAAACATGATAATGCAGCTGCTGTACACAAGATCACGCGATTAAATTGTTTTTCTCTGCTCTGAAAGTGCAGTATTGTGTAAGTGGTGTTAAAGGGCCTGCCGACAACTAGGTAACTATGCACAAAGTGCAGTATTGAGCTGATGCACTATAGTGCAAGTGAAAGTTTGATTTGCTGAAAGATTTCCAAGTGATCTGCGATTTCTATCTCTGGGGTAGCTTGAAGTATAAGGTGTACAAGACAAACCCATGCACCCTGGAAGAATTAAAACACAATATCTGCCAGGAAATTGCCAGCATTTCTCAACGTAAACTACGGTAAGTGATGAATAGTTTCCTATGGAGGTGCCAAAATGTACGGATGATGGTGGCCAGTTTCAGCATCTGCTTTAGTTGTATTGGTAAATGAAGCCTTTAAAAAGTAGTTTTAAAAATGTTTTATGGTTTTATCCGTGCTGTTCTATGACAGCAGCAGTCGGCGACGAGCGCAGAGGACCCGTACAGACAAAACACACTGCAGCCGGTTCAGTCTTTTGGATCAGCCATTACTTACAAAGCTACTTAAGCATTAACAGGTTATTTAATTTAAAAGGTGAGTCAATTAATAACACTAAACAATACATTTATAATTTTTTTGAATATTATTTTTGTTTCTGCTGGAAGAGGGAAGAAGAATACAAACCAGAATATTACAAAATAATTGAAATAGCACAAAAAAATGGCTTCCCCAAAGAATTAGTAAATAAAAAAGTAAAACGAGCAGAAAAGAAATGATTACTAAAAGAAACTACAACTCTCACAGCAGCAGAAACAAAAATAACATAAAAAAAATTGACATATCATCCATGGGCCTTTGATAAATTCAAAAAACTGTTAAAGGAATACAACATTCAGCTAGCACCAGTAAACCATTACTCCGTAAAAAACCTGCTGCTTTCAAACATCAAAGATGCTATTCCACCTAACAAAAAATCTGGCATATACCAAATTGAATGCAGAGATTGTAATGAAGTATACATAGGAAAGACCAAAAGAAATTTAGAAATTAGATCCAAAGAACATGTTAGGAACATCAAGAGCAAACAATTGGTAAAATCAGCAGTTGCCTTTCACTTTTGGACAAAAAATCACAACATAAAGCCAGAGCTGAAACTCCTCAAACACATAATTGGAAAACAAGAGCTGTCCACATGGGAACAAATCATTTTAAAAAATAGAAACTGAGTATTTAATTTTGACATTTCCCAGAAAGATATTTTCAGCAAATTCTTTGAACTGTCACCAGAGGAAACATCAGAAGAAGCATCGACATTTGCACTATGAAACCTAGTCATTGTCCTGTTGATAATGGAGGAAAGTTAGCCTCCGAAACACGTTCCGGAAAATTATAAATGTAAGTGTTGTTTAGTGTTATTAATTGACTCACCTTTTAAATTAAATTGATAATAACAACACTGTTTTCAAACTTCTATGAAAGGAAGATAATTAACAGGATAATTTGTCATTCAGATAATCTTGTACAGTACAGAATAAAATGATTTTGAGCATAGGTACTCTTTAGTAGCAATTTTAAAAACATTGAAATTGTCAACCTTTTCCTTAGGAACATTAGGAAGAACATGAAATATTTTGATGGTTTCATAATATACTCCTTTCTGGAAGCAAGAAGGTTTTACACTGGGATGATGGATGTTGTTCTTTTGTCTAGTATTTATCTCATCAATTTTATTGTTTGTTATAAATGTTGTTAGCTAATGCTGGATTTCTGACAATGAAGTCATTAATCCTCTTACTCTCCAATATTTTTCACTGATGGATGGGGCATTAGAAGTGGCCGGGCATATTTGAAGGTGGTCCCGATCCATTTGCTCTTGCAGATCACATAGCGGACAGAGTGGTGAAGAATATATCCCAATTCTGTTTAAACGTTTTGCCAGACAATCATGTCCTGTAATCAACCTGAAGGTTGCAACTGCTGTTTTTCGAGGATACTCAGGAATTACTGTTTGAATGTTTGGTAGTTCCCATCTTTTATTTTTTGATTTTTCATAGTAATATTTTTCAATAATTTTTTTGAATTCAGAGTTGACTAATCTTTTAGCTGCATAAAATGGCAGATTAACTATAGATTTCTGCACATTGCCGGTACCCTTTTTTGCAAAAAAATCAGCTTTCTCATTACCACTCAGTCCACAGTGAGCTGGTATCCATTGGAACACTAGGTGTTTTTGAAGTGCTGTTAGATGGGTAAGTCCAACATTCTATAATTGTTTGGTTTTTTGGTGACAACTTGGAAGTAATTGCTATAATTGCTGCCCTGGAATCTGAGAGAATAACTGCTTGCTGAAAATGTGAAATTCTGTACAAAAGATTTTGTAGGGCCATTCGAATTGCTTCAATTTCTCCATCAAAGTTTGTAGTTCCATAACTTAAAGATTTGTAATAGGAAAAGAGGTGACATGTAACTCCAGCACCTGCTCCTAAATGTGGATCGATTGCATATAAAGAATTTTAGGACTGAGAATATATACATGCAAGGTAAGGTTGATATTTTCAGTCTTCTAAAAAGATCTTGACACGAACGTCTGCTGTGGGTGTTAGAAATAATTCTTATAACTAACTTTAAATATACACACCTGAAGCTATTAACAGTGAAGCAAATTGATCCATAAATAACACAAAGTAATTAGAGACTCACACTTCACTTCAATAAACTGAGTTAAACTCCATATTTCTCACAACGATCGTTTCAATATGTTTCCGTATCATCCTCAGGCGAACTGACCTTATGCAATAGCTACGAAAAGACTGTTACAAGTTTGCAATGACGTCACGTATACGTCAACCGCCATGACTTCGTGTGATATCATCATTCCTCCCCTTCTCTCTATATGAATTTTGTAACACAATCAGTTAAAGGTATTTCAAAATTCATAATATGGTCCCTATTTTACAAAATTAATATTTTTTCCCAAACCATCAATTCAATGAGTCCGCTTAATTGCTTTAATAATTTAACCTTGGGGTTGATTTCATGATTAAGTGACCACTGCTGACTTTTCTGTTTATATTTAATGTTTCTAAAATGTTCTTTTTTTCTGGTTTCCAAATGTCGTTTTGTCTTACCAATGTAAACCTTATCGCAGTCTAGACAGTCAAATAGAAAAATGCTACACTTCTTGCAATTTGGAATTTTGCCCTTTTTAGAAAAATTGAGCACATTTTTTTTACTATATTTTGAGGAGCCAACATTATGCCATGTTCTTTAAAAATTTTGTTAAATCTTTTATTAGCCCAAGCGTGGTAAGTACACTTTTTAAATTTGCAGTCATCTTTTATTTTTTTAAGAGTGGAAACTTCATTTACGGCCTTTTGATATTTAAATTTCTCTACCTTTTTATGTATAAATTCTGTGCTAACACCATTAACTAATGCTGTGTTAATAATGTGTTCATATTCTCTATTAAATTCTTCCTTATTAAGGGATATATTTACCAACCTATAAATTAAACTGTTAAAAACGGCAAATTTATGTGCAGGAGGGTTAAAGCTTTTGTTTTTTATATAATTATCCGTATGTGTTAACTTCCTATGAATGTAAAAATTCAATTCATTATTCTTTCTTAAGATCTTCAAATCCAGGAATGGAAGACAGCCTTTGTTTTCAATTTCTAATGTGAATTTTATGGCTTTTTCTTGTGAATTCAAAAACTTTAATGCATCACTGATCAATTCTTCAGGCACAATAGCAATAATGTCATCTACATATCTGTACCAAGTTTTGAAAACTAAGGGCATGAATCAGGACCAAACAATATGAACATTAAGGAATATAAAAGAATGGGCAATATGAAACTCCAACTTTCACTTATTTAGTGAATCAAATGTTCTCAATACATGACCTTGCAGAAAAAAGAATTATAGAAAAATAGATATCGTGTAAAACTATAACTTACTCAAAATATACTTATTTGGTTACCAAGATCTTCCAAGAACAAATCACCCACAAATTTTATCTAACATAAAGCATCATCCAATTTTTTCAGTACGTAACCACTAATCCTAGCATAATTTCAATATATCCAGTATGTAGAACAAATAAATCAAGTTATTTACAGTATTCCAAGTATTCGTAGACAGCCTACTAACATACCCAGCTTTAGGCAATAAAATCACTTGAGTTTTGTTGTGTTGGATACATTTAGAGATTTTTAACATTTTTTTTTTTTTGCTATCTATCCTATTAAGGCCTAAAAATCTGAAATATAAACATGAGCATGCCCCAAGATTTTCAAAAGTCGGCACCTATGCTAGTAAATTATTTCAAGATACACATTTTAACATGGAAAAAGAGAAATGCAGAATAATTATTTATTGCATTCATACCTCCTTTCCATACCATTCCATTGTTTAAACTGCAATTTCTTTGTTGTTTCTGCATTGTCATTGAACCATATTTCTTTAGATAATGGAGGTCTCATATAAGGCAGATAGTTTTCATTGGATATGACAAGTACCTGCAATTAGAAGATAACATCATTCATTCCTCTATGTAAATATTAGTTAAAATGGCTACTTAGATCCAATTATATTTGAAGTTCTGCTAAAAAGTGTTTCTTTAAAAATTAAAAAACAAACAACTCCACAATCATTTATTTGGTTATAACAGTGAAAAAATCTTGAGTACAGTCAATGAAGCTTAAATTCTAATCACATTAAATGCAGCTATAGAACATAAATGAAATAATTTTAAAAAGCTGCACTTCATTTGGCTGAAATATATTGAGACAGGATATTGTAAGACCCCAAAAGAAAATCGTTTATGTCAATATTTGTTAAGAGTGTAATTTTTTTTTTTGATGTTGGTATGAGTTGGTTAAATGACAAAAACGTGTTACTAATGTTCATTGTTACAAACAATTAAGTTTGTTTAAAGATGTCATAAATATTTCCATATTTAATTTTAATATATATGTATAAATAAAAGAATTATATGTGTTCAATATTGAAAGCGAAGGGAGAATGGCTAAGGATCGCTTCCCTAACAATGCGGGAACTATTTGATGAACACATACGCAGATGTACACATGGCAGTCGGAATGCTAGACTCGCAACCAAAAGAATTTGGGGATTAGCGTATGTGTCTTTGGTGTAGATGGACACATTTTTATGTGTGCGCATCATAAAATAGTGAAAGTAAATTTACTAAGTGTTTAAAGACTGTTAATTTGTGTAAAACAAGTGAAACATTAGCTAACTTTAATAAGTTAGTTAATACGAAGTGTGCAATTAAATAAAAGGACATAAAATAGACGAAGTGTAAAGTGATAGAAAACACATTTAGCGAAATATCGCTAAATTTTCAGACATTAAATCTCGGTGATGCTAGGGAAGTTGATCCACTGAAATAAAAGAGTTACTACTGTAATATGATTTAAATACTGTGGACAAGAAGGTGCGAATAAAATATTTCACTAAAGTTAACCCCGAGTGTATGTTCATTCCATCCAGTACCACGACCCGAGATAACGAAAGAGTCAAAAGCTCATCAACATCACCTATTACAATTATAAAAACAGCACCAAATGGCACCCAACATGGGGCAGGAATTTTGGGTGGAATGAAAATCTACAGGAAATGAACTTACGTGAAATACCAAGTGATGCCAAATCTTCGCGCCATTAGAAGACGCCATTAGACAATCCTTTGACGTTTACGACTTCGGAGACGTTACCAAATTGGAATTCAACGAAGGAAGTGCCTAAAAACGCTGATGAACGGATAATCAACGTGGGAAAACATCAGAGATCGTCTAGCGAAGTCGACTGCCCAGGGGATGCACATAACGAGACCAATCAACGAGAAAAAATAGGACCAAAAATTTTTATTTTTATATTCATTTCATTTTTATGTTACTGTGAAGTTGCAAAATAGTAGGACTTTTAACCTCTTCAGGGATATGGACGTCATATCACGTCCATTTAAAATGACGGACGAGCGATATGGACGTGTATACACGTCCTGTGCGTTTGTGCATTTAACCCTTATTTATCCACTATCTAACTCAACTTATTTTAATTTTCCCCCGTTATGAAACTTTTAATTAAATTCTATATGCTTTACTGGCTTACCTTTATATGTTCCTTCTGCAGTGATATGCCTCAAAACAGGGATAAACACACAAGGGCACATCTCCACATTCGCCACAGATCATCCCCGTTTCCTTACGGATTCCCTTCTTGCGGCACACGAAACACCTTCGAAATGGGCGGGACTTCTTTGCTGTTGACGGTATCCTTTTAGGATAATGTTTTCCTTGAAGTCTGAGGGGTGCAGGGGTTTTGGATTTTCTACCCCCAGTATGAAGAGGCCTCTCAACCTGGTATTGTTCAATTAGGCTGCGAGCTATTGATAGTCGAAAGTCCAGGTAGGTCATTGTCTTGTGTGGGTTTAGAGCTCTCCAAATTACCAAACAATTGTATATGGTTATATCCAGTTGGTGCAAAAATACCTTTTTATACCATTTCACTGTTTTTCGTAAAGAGGGATATGCTTGCAATACCTGATCTACTAGATCGACACCGCCCACGTGCATATTGTATTCCTGGATAACGTCAGGCTTGAAAATGCACATTTTGGTATGGGCATCTGTTTTTCCAGTGTCAATCATCAAAATCTTAGAGCTGCAATTGGATAATGCCGTAACTACCCTCCTGTCCTGCCAGGCAAGGTAGGTCAAAGGTGGGAGCTGACGCACCTCCATTTCCCCTCTCCTTAGAGCCTTCGTATTCACATCTTTTGGCAAACCAATACGATTTGAACGTACTGTTCCAATTGCATTAGTCTTTCTTTTGTGTAAGGCCATGAATAATTTAGGAGAGCTGTACCAGTTATCTAAGTACACAGTCCTACCCTGATCAAGCACAGGTTCCATTAGGTGCATTACTATGGAGCCAGATAAGCCCAAATCTTTGTCTCCAGTATTGTCAGTCCCTTGACCAGTGTAAATGCAGCTATTGTAAAGATATCCCGTTTTACTTTCACAAACATCAAAACTCTTTATGCCAAATCTAGCCCTTTTTGTTTTGATGTATTGCTTCCAACCTAAGCGGCCCTTCCAAAGCATTAGGCTTTCATCAACAGTGACCTTTTCACCAGGCACATAATTTTCTTTAAATTTTGAAATAATATAATCGAAAACAGGCCTAATTTTGTGGAGTTTGTCATTTACATTCTCTGTGCAGGTGAAATGAAGGAACCGCAAAATTGACGTAAATCTGTTATTTGACATGCATTTTCCAAAAAAAGGAGTAGCTAGCATGTCATCTGTGGACCAATACATGTATAATGCAGGTTTACGAATAACACCCATAAGTATAATTAGACCAATTAGCCTGTAAATCTCATTGAGTGTTACTTCTGTCCACCTTTGAATTCTGCTCTTAGGCCCTAATTTACCTTTAGAGAGCAGGTCTTCCTTCACCTTACTCGCATATACATTTGTTTCGCAAACAATGAGAGACACTAAGTCGGTAGTAAAAAATTTTGTAAAAATGTCAATTGGTTGGCTGTCAGAAGTCAGCTGAGCCTGGGATTGAACACCAGACCCTGTGCTCGTGAAGATGTGCCTGTTTGTATTGGAATTGTTTTCAGCACTCCACAATGCTGACTCTTCACGAACACCTGAAGGAAGTTGGTCACGTTCTTCCTCACTGCTACTTGTACCTATATCCTTCACACCCCCCTCAAATTCGGAAAATTCGCCATCGATATCCAAATCGCTGTCACACAGCAAGAAGTCCTCCACATTATCCTGTGTAATTTCAGAAGCCCTTACACTTCCACCACTCGCTAACCTTTGTGCAACACTGCTTGTTGATGCCATGTTTTAGCTCTGAGATGTAACACTCAATAGCTTCTCACTTCAGCTACAAGCAGGAAAGTATACGTATGCATTTCAAGAGAGAAACAAATGGAGCCTGTAAGCTATATCCAAGTTACGAAACACGTGTAAGGAAAAATTGCAAACCTGCTTTATTCTGATGACTCATAAACCACGCATACAGTAGCGTTCTATTTCCCATTGTGCTGTGACTTGCTGACGCATAGCTAACACATACAATGGGTCCACTACTGTTTCTTTCCGAGATGCGTTCGACAAAGCAAAGTTAACTTTTTACCACAGTGAAACAAATAGTGCCATTTCAACGATTTGTAAATGCAACTCAACATTGCTGATGATGTACATGTATACTGCATATAATGAGTTTTATAACAGTTTTTGTTTGATTAAAATAACTTAAAATTTACGCAAAATACAGCTGTGTATTTAGGAAGCACTTTTAGCGCATTTAACAATTTAAATGCCCTGCGCTGGATATTGGGTATCCGTTCTCGGCCTGCAGAGCTTTTAAATGGCTGTCGCTCAAGAGGTTAAGCCAAAGTGAACTGAATAAACAAACGAGAATGTCGCGAAAAGAGAGAGGGGAAGGAACAGGAATAGGGGAAGGGGCAGATAGGCCTAGTTATCAGATAGAACCAGAAAGTGAGGATGAGGTAGCAATAGGAAAAGACCAAAGGTTACTAATGATAATGTTTGAAAGAATAGAACAAAAACTAGAACAAAATAAAAAAGAAATAAGTCAGAAAATGGAACAGAATAGGGAAGAGATAGGTCAGAGAATGGAACAAAATAAGGTAGAATTAAAACAGGACATTGAACAAAGTTTAGGTCAGAAAATGGAACAGAGTAAAAAAGAGATAGGTCAGAAACTAGAGGAAGTGAGACAGGCCTTAGAACAGAAAATAGAATTAGGAAGAAAATAGAACTTAATAGGAAAGAATTAGAGCTAGATTTGGGAAAGAGAATAGAATTAGGAAGACAGGAGCGTAAAGATAATATGAAAGTAATGGAAACTAATTTAAAATTAGTACATAAAAACATAAATGAGACAAAGGAAGCTTTAGAAGCTAGGATAGAAGTCATAGGAGATAGGATGGGAAAAATAGAATCGGAAATGAGAGAAAATAAGATTGTATTAGAAGGAGAAATTGGTGAATGTAGAGATGAAATAACAGAATGTAATGCAAGTGTAGACTGTAAGATTACAAATGTAAAAGTAGAAATAACTGAGGAATTAAGGAAAGAAATTGAGGTAGTGAAGAAAGGATTTATTAATGAAACTGTAGAACAAATTGTCATTCCTAAAATTAAGACTATGGTTGATGTAGTACAATCACAACAAGAAGCTATGAATGATATGAAACAAAGTCACTTAGAAATAAAGAATGATCTAAAATCAATTTGTGAAGAAATGAGAAAAGGAAAAGAAAGTTTGGCTAATGTAAATGATGTTGTGAATGCACTACAAAGGCAAAATGATGATTTAGATGTAAATGAAGTACAAGATGAAAGTTATTTGAATAATGTACAAAATGTTGACTCACCATATAGAGAAAGAGGTTCACAATTAAACAATGACACAACACAACACATGCTACACCAACAGCATACTACATGAAATCCCACCACCTACATTTGACGAGGAGAAGGGAGACGATCCAAAACTCTTTGTTAAAGAGATGGAGGAGTATTTTAAAGTGAAAAGGATACCAAATGAGCTTAGGATGATAGTCAAGAAAAGCTTAAAAAACAAAGCATTAGAATGGCTAAGGTTAACACTAGCTGGTAATGAATCGTATAGCTCATTCAGAAATCTATTCCTATCAAGGTATTGGGGCCCAGCTAAGCAAAACCAGGCTAGGGTAGAGCTAGCGACAGATAGATATGATCCGACCAAAGGGTTATCGCTAGTCGATTATTTTATGAAAGTAGCCAACAAAGGGAAGCTATTAGACCCTAACCTGTCGGAAACAGAGTTAATTACCAACATAACAAGACATTTCCCAGACACAGTGAGAACAGAGTTAATTGTTGTGAGACCAGTAGATTTTGCAGACATGATAGAATTACTGACAGCCTTCGAAACGCAAAATGGTCGGCCTAATGAGAATAGACATAGAAACGGTCACCCAAACTCACCTATCTTAAACAGGAGCGCGACTACGAACAACCAGAATAAGAGAAAAGATAGAAATATTAGGAGCACCCATGATAGGGGAGAGGGGCACACCATTTCCCACAACCACACAATCATGGCGAAAGGATGGAGAACACGAGACAGCGGTACCACGACACAATATCAAGGGGTGAATCGAGATACACATAGGTATGATCGGGGGAGGCCAGGAGACCGTACCCATCAAGTGAATCACATACGATTCTGTAGGGAATACTTAAACAGCCAAAGGTCGTCATACAATAGGGGTTCACACCAAAGGGGCAGAAACCAATGGAACACCGGCAACATAAGACAACAGGAACAGGATGAAAATGTGCCAAATAGGGCCGATGCTGCACAGAATACAGAAACAACAATCACCTCTAACATCCAGGAAAACTAAGTACAAGTCAACTTTGTGTCCCGGAAGTTGAACTGTGTGGCAGTAGGGGCAATATTGACCGACATCGCATATGTACCTTAAGGAGACAGGCAAGTGAAAGGAAGGAAATAACTAATTCAGCAATGATTAGGCTTAAAGTATGGGGTATCGAATTGCCAGCAATGATTGATACAGGAGCCAGCACATCAGTATGTGACGAACAGCTGTTCCAGGAATTAATAACAAAGAGAAATGCTGAATTCTTGCCTGTGTGTGGAGTATATTGCAGCACAGCGATTGGCAAGAAAAAGGAACATGTTAAATACCAGGTAAGGCTGGTAATAGAAATTGGGAGCTGGAAGTTCGATTTTATTGCCCTGGTAATACCTGGACTAACAGCTACCCTAATCATTGGCAGTGATTTGCTTAATCTTTGGAGGTCGGTGATCGATTATGACCTACATGAAATTGTCATCAAGGAGGGAACTTCGGAGTGCAGTACGAAGTTCCTGGAGGAGGAAACATGCCAGGGGGAACCAGATCAGACAGGGATCCATCCAGATGAGCAGTTTTTTGTGGAGAACATCAATGTCCACGAGAATAGGTTGGTAGACCTAAGGATAGGTAAGAAGAAAACAGGTTGGACGAGTGAGGAGAATACTAATGTTTGCAGCCATTGGATCTGCATAGAAGATGAATACGCCACCTTGAACAACTCCCAACCTGAACCACTACCAACAGATGAAGAAGAACCGACGTCACAGCTGATCGGCGAGAAGGTCCGGGGAGCAAATGGCATCTCCGAAGAGGAAAGGAACCATCTTAGAAAGATATTAATTAAAAACAGGAGAGTTTTTAATAAAAAGCCAGGCACATGCAATAAGTATGTACATACTTTTAAAGTTAAAAGATATCACCCCCTATTCGCATAAATCCAGGCCCATCCCCAACTCCATCGGGGGAAGCCGACCGAGTGATCCAGAAAATGTTAGCAGACGGAATCATAGAACCGTCGAACTCATGTTATGTGAATCCAGTGGTATGGGTCCACAAGAAAGAAGGCAAATTGAGGATGACCATTGACGCAAGGAAAATAAATGCGCATACCTTGCCAGATTATTACAGGCCTGAGGGGGTAGACCAACTGATATCGAAATTGAAGAGAGGTCAACATTTTACCAGCCTTGACCTGACAGCATCATTCTGGCAAATTCCTCTTCACCAAGACGTCAGGAAATATACCTGCTTCTTGCACAAAGTAAAAGTATACCAATTTTTGAAGTGCGCCTTTGGATTATCAACCAGTAGCAGTGCACTACTGAGGGCGCTTGACAAAGTATTTGGGGATACTATTGAGGCTTTTGTAATGCAATATGTAGACGATTTTCTGGTATACAGCAAGGATCCCGAGACACACTTGCATCACATAGATTATGTGTTATCCAAGTTTCAGAACGCAACATGACTCTGAACTTGGAGAAGTGTGAATTCTTTGTTAAAGAGGCAGAATTTCTAGGCCACATCATTACGCCTGATGGTATACAACCTAATCCAGAGAGAGTCAAGGCCATAGAGTGTATACCACCCCCACGTAACTTGAAACAGTTAAGAAGGTTTCTGGGCATTCTACAGTACCAGTCAACATTTGTGACTAACTATGCTAAGGAATTAGTACCCCTTAGGGAACTGTTGAGAAAGGACACTAAGTGGGAATGGAATGCCGAACACCAGGTAGCCTTTGAGAAAATCAAAGAACTTTTTAAGCATAGTATTCTCCTGGAACGACCAGATCCAAAGTCACCTTTTCTAATATATACCGATGCTAGTGCACACTCGTATGGAGCAATATTAGCACAAGAAGATGCAGATGCCAATAAACATGTAATTGCCACAGCTTCTAGATTTCTAACCAAGATAGAAGCCAATGCCTGTATAACGGAATTAGAGATAGGTGCAATCCATTTTGCGTTACAAAAGTTCAGGCAATATATCTACCACTATAAAATCATTATATATACTGACCACGTAAGCCTGTCCTTCATCCAAAAATGCAAGCTAACCAACTCCAAAATCTCGAGGTACATACACGAAATAACGTCGCATAACATAGAGGTCAGACATATCCCAGGCAAGGAGAACATCTTTAGTGACTTATTGTCCAGGTTAAAATCAGAAAGTCACATACCCGAGACGATATCTAATCCATACCCTGAAATCAAAATTATGCAAATAAATAATAAGGAAGGCAACAAAATTTTACAAGACTTCAAAAACATGGCGAAGCTACAGCAAGAAGACCCTGAATTGAAGAGGCTATTCGACAAGGCTCCAGAAATAGTACCAAAATTGGAAGCCAAGATAGGGAAATTTACAAACATCTTGTTCAAATTACATGGCCGAGACGTAAGGAAGTGGAAAATGATGGTACCAAATTCCTTATAGGACAGGGTTATTTTGGCATTCCATCACTCGATGCTTCACTCTGGTACTGAAAGAACAATGCTCGCAATTGAAGAAGTACTATACATCAAACATCTAGGCAAGAAAGTCAGGAAGTTAATTTCCTCATGCGACCTATGTCAGAAGGCCAAGCCAATTAATGTAAGATATGATATCGTTCCACAATCCATCTTGAGAGATGAGAAAAATGCATTAGTATGCATCGATGAACATGGCGAGCTACCAAGGGGGAAAGATGGAAACAAATATATCTTCGTCATGTTTGACGATTTTACAAAATTTACTAATATATACCCCATCAGGAATATCAAAAGTAGGACTTGCCTGAACAAAATCATTAAAGATTATATTCCAAAATATGGGAATATAAAAGCAATTCTTTCTGATAATGCAACAATGCATAGAAGTAAATTGTTCCAGGACACCTTACGAACATTGGGAATAAAGTTATATTACTCATCATCATCATATTATCCTCAAGGAAATCCAACAGAAAGGACGATGAGGAATATATGTATATATTTCTGCCTACTTTGCCACAGAGACCACACTTCCTGGACGGATAGAACAAAAACTAGAACAAAATAAAAAAGTCAGAAAATGGAACAGAATAGGGAAGAGATAGGTCAGAGAATGGAACAAAATAAGGTAGAATCTGGAAAAATGGAACTACTGTATACTGGACCGCTGGTCATAACGAAACAGCTGGGCAACCATATGTATGAGCTACAGAATACAAATGGGGAAGATACCATAAAAACAAATTAAAACCTTACAAAGAAAGGACCAAATAGTCTTTGCCAACAAACATGTAAGGCAGGAACAGTTGAGATGATGAAAAATAATAATTTTTAATGGGTTTCTTATAGAAAATTATATACAGGTTAGAAAATACAACAAGAAAGGAAATCAACATAGTCATTGGCTATAATGACCACTGAGAGCATTGTCAACAAGGACAGATGAGAATACTGATTGTCATTAGAGAAGTGAATTATAACGATGAAAAAATGTGTTTTTGACATAAGGATATCAGGGACAAAAATAAAAAGGAATCAATTGTGATGACAAAGAGAAAATATTTTTGACACAAGGGTGAATTAAGAAGAAAAATAATATAGTTGCAGAATAATTATAAATACAGAAGTTTCCTCTTATAGAGATAAGAGATAAAGAAGTGACAATTAGTGAAGTAAGAAAAACCATAGTCAGAAAAGCAATGCCCATGAATTAAGCTTGAAGAAATGTCAAACTAAAATAGTGAATAAGAACCCAATGTCACAATAGCATCATTAGTAACATCAGAGTTTAAGAATTGACTCGACCTGCCTATACATAATAAGCTTGTAAGACAGAGGACAAAGAACTGAATAAAATTGCCATAAATATGATCATAATCATTAGCTCAAGATTAGTATCCTGTTTTTCTCTCCTCATAACAAGGAACATAAGTCAAAAGGCACACAATAAACCATGATACACTTAAAAAATAATGTTTGTGTCAATGTCAAATGTAAAAACTTAGGAATATTCTAGGTGTTGTGTTGTGTGGTAACTGAATATGTAAAATTTATAAAGACATGCTGTGTCATGCCAAAACAAAAGACAAAAACATACAGCAAAGAAGACTGTAAAGAAAAAAGGGTATTGTACAAGGTATTAAGTATTAGAGGAATAGGGAGAAGTGTTGTATTGTGTTTCAAGGTTGTAAACGTAGGTGACAACTTGAAAAACAAAACAAGGGGCATGTGAGACAGGATATTGTAAGATCCCAAAAGAAAATCGTTTATGTGAATATTTGTTAAGAGTGTAATTTGTTTTTGATGTTGGTATGAGTTGGTTAAATGACAAAAACGTGTTACTAATGTTCATTGTTACAAACAATTAAGTTTGTTTAAAGACGTCATAAATATTTCCATATTTAATTTTAATATACATATGTATATGTATAATATGTATATGTATAAATAATATGTATATGTATAAATAAAAGAATTATATGTGTTCAATATTGAAAGCGAAGGGAGAATGGCTATGAATCGCTTCCCTAACAATGCGGGAACTATTTGATGAACGCATACGCAGATGTACACATGGTAGTCGGAATGCTAGACTCGCAACCAAAAGAATTTGGGGATTAGCGTATGTGTCTTTGGTGTAGATGGACGCATTTTTATGTGTGTGCGTCATAAAATAGTGAAAGTAAATTTACAAAGTGTTTAAAGATCGTTAATTTGTGTAAAATAAGTGAAACATTAGCTAACTTTAATAAGTTAGTTAATACGAAGTGTGCGATTAAATAAAAGGACGTAAAATAGACGAAGTGTAAAGTGATAGAAAACACACTTAGCGAAATATTGCTAAATTTTCAGTTATTAAATCTCGGTGATGCTAGGGAAGTCGATCCACTGAAATAAAAGACTTACTACTGTAATACGATTTAAATACTGTGGACAAGAAGGTGCGAATAAAATATTTCACTAAAGTTAACCCCGAGTGTATGTTCATTCCATCCAGTACCACGACCCGAGATAACGAAAGAGTCAAAAACTCATCAACATCACCTATTATAATTATAAAAACAGCACCAATATGAAAGAAATAGATAAGTACAGGGGTGTCAAACAGCACTCACTAGGCGTGAAAAATTTTCCCCTATTTTCCCTCCCTCCGTGATGATCAAATCGGAAAACGGGAAAAACAAAGCGAAAACCGGTTCTACTACTGCAGTTAAGGAGGGGTAGACCCCTCTCTTCACACCCTCGGAGTGACGTTTGACATGCCTGGATAAGTAGAACTAAGCCTCTCATCAGTATGAAAATTTTGTACATATGATATCTGGCAAACTTTCAATTTTAATGCTATGCTTTAATATTTACTACAGTTTATCAAATGGTACGCAAAGACCAAGCATGGTCCCTCACTGGTCCATTCTTAGAAAATATGCCTTCAAGTAGCTTTGACATAAACATACAGCAGCCACAATATATTACTTAATTCATAAATGTGATGCACTCCATCCTTACATGCTGAAATAATACCACCAAAATGTGACAAATTTCAGGAGCATTATGTTATCACCTTCATTTTATTTAAGAATTTTAAACCTGTAATTAGGTGATTGATCCTTTAATAATAATGAAAACAAAACAGTTGCTCAAATACGTATTAACAGTACAGCAGTCTAAGAGCCTTTCATTTAAATTTGGTTAAGTGGACTTTCAGTCTCTGGTCCAGGTCAGAAAACACTATCTCTGTCCTAGATCATGCATATGTAGCAGTACCTTTTAAATAAAAAAAGATTATCCAGGCTTGTGGGCCGTGGTCTATTGGAAACACTCCAACGTTTCGTTGGAAGCTGTATTCAACATCATCAGTGGTGTGGCCATAGTACTCTAGTAGTCTCAACGACGACTGATATGGAGCCTTTTGGTTTCAAGGGTTTGATACACCTTGCCTGGGTGGACAGAGCTGGCTCCCGGTTGGTCCGTTCCTTGCTGACTGATTTGTCTGCTGCGTGGGTTGGGCTAAAGTGGGGGCTGCTTTCACTGGCTATGACTGGTGTTGATGTGCTAGCATTTGCTGTGGCTGAGACAATTGATGGTGTATGGTCTTGGATTTGTCTCTGGTCGGGTTTCTTACACGCTTTGTTTAATGCTCGATACCAAGCTTTATTTAGGCATTTGGTTTCTTCCTTCTCATTAAAGTTGTCTTTATGTTTGAAAATTTCTATGGCTTCGGGACTTTAACAGGCATAATAATGCACAGTGAAAGACAGGATGGCCGTGTATGAATATTCTATAATATGTTCCCCTGGCACTAGTAAAGCATGTTCTACGAAGGTAATTTTTTTTGTACTTTTTATGATTAAGTAATTCAGATGCGAAACACTCACCTTTGCTTTAGGATCAGATGACTTGATGGCTCGAAATGCTGCAAATGAGGCAGTTCCTCCACCTATCAGAAGGTAAGGAATAGCATCTGGAATGTCTAGATTTGATTCTGGAATTCTCACAATTGCTTTAGGCCATCCTGGAAAGAAAGAAAAGAAAAAGGAGAAAAAAGGAAAAAAGGTTTTATAAAAGCACTCTTAACAGTTTCAGTTTTTATTCAGCCAATTGCAATATTTTTACAAAGCATCATCAATTTTGTAAAAAATATAGTAAATATTTAACATCAGCTTTCTATTTTATATTCATCAATTGAGTAGAAAGCATATTTTACAAGGTAAGTCTTTAATGCATTAATTTTCTTCTCAACTTCACATAATTCCTTGATTGGGTGAGGTAAGTGATTGTACAGGTCTTTAGCAGCATTTTCAATACATTTAGAAGTTAATGATCCTCTTAATCTATTCCTAAAGTAGTTCTGTTTTGTTCTTATGTTGTATTCATGCATATTCCTATTTTTATCTTCAGTGTAATTTCTTATAACATACTTAAGACATTCAAAAATATATAGGCAGGGTAGAGTAAGGATCAGGGTTGCCAACATTTAAAAGTAAAATTATCGTACCAGTCACTCAAAATTATAGATTTGGATTCAAAATTATCGTACATCTTAAACCAAATGCTACAACAATAAAAATATCAGCAAAACACTTATGAAAATGTTGTTGTTAGCTAATGCTGGATTTCTGACAATGAAGTCATTAATCCTCTTGCTCTCCAATATTTAATATATTGATAGAGCAATAGCAGTATAGTAACCGCTTTTTAGAGAGCACCATATTTTTATGTTTTAGCGGTCACATCGCTCTCTCACAACTCCCAGAATGTCTGGAGGACCACACCTGTCGTTGGTTTACGGGTCTCTAACCGGGAGAATTAACAAAATAAATTCACCGACCATATCCTCTGATTACCAATCAGAGGACATATTACATGCTATGACAGGTTAGCATAATATTAACGATGTTTATGATATTCACTAACAAGATTGATGACCTCAACCAGTTGAGACAGAATATGTGGTTAGACCCAAAAGGAAATCATTTATGTAAATATTTATTGCAAATGTAATTTATTTTTCATGTTGATAAGGATTAGTTGAGTAACAAAAATGTGTTGCTATTTTTCATTGTTAGTAAAAATATAATTGTTTAAAAACTTCATAAATGTTAAGTTTCGTGTTTAAATTTAATATGTATAAGTAAAAGAACCATATATATTTAATGTTAAAAGTGAAGGGAGAATAGCTAAAGATCGCTTCCCTAACAATACAGGAACTATTTAATGTAGGAAAATATAAAATGAACGCATACGTGCATGTATACAAAGAAGGGCGTCATGTAAAGTAGCGCCAAATTGTATGTATGTTTGAGATGTGAAGACGTGTTTTTGTAACACGCATGGATGTGGGTCTAAAAGACTATATAAAAGTGGAAAGACTATCAAGATAATACAAATGGGTGCAACGAAAGTCAATTCAATTATAACAAGTGTAATAAGAGACGAAAAAGGTGTTAATAAAGTGATATATATAGTGAAGTTACATCGAGTGTTTATTCATTCAACCTAGTATCACGCCCGGAGAAAAATAATAGTCTCATAGCTCAACACGAAGCTTCATTTTATTTAAAAATACAGCACCACAGTATTGCAACTTTAGAACTTATGTTTCTCGCATTATTTATCTGAAAGTTCATCTTCCTCAACCGTTGCAGCATTATACAAATTTGTTGTTGAGATAAACCTTAACATCTTCTCGGTGACTTGGAGATTTTCAGATCTACCGCATTATTTCAAAACTAAGGCGGCAGAATAAGTTCATTTACCGTATATAGTGCCAATCTGCTTCTAACTTCAGTTTTTATTAAGTCCAGTTTAGAAAAAAACCCTTTCACAAATGGGAAATGAAATCACTGATAATGCAAAGGCTGCTAGTTCTTTGAAATCAGTATTTCTACCAAGGTGGCATGTGTTTAACAGCACTTCAAAACCTGTCAGGTTTAGGCATGTTCTTTATTTCACACGGAATATCACTTATTCAGAGTTTTCTCCATTGATCATCAATTTTCGGAACAGCGCCTTCTTCATTGAGATTACCAGATCTGGGCACACTGGCAAAAAGAGGATAAAGGGTAGAAGGATTAGTAGGATATGAAATGGTTGCCTTAGAGGGGTGGAGACAGGCCATGAGGGCATTTGTAAATAGTTTCATTTCGCTGGTGTGACAAACCAGTGAAATTGATATTTCTCAGGTATTGAACTATCATACATTCAAATTATCATACAACCCCATGATTATCGTATGGGTTATCAACCATGTGTACAAACACTAAAAATATCATATGCCCCCACAATTATCGTACAAGTTGGCAACCATGGTAAGGATTTTTAGTTTTCTAAAGCTACTTTTACATGATTGTTTCCTTTGTATTTTTTCCATTACTCTTATTGCTTTCTTTTGTAATCAAAATATTCTTAATATACTTGTTATACCCGCTGCTCCCCATAGAATAATCCCATAATTTAGATGAGCATGTACAAATGCATAATAAACTTTTAGTGTACTATCTTTATCCATAATTTGTATTATCTGTTTCAATACATATATACCCTTATTAATTTTGTTACTAACCTTTTCTATATGTTTGTGCCATTTTAAGTTTTTGTCTATGGGTAAATAATTATATGCATTACAACTAACACATACTCACAAATAAAATCTCCCTTCTTTACTCTTTAAGAACTACAGAGCAGGACTGAAGACAATAACTGCAGAGTGGGACAAGCAAGCACGCAAGCAAGCTATGCTTGATTTCTGGCCCAAAAATTCACATAGCTCAACTGATAAATGAAAATGAGCAGAAGACAAACTCAGAATCTTAAATATTCCACGCTCTTGTCCAATTATGAAGTTTAAGTACAGGGTTTGCCAGGCATCCAGCACCAAGTAGGCACTGGCTGAACAATGCCCTAACATTTGCCTGGTCCATTGTGAAAAATGGGGGTACATCAGCTTTTATTAGTGTTGCACGAAATGGATTTCAAACTTTAAAACTTCATGTTGTGGCAAACTATGCATATAAAAATTAGGTTTGTTAATTTTGCAGCACCTATCTGATGCTAAACAACTGTGCTAGATTGCAATATACATGAGTTGCCATGTATACTCAGATATTTGCAATCTTGAAAATGGTTTAATAACCAAGTTGGTTATTACATATATGGATCACACACTAAGGCACATTCACTTACTAGACCCTGGGCATGCTGAATATTCTTCTTGGTTAAAGAAAAATTTCACAGTATTCAAATACGTACTTGCTTTCCTTTTCTTTTCTTCCTCTTTTACTCCCTTCTCTTTTTTATCAAGCAATCCTGAATAGTAAACCTGGAAGAAAGTAGTACACTTTTAAAAGAAATAGTGAAGTGAATATTTTTTTCCTGTAGACAAACATTAGTTAAGAAAATTCATTAAATAATATAACTACAGAAAATTGTTTCAGGTACACATCACAGTAAGAATTAATGATTTATTTATACTCAAAACAATACAATTAAACCAACTTATAACAAAATAAATACATCAAAAACCTATCTACAATACCCTTACTTTCAATTTTATAATATTTTTCCTACCTTATGAGTTGTTAATTTTATTCTTTGGCCCACCACACATTTTAACTCCGTAGTTAGTTATGTATGGTTGGGCACACCCTATTCTACATTATTTCTATTTAGTTTCCTATACCATTATTCTCTTATTCTTGTCATAAATTCCCCTAATAGCTTTATATCACCTTCCTTACTTAGCTTCATTATCTTAATCTTATTAATCTCTTTATTACTCCTCCCCTATTTCTGGCGGCACCGTGGCCGAGCGGTTAGCACGCTCGCCTACCACCTAGGCGGCCCGGGTTCAATCCCAGGGACCCCCATGTGGTATTCGTGGTGGACGAAGCGGCGTCAGGGCGGGTTTTCTCCGGGTGCTCCGGTTTCCCCCGCCATCTCATTCCACCGGTGCTCCATCTTCATTCCATGTGTCATCAGGGTCACCGCCTGCGGTGCCGTAGTAGTAAAAGCGGGCATTAAACACTACAACAACTCCATTTCTTTGGGAAAAATCATTCCCTCCACAACCTTGTTTCTTCAGGTTCCAACATACAGTGAAAATCACTATCCTATTCCCCACACAACAGATGTATGTCCAAGCTTACACCCTTTCTCAGTCCTCTTAAACTATGTATACATAATCTAGTCCATGCCCAGCCATCTCTTCCCGCCCTGTTACATCTACATACTTTTCTCTACCCCACTCCTCCTTTAGTTGACTATATAATGCTAAAGTTTTCTTTTCTCTAAGACTTTGAAATAATTCCTGTCTCCCTATATCCTCCACCCTCTTCCTTACCTCTTTCCAAAAACCTCTAGCCAAATGCTCCCTCTACTCCCATAGATTCCCCATTCCAATCTTTTGTAGAGTTCTCTTCAATCCCTGAACCCAATTCATCCCATTAATGTCTCTTTCCTGCATTATTAAACATTGCCTCAATATATTTTGATCTTGCATTAATCTTAATCTATACCAATATTTTAATATCCTTTCCACATCATTTCCTTACTACCCAACCTTCCCATTTCCATCATTACTGCACCATTTGGTGCTGATATAGGTAATCTCAGTACCTGTTTGCAAAATAATCTATTTATTCTATCCAGCTAACCCCAACCCTCCTCACTTCCCCAAATCTCTATACCATAAGCCATTTTTGCTTCCACCACTGTTGTATATATTCTTTCCAGTCACTTGGCTTGTATTCCTGGTATCTTTTGTAAGCATAGTCTTATAGCATTCATCACCATTTTTCCCTCAGCTAGAGCATTAACCTTTTTATCATTCCATCTCCCATTACTGCTCAATCTCACTCCTAAATAGTCAAATTTCCTCACCACTTGCAGCTCCTCCCCTCCCACATTCCAGTTTTCCTCCCTCTTTAATTTATTGAAAACCATTACCCTGCATTTTTATAATTTATTATCAAACACTACTTCTTGCAATAATCATGTACAATTTGTATAACCCTTGATAATCCTCCAATTGAAATTGAGCCTACTACTAAAATCATCTGCAAAAAGTAAACCTGGTATTTCTCTGTCATTCACTGTAGACAAATATAAATTATCTTTATCAAATTCATCAAGCATATCATCTATAAATAAATTAAACAGTATAAGGCTAAGCTTACATCCCTGTCTTAACCCCTTATTACCTGCAACCTTCTCTGTTACTTTCTTTCCGTTCAACCTAATACAAAACTTATTGCTCTTATATATATTTTGTATTGCTTTAATAAATTTTGTACTCACTCCTTTCATTCACCCATAGTGCTTCCCTATCTATGGTATCAAAAGCTTTTCTAAATCAATAAATGTCGTATAAACTCCCTCTTTTAGTACTCATATATTTGTCCACAATTGATTCAATTACAAATATTGTAACGACCATATCGGTTGTGAACAACCGCTGGGGTTACATCAGACATCGTACAGTGTTGAAAGCTAATCCAGGTCAAGTATGCGTAACATCAGAATGTTGACAAAGCAGGCAATCGACACCCTATGGTCTGTCTGCCACGATGGTCTGTTGGATCTGTCTGTCGGGGCTGTCACATCTGCCTGCTATGCCGATTACGTCGACCATCGCTACGTGTGCTGTTGCCAAGGTAAGTCTGTGTGTTCTTAAGACTTTGGCCCAGGCTTTGCCCTTTTCCGAATCCGCTAGTTAATAAAATGGCTAGTCCACCAACTCAGGGTAAGCATGCTTTCTTAATCCTAGATGGCTACCAAAACCTCCCTAAACCTCTCCCAAGTGCCTCTACACTTCTGAGCTTACACCCCGTCTTTGGGTCTCTCCCCGTGAGGGGTCCATTGCAACTGGTGGAAGCGCTGGGTATGATTCTCAGGTGGTTGCAATCGTAGCAGTTGCCGAGCATGATTCTTGGGTAGTTTTGGGCTGATTGCCATGTTCAAAAAAATTTGTTTAACCAACTCCCAAGGCATGAAGCTGCCGCATCAAGGCAGTCCACTATGGCAGAAGTTGCAGGGTGCAACTCCCAGAATTTTTTTTCCTATGTCCATTATCTCTCTTTCCCTCCCTCCTGCCCGTTACACAAAGTGTAGTTTTTTTAAGGATGCACCAGGAGCCAAACCTAAGGTCCAACCAAAGAGGTCATGAGAGACTCACCCACCGATCCACCCACCCCTTACATTAAGGTATAATTTTAGGGTATATGCCAAAAAAAAAAGGAGAAATTTAGGAATAAGATGTTTATAGCTTAGTAAGTACTCTTTTGCTGCACTATGTCATAAGAAATTTGCACTGCACAAAAATGACTCACACTTAAAGAAATAAATAGTTAGCACAGGTGAGCCTGCTGAAGAGTCAATGTAAAAAGCTTAGATTCGCATATGCTGCAACACAGTGTTGTCCTTAAGTTTATCAATAGTAATTGTTTTCTCAAATACAATTGACTCACCTTGAAAAATATTTTTGTTGACATATCATGAGAATCATCGCTGACCTATATAGCTTACATAACAAGTAATCATTACACAAGCAACACAAGATTCATACCACACAGCATAAATCACAAATGATGATGCCAGAATGTTTACGATATGCGCTAATGTCTCCACACACACGAAGTAGTAAAATACATGTGCTCTGTGCCTAATTGCAATGAACAGAACAACATAACGAAAGAATGAAGGAATAAGAGAAATATTTTAGCTATTTAATTTCTGTCATACGAGTAGTTCTCAACTGCTTGAAAACTGTTAGGATAGTTTCTTGTTTAATGCAATGCAACGGATATTTTCACAACTCCAGCCGTAATTTCAGTATTTTTCAGTTGGTATTCCATATGCGACCTATCTGTTATCAAGGGTATGAAGGGAAATCTATCTGTTGAGCTAGAGGTAATCCGAATCACGACCCTATAGTATCAGCACATATTTAAGATTTTTATGTTCAAATATGGAGTTCTGAACTGTGTACCGTAGTCTCCGAAAATGAGTTCTAGACTACAGAAAGCTTATGTTGAGAAAGAAGAGAAGTTTGATGTATTCCCTACATGTTTTACATGAGTTCTTAAGTTTCCCATACTGCTATCACAGTATAAGCTAAAACTACCTCTGGAGAGTCATATAGATGTCTAAGAGCAATTAAATTTTTACTTAGAATTGAGCTATTTCGATATAATTTGGCACACATGTAGAGTGAGATGGAACTAAGTTTTCCAAATGCAAAATTTTACAGGAGAGAACTACACAAGAACCATTTTCATGAAACTAGGGCAATGTAATTGTATAGTTATGGCATAGTATAAGTGTAATGGACTCAATAGCAAGTAATTTTCAGGACAAGATCTAGAAATTATCCCAGAAACAGTACATCTGATACCAGCTGGCTGGTCGACATTGGAAACACTCAAAATTCACCCGTCAGAAACATCAAATCAGCTAGTGTTCACAAATCTCACAAAATTCTTGAATACAAATTGATGATTGGAAATTCCACATCTAAATTTATCACACGTGCCCACGCAGTTTCTATAAATTCCCTGCAGATAGAAACAGTGGTTGCATCCCTGATATTAATAGTACCTTATGCTTGGACAAGCTTCTTAACTATAGTGTTAGCTCTTGTAGTAATAAGATGACCCGAACTACTAGTCACCATGAAAGTACCGACTGTCACAGCAAAATCTTTCTTGAAAGAACAGATACTTGAAATATGTGAAATAATAATTATAATTTTATTCAGCATGATCATAATTGCCGCAATGTATAAAATCTTCAGAACATGGTACCAGACAAGTTCAATCATCGAGCAGAACACTGACCCGAAACCAGAAATGACAAACATCGGATCGGCAGGAATTTTAGTACTAGCCACTCCAGAGAGAACAACCTAGTCTACACAGGTACAAACTAATTGTCAGGCCAACAATAATTTAAAAAAGAAAAGAATTTGGAATGTAATAATAATAATAATAATAATAATAATAATAATAATAATAATAATAATAATAATAATAATAATAATAACAACAATAATAATTATAATAATAATAATAATTATAAAGATAATGGAAGAAAATAAAGATTGAAGAAACAAGAATTCACTAGGATGCGTGCATCCATCCCGCACGCACGCACACACGCACTTGGAAAGATGAGTAAGAAAAACAATGGAGTAACAGTGGTGGCAAATCCTAATCGTTTGTACTGTCTCAGGGAAGATCATTAATAAAATGATACAGGGAAGGCCTAAAATGATATGTCTCACCCGCCACCCTCACCCTTAGCAATTAGTGTAGACAATAGGTTTAAAGTTAAATTATAAAATTGAGTGGATAAGCTGTATACCTATAGCTAATAATAGTATTAGTAGCCATTTCAGATGAGCCAGTGGTAAAAGGAAGACAATCAGGAACAACACTCCAGTCCCAGAAGGAAGACAGGTAGCAAGGAAGGATGTAAGCAAAACAAAGAGGTCACATAAAATGAAGCATGTTTATTTGTTTGTTTCTATAGCTAATAATAACATTAGTAGCCATTTCAGATGAGCCAGTGGTAAAAGGAAGACAATCAGGAACAACACTCCAGTCCCAGAACGAAGACAGGTAGCAAGGAAGAATGTAAGCAAAACAAAGAGGTCACATAAAATGAAGCATGTTTATTTGTTTGTTTCTTTTCTTAAGAAATGTGCTAGGAAAAGGAAAAGAAATATAATTTCCACCGATAATAGTTGTAGTCAGAATGGGACTCTATTAATAGCTCTGTAAGTTGTAAGCATTAGTGAATGGAAAATACAGAGTAATCCCATAAGTGTAACCCCGGTAATTTATCACTAGAACACCACTTATCAAAGTATAATTTTTTTTAAGGACAGAAAGGGACAGGGCAAGCCAAGTTGCGCTCCCCAGAACCCCAAATCTATTAGCAGGCATCACTAAAGATGAACATAAGGAGCTCCCAAAATGTAGGAAATTCCCAGGTCAGCTGATTTGCACACCTGTGGTGATTGTCCTAAAGGAAGAATGAGGGAGATTTGTGCCGTATAGGAGGCACACATAACGAAGGTGCCAGCCATGGGACTGATCACCCCAGGGATTGGACACCAGTATTTATATAGGAGCTAAGTAGAAGCAAGAAGATAGGTTACGGTCTCTAAGCAAAAGAGATAATGAAAATGAAAACTTAAGAGTTACAGAGTCCCGTCAGGTAGGAAACAGGGTAGTGAGAAAGGAAAAGGAGAACAAAATAGTGACACAAAAATCTTAGTGTTTCAGGAATCATGTCAAGCCTATCTATATAGTATACATTTACTATCCCCAAATTCAGGTTCACTATTTTATTTTCTGTACTTGGGAGATTTTTAACATAACTAGACCATATTTCCAGTCTTATGACATTTTGTCTTTTAACATTTTTATACATTCCTCTAATTATTTGCCATACCCTATAGTGTCCTTTTTATTGGCTGCTTCAAGTACATTTTTACTTATTCTCTCCCCCACTCCCTCTTTTTTATTTCCATTAAGCATTTATAACTCCATTTCATTATTATAAAATTTCGCTTGTCTCACGGCTCTCTTGTAACTTCCACCTCCTTAGTTCCACTCTCCTCCTGGCCCCATTACATTTATCATCAAACCATCCCTCTCGCTTACCTTGATACACATTCCTTTGATTCATTCTGTACCCTGCCTTTTTAAACAATAGCCTCAATTTTCTCAATTGCATCATCAGATTTCCTCATTTGTAACAATTCTATTATATCCTCCTTTATACACCTGTCTAGTAGTACATTCAATCTTTCCAGATATAGCCCCTCTCTTCTCTTCTCCACTTGAATACATTTATTATTTTTCCTCCACCCACAGGTTGAACATTCTCCATCCTTCCCTTAATTCTGAAAGTAGCCTTCAATGGGAAATCATAACTTGTAAACGCACCCTGCATCACTTCAAAATCCATTAATGCATCTTCTATATCCAACGAACACAATAGATAATCCACAACTCTGACCGTTACTATTAGAATGTAATTTTGCCCATCTTATCCTTCCCTTTTACCCCATTAGATATATCCGGCCACTCTCTTCACAGAACTGTATTAGCTTTCTACCCTCCTTACTAATAATTGTATCGCTACTTTTTCTCCCCTCCTTTCCCTGTCCTCTCTTCTAACTTGTGGTTGGTCATCCCCTATTCTCACATTAAAATCCCCTACCACAATTATTTTTATTCCCAGATCACTATTATGTAGCACCTCCAAATCCTGGCTCATTTTAAAGAATAGTTTATGGTCATAAAATTCAGACACACTTGGTGGGTTATACACAATGCCTATAGCCACCTTATCAGCTTTCTCCAAGATATCAATTGCTATTATCCATATTACTTTATCATCGCATAATTCCTCTATCACTTTAACCTGGAAGCTTCTCTCTTTCTTTATAAACACTCCTATTCCCCCTGATGGTCTCCCAAACTGTCTCGTTCTTACCGTCTCCTGACCATAGTAAAGATCTTGGGTTCAGGCCCCTTCTTCATATGTCAATGAATCAACAACTTCTCATCCTACTAAATCAATCTTCAATTTCTCTCTCAAAAGATCATTCACCTGCTGCCGGCTCCTTTTTCGTCTCTCTTCAGTGTATCCAAATATAACTATATCCCTCTTTCTGTTCTTCTCTTCCATATTTTCTAAATATATGAATCTTCGATCCAATTTTTCCATTTTCTCTTTCATCTCTCTACCAACGTTACCCATTTCTTCCTTAATTTCTTGCATATTCTTAACCAATCTCTCATCTAATCTTTTCTCCATTTGCTTTACTTGGATCATATCTTCCATTATACCTCTCAACATTCCCATTATAACTCATTTCTGGCCCAGGATTCAATTCCACCCCACGTTTTTTCCCATTTTTCCTCCATTTTACCCCATTAAATGCACCAATTTGCACTTGATAACATTCTACTGATATACCCATCACGGAGCCTGCATTTTGCACATCCACTCTCCATCGCTCTTCGTCAGCAACTCACGTCACAATAAAATAAGATTAGGAGACAATTTATGAAAAAAAATCTGATGTGCTGCATTCACATGACTTTCTCTACTCTTGTACAAACTAATTGTACAAATTCTTATTCCTATATCTTCTTCGTCTTAGTTGAGATAAACATTTGTACAAATTATCTTATTATTTCCTTGTAGGTGCAAGGGGAAAGTTAGAATACAGAAGGCTTTGAGCGATAGTCACATCTTTTGAAGCTTTGAGATTCTCTTCTCTTTGCACACTTACCATATAAAAAAATGAACAACGATGATCCATTTCACGAAAGTTATGTTTTCTGAAACTCACACACATAACAAGGAATATCTCCGAAATGGTTAACCCTACAAGAAAATTCATTGAGACATAAGTTGTGTATTTTAGCAAGATCTACATGCTTTGCATAGTGTGATTTGGTCTATCTCTAACGGTTTACCAGTTATGCAAAAGTCATCCAGAGTAAATATGACTACAGGGGCTATAGCCAGAAAATTCAAGATATACATTTCATTTGCCATAAAAATATCTCAGACATATGACATTTTAATCAAAATCGTTAGAGCCATTTTCAAGAAAATCAAAATTTTCAAAAAATTTTCCATGTAAAGGGTAGTTTAGCGTGGGGCTATTTTCTTCAAAATCTTTGTGTCACATCCTTGAAAGACATTTAACTTAGTGATCAATTCTTCACGCCCCCCCAGAAGATCCGACAACTCCTCAGGCCGGTGAAAAAACCACTTGGGCTTAAGGTCCCAGGAATATACAGGATTCCTTGCGAGTGTGGGAAGGTGTATGTGGGTCAAACAGGACGCACGATAGAGGAAAGATGCAAAGAACATCAATGGAACATCAGACTTCTCCAGCCGGAAAAATCAGCAGTAGCCCAACATTGCATAGAACAGGTCCACAAAATAAACTTCCTAGACATGAAACTCCTAGAACACGCAGAAAATTACTGGGACAGACTCATCAAGGAGGCCATCCACATCAAATTACACCCCAACAATTACAACAGAGATGGCAGACTTAAACTAAGTTCCGCGTGGACAATAGCCATCAGAAACACCTACAGAAACAGCAACACCATGGACCCTGAACAAAATACGTACCCGCAGGAAGACACCCCAACCGGCGACACCGCACAAAGTTCGTACCCGCGGGAAAACACTGCAGCCGAGGATACACATACCTCACGACAGCAGGCGAAACATTTCCTCTGGAATTGCGTAGCTACAAACAAGGCGGGCAATAAACTACTAGCATACATTAACAGAAACAACATACTTCTAACTGGCCCTGATGAGCCGACATTCATACCAAAAGTACATACACACAGACCAGATATACTAGACATTGCTCTCCTCAAGGGCATTACACACAACACAAACACACACGTAATTAACGAGTTAAACTCAGATCACCTCCCAGTGTTATTAGAAATTGAAGCCCCAATTACTTTTAAATCGGAACCACCAAGACCCAATTACAGACAAGCAGACTGGGAGTCCTTCGAAAACACACTACAAAACATTATACACGAACACACAATCAAAACACATGAAAAACAAGACGAAGCTATTGAGCATATCATAGAATCAATTAAGCTCGCTACCGAACAACACATCCCAATCAGATATCCTATAACTTCTACACAAAGATTTCCACGCGACACTAGACAAGCCATTCAAGACAGAAATCGCGCGAGGCGTAAATGGCAAAAATTGCGTAACTTAATAGATCGTAATGCGTACACGGAACTAAGCATTCAAGCGAACGAACGAATACGAGAATATACAACGAATCAATGGCACGATGTATTAAGTAACATCAACCCACAAAACCATACAATCTGGAAAATAGCCAGAAACCTAACGCATACGTACACACATGTACCTCCCCTCCACACGCCTAATGGAATAGCGGAAACTCCCCGAGCCAAAGCCAAAGCATTTGCAGACACCCTAGAGGCAACATTTGAACTGAATGCCTTTCCGTCAGACCAAGCATTTGTGGACGAAGCGGAAGCAATGGTCATGAATATCGGTAGAACACCAACGCATAATAAGACGTGAAAAACGAATGCGGGTGAGATCAAATGGATCATTAAACACCTGCCCACTAGGAAGGCCCCAGGGCCAGACCAAATCCCAAATAAGGTACTAAAACATCTGCCAGCCAAAGCACTGAAGCTACTGGCAGATATATTTAACTATACAATTGAGAAAGGCCGATTCCCTCCACAGTGGAAAGAGGCCAAAATTCTCATGTTCCCTAAACGGAGAAAGAGCCAATCACAGCCTGAAAACTATAGGCCAATCAGCCTCCTCAGCACTATGAGCAAGGTTTTAGAGAAAATAATACTCAAAAGACTTACGAACCACATAATCAAAAATAACTTAGTAATTAACGAACAATTCGGATTCCGGGCACAACACTCGACAACTACTACAAATGACGGAATCCATCACGCGAGGATTCAACGAAAACCGATCCACAGGGGCCATCTTCCTGGATATTGAACGGGTCTTTGATCGCGTGTGACACGCTGGTCTACTCAGAAAGCTCATATCACTGGAATTCGCGGACTCTATGATAGCCATAATAAAGGACTATCTATCTCACCAAACGTTCCGCACGGCAGTCGAAACAGAGATATCAACGCGACGGCCAATCAGGGCAGGGGTCCCACAAGGGAGTTTATTGGGGCCCACCCTGTTTGATATTTACATAAATGATTTACCAGAGACGATAAGAGTAGACCGATATCTATATGCGGATGACACAGCGCTTGTCACACAATCAACCATGCCGAGGATAATACGCACCAGGCTACAAAATGCTCTAAATGATTTAGAGCCATGGCTCACGAAATGGCACATAAAGGTAAATACCAGAAAAAGTCAGGCAATTGTATTCACCAAGCAAATTAAGCACCGTCATGGTAAACACGGCCTTCAGCCACTAAAGCTTGGACAAGAGCCAATCCAATGGAACAGCAAAACCATCACCTACTTAGGTGTAACGATGGACCAGGGCCTTACGTGGAAACAGCACGTAGACACCGTAAGAGCCAAAGCCAATACACAACTCAATAAGCTATACCTACCCAATAATCAACACAAACAGTACTCTAAAGTTAGAGATGGGCACAACACTTTATAAAACTCTAATCCGGCCCATCCTAACATACGCTGCACCCGTATGGGGACATGCAGCGCAAACACACATAAAGAGACTGCAAACGATGCAGAATAGAGTACTCCAAATAATCGCGAGACTACCCGAAGTAGCTCCAATGCTCCAATTACACGAGGAGCTAAAAGTGCATTCCATTGAACAATTCATAAAAAGGCTCACCTGTAACTTACTTGATAAGAAAAACAAAAACCACAACGAATTAATTCAAAACCTAGGAAATTATGATATAACGCACGACAAACATGCAAGGCCACTATCTCTATTCCAGAGAACTATTGGTCTCGGGGAGCCAGATGTTGACATGCAACAATATCTGGACAATCTAGTAAATTACCCCGATGTTATTCACATGTGAACTGTGCATCACTCTCTCTCTCTCACACACACACACATTCATACCTACACACACTTTCTCTTGTCACATAACCCTCGAGTCCTTATTTATAAGGCGGACCCAGGGGGATGAGGGCCCCCTCGGGAGTGGCACTGGCTCGCACCTGCATTTCAGGCAGACTGCCCGCCAAGTGTGCACTCCAGACGAACAGGCGATACAACGGACATGCACTCACCTAATTGACGATGCCGAATAGTATTATCAACACTCTTACGTATGAATTGCAGATGCCGCCGTATGGTGGGGCGTAACAATTATAATTTACTGTAGACTGATGACGCCACTAGCACGCTAATTACCATTAATTTAAGAGACTAATTGTACGCACTTTCTTTTTTCTTAGTGCATGTACATGTATATTTAGATTGTTTCAGGGATCCAGCATACAGGGTATCGACACGCTCCCAGAGTTCTGAGGTGCACGAACAGACGCGGCGTATACATGCCAAGCAACATAGCACCCTGATTCCTGACAACAATCACAAATGACTCCTTCTAAACCATCCATGACTCCGCTAGGGGGCAAGCTGGGCCTCGGTCAAGCTCGTCTCCAAGCTCCTAACCTTCTCCGTCTGGTTACGCTATGCGAACCAGCTCTATTTTCACCACTGAATGCGCGGGTGCTACAGGCGGTACCGCAGCAGGTTTTCACCTTCCTAATCCGGTGGATGGGGTTTTTTAGTGGGTATGGCCATCTTCAATGGCGACTCCCACAGTACCATGGGGTCTCGCAACAACATCTTTCCCCTCCACCTAAAAAAAAAAAACCCAATCAGAAACCATCACCCGCGCATTGGCTAGGACAATACAACCCAAACCATAGTATATATTTGGAAAACTGAGGAGACTTTTCATCTTTTTAGTCCTGAAGATGGCCATGCAGTATACAATGGTCGACAGCTCGACCTTCTTAAATTTAACACGGCTGATCACCCGTGAAGAATTGATCAGCAACGTTCGTCGTGAAAGCTTCAAATCTGACATTAAACTTAAATACCAACTTTGGTTTTTAACCGACTTTTCGTTTTTGAGTTATGCTGTCCATAGACTGACACACAGAGTGACACACATAGACCTTTTTCTAAAAATGCTCTTTTTGGATTCAGGGGGCCTCGAAACATATATTTCCGATGAAATTTCGACATCGTATTTTTGGGTGGAATACAATACTTCCCCTACTTACTAGTAGAGAAAGTAAAAATATTGAGAAAAATCAAATCTTTCGCAGGTACAGTTTAATTACAAAACAGGGCCCACATTATAGAACACCCTCATGCCCTGATTTTCACTAGGCAATCGCACAAACCCCATTTGAGCATATGAAAGGGAGGAAAAAAGTGTTTTCACAAAGTATAAACTTTTTACATATTAATCTTCATTTAGCATATTATATACGAGTATAGTATGTGAACAATGCTGTAATGAGTTTTTATCTTAATCTGAATGAACTTATCTGCAATTTAATGTTAAAATGTCATGCAAAGTTTACGTTCTAAGTGAAAAGTGGCAACACCACATAGCATGTTCTCACCTTGGTTGAACGGCCAGCAAATTCGGACAGAGGTGAGGTTAGGCAAGGTTCGTCTGGTGTTACTGAAAGTGAGGGGGAACGGAAGGGCAGGTGACAAATTCATGCGCCATATATAAGCGCTGTTGGATGGGGTGGCAACTTCAGCTCTCATTTATGACAAGGGAATCTTAATTTTATTTCAGCCGGGTAGGAAAATGAAGAGGAACACTTATTTGTGTATTAAAAGCAACTACTATTATTTTAGTTCATAATGAATAATAATTGTATTACTGGGAAACTGTATACCTTTATGTCAGCACCATTTTAGCCCTAAAATATGTGATTTCGATAGTTTCATTTTTCCACTTCTTTAACTATGGAAAACTGAATCATTGTTATTAATTGAACAAATACATCATTTCAGTAACATTCACACCTGTCAGGCATGACATTTCAGTTTATGTGGATTTGTCTGAGATAGTGGCTGCTTCAGTAGTACTGTTAACGCACTGGACGAGTGTTTTGTGTACCCTGAGGACAGTGCTTGCCTTGAAGCATACACCGGTCACGTGTTTTGTTTGCATCTGGGGCAGTGCTCGCCTTGAAGCACGCACCTGTTGAGTGTTTTATTTACATCTGAGGCAGTGCTGGCCCGAAGCACACACTGGTCAAGTGCAACACAGGCCGCTACATGCGCAAGGGCTAATATCACCATTGATGAAAAATGATAATTTTTTACAAAATAATTAAACCTACCGATACAAAATTTGATATTTTAAATTTCTTGCATCTTCGTCTATTAGCAAGATTATTCTGGCTGACGCAGTACCTTCCATGAATCACCTAAATCTTACACCGCAAATATTATGGAAATGGAAAATGTGGTTTTCACAGCATTGATTGGTACTCAGGGAGCTGGTAATTTAGCCTATAAACAGATTTTAATAACACTGAGAAAGTGTATTTTTTGAGCAAACATGCAATTTTTTAAATGGAACAATGTCTAGTTACGTCAACAGAATAAAGGCAGACTAAATTAGAATGTCAGTGGTGTTTGTTGCAAGATTCTAGTGCAAGTAGTTTATGAGAAATCTCATTTTGAAACTTTTAAGCACTGACACTTCTACAACCTGTGGTAGCACAAACTAAAGAAAAAAAGTGAATTGCAATACTTCGGTGGATCTGACAAGTAAAGAGAGCATAGCCCTTCAAAAGTTATGTTCAAAATGACCACCGACAGCTTCAATACATGCTTCCAGTCTGCTATGGAAAGACTGCTGCTCACGTTCTAGCATTTCAGTGGAAATTTCAGAGCAGGCAGCAGTTATACGTCGTTTTATATTGTGTGGTGTAGTTAGGGGTCAGATCTGAAGAACGGACCAGAAAAGGTACAGGTCGTCTTCGTACAATCCAACGATTTGGAAACAATCCGTTAAGACAAGCTGTAGTACTCTGTGTACTATGGGCTGGACAGCCATCATGTTGGTACCACAGGTTCCTCCTAGTCTGCAAAGGAACACCCTCTAGCATCTGTGGTAGATGGTCTGTCAGGAGGCTGCGATACTTGTGCGAGTTCATTTCCTTCTATGAGAAAAGGGCCTATGAGCTGATGGTTCACTTTCCCATACCACACATTTAAACTCCATTGACGCTGACTTTCCACCTGACTAACCCAACGGGGAAAGCTTCAAATCATATCCAACAGGGATTGTCAACAGACCAATAGTGAATGTTTCTGTGGTTTACCTGTCCATGATTAGTAAATATTGCCTCATCACTAAACAAGACACATGATGAATCTTGAGTATCATGTCTTAATGTCCATGTACAAAAGTTAACATAATTCTCAAAATCGTTTCCATGCAGCTCTTGATGGAGAGAGATGTGATAGAACCCAATGTCAGTGGAGAATGAAAAGTACACTTACCTGACTCATGCCACTTCCACATGCGATTGTGCAAGAACTAACATGCTGGTCTACAGCAACAGCAGCCAAAACGTTAATTTCTGCCTCTTCTCCAGTCACTTTTTGTTTCTGTTACGTTTTCTAGGTGTTACAGTACCACTTTCACCTAATTGGTTGAAGAAGTTGATAAATAATTGGCAAGATGGTTGACGTCTATTGGGATACATTTCCGCATACACACCGTACAAGAACTAAATACTAAATGCATTCTTCCTACACTCTCTATACATCACGAGTATGTCAGCGTTTTCTGCATTAGTAAACTCATCTTCTGCTCACAACTTACTGCTTGAACTATTACAAACTAACTGACCAGAAAGTCGCAATGCAATCAATGAACAGAAAACACAACATAAACATAACATCCTAACTAGCAACTAAGTAGGTTGAATGGAACAATTGTTGGGGTGGAAACTGTTCAAAATACGATTTCTCGTAAACCACTTGCACTAGAAGCCTGCAACAAAGACCACTGACATTCTAATTTACCCTACTTTTATTCTGTTGATGTAACTAGGCATTGTTCCATTTAAAAAATTGTATGTTTGCTCAAAAATACACTTTCTCCATATTATTAAGATCTGTTTGTAGGCTAAATGTATGAGTCCCTGGCTACCAATCAATGCTGTGAAAACTGTACATCAATAGCACTTTCCATTTCCAAAATATTTGCGGTGCAAGTTTTAGGCGAATATGCCTAGCCATATTAGACGCACCTCTATTTTTCAACATAATACGAGGTTAAGAGGCGAACATGCAACAAATTTTGTTTTTATTTTTATTTTTACAAGACTACATTGAAAAGTTACATTTCCTTAAACACTGATGAATAATTTGAAGTAAAATATATCTACTTATGGTGATAATTGGATATATTTCTGAACTGTCAGAATTTATTTATGAAAGTTTTAGTATTTTGTCAAGCCTCCTTTGGCAACTCTTATTGCTTTAATTTGCCATATGCTATTTGTACATGCCTGAATTGTCTCTTGCACTTGCAGATGATTCCAGACTTCTATGGTCTTTTCAATAAGCCTAATTTTTGTGATTACCACTTCCGTTGCCACTTCTTTCTTCACCAGCTTCCAGGCATTTTCAAAGGGGCTCATATCTGGTGAATTCCCCATCTACGGCAACAAAGAGATGTTCTGCTCTCTCAGAAAAGATATTACTGATTTTGCAGTGTAACATCTTGCCCCAATGGTTCTCCATTTAGGAACCAGTCTTCTATTTGAGGCAGCAGGCTATTTCTCAACACTTCTTTGTACTGATCCTGTTGCATTGTCCCTTGAACATATAAATGTCCAGTGCCTTAACCACTGATGACTGAGCATACCATAAACTTGGTGGGAAGTTTTATGTCTGCACAACACAGTCTGGTTGATACATTTCACCCGGATGTCTTCGCACAAACTGAGCTCTGTTTGCCAGAATTTCAAAAGTGCTTTCATCAGTAGAACAAGCCTGAAACGAAATAACTTACGTGAATTGTTTCAAATGGGAACTTCAGTTCATAATAATGCACTTCAAATGTCAAGTTTGACTCAATAAAGAAATTTTACAATGAAGATTTTCGTATTTACCAATTTCCAAAAGTTTAGGTCTGTCCTCATGATCCTTTGCCAAGCTGAGGCGTTTGTAGTCATAGCATCAGTTAATTTGGGTTTCTTGGCAGGTCTGTGGGCTATTAAATTCATGTCTGAAAGTTTGCACCTAACAGTTCAGATGAAACAATGCCACTATGTTCAAGCTTGGATTTAATTTTTTTTGCAGTAGCAAACCTGTTTTTTTCACAAATGTTTTTCTAACAAAGTTCTCCCCTTGGTGTGAGAATCGGTTTCCGCCTACATTTCTTCTTCCTTTGTGGAGCTAGGTCCATACCAAATTCAATTTTCTTTTTAATTCGCCTCACAGATGATTCAGACACCTGTAAGGTTGATGCATACACTGGTCTGTCATGACTGGAACGGAATGAAGCAGAAAATTTCCACGAGGGTCAGATTTGTGTTATTTAATGATCAAACGCAGACTGGGACAAATGGAAGGAATTCGTTTCCGATCGTGCTGGGAAGGATACTTGAGATATGACCCTCATGGAAGTTCTGCTAGTAAGAAGTGGCCTTCATAAACATTCGCTATCTTACATATGCATTCGGCTGTCTCAACATGCGCTGTTTTGCACACATGTAAATAGAAGTCAGCCACCTGTGATAATGAATGATGAAATTCTTATGTTAACTGTGCAAAATTATAAAGAATTATATGTTGCTTCAGATGCCAATTATCACAACGATGGTAGGCCATGCGAGTATTGTTTGTTGCTGGAATAGTGTCTAAGTGAAATATTTCTTTTTAAAGCAGTGCATCGGCTTTATAACCACCATCTCCTAATTAGATTGCAGCCTTGAGACTAGTCTCATCACGTAAGTGTTAGCAACGCTTTTCTTAAATGATATACTAAGTTATTTGGTTTTTAAAATATCAGCTTTCTAACCAAACATAAGCTGCTGCCATACCTGTTGCCAACTGCTTTGAAGAGCAAACAAAAGTAAAAGCATTTCTTCTTTTATTCCTCTTGGAAATAAATGGGGAGGACCAAGAGCGATTTAGATCCTGGTAAGACCACTAAGAATTACATACGTGCTCCAACCTTAAAATTACACAAATCTGATAATCCAACAACTAGCCTAGTAATGATACCGCCAAATGAAAGCGATATGAATGAAAATGCTTCACTAAGGGAGTCAGTAAATCATGAAATGAAACATGATTACCAGCATTCTCCTACAACACCAAACAGAAAGCGAATGCGCACTTTAAATCCTTCAAAGGAGTGGCAGCAAGATGAGGTGCCATCTAATAAGCTTAACACGGGAATGTCACATGAAGTGCACAATGCATCCGCATTGCACAACTCTTACAGTTTACCAATTTCAAATAGATTTGCAGCACTGAGCAACCTGGAGAATCAGGAAACAAATGAAACGCTTGATGCATATACATCTAAAGCTCAATCTATTTTTGTAACAGGTGTAAGAAATATCCAAGAATTCAAAAAAGTAATGGACTGTAAAATTTCTAAAGAGAAATACACATTAACTGCAATGAGATCTGGACATCTTGTAAAATTGATGCCAGTGGACATAGAGAGCTACAAATTCATTAGAGAATATTTCTTAAAGGAAAACATCAGTCACTACACTTATCAGCTGAAACACAAACGAGCATATAGGGTACTACTTAGAGGAATGCACTGCACAGAGGATGTTAACATGATTAAAGAAGAACTAGGCACACTAGGGCACACAGTAAGAAATATAGTAAATGTGTTGCATCAAATTACAAAAGAGACTTTACCACTTTTCTTTATCGACCTAGAACCAGCTTCTAACAACAACACAATATTTGAGGTGAAACACTTAAACAATATGATAGTAAGGTAGAACTGGAACTTAAACATTCAATGCCACAGCTGGGATTTGAACCACAGACCTCCCGCTTACCAGGCGGGTGCTCTAACCTCTCAAACATTGCCCACACACGGCTTGTGTGTTTAGAAACACCAACAGTAAGTTTGTTGGCATAAATAAATAATATGATAGTAACTTTCCAGCCACCACACACAAAAAGAGAAATTGTTCAATGTAAACGTTGTCATAGGTTTGAACATACCAAGAACCACTGTAATCGCCCTTTCAGATGCATTAAGTGCGGTGGCGATCATCCGACTACCTCCTGTAACAAAAAGCTTGACACTCCAGCTACTTGTGTAAACTGCAACCAAAACCATTCTGCAAGTTATAGAGGATGTCAGACATATAGGGAATATAAGGAGAACATATTTCCACCACTTAGTGAGAAACGTATTTCATCAACAACTAACACACCACCAGTAGCGGTGCATATCACCACACAAAGTCCTACCATATCAGGCAAGACTTACGCAGGTATAACAAAAGAAAACATAAATTCAAATAATAATGAAACCACACAACTACTTTCTGCTATGGAACAGATGTTCACGAGGTTTGAAAAAACTATAGAAAAAATTATGGACAAAATGATGGATAGAATGTTCGATCTCATCAAGACCATCGCCAGAAGAAAGCAAAATCATTAAGTCACTTAAAATCTCATCGTGGAATGCCAACGGCTTGTCTCAACGCAGAAGAATAAGAAGTATTCTTAAAAACAGAAGATATAGATATCATGCTTATTTCTGAAACAAGGTTTACGAACAAAAATTATTTAAGAATAGCAGGTTATGCAATATACACCACAAACCATCCCTCAAGTAGAGCTCATGGCGGAACTGCCATTATAATAAATTCAATTGTTCATCACGAAATGCCTAAAAATGATAAAGACTTCCTGCAGGCTACAAGCATAAATGTAACCACACCAAAAGGTCCCTTAACTATATCATCCATCTATTGTCCTCCTCGACATGCCATAAGCAAAGTGGCATTTGAAGTGGTTTTTGAGACTCTAGGCAATAAATTCATAGCAGGCGGTGACTGGAATGCAAAGAATACATTTTGGGGATCTCGTTTAACCTCCATCAGAAGCCGACAGCTCTATTTTGCAATAGCAAACAATGATTTACAAAGTTTCAGTTCTACCTCTTAAACTTTGCCCACACACGGCTTGTGTGTTTAAAAACACCAACAGTAAGTTTGTTGGCATAAATAAATAATAATGATTTACAAAGTTTATCAACTGGAGAACCAACATACTGGCCATCGGATAGAAGCTAAATACCGGATCTATTAGACTTCTTTGTAACAAAGGGAATTTCACCAAATTATCTGACAATAGTCATGCTTCAACTTGTCTTCTGACCATTCTCCTATAATAATGGTGTTGAGCATCACTGTAGCTTTGAAACACCAGCCATTCACTATGAGTAACAGATACAATGACTGGGATTACTTTAAACAAATCTTAGAGGATAACATAAACTTAAAGTTAGCCTTAAAACAACTGAAGAAATAGAACACGTAGCCAACTTTACCATGCTAATTCATTCTGCTGTATTGAAGGCTACTCCAGAATTGAACCATCATAATTGCTTACCTGTTAATAAAGATCCACAGATTAATCGCGAAAAAGTAAAAGAATGTCGACAATTAAGAAACTGGCAAAATAGAAGGTATCCTAGCAATAAAAGTTTATTTAACACATCTTCACAAGAGCTAAAACGACTGATACAGGATTTTAAAAATGGGAATATCCGGGAATATTTGAGAACTTTAACTCCTACGGAAGCTACAGATTATTCGCTCTGGAAGGCCACAAAAAAGTTGAAACAACCAATGGAGCCGATATCCCCACTTCAAAAAAATGATGGCACTTGGGCAAGAAGTAGTCAAGAAAAGGCGGACGTATTTGCCGAACATCTTTCTTCAGTATTTCAACCCTTTCCTTCGTGCATCCAGAAAAAAGACGAAGATGAGATTAAGGAATATCTTCATACTCCCTTTCAAATGGCACTTCCAATTCTGCCGATATTATACAGAGAGACAAGAACAGTTATAAGCCAGCTAAATGCAAAAAAGACCCCAGGATATGATCTCATCACTGGATGAATGCTTCAGGAGCTACCATTTAAAGCAGTCATATTCATAACTTTTATGTTTAATGCTACATTAAGGACTGGTTACTTCCCTGGAGCTTGGAAACTAGCACAGATCATAGTCATCCTAAAGCCAGGAAAACCTCCACATGAAATAAAATCTTACCGACCAATTAGTTTGCTCCCAGTACTTTCTAAATCATTTGAGAAATTACTTCTCATTAAACTGAAACCTCACTTGTCTTCACTGATTACCAGCTTCCAGTTTGAATTCCAACCCCAAAACTCCACAATTGAACAAATACATTGAATAACTGAAGTGATTAATCACACATTTGAACGACAGTACTGCTCAGGAGTATTTCTTGATGTTAGTCAGGCATCTGATAAAGTTTGGCATATTGGACTAAAGTTTAAGCTGAAGAAATCTTTGCCACATCATTTTTATGTGTTATTAAAATCTTACATAGAGAACAGATATTATCAAGTAAAATTCCAAAATAGCCTTGCAGAACTTCATTCTATTAAGTCAGGCATACCACAAGGTAGTGTACTAGGACCAATTCTATACATATTGTATACTGCTGACCTACCAACAAAAGAAAACACAACTATAGCAACTTTTGCAGATGATACAGCCATTCTGTCAGCTCATGAAGATCCTAATACTGCTTCCCAAATTGTACAAGACCATCTTTCTGACATAGAAATCTGGCTTAAGAAGTGGAGAGTTAAAGTTAATGAATCTAAAAGTCAGCATGTAACATTTACACTCCGAAAACGCTCATGTCCGCTTGTTACTCTTAACAATCAGATTATTCCAGAAGCACAAGACATGAACTACCTGGGGATGTACACTGACAGATGACTCACCTGGAAAAAACACATAGTCCAAACGCAAACAGCTAAATTTAAAATACTCCAAAATGCACTGGCTTCTTGAACCTAAATCACAACTCTCAGTGTCAAGCAAACTAATCATCTTCAAAACTATACTGAAACCAATTTGGACGTATGGAATTCAACTATGCGGTACAACAAGCAACTCAAACATCGAAATACTAGAACGTTTTCAATCCAAAACTCTCCGAATCATTGGTAAGATCCCCTGGTACATCGATAATAAGTACATCTACCATGATTTGAAACTTCCAACAATCAAACAGGAAATCACAGCATACAGCCTGTCCTGCCAAAAGCGTCTCAACAGTCATCCCAATACACTGGCAATAAATCTACTTGACAACAGCAGCAGCACAACAAGCCGACTACAGAGAAACCAGGTCTTGGAATTGCAGTACAGATTTGCATCCAAATTATAAGCAAATTTATGGCCAATGGGCCATAGTTTGTAAAAGTAATATATTATCATTGTTACTTATTGTTCAACTATTGAACAGATTGTAATTTTGCAGATGTTTAAATAAAAAAAAGTTATCACAACCAGATACACCGTGAATTTATCTGGGAGGAAATAGGAAAGAAAATGGGCTATTAGATAAAAACAAGTATCAGTATACTAAGTTTACCGCTGCTTTCGCTGTTGTATCCATCCAAGTTTGATGACTAACTAAATTTTCTGGTCAGAATATTCTGAGCAGTGTGCGTTTAAGCTTCTGCGGAAGACGGACAGTTGCAAATTTTGGTTCTGTTTGTGATGGACCAGTGTGTATCAACCTTTAATTTTCAAGAAATCTCTTGATTTGAAAATAAATCAGTTTTTATCAGCATGTTTGCCTCTGCAACTTTTCGAGGTGTCAGATCACATGATTTGCCCATTATGCTGTGAATAGAAAACAAAATCGTAAATTTCACTTTAAAATCATACATAAAATGACAAAAATACATTTTGATAGCACAAGGTGAACCTGTGTCTTCTCTTCTCTTTAGCACTAGCATAAGTGATGTTTGTGAATGAACAATTTCAACTCTTACAAAACAGGAAACAGCATAATTGAAGATAACACTGGTTCCCTAAGAGCATTACACACATTCATTGTAGGCAATGATAGTCCCCTACCATTATTCAGTTAAGAGTCACAGTGATAGATAAGCATTGTTATTGATTGTTATTGAGCTAATCCTCAGAATTTAGTGAGCTGAAAAACAGACTGGGTGCATCTAATAATATGGCCAGGCACTGTGTATATACACCCTAAGACAAAAAAAAAAAAAAAAAAAGCAGACTCTGGAAGCCTGTATTTGTCAAAGTCCAACCACTTGGCCATCCGTTCACATTGAATAGTTGAGACTCAATATGAGAAATGACAATAGAACGATGCTAAAGACAAGCATTCTGTGACACCATTGTAAACTGGCTGCGGAAACGACATGGACTTAGACAAATGTACGCTTCCAGAGTCTGCTCGTTTTTTTTTTTTTGTCTTAGGGTGTATATAAATATTATACACAAGGGTCATCCAGAAAGTCCAGAACGATTGTGCATTGTGCTCCGAGCAGACAAACCCCCCCCCCCACCCCACTGCAATTGCATTAGTGACAGGTAGCTTATTCCTTAGCTTCACTGAGTCTCATTACTGTGCGGTCACGCTAATTGTTTTTGCAAATTATCTGGTGCATTAACAGGCAGAACTAAGAGGTTAGAATTATTGTATAAGGGCCCCGCAGTTATTGTGGAAAAATTTTGGTCACATACATAATAATTGAAGGATCTAAAAAGTTCTAAAATCACTGGAAGATGGCATAAGCAGCTCCTTACAGACAACCATTAGGTACTTATAATTGATCAAACTTGAAAATGGTGTAATATTAAAAAAAAAATGGTTAGATCATTAACATGATTGTGTATTTGCTAAGAACAAGAAAATGTATAAATATTGTAAATATAGTTTAGTATAATAGTGACAAAGTGAAAGTGTTGTGCAAGCCAAGAAGAGAAAGAGGAAAAAGAAACTCATAAATACCAAACCAAGGAATTTTTGTGAAATTGTGTAACTTACGATGACAGAGAACCTGTAAATAATAGGGTATTTAAGTGACTATTAATCTTGTTTGGAAAGTATATTTTAAAATGCTTGTAAAAGAAAAATGTATATGGATGGAGAATTGCCAACTACGAGAATTGATAGTCACTAAAATCAATATCATTGAGGCAGGACATAACCATTAGTTTATTATGTGATAATAAAATAATGTTTATGGGGGCATTTGAAACCAAAATTATAATGTGAATATAATTAATAATAGAAAGAATTAAAAGGAGATTGTATTCGATAGTTAATGGTATAACATTGTTAATAAAGCTAAATATATTAAAGTCTTAAGAATGGAAGCCTTGATAAGATCACAATTGTGCGAGCAAAGCAAGGAGAGTTTAGCGGGTTGATTCTTATCTTGTCATGACTTGTTCAAAAGCTGACCAATGAAAATCACTTCCTTCGAGGACACGTGTAACGCAACTCACATTCATCTTGAATCGCATAGCCAGGGCACACACAACTTTGTGTGACTTGTACGTAAGCTGGCGCATATACATAATTTGGCAGTTGCTAAAGAGTGACAAAGTTCAAGTATTATAGCGTTGCAGTTGAAGTTAGAAAGTTACATTCTATTTAGATATCGTCGGCAGTTCTCTACAAATCTGGAGATTTGCAAATGAAGTCAAATGTTTGTTAATTCTTCGTTTGGTTCCATTCCTACCACAACTCACGCATACCTTGCAGATTAGGACCTCTTGCTAGAGCTAGTTAGATACCGGGACACCAAACACAGGATAGGAGATATCCTGGCGACGAGATCTTTTGGATCTTAAAGGCGATGTCTTCAACCCAGGGGGAGTAAAGTGTGTGTCAAACTCAAAAGAGAGCCTTGACTTAGTGGTGTGACAACTGCACAGGCCAAAATAAAAATCACATGGTTTTAATGGCTTTAATCTACGCAGTGGTAAACAGCATGGTTGATAAGGTCAATTTGAAATTTCTGGTGCCAGGGCATTCATACATGCCATGTGACTGAGAGTTTTAAAACCAATGACTCCAGAAGAAATAGCTGAAATGATTACAGAAGCAAGGAATGCTCGACCATTCAGTGTTGTAAAGATGACAGCAGAAGACTTTTATGATTTTGCCTCTGTATGTGAAACATGGTTGAATACATCACCAATGAAGATCAGTTCTGCTTCTTGGATAAGAAGCATGAGCAAAAAAGCTGCCCATCATAGAAATAAAACATTAGTTCAGTGAAATCGAACCATGGATGGAACACCGCATCTTGAAGAAGGGTAAATCTGTCAAGGACACCTTTGTAGTTCATTCTCTGCCATCACTCGGAAAAAGGTCTATCATTAGTGATGCTAAGAAAAACTATCTGCTGTCAATGTTGGAATTTATGGACATCAAATACCATGCATTTTACCACAAACTTTGCACACCATAATTACATTTCTTATATTACTGGGATAATTTGCTTCAAATATATTTTGTTACGTTAAAATGGATGTTCTGTAACCATTTTCTAAATAAAAGCTCTGATGTTATAGTGTCAAAACAGTTTTTTTGCTTTTGTAAAATTTACTATATTGATTTACTACCTTTCCCATGTTAACGCCTCAATTATGTCAATAAAGAACCATTTTGCTGAAAAAAATAATTTGTGTCAAATATCTGGAGCCATCTAGCTCCTTGACGAATGAACATAAATGGTTTATTGTTCCACTAACTGTCGCAGACATTGCGTGTAATGCCTTTTTATTTCAATTCAAACGAATTTAGTCACTTTAGTCCCTTCCTTCAAGGAAGCAAAAAAGATTTTCACAAAATTAAAATATCAAACGCTTCAGATTTTGCCGTAATAAATGAAATGCATGACTGGAATACTTTATAAATAACCACTTAACACTGCTTCACTTTTTAATGATTTAATGACTGAAACTTGGTAAAGAAAATAAAGTAGAACTCAAAATTATATAATTTTACATCAATTTTTTTCCCCATATTGATCTCCCTCAGGCAATTTCGAAATTTTCAGAAAGCATCTTGAACATTCCCTAAATTTTTTATTTAAACCAAAGAGGGAACTAATAATATGTGGTGATATAAATGTTGACTATTTAAAATCTAGTCTTCAAAGGGAACAACTTAGCTGTTTATTTGCAACATACCACATGACACATACAGTTAACTTTCCAACAAGAATCCAAAATAATTCTTCCACTGCTATAGATAATATATTTGTAAATTCACATAGAATTAAGTCTTGCACTGTCTCACCAATAACCAATGGTCTATCAGATCATGATGGGCAAATTATATGCATTAAAAAGATCATTTTAAATCTCAAACCTAAATATACATATCAGAAATATAGAAAGGTAAATGAAAGTACTCTGAACGAGTTTAGCAAAAAATTTCAACTTGAATCTTGGAATCAAACTTACCAGACGAATGGAACCAACAATAAATATAATAGTTTTCTCAAATGTTTCAAAACTCACTTTGAATCGTGCTTTCCTGTCAAAATCAGCAAACTAACTTGAAAAGTGACAATGCTTAGATCACTTTAGGCATAAGGACCTCATGCAGACATAAACGAGAATTATATCAACAAGTAAGAACTAGTAACAATTTAGAAATAAAATACTACTTCAAAAAATATTGCAAAATTCTAAATGGGGTAATAAAAGCAGCAAGAGTATTGTATTACAATAAGCTAATCCAACACTCTGACAACAAAACAAAAACTACTTGGAATATAATAAAAAGAGAAGCAGGTAAATTTTCATTACAAAATGACTCAATCTTATATATTTAAACGAGCAATTCTTGTATATATATTCCGCGCAACTTGGAAACGGCTCTAACGATTTCGATCAAATTTTGTATTCAGATAGAGTTTTGCTTTTTAAGTTCCTCTATATAGGTGTAATTCCCGAAAAAACGCGATTTTACATAAAAAATAACATTCTTTTATTCCCGCTTCTACAGTGCAATTTTTGTATATATATTAGAGGTCTGCATGGGCTCGGGCTGAGCCCTCGGGCTTAGGCCCGGCCCGGCCCGGCCCGGCCCAGGGGGCCGGGTTTGGGCCTAATTTGGAAAATGTTTGTCGGGCTCGGGCTGGGCCCGGGCTTGAAAATTAACCTCTTGAGCGACAGCCATTTAAAAGCTCCGCAGGCCGAGAACGGATACCCAATATCCAGCGCAGGGCATTTAAATTGTTAAATGCGCTAAAAGTGCTTCCTAAATACACAGCTGTATTTTGCGTAAATTTTAAGTTATTTTAATGAAACAAAAACTGGTATAAAACTCATTATATGCAGTATACATGTACATCATCAGCAATGTTGAGTTGCATTTACAAATCGTTGAAATGGCACTATTTGTTTCACTGTGGTAAAAGGTTAACTTTGCTTTGTAGAAGGCGCCTAATATAATTTCTCGGAAAGAAACAGTAGTGGACCCATTGTATGTGTGTGCTATGCGTCAGCAAATCACAGTACAATGTGAAATAGAAACTACTGTATGCGTGGTTTATGAGTCATCAGAATAAAGCAGGTTTGCAATTTTTCCTTACACGTGTTTCGTAACTTGGATATAGCTTACAGGCTCCGTTTGTTTCTTTCTTGAAATGCATACGTATACTTTCCTGCTTGTAGCTGAAGTGAGAAGGTTTTGAGTGCTACATCTCAGAGCATCTCTGCTACATCTCTGAAATTACACACGATAATGTGGAGGACTTCTTGCTGTGTGACAGCGATTTGGATATTGATGGCGAATTTTCCAAATTTGAGGGGGATGTGGAGGATATAGGTACAAGTAGCAGTGAGGAAGAACGTGACCAACTTCCTTCAGGTGTTCGTGAAGAGTCAGCATTGTGGAGTGCTGAAAACAATTGCAATACAAACAGGCACATCTTCACGAGCACAGGGTCTGGTGTTCAATCCCAGGCTCAGCTGACTTCTGACAGCCAACCAATTGACATTTTTACAAAATTTTTTACTACCGACTTAGTGTCTCTCATTGTTTCGGAAACAAATGTATATGCGTGTAAGGTGAAGGAAGACCTGCTCTCTAAAGGTAAATTAGGGCCTAAGAGCAGAATTCAAAGGTGGACAGAAGTAACACTCAATGAGATTTACAGGCTAATTGGTCTAATTATACTTATGGGTGTTATTCATAAACCTGCATTATATATGTATTGGTCCACAGATGACATGCTAGCTACTCCTTTTTTTGGAAAATGCATGTCAAATAACAGGTTTACGTCAATTTTGCAGTTCCTTCATTTCACCTGCACAGAGAATGTAAATGACAAACTCTACAAAATTAGGCCTGTTTTCGATTATATTATTTCAAAATTTAAAGAAAATTATGTGCCTGGTGAAAAGGTCACTGTTGATGAAAGCCTAATGCTTTGGAAGGGCCGCTTAGGTTGGAAGCAATACATCAAAACAAAAAGGGCTAGATTTGGCATAAAGAGTTTTGATGTTTGTGAAAGTAAAATGGGATATCTTTACAATAGCTGCATTTACACTGGTCAAGGGACTGACAATACTGGAGACAAAGATTTGGGCTTATCTGGCTCCATAGTAATGCACCTAATGGAACCTGTGCTTGATCAGGGTGGGACTGTGTACTTAGATAACTGGTACAGCTCTCCTAAATTATTCATGGCCTTACACAAAAGAAAGACTAATGCAATTGGAACAGTACGTTCAAATCGTATTGGTTTGCCACAAGATATGAATATGAAGGCTCTAAGGAGAGGGGAAATGGAGGTGCGTCAACTCCCACCTTTGACCTACCTTGCCTGGCAGGACAGGAGGGTAGTTACGGCATTATCCAATTGCAGCTCAAAGATTTTGATTGACACTGGAAAAACAGATGCCCATACCAAAATGTGCATTTTCAAGCCTGACGTTATCCAGGAATACAATATGCACATGGGCGGTGTCGATCTAGTAGATCAGGTATTGCAAGCATATCCCTCTTTACGAAAAACAGTGAAATGGTATAAAAAGGTATTTTTGCACCAGCTGGATATAACCATATACAATTGTTTGGTAATTTGGAGAGCTCTAAACCCACACAAGACAATGACCTACCTGGACTTTCGACTATCAATAGCTCGTAGCCTAATTGAACAATACCAGGTTGAGAAGCCTCTTCACACTGGGGGTAGAAAATCCAAAACCCCTGCACCCCTCAGACTTCAAGGAAAACATTATCCTAAAAGGATACCGTCAACAGCAAAAAGTCCCACCCATCTCGAAGGTGTTTCGTGTGCCGCAAGAAGGGAATCCGTAAGGAAACTGGGATGATCTGTGGCGAATGTGGAGATGTGCCCTTGTGTGTTTATCCCTGTTTTGAGGCATATCACTGCAGAAGGAACATATAAAGGTAAGCCAGTAAAGCATATAGAATTTAATTAAATGTTTCATAACGGGGGAAAATTAAAATAAGTTGAGTCAGATAGAGGATAAATAAGGGTTAAATGAACAAATGCACAGGACGTGTATACACGTCCATATCGCTCGTCTGTCATTTTAAATGGACGTGATTTCACGTCCATATCCCTGAAGAGGTTAAGAGATACAAAATAATGTATTATATATTTTTCCGAGGATAGCACAATTATCACAGCATTCCATTACTAGGAATTCTATATGATTATTCTGCTGAAAGGTTACAAATAATAGTGATAATAATCACAATAATAATGTAATAATCATAATCACAGTAAAATTAAATAATCGGGCCGGGCTCGGGCCTGGGCATTATAACCTCTTCTCGGGCTTGGGCTTGGTTGAGTCTGGGTCGGGCCGAACCTAAGAATGTCGGCCCGTGCAGGCCTCTAATATATATTCCCGGTATTTCAGAAACGGCTCTAAAGATTTGGTTAAATTTTTGTATACATGCATATTACATTCACAGTGTTTTCTCTACTCACTCTTCTATAAACAATTTTCCATAAAAAAAACATGATTTTGCACCAAAAACATTTTATCCCCACTTTTAAAATAAGTCATACCATGTTCTGTATGTTTGAAACAGAAGTGCTATTACATTCACACTGTTTTCTCCTCTCACTTTTAGGTAACACATTCACATCTCTTTCTCTACTCACTCCTCTGTAAACAATTTTCCATAAAAAGTGTGATTTTTCACCGAAAAACACTTTTATCCCCACTTTTAAAGTAAGTCAAACCATGTTCTGTATGTTTGAAACCGAAGTGCTACTACATTCACACTGTTTTCTCCTCTCACTATTAGGTGATACATTCACACCTCTTTCTCTACTCACTCTTCTACAAATAAGTCATGCAATTTTCTGTATGTTTGAAATAGAGATGCTGCATATTACATTCACAGTGGTTTCTCTACTTACTTTTAGGTATCACATTTACATCTCATTCTCTACTAACCCTTCTATAAATAATTTTCCATAAAAAACGTGATTTTGCATCAAAAAGCACTTTTATCTCCACTTTTAAAATTAGTCATACCATGTTCTGTATGTTTTAAATAGAAATGCTATTACATTCACTGTTTTCTCCTCTCACTATTAGGTAACACATTCACATCTCTTTCTCTACTTACTCTTCTACAAAGAAGTCATGCAATTTTCTGTATGTTTGAAATAGAAATGCTACATATTATGTTCATACTGTTTTCTCTACTCACTCTTAGGTAACACATTCACATCTCTCTCTACTCACTCTTCCACAAATAAGTCAATTTCGTGCATGTTTCAAATAGAAATGCTACGTATTACATTCATACTATTTTCTCTACTTGCTTTTGGGTAACACACTCATAACTGTTTCTCTACTTACTCTTCTAGAAATAAGTCATACAAGTTTGTGCATGTTTGATATAGAAATGCTGCATGTTACATTCACAGTGTTTACTCTACTCACTTTTAGGTAACACCTTCACATGTCTTTCTCCACTCACTCTTCTACAAACAATTCATATCTATACAATTTGAATGTTTGTATATATCTGTTAATCTCGAAAACCGCTTAACCGATCACCGCGAAATTCGGCGCGTATATGTATTTTTTTCATGGAGAGTTTTTATGGTAACAATTTTACTACACAATGGGTGGTATAAATAAAAGCAAGCATTAGCTTTTTCTCACTAATTCGGAGCAATAGGTTGGTTTCGTATAAATAAAAACCTTCTGCTCCATCTCCTTGCAAGCTAAAGCTTCCAGACCTTGACCGAGGAGCTATTGCTCGCAAAATGGTATAAATAAAAACCTGCCTTCCTCGCTCCGACGGAGCTTTTGCTGGCTTTTTCTGAGGTAGCTATGTAGGTACCTCAGCTTGCTCATTCAGTTAGTACCATGGCCAGGATTTCCTGCTCCCACTGTTTTAAAACAACTGGCTTATTGCCAATTAGTTTCAAATCACTTTTGGACTTCATTCTTGTTTTTAAGTTGCTTTTTTTTAGTATTTGCATCTCGGTAATGATTGTTTTAAACTCTTCCTCCAATTCTTGCTTTACTGTAGCTACTGCTAAACTTTTGCACTTTCTGACAACTGTGCTTTTAATAGAATGTCTTGATTTTCCTTCAATAGATGAACATAGCACCTCATAAATACACTGCTTTCTTCAACCATGGTGACTGAAATACATACGTGTTGTAAAATACAATAAACTCTACTCTTGGAGATATTTGCTGCTGTATCAGCTCCGATGATACAAGGACATTTTTCTGAGGTGTTGTGATCTTGCCTGGTTAAAATGCGAGTGATGTCATAGTGATCCACTTTCATTACCGGAAACCTGATAATGGAATCAAAACATATACGAACGTGCTTATACAAACATGCAGCAGGTATGAAGAGCATAATGCTCGTACAAATCAAGGTCGAATTATAACGTATAAAATAAGCTTATATGAAACTCTTTCACAAAGTAGGTATAGCTTTAATTCAGATAACACTTTTAAAATCTTAGAATTGCCTATTTTGACGCTCCATGGATTGTAATTGCCCAGTTCTAGAGCAGATCAACAGAACACTAGTAAAAGTAATCTTTCAGTATATCACTTGTAATAGACGCAGATCATCAAATTATGGGAATCTAGGTTTAAATTTATAAAAAGAATAATCGCCATGTGTTGGAAGTTCGGATAAATCCCAATTACTGTTTCATTTATCCCTGCCCCCCCGCCCCAAAAAAAGAAATTGACGTAAACTGTGTGCTTTAATTAAACATTTTTTGTGTAGTAAGACTTCGTCTATCTCCTACAGTTTATCAGTTATGCAAATGTGATTCAGAATGAAAAGAACTTCACGGGTTATTCCCCCGAAATTAAAGGTATACCTATATTTCAATTATCATGTAAATATCTTAATATATTCCATTTTAATCAAAATACAAGTACAGTGGCCATTTTTGAGAAAATTAAAAATTAGGAATGTTTATCCATGTAAAAGTTAGTTTTAGATGGAGGGTTTCCATAAAGTCGCACTCTTGGAGATTACTAAACTCCAATACGAAATTTGGTTTTTATAAGCGCCTTTTGATGTTCACACTTACACACGTACAGGCACGCACACCTAGGGCTCTCTCTCTGTCTCTCTCTCTCGCTCTCCATTCAGAAAGGCTCAGAAGCTGTATTTCTGCTTTAATCTCGATATTGAATTATTGGGCGGAATGCAATAATTCCTCTACTATACGTTTAGTGGTTGAGGAACTAAAATATTACACAATATGTAGGGACTTGGATGCAGATATAAACAATTATAATCACTATTTATTTATGCCAACAAACTTCCTGTTGGTGTTTTTTTTTTTTTTTTCTGTGGTTCAAATCCCAGTTGTGGCATTGAATTTTTAAGTTCCAGTTCTACCTCTTAAATTATAATCACATTTAAAGAGAAAATGTAGACTTGCTTCCACAGCAATTGCTTCCAGAGGGAAATGAAACACGAAGGGGACCTTTTAACAATCTGTATACATCCTAAGGTGTTGTCATCTTTCCTGCATACAATAACGTTAAACAAAATGTGAATGAGGTAATAGTGATCCGCTCTCATTACCGACGATAATGTAATCAAAGCGATACATAGAGTGGAATATTGTGCAAATCAAAACCGGGTTATAACTGAAGACTTTCATATAAAACCGACCCTAACTTGAAATTTCCACGAAATGAAACTTCTTCTTCATCCGGTATAGCTTTAATTTATGATTAAGTCTTGGAATTAGTCCCCACACACTCACTCTTGGAATTACTTAGATATTTTATATGTATAGATGTAAAAGATATAACGGTGCAAACACACGAGTACAAATTATCTACTTCCATATATCAGTTGATACAAGTTCTCAATACTATAAAATTAAGAAAATCACTGATGGAATTTAGAAAGTGTATGAACGTTATCGGTGGAATGCCAGGTGAATCTTAATTTCTATTTAATTTGCTAAATCTTTACTTACATTTTCGTTCTTTAAAATCAGTATCTCTATCAGGTTTAACATGAATAAGTATATGGATATTTAAATGCAGCAAATATTTAAATCCCCTCCAGACAGGAAAAAGGTGTGTTTGTTTACATCGCGTGGTGAAGGTCACGGAGCTAAAGCTTTGTGTTGAAAGCAAGAGCTGGCGGAAGAGGGGAAGTTTTTATTTATATCAAATCACGACCTTTTGCTTATTCTCAACTTGCTTACCACCTTCAGCTCACAAGCACTAGCTAGTTTTTATTTATACCACCCAATATATTATTTTCAAATGGTTTTCTACTCGCTTTTGTTTTCCATAGCACATTCATGTATCCTCTGTTTGCCCTTCAACATACAATTCATATATTATTCTAGGATTGAAATATAAATGCAGCGTATCACATTCACACGATTTCCTCTACTAATTCTTCCTTTACGAGACACAATCAGTCTTCTTTCGGTATTCGCCCTTCAACATATAATTCATACAATTTGCCATCTGTTTGAAACAAATACAACATATCACATTCATACTACTTTCTCTACTCACTTTTGTTTTACGCAACAATTCACATGTTATTCCCTATGGTTTATCAACTTCATACATACCAACGCCTATACATGTCTTATGTTGAAGAGTGATTAAATTCCAAAACAGGTTGACCGATCGCCATGAAAAGTGACATCTAATTTTTTTCATGGCGAAGGTTTTTATGCAATCCATTTTACCACGCAATGTATTACGTTCACATGGTTTTCTCTACTCCCTTTTCTTTTACCTAACATACTACTCCCTCTTCTTCAAACAATCCATACACTTGAAATATAAGTGCAACGTATAACATTCACACGGTTTTTCTACTCCTTTTTCTTTAGTAAAACACAATCACATTTCTTTTACTACTCCCGCTTTGACGAACAATTACGAACAATTCATAAAATTTTCTATATGTTTGAAACATAAATGCGTAGTACATTCACATGGCTTTATCAACCAGCTTTTCTTCCTGTAGTATTTGTTGTTCTTCAACATTGCTTTTGCTTAGTGTCGCTCCGGTGTTTTAATAAAAAATAAAGAAATAGTTAAAAAAGTAAAGTAATCACAATTGGTGTCAGGAGTGCGACGAAAAGCATGATATGGAACAGTTGATGAAACAAATGTTAGCCAAGATGGACATAATGGGAAATGAAATGAATTCCAGAATGTGGCAGAGGAAACAAATATGAAAACCGAATTGGAAAAATCTAAACTATGGAATAGAAAATATGGGAACAAAAATGGAAGCCAAATTGAAAATGTAAACTCCGAAACGGAAAAGATGAAGACAGGAATTCCAATATGAAGACAGGTCTATCGAAGAATACTAACGAACGACTGGCCGGGGTTAAGGAAGCCATGGAAGAACTCGACGGAAGTATGGAGGACCTTGGCCAATGTGTTAACGTCCTGGAGTCAATCACAGCAGCAAAGAACTGAACTCCATAATGGAACAAATGCTCGACGAAAACCTCAAACTGGGTGGATATCTATGGGGGAGGCCTGCTTTCAGCAGTACACGTTTTACAGCTGAAAAGATGGTGTTTATAAAATATTTTTATGTATTTCTATATCTCTTGTATCTCGGACATTACTCTTAACAATTGCGACAAGTAGTTTTATTTAGTTAACGTTTTGACTTTCAGGGTTATCTAAATAAGTATTTTCTCCCATAAAAAACAAGATTTCACAAAAACAGAGGCGAAAAACGCCGAGGGAAGCTCGGTCGCCCAGGTACTAACATTAAACATGGACAATCAAGAAATTAACAAACCCCATGAAGTTGCACAAATCTTTAACGAATTCTTTATAGATGTAACAATCCAAATATTAACTGTGGAAGTAAAGAAGCAGCACTAGAATTTCTAAGATGAAGTTTCACAGAAGCACTGCCAGAATTTAAAGCTAATCTGAGGACACCTGCGGAAATAAATAAAATTATTAACTCCTTTAAAACAAAGAATTCCCATGGTTATGATGGAATAACAACAAAAATCCCAAAATCATGTTCATCCCAAATTAGCACTCCCCTGAGTTATTTGTGCAATGAGTCATAAAGACCAGAATTTTCCCTGACAGGGTGAAATTCTCGATTGTAAAACCCATTTTTAAAAAAGGTGAACGCAACAATGCTTCTAACTATAGGCCAATTTCTCTCTTACCAGTTTTTTCAAAAGTTCTTGAAAAAGTTGTTGTTGTTGTTGTTTTCTAGTGCCTTGCATCTGGCAATGAAGCCATTAGCATTCGTGCTTTCCAATACTGTAGTTTCTTCTGATCTTAATGCTTCACAGGTCTTCAAGTGGTCTTCATTCATTTCTGCTGGATCGTTACACAGGACACATATTGGTGAGGCTGAGATACCTATTCTGTAGAGATGACTTGCTAAGCAGTCGTGATTTGTCAATAGTCGGAAGGCTGCAACCGCGGTTTTCCGTGGTCTCTGGGGGATTATATCTGGGTTGGAAAGTAGTGTAATCCATTTTTTATCTTTGGCATTTGTTTCTATTTCTTGTAGGTATGAATGAGAAAATTTTTTAACGATCAAGCGTTTTATTGAGGAATATGAGAAATTGAATTTAGACTTTTGTTTTATTGTTGTGCCTTTCTTTGCAAGTGAGTCTGCAGCTTCATTCCCCATGACTCCACAGTGTGCTGGAATCCATTGGAGCTGAACAGTCTTATTAACTTTTTGGAGTTGTGTTAACATTTTGTAGCATTCTCTAATTTTTGTTGACTTCTTTGTAGTATTTGAACATATTCCCTGAATTGCAGCTTTAGAATCCGAAAGAATTACTGCCTTGTTAAATTTATTTAAGGGAAGATTTAATAATTGTCGGAGAGCAATGTATATAGCCTCTATTTCTCCATCATAATTTGTTGTGTCTCTGCCAACAGAATGATAAAAGGAAAAATGTGAACACGTAACTCCAGCTCCAGTAAGGTTTTCCTTGGAGGATCCATCAGTATATATGTGCAGCCATTCTTCTGTGGGATACCTAGTATTGATTGTTTCCAGAGCTAGAAGTTTTTGTATTTCTTTTGGTGTGTCTGATTTACTTATTTCCTCTATTAATTCCAAATTGAAGGTAGGTTGCAATAATTCCAATGGATTTTCTCTTATAAGTAGATTTTCTCTGGTGTTAGGAATGTTCAATTTGGATTTAATCTGTGTTACCTTTTCTAGGAAACTATTATGAGTTTTAAGGATTGAAGGGGGGAGGTTCTCTTCTGTCCATTTAGAGTTTGGCAGTCGTAACATTTTCTCGTGTTGGAGCAATGCTTGTTCTTCCATTTTTGTTGTTACTGATGGGGTCCGTGTTAAGGCAAGCATGGCATCAATAGGTGTGGATTTAACTGGTCCAGTGATTAGGCGAAGAGCCTGATTTTGTATTTGTTCAAGTTTATTGATGTTAGCATTTGCTGCCGTTATTAAAGCTTCAGAACAGTACAAGAGGTTTGGTTTAACATACATTTTGTATGTTGTGTTAAGGACTCTCCTTGAGCAGCCCCATTTAGCACCAGCTAACCTTTTCAGGATTTGCAGTTTCTTTTCAACTTTTTCTGAGATGTTTGTTATATGTTTTTTCCAACTTAGCTTTCTGTCGAAAGTGATGCCTAAGTATTTGGCATCATCAACTGCTTTGAGTGGTTTACCATTATAATTTATGTTAATATTAACTGGTTTGTATTTTAGTGTAAATAATTCATAATTTGTTTTTTCCTCATTGATAGTCATGAGGTTTTTGGAGCTCCATTCATGTACTTTGTTTAGGGCTGTTTCTATTCTGTCTTTAATTAATTCGGTTTTTTTTGGAGAGCCTGAAGTCCAAATGACTACATCGTCAGCAAATTAAGCAATTTTGGTTTCTAAAGTTTTTATTATTGAAAAAGTAATGTTCTACAGGCTGTATAAATACCTCGAATATAACAAGATACTAGTGAAAGATCAGTTCAGATTCAGAAAGGGCATTTCAACAAATAATGCAACTTTTAAACTTACACATGAAGTGTAAACTGCCCTAAACAATAAAATGCACGTAGGCAGTATTTTCTGTGACCTAGCAAAGGCATTTGATTGTGTAGATCATAACATCCTGTTTGCAAAACTGGAATTCTATGGAATTAAAAATGAAAATTTAAGTTGGTTCATATTATACCTAAAGGAAAGAAAACAGAGTGTTAAAGTAAACAGTGATACTGATAATGGAAAACAAACTTCAAATTGGAAATCAGTAGCACATGGAGTGCCCCAAGGTTCAGTATTAGGGCCTCTATTATTTCTGATCTATATAAATGACCATTAGGACATAGCAAGTTCTGTACTGTTCGCCGATGACACTAGTGTGCTGGTCACAAGCAAAAACTTAAATGAATGTATAATTAAATTGAATTATGTTTTGAACTGCACGTCCTACTGGTTTAAAGCCAACAAATTATCTGTTAACCTGGATAAAACATAAGCGATTAAATTCATAACTCATCGAACATCACACACTCCAACTGAAATAGGGATTAACGATATGTTATTAGAACAAATTGATAACATCAAATTTCTGGGTCTTCAAGTTGACAAATATTTAGATTGGAAAGCTCACATTAAGTATATCTTACCCAAACTCAGCTCTGCCTGTTATGCTATCCTAGCACTGCAAATGTTAGCTCCATAGACACACTCAAATTAGTTTACTATGCATATTTTAACTCTATGATGGAATACAGTATTTTATTTTTGGGCAATTCAATAGACAGTAAACAAATATTCCTCATACTAAAGAAGGTTATAAGAAGTATTTCCAACGCCCATAGTAGACACTCATGCAAAGATCTTTTCAGAAGATTAAACATAGTATGTATATATTCTCGATCCTAAAATTCTTTATATGCAATTGATTCTTATTCACAACAAACAAAGAAATTCGTGGAATAAACACTAGACAGAAGAGTAATATCCATCATTCCAGTGCAAAACTTTCTTGCTTCCAGAAAGGTGTATATTATGAAGCCATAAAAATATTTAATGCCCTTCCTAATAACCTTAAGGAAAAAGTTGACAATTTCAATGCTTTTAAAACTGCTGTTAAAGAGTACCTATGCTCAAAATTATTTTATTCTGTACAAGATTATCTGAATGACCAATTATCCTATTAATTCCCATGTAGCTCAGTTTATTCTATATGTGAATTACAAACTATGCTGTATGCCTATGTAACTTTGTTGCTTATGTAGCCTTATAAATAGTTTCTAGCTCATTTTATTCTGTATAAGATTATTTAAATGACAAATTAATCCTGTTAATGCTTATATAGTTTTGTAAGTAGTTTCTAACTCATTTTATTGTGTACAAGATTATTTAAATGACAAATTATTATTGTTAATGCTTGTGTAGTTTTGTGAGTAGTTTCTAACCCATTTTATTCTGTGTACGATTATTTAAATGACAAATTATTCTAGTTAATGCTTATGTAGCTTTGTAAGTAATTTTTAATTCATTTTATTCTGTATAAGGTAATCTAAATGACAAATCATCCTGTGAAAGCTTATGTAACTCCGTAAGTGATCTCTAGCTTCTTCAGTGACAAATCATTGTTAATCACCTCTGATGCCTGTGTGAAAGCTACTCAAATGTATATGTATAGATCCAACTAAAAAAAGATGCCATTCATTGATAATTATATTATAACTGAATTATTATTATTATTATTATTATTATTATTATTATTATTATTATTATTATTATTATTATTATTATTATTATTATTATTATTATTATTATTATTATTATTATTATTATTATTATTATTATTATTATTATTATTATTATTATTATTATTATTATTATTATTATTATTATTATATTACAACTAAACAGTAGAATATGGCTGTAAATGCCAAGTGTAAATGTAACACAAAATTCAATTCTTATCTGACAAATTTCAGGTAAGCTTTGATTGTGTTTCCATTATTCCCTTTGCTGTTGTTTTGTTTCCATTATTCCCTTTGCTGTTGTTTTGTTTCTTTCTTTCTTTTTTTTTTTTTTGTTCCATATTTATATCCCGCCTTCAACTGCAGAGGTCATATCGGCGGCCTTGCCTATTGACAAATGGTGTTACACGTTTACGTTGGGTTTTTCAATCTTTGGGGGTTTCATACTTCCAGACTCAGGGAAGGATGAGAAATAGTCCTGGCTGGAGAAAAATTTCTACCCCCCTGCCGGGAATTGAACCTGGGACCCTGTTTCTTTTTTGTTCCTGTATGTTGTTGTTAGCTAATGCTGGATTTCTGACAATGAAGTCATTAATCCTCTTGCTCTCCAATATTTTTCACTGATGGATGGGGCATTAGAAGTGGCCGGGCATATTTGAAGGTGGTCTCGATCCATTTCCTCTTGCAGATCACATAGAGGGTTTTATGTGCTCATTCTGTATATTTATTGACAATGTTTTGTACAACACAATTGACATGTTCTATGCTCACCAGCCTCCATGGCTACTTGTGAACTCACTGAACGCAATCTAATCTAATCCAGCATTAGCTACTTGCAAATTATCTGTTGTGATTTCCACTTTCCAATACTTCAAACAATGTACTTTCAAGTATTGCTCTTCTGTCTCCTGCAAAGCCAGTTATATGGACTAGTGTTAAACATCTCACTGCATTTCTAACATCTGGTAAGCTTCACTGTAGCTACAAGAAAATGCTTATTGAGTCCATTTTATCATCATTTACCATGTTTAACAGGAAATAACATCCAAGTTTTTTTTTTTTTTTTGGTGAATGAGTAGCAACAAAAATAAATAAGAGTAGAAAGAGAAAAATAGATTGGATCCTACCCCAAGCATTAAATATAAACAGTAACTAATATATGTCACATTATTTAACCCTCTAAAATATGAATAAGTAAATATAGGATGTAAACACTTACCCCAAGTGCTGTGGTCAACACTGCAATTAACCCATACAGAAGTGTTTTTACATATTTTTTCTCTGGCTTAGATGGTGGACAATTTCCACCGGTATTACGAACAGACAAATCAATGCCAAATGCACTCATGATGTTTGTCTTTGAAGTATTATTGTCAGATCTTCCAGGATATTTATGCAGAATATAACTGAGATGATGAGATTTTGTTCGCATGATGTAACTACAACCTGTTCTTAAGCCAGCACTCCGCAGTTGAAAAATGAATGTAGGTTGTGCTGGAACAAGCAAGTGCAAAAGCTGAACATACATATTAACTAACTGCAAATGGGGTGCCTAATTAATTAGGAGTAACCTCAATATCTGGTCAAAAATTGCATTAATTTATTAATGTGATCTGAATGTGCAGCAGTAGTAATAATAATATATATATATAACGCTTAGTATGGCAAACTGATCGGTTTCCCAATAGGAAACTAACTGGAAGTGCACGGTTTGGATGCTGGAGAGCGTCAAAAGCGTCAAAGTTTGAGAACGAATGGTTGTGACAATTTGTTAAGATTCCTTTTGGTACCTTAATGCAGAAGGTATATAACCCTTTAGCCATCTGTGTACTGGGATGAACGACCTGAGCATAACATTCCTGCACATTCGTTAAATTCCTCCGGAGACCTTGGTGAGCAACCTACTATGTTACTTGTGTAGTTTCCAGTACAGTAATGTTTTAACAGCAGTGCGACACATTTTAGTACACAGCTGCAGAAATGGCCGACATGACCTCCAGCACACTTTGATGTAAATGTGCAGAATCACCTCAATGCCGCATATTCAAATTGATGGATTGGTAGAGGTTGGCCACTTCCACAGCCAGCATGGTCACCAGATTGACACCTCTCGACTATACTCTATGGACTTATATGAAGAGTATGGTGTATGGCACTCCTGTAACGTCAATAGAGGACCTTATGTCTCGAGTCCACAGAGCAATTAAAAATTTTCAAAGACAACCGCACGTCTTCAGTCAGGCGCATGAGGCTCATCACCACCGATATAGGCTCTGCAATGACATAGGAGGTACACAGTTCGAAGCTCGTTTGTAATGTAGACGACTCGATGTTGGATTTATTGACAAAATGCAAACGTATAACCACCTCACACTTCGATGCATTACAGTGTTCAAACTGTGCATTTCCAGACAGGAGTTCCTGTTTGAAAACTGACCAGCTTGCTGTCCTGCACAACATACTAAGCATTGTCAATGTTCTTTTTTAGGACACCCTTTATATACAGGGTCCTTATTTTAGAATTTTGCGAGAAGATGGCAAAAGCGTGGCGATGTTCATGGAGCCAATTGCTGGGAACAGGTAGATCTTGCAACGTGATTGGTGTGCACTCTTACACTTAATCAAAAATGTGTACCTACATTTCTGACTTTCGACGCTGAAAATGTCCTCCATCTGCTGCCATACACAGCTGGCATCTTATGAAAGAATGGACAACATTTTGAAGTTCCACTGCAGTGATACTTCAATTTCCTCTGTTATATACTGCTAAAGTTCATCAATTGAATGCGGATTTTTCTTGCACATTCCTAATATTTTGTTTTAGTACATTAATACTGATTTAAAATCATGATACTTCCTCGTTTAACTACTTTGCAACTTTTATCTGTGGGGAACACTAAAGGGTAGGATGTACAAGAAAAATCTGCATTCTATTGATGAACTTAAGCAGCATATAACAGAGGAAATCGAAGTCATCACTGCAGTGGAACTTCAAAATGTTGTCCACTCTTTCATAAGATGTCAACTGTGTGTAGCAGCAAATAGAGGACATTTTCAGCATGGGAAGTGAGAAATATGAGTATACATTTTTGATTAAGTATAAGAGTGTATGCCAACCACCAGTTGTAAGATCTACCTGCTCTCGGCAATCTGCTCCATGAACACTGCCGCACTTTTGCCATCTTCTTGCAAAATTCTAAAATAAGGACCTTCTATATTATACAGCTTTAGAGCATTTAAGGGCTCTTCTTTACTTCACATCCTCAAACTTTTTTTTTTAATTCCAACATCAATTGCAATATTGCATGCTATGGGCAGTCAAAAATATGACCCAAACATACAAAAATATTTTTAATACTTTCTAAATGGTCAAAAAAATGCATTTGAAATAAAATGAATAAAATTAAAGTCAAAATGTATTTACTGTGCATGCACCAACTCAGCCTGCAGTTAAGTTCCCTTGCTGCTAACATTACTCCCACAATACCCCAGTCTTTGTTGCTAACATTAAAAAAGTCAATACACTGTCATCCATATTTCACTGGTGAGCAAGTTGGTCATCCCGAGGATCCAGTTTCCTTCCACAATGCAGCTGCAATGGTATTTCCTCCTTCCAATTTTGCATTCATCAATGTGAACCATGTGACCAGCACATCCTATTTTGCCCCTGTTGATGTATTTGTTGTCCATTGAGAATATGCACACCTCCTGACAATAGATGACCCAATCGGCTATTGCTTTGTGATTCATGTTTGTGTCTCCAATAGAACAATGGATAACAGTCTGCTCATATGAATATGCATGGACGTAGCTAAGTGTAACTAGGAGTACTTGGGCAAGTGGTAACCAAGAGTTCTTGAGCTAAGTACCCTTTGCCACAGATTCCAAAAACTGTTCATGCCCTTGCCAACACGAAAATAGTATCTGTGATCTCGTTTCACAATGGGGCGAATGGCAGCATCTCACTGCTGACATAACATATGCATTTTAACAAACTTTCATTGTATAAAAACTGCATGCATTGTTTGTCATTGTGACTACAACAGTGCAAGATCAACAAAATTAGCAAATCTAGCTATTGCAGTGAAATACAACTTATTCTTACAAAGTTTATTTACTGAATGGCAGGGATGTTTATCTTCACAATAAACAATAAAGCTAGTTTGCTTCTAACAATTAATATTGTCTGCAACATGGGTGCAGAGGTTGGCAGCAAATGGCTCTGCAACTATCGAGGTTACCTGCACTGCTATTCCTGGGCAATTTCAAGTTCTGTCTGCACTCATTTAAACCTGTCTGGTGTAGGATGTAAAGTAAAGAACATTCCATTTAAGTTTCCAGAGTATAGGTACAAAGAGCAAGCTTCTTAGCCTTACCCCTACACAAACATTCAGCTCCATTAACAATCCACACCGAAAAATATTCAGAGGGAAACATACTTCAGCTCTTATGTTTTACATGTAGTAGATATTCCAAATTTATAAACGAAATATGATATGTAAGAAAATGTTAATACTATTCTGTATATCTGAACAATAATAGCTGATGTGTAGAACTTGTCACAAAACCACTTTAGTTTGCACAATATGGTTTAATGTTAAGATTGTGTACTTCAAATATGTTGAAGGTAGTTTTGGGTAAGTAGATGGTTTAGGTTCCAGTTCTGTATAGTTAATGGTACTAAGTTCAGTATGGCGGACAGTTACAAGTTTGAGAAAGACTTACATTAGTGATTTCAGGTTATGTGCATACAAATCCGAAGTTAATAGGGAGAAAAGAGTACTTGGCGATATTTGGATTTTAGCTACAGCATGTTTGAGCTATGCTTTACCGCTGTTTTGCATTTGCAGCAATGGGTGCATTTGACAGCGTAATGCTTTCAATACCCCTAATACACTTTGCACCTTAGAGCTCTCGCTATATTTCACTATACTTGTTAATGGACATACTTTAGTATGCTGGCCAATTTGAGGCACTTCAGTAATGGCAAGAAATAGAGCTCAGAGTCACAGAAAGCATCTTGTAAATACCTTGTGAAGTGCTTAAGGAGTAAACGTTACCCAGCAAAGTCATTTAGTAAACCTACCCTACAAATTTAGGAGTCTTTATTTTATATGAGAATATTTTGTGAACACAGAAAATGACACATGCAGGAATGAGAGGGTCAACCTAAGTGAAATCCACCAGTTTCCTGAATTGTTGGGTTTCAGCTGCACTGATGTTTCAGCTATGCTCTATCATCACTTTGCTGTTATGTCCTTTAAGCATATTAATGACATCAGTGAACACAGTGCATCAGACTGAGGAATTAGGCTAGCCCAGAACTTCAACCATGGTTTAAGATCTATTTCACATCCTAATGGCAAACTTAGGAGTGCATTTCCAAACCAGGATAATATGGTGAAGAATCACCTAAATAATCTTGGCCCCTGAATGATCAATAATGACATCTCGCTGACAACTTTTCTTTCTCATATTCCTTCAGGTTATGTCACTGCAGTAATAAAAAGGGTTAATATTGCATATTTGCTAAAATCCAATTTTCTTCACAAATTCTTATATACCTAAATAAATAACCTGACTACATTATATTGTTTTAAAAACATATTGCCTCATTAAACTCCTAGAACCACTCAAAGAACCTTTGTTCGAACCTCGTTAGATAGCAGATATGATGGCCATGTTCACACTTAATACATGGAGTAGGGGCAAAAGCGAGGTAGAAGGCAGAGAAAGTGGTATTGCAAACATATGAAAAGCAGGCAACTATGTGATTTAGTGTAGTATTGCACACATGCTCACTTACCATTCCAGACACTGGCTAGAGTACCTTTGTTGGAAACAGTAAATGGACCATTCAAAATTTGATGTTTTTCTGTCTGTATTGGTTACCAGTGCACTATTGCAGAGGACTTAAGATGTGGCAGGAACACAATTGCAAATTGTGTCATGTTCAACCACAAAGTATGTGTGAACCGGGTAGTTCACAAACAAAGGCAGGTAACTGGCAGCAGAAATAAAATTGTGGAAATTGATGAGTCCAAATTTGGGGGCAGAAAGTACAAGGGAGGCCTTGTGGAAGGGCAATGGGTGTTTGGTGGTGTGGAGCAATGGGATAAAAGCCACTTCTTTCTAGTACCTGTTGAACAAAGGAATCAGGAAACTCTCCTGCAACTAATAAAGGACTGGAACAATATTAAACAGCGACTGCTGGAAAACCTACGACACTCTGCATCATGAGAGCTATCTTCAACTCAGAGTCAACCATTCACTGGAATTTTCAGATATATTTCCCACAATCTCAGCACCATAGGTTGTATTTCGAGTACCGATGTTGGTTACACCCCGATAGGAATAGGGAGAGATGAACAGGTGAAAAACGCTCGCAGGATGCCTCGGGTGAACTGCGTTCCCACCACTGAATTTGTTTCGTGAAAATTGGGCACCCTGCATCAATTAAGCGGATATTACAGACCCATATACCTATAAATACCATATTATGAGTGTCAATTATTATTCCTAAATGTGTATTCTTAATACTTGTGCAATATAGCGTTAAATGTGCACGAAAAATGTTACGTGTTTTAGCAAATAAGCAATATTAACCATGTGTGAAAATACTAAAACAATGACTCCAAATAGGATTGATGGTAGGCCATATTACACGAAAGAAAATGCAAGGGGACTCGTGCGATAAAGACGAGCAACTATTTCGGCATATTGTAACATAAGTGTTGACCGTGGAATATATAGAAATCATAAATGCCCACCATTAAATAATACGTCAAACAAAACAATCTTTGAGGTTACGTTATATACTCGATGACACTCAAACACA
>CM060962.1:125856867-125969367 GCA_030765045.1 Tenodera sinensis
CCAGACCAAAAGGGTACAGGTAGCTTCTAAAACATCCGTGTCCGGATAAAAATTGTGTTAAAAGGTATTCTATCTGCCCGTGTTTTCTATCTGTCCATTTCTTTATATCAGGTATCAACCTTTTTGTCCATTGGCCCGTTTTGATCTCTGCATTCCATTCAGACTGCCATTTCTTTAAAATATTTTCCTTCACTGTCCTGTAATTTCTGTTCCACTGTGCTCCATCCATGTGTCTTCTTTCTTCCACCAGTAGATGTATCGGGATCATTCCCGCAATGACCTGTATTGCTTTGGTTGAGATAGTCCTGTATCCACTGGCTATTCTGATTGAAATCTTCCTATATGGCTTTTCTATAAGTTTCCTATATGTGACCGTGTCTATCCATTCCCCCCAGATCTCCGTATAGGATAATGGAATTCACTACACTGCCCAGAATGCGTCTTTTGTCAGCCATAGGCCCTCCCACATTTGGCGTCAATCTGCTTAGAGCTCCCACGATCTTTTCTGCATTCTCTGCAATACTTTGTATATGCGCCGACATGCTTAGGTTATGGCCCATCTGTATACCAAGGTATCTTATATTTCTCTTTGACGTTATGCGTATATCGTCGATTTTAACTGTGACCTCTCTTATGGTTCTTCGGCCTACTATAATTACGGCCTCGGTTTTTTGTGGCGTCAGTTTAAGCCCTTTCCCTGCCATCCAGGACTGAACTCTCTTTATAGACCATTCTATCCGGTCTTCCAGAATGTCTCTGTGTTCACCACAAATTACTAGGGCAAGGTCATCTGCATAGCCCACTATTGTTACTTGTTCCCCCATTTCCATTTTTAACACTCCATCATAATATATGTTCCACAATGTGGGCCCCAACACCGACCCTTTTACACAAATAACAGAACTGTGCATTTGTACATTCATTTTTATGGTGACCCGTTTTCCCACAGTTATAACAAATTCCAGTAGTTTGCTCTACACTACACTCCCTGGCTATATGCCCTATTTTATGACAATTATAGCATCTAGGTAGATTAATAACCTCCTTTACTCTCCACTTTTCCCATCCTTTCCCTATTTTCTTTTTTGCCATTAGAATATTTGCAGATTCCAAGTCTACTGTTACAAATGCGCACTTGAATCCTCTTGTATTTGCTTTCTTAGCCATTCTTACTGGCAGGGTGTCCATCTCTCTATTAGTTTCTCTTTTTAGTACTTCTCTTATCTCATCCTCTTCTACCGTTTCATCTATATCCAAAAGCATTACTGTTTGCATTTCTGCCTTCAAGTTTACTTTTGCCTTATTAATCAGTTTGTTTTTAACATTTCTCGGAATTCTTGTCTGTTATTTTCCTCGTTTCCTTTGATCTTTAACTGTATGTTCCCATTTTTTGTTGTATTTAAACGCTCTATTGTTATTCCCTCTGTGCTTACTTCTTTCTTCATATTCTTAATGACATCCGCATAAGATACTCCTGCCACTGGTTCTACAATTATAATATCTTCATTTTTTCTTCTACCCCTCTTAACAATCTCCATTTTATCTTCTTCTAGTCTTCTTGCCCTGCTGAGCCTCCCTACTTGTTTTAATCTTATAGGGATGATTATCTTATTTTTTCTGCAGACATATTCCAGTATCTTCCTAATCCCAGGTTCATCTGTTGGATTTGTCACTTCACACAGTAGATTTCCTATCTTCCTTTGTTTAACTATTTCCAGTGCCTTCACCAGATTAGTTTTTAATTTAATCTTCTCTTCAGGGGGCTCTATATTGTTTCCCGTTGTGATCAAAAAGGTGTACCTCTCCATGCTACCCTTCGCAAAATTCTCGTCATCACCTATATAGCTGTTATTTATTATACTACATATCATTCTTCCTGGTTCTATAGTTTCTTCATCCATCATTTTCCTTAGGCACGGATTCATAGTTAGAGCCTTTGCGAGTTTTTTATCATTTTTATCCATTAAGTTTGTTATGATAATTTGATCTTCTTCACTTGCGCCTTCTTCATTATACACACTACAATTCCTATATACCTCTTCTGGCCATTCTTGTCCAATCACCTCTAGAAATTCTTTCTCATCTAGTCCTTCTCCCAGCAAGGCTTCTATTTTTGTCCTTATTTTTTCATTTGCAGCTTCTTTACTGTTTACTGTTTGTGTGCTCGCACTCTTCATGTCAACTGGAAATGGTCTCTCTCCTGCCTCTACTACTACTTTATATTCATCTAATAGTTCTGTAAACATGGTGTTAACTATTGTTAGTCTTTTAGCATATTCCACGAGGTTACTAGTTGCAACTTTTATTTCCTTTTTTGTGTTAGGGATTTCTAGGATTATTTTACGTAATATATCTATCTCATGTGTTATTTTTTCGGTCAGCTCTTCCAACATAATTTCTTCTATTTCCATTTTATTTATCATCCGATTTTTTTTCCTGAGTGCTCTCTCTACGCTTTTCAGGAGCCTCAACTCTTTTTCTTTTGATTTCCCTGATAATTTCTTCTTTATTTTGCTCCAGATTGCTGAAGAAATTTGACTCCTTAGGTAGAACCGAACTATTCTCTAGATTAAAACTACCAGTTGAACCTCGTCTCGGATAAACTGGTGAACGCGTAATCAAAGGTCTTTTCTTAAAGACTTCTATCTCCTCTTTTTCTCGTTTCTCGCTATCAGAAGGATTTACTATCTGTTTGGTTCCAGTAGTATTTTCCGGCATCACGGCCTGGTCCCCTACCGCTGATGCTGAGTAGTCGCCTGCTGTGGTGGTAGTGGTAGTGGTAGTGGTAGTAGTGGTAGTAGTGGTAGTAGCGGTAGTAGCGGTAGTAGCGGTAGTACCGGTATTACCGGTAGTAGTGGTAGTAGTAGAAGTAGTGGTAGTAGTGGTAGTAGTGGTAGAGGTGGTAGTGGTGGTAGTGGTGGTAGTGGTGCCAGTGGTGACAGTGGTAGCAGTGGTAGCAGTGGTAGCATGGTAGCAGTAGTAGCAGTAGTAGCAGTACCAGTAGCAGTAGCAGCAGTAGTAGCAGCAGCAGTAGCAGTAGCAGTAGCAGTAGCAGCAGCAGCAGTAGCAGTAGCAGTAGAAGTAGCAGTAGCAGTAGCAGTAGTAGTAGTAGTAGTAGTAGTAGTAGTAGTAGTAGTAGTAGTAGTAGTAGTAGTAGTAGTAGTAGTAGTAGTAGTAGTAGTAGTAGTAGTAGTAGTAGTAGTAGTAGTAGTAGTAGTAGTAGTAGTAGTAGTAGTAGTAGTAGTAGTAGTAGTAGTAGTAGTAGTAGTTTTTTTTTCCTAGAGGAAAAATCCCCCAGGGACGTTATTCTAACGAGTTGGACTCTAACCAACTAAAAAACCCCTGTGTGAATCAAACTGAGTACTTCTTCTTGCAACTGCACAGGCGGCATTACTTCAAGAAGAGGAGATTCAAGATGGTAGCCATAGTCTCAGTGGTCTAAGTAGGTCTTAAATATCACTCATTTCCCCGCGTTTGCGGGATAAAATCTCTCGGGCCAATTTGCTAACCACCTTCCAGTTCTCATTAGATGCTAACATGTGAGAAACTACCTGAGAAGGCGCAAACGTTCCTAGCTTGAACTCTGCTGGTATACGTAAATGTTGCCATCTGACACAATCAAAGAAAGTGTGTTCCACTGTGTCAACGTTGCCACAGTAAATACATCATTCGGTGGCACTTATCCCTAAGCGATATAGATAGGCTTGGAAGCATCCATGACCTGTAAGGAACTGTGTCAAGTAAAAATTCACGCATACTCCCCGACATGAATACCAAGGTTTGATGTCTGGGATCAAGCACTTAGTCCAGTGGGCATTTCCCGCATCCGAGTCCCATGCTTCCTGCCATTGATCTAATAATTGCTGTGTGGCCTCATCTCTTCTGGTGTCGTTCTGCTCTCTTAGGAGTCGCTCTGTAGCCAACAAAGTAGTAGTAGTATTAGTAGTAGTAGCAGTAGTAGTAGTAGCTGTAGTAGTAGTAATGGTAGTAGTGGTATTAGTGCTAATAGTGGTAGTAGGGGTAGTAGTGGTAGTAGTGCTAGTAGCGGTAGTAGCGGTAGTAGCGGTGGTAGCGGTAGTAGCGGTAGTAGCGGAAATAGCGGTAGTAGCGGTAGTAGCAGTAGCAGCGGTAGTAGCGGTAGCAGCGGTAGTAGCCGTAGTAGCGGTAGTAGCGGTAGTAGCGGTAGTAGTGGTAGTAGTGGTAGTAATGGTAGTAGTGGTAGTGGTAGTAGTGGTAGTATTGGTAGTAGTGGTAGTAGTGGTAGTAGTGGTAGTAGTGGTCGTAGCGGTGGTAGTGGTAGTAGCGGTAGTAGTGGTAGCAGTGGTAGTAGTGGTAGTAGTGGTAGTAGTGGTAGTAGTGGAAGTAGTGGTACTAGTGGTAGTAGTGGTAGTAGTGGAAGTAGTGGTAGTAATGGTAGTAGTGGTAGTAGTGGTAGTAGTGGTAGTAGTGGTAGTAATGGTAGTAGTGGTAGTAGTGGTAGTAGTGGTAGTAGTGGTAGTAGTGCTAGTAGTGGTAGTAGTGGTAGTAGTGGTAGTAGTGGTAGTAGTGGTGGTAGTAGTAGTAGCAGCAGTAGTAGTAGCAGTAGCAGTTACAGTAGCAGTAGCAGTAGCAGTAGCACGAGCAGGAGCAGGAGTAGCAGCAGCAGTAGCAGTAGCAGTAGCAGTATCAGTGTCAGTAGCAGTAGCAGAAGCAGTAGCAGTAGGAGGAGCAGTAGCAGCAGCAGTAGCAGGAGCAGCAGCGGGAGCAGCAGAATTAGCAGTAGCAGTAGCGGTAGCAGTAGCAGTAGCAGGAGCAGCGGCAGCGGTAGCGGTAGGAGTAGCGGTAGCGATGGCGGTGGCGGTTGTGGTAGTAGTGGTAGTAGTGGTAGTAGTGGTAGAAGTGGTAGTAGTGGTAGTAGTGGTAGTAGTGGTAGTAGTGGAAGTAGTGGTAGTAGTGGTAGAAGTGGTAGTAGTGGTAGTAGTGGTAGTAGTAGTGGTAGTAGTTGTAGTAATGGTAGTAGTGGTAGTAGCGGTAGTAGCGGTAGTAGCGGTAGTACCAGTAGTAGCGGTAGTAGCGGTAGTAGTAGTAGCGGTAATAGCGGTAGTAGCGATAGTAGCGGTAGTAGCGGTAGTAGCGGTAGGAGCGGTAGCAGCAGTAGCAGCGGTAGCACCGGTAGCACCGGTAGCAGCGGTAGTAGCGGTAGTAGTGCTAGTAGTACTAGTAGTGGTAGTAGTGCTAGTAGCGGTAGTAGCGGTAGTAGCGGTAGTAGCGGTAGTAGCGGTAGTAGCGGAAATAGCTTTAGTAGCTGTAGTAGCGGTAGCAGCGGTAGTAGCGGTAGCAGCGATAGTAGTCGTAGTAGCGGTAGTAGGGGTAGTAGCGGTAGTAGCGGTAGTAGTGGTAGTAGTGGTAGTAATGGTAGTAGTGGTAGTGGTAGTAGTGGTAGTAGTGGTAGTAGTGGTTGTAGTGGTAGTAGTGGTAGTGGTGGTAGTTGTGGTAGTAGTGGTAGTAGTGGTAGTAGTGGTAGTAGTGGAAGTAGTGGAAGTAGTGGTAACAGTGGTAGTAGTGGTAGTAGTGGTAGTAGTGGTAGTAGTGGAAGTAGTGGTGGTAGTAGTGGTAGTGGTGGTAGTAGTGGTAGTAGTGGTAGTAGTGGTAGTAGTGATGGTAGTAGTAGCAGTAGCAGTAGCAGCAGCAGTAGCAGTAGCAGTAGCAGTTACAGTAGCAGTAGCAGTAGCAGTAGCACGATCAGAAGCAGGAGTAGCAGCAGCAGCAGTAGCAGTAGCAGTAGCGGTAGCAGTATCAGCATCAGTAGCAGTAGCAGAAGCAGTAGCAGTAGCAGGAGCATTAGCAGCAGCAGTAGCAGGAGCAGCAGCAGCAGGAGGAGCAGCAGCAGAAGTAGCACTAGCAGTAGCAGTAGCAGGAGCAGCGGTAGCGGCAGTGGTAGCGGTAGGAGTAGCGGTAGCGATGGCGGTGGCGGTTGTGGTAGTAGTGGTAGTAGTGGTAGAAGTGGTACTAGCGGTAGTAGTGGTAGTAGTGGAAGTAGTGGTAGTAGTGGTAGCAGTTGTAGTAGTGGTAGTAGTGGTAGTAGTGGTAGTAGCGGTAGTAGCGGTAGTAGCGGTAGTAGCGGTAGTAGCAGTAGTACTGGTAGTGGCGGTAGTGGCGTTAGTAGCGGTACTAGCAGTAGTAGCGGTAGTAGTGGTAGAAGCGGTAGTAGCGGTAGTAGCAGTAGTAGCGGTAGTAGCGGTATTAGCGGTAGTAGCGGTAGTAGGGGTAGTAGCGGTAGTAGCGGTAGTAACGGTAGTAGCGGTAGGAGCGGTAGCAGCGGAAGAAGCGGTAGCACCGGTAGCAGCAGTAGCAGCGGTAGGAGCGGTAGTTCCGGTAGTAGCAGTAGTAGTGGTAGTAGCGTTAGTAGTGGTAGTAGTGGAAGTAGTGGTAGTAGTGGAAGTAGTGGTAGTAGTGGTAGTAGTGGCAGTGGTGGTAGTGGTGGTAGCGGAGGTAGTGGAGGTGGTGGTGGTAGTGGTGGTAGTGGTGGCAGTGGTGGCAGTGATAGCAGTGGTAGCAGTAGTAGCAGTAGTAGCAGTAGTTGCAGTAGCAGCAGCAGAAGCAGTAGCAGTAGCAGTAGAAGTAGCAGTAGCAGAAGCAGTAGCAGTAGCACTAGCAGTAGTAGTAGTAGTAGTAGTACTTTTTTTTCGTAGGGGAAAAATCTCTCATGGACGTTATTCTAACGAGTTGGACTCTAACCAACTAAAAAAACCCTGTGTGAATCAAACTGAGTACTTCTTCTTGGAACAGCACAGGCGGCATAACTTCAAGAAGAGGAGATTGAAGATGGTAGCCATAGTCACAGTGGTCTAAGTAGGTCTTAAATATCACTCATTTCCCGGCGTTTGCGGGATAAAATCTCTTGGGCCAATTTGCTAACCACCTTCCGGTTCTCATTAGATGCTAACATGTGCGAAACTACCCGAGAAGCCGTAAACGTTCCTAGCTTGAACTCTGCTGGTATACGTAAATGTTGCCATCTGACACAATCAAAGAAAGTGTGTTCCACTGTGTCAACTTTGCCACAGTAAATACATTCTTCGGTGACACTTATCCCTAAGCGATATAGATAGGCTTGGAAGCATCCATGACCTGTAAGGAACTGTGTCAAGTAAAAATTCACGCATCCTCTCGGACGTGAATACCAAGGTTTGATGTCTGGGATCAAGCGCTCAGTCCAATGGGCATTTCCGTCATCCGAGTCCCATGCTTCCTGCCATTGATCTAATAATTGCTGTCTGGGCTCATCTCTTCTGGTGTCGTTCTGCTCTCTTAGGAGTCGCTATGTAGCCAGCAAAGTGGTAGTAGTAGTAGTAGTAGTAGCAGTAGTAGTAGCTGTAGTAGTAGTGGTAGTAGTGGTAGTAGTGGTACTAGTGGTAGTACTGGTAATAGTGGTAGTAGTGGTAGTAGGTGTAGTAGTGGTAGTAGTGGTAGTAGTGGTAGTAGGGGTAGTAGCGGTAGTAGCGGTAGTAGCGGTAGTAGCAGTAATACTGGTAGTGGCGGTAGTGGCGTTAGTAGCGGCACTAGCAGTAGTAGCGGTAGTAGTGGTAGAAGCGGTAGTAGCGGTAGTAGCAGTAGTAGCGGTAGTAGCGGTATTAGCGGTAGTAGCGGTAGTAGCGGTAGTAGCGGTAGTAGCGGTAGTAGCGGTTGTAGCGGTAGTAACGGTAGTAGCGGTAGGAGCGGTAGCAGCGGAAGAAGCGGTAGCACCGGTAGCAGCGGTAGCAGCGGTAGGAGCGGTAGTTCCGGTAGTAGCAGTAGTAGTGGTAGTAGCGGTAGTAGTGGTAGTAGTGGTAGTAGTGGAAGTAGTGGTAGTAGTGGTAGTAGTGGTAGTGGTGGTAGTGGTGGTGGTGATGGTAATGGTGGTAGTGGTGGTAGTTTTGGCAGTGGTGGCAGTGGTAGCAGTGGTAGGAGTGGTAGCAGTAGTAGCAGTAGGAGCAGTAGTAGCTGTAGTAGCAGTAGTAGCAGTAGTAGCAGTAGTAGTAGAACAGTAGCAGCAGTAGCAGCAGCAGTGACAGTAGCAGTAGCAGTAGCAGCAGCAGCAGCAGTAGTAGTAGTAGTAGTAGTAGTAGTATAAGCAGTAGTAGTAGTAGTAGTAGTAGTAGTAGTAGTAGTACTAGTAGTAGTAGTAGTAGTAGTAGTAGTAGTAGTAGTAGTAGTAGTAGTAGTAGTAGTAGTAGTAGTAGTAGTAGTAGTAGTAGTAGTAGTAGTAGTAGTAGTAGTAGTAGTTTTTTTCGTAGGGGAAAAATCCCTCATGGACGTTATTCTAATGAGTTGGACTCTAAACAACTAAAAAAAAACCCTGTGTGAATCAAACTGAGTACTTCTTCTTGGAACTGCACAGGCGGCATTACTTCAAGGAGAGGAGATTCAAGATGGTAGAAATAGTCTCAGTGGTCCAAGTTGGTCTTAAATATCACTCATTTCCCGGCGTTTGCGGGATAAAATCTCTCGGGCCAATTTGCTAACCACCTTCCGGTTCTCATTAGATGCTAACATTTGAGAAACTACCTGAGAAGGCGTAAAAGTTCGTAGCTTGAACTCTGCTGGTATACGTAAATGATGCCATCTGACACAATCAAAGAAAGTGTGTTCCACTGTGTCAACTTTGCCACAGTAAATAGATTCTTCGGTGGCAGTTATCCCTAAGCGATATAGATAGGCTTGGAAGCATCCATGACCTGTAAGGAACTGTGTCAAGTAAGAATTCACGCATCCTCTCCGACGTGAATACCAAGGTTTGATGTCTGGGATCAAGCGCTTAGTCCAGTGGGCATTTCCGTCATCCGAGTCCCATGCTTCCTGCCATTGATCTAATAATTGCTGTCTGGCCTCATCTCTTCTGGTGTGGTTCTGCTCTCTTAGGAGTCGCTCTGTAGCCAACAAAGTAGTAGTAGTAGTAGTAGTAGCAGTAGTAGTAGTAGCTGTAGTAGTAGTGGTAGTAGTGGTAGTAGTGGTAATAGTGGTAGTAGTGGTAGTAGGTGTAGTAGTGGTAGTAGTGGTAGTAGTGGTAGTAGGGGTAGTAGCGGTAGTAGCGGCAGAACCGGTAGTGGCGGTAGTAGCGGTAGTAGCGGTAGTACTGGTAGTGGTGCTAGTGGCGGTAGTAGCGGTAGTAGCGGTAGTAGTGGTAGAAGCGGTAGTAGCGGTAGTAGCAGTAGTAGCGGTAGTAGCGGTATTAGCGGTAGTAGCGGTAGTAACGGTAGTAGCGGTAGGAGCGGTAGCAGCGGAAGAAGCGGTAGCACCGGTAGCAGCGGTAGCAGCGGTAGGAGGGGTGGTAGCGGTAGTAGCGGTAGTAGCGGTAGTAGCGGTAGTACCGGTAGTAGCAGTAGTAGCGGTAGTAGCGGTAGTAGCGGTAGTAGTGGTAGTCGTGGAAGTAGTGGTAGTAGTGGTAGTAGTGGTAGTGGTGGTAGTGGTGGTAGTGGTGGTAGTGGTGGTAGTGGTAGCAGTGGTAGCAGTGGTAGGAGTGGTAGCAGTGGTAGCAGTAGTAGCAGTAGTAGCAGTAGTAGCAGTAGTAGCAGTAGTAGTAGCAGCAGTAGCAGCAGCAGCAGTAGCAGTAGCAGTAGCAGTAGCAGTAGAAGTAGCAGTAGCAATAGCAGTAGCAGTAGCAGTAGTGGTAGTAGTAGTAGTAGTAGTAGTAGTAGTAGTAGTAGTAGTAGTAGTAGTAGTAGTAGTAGTAGTAGTAGTAGTAGTAGTAGTAGTAGTAGTAGTAGTAGTAGTAGTAGTAGTAGTAGTAGTAGTGGTAGTAGTAGTAGCTTTTTTTTCGTAGGGGAAAAATCCCTCAGGGACGTTATTCTAACGAGTTGGCCTCTAACCAACTAAAAAAACCCTGTGTGAATCAAACTGAGTACTTCTTCTTGGAACTGCACAGGCGGCATTACTTCAAGAAGAGGAGATTCAAGATGGTAGAAATAGTCTCAGTGGTCTAAGTAGGTCTTAAATATCACTCATTTCCCGGCGTTTGCGGGATAAAATCACTCGGGCCAATTTGCTAACCACCTTCTGGTTCTCATTAGATGCTAACATGTGAGAAACTACCTGAGAAGGCGCAAACGTTCCTAGCTTGAACTCTGCTGGTATGCGTAAATGTTGCCATCTGACACAATCAAAGAAAGTGTGTTCCACTGTGTCAACTTTGCCACAGTAAATGAATTCTCCGGTGGCACTTATCCCTAAGCGATATAGATAGGCTTGGAAGCATCCATGACTTGTAAGGAACTGTGTCAAGTAAAAATTCACGCATCCTCTCCGACGTGAATACCAAGGTTTAATGTCTGGGATCAAGCGCTTAGTCCTGTGGGCATTTCCGTCATCCGAGTCCCATGCTTCCTGCCATTGATCTAATAATTGCTGTCTGGCCTCATCTCTTCTGGTGTGGTTCTGCTCTCTTAGGAGTCGCTCTGTAGCCAACAAAGTAGTAGTAGTAGTAGTAGTAGTAGTAGTAGTAGCAGTAGTAGTAGTAGGTGTAGTAGTAGTAATGGTAGTAGTGGTATTAGTGGTAATAGTGGTAGTAGGGGTAGTAGTGGTAGTAGTGTTAGTAGTGGTAGTAGTGGTAGTAGTGGTAGTAGTGGTAGTAGTGGTGGTAGGGGTAGTAGTGCTAGTAGTGCTAGTAGTGGTAGTAGTGGTAGTAGCGGTAGTAGCGGTAGTAGCGGTAGTAGCGGTAGTACCGGTAGTGGCGGTAATGGCGGTAGTGGCGGTAGCAGCGGTAGTAGCGGTAGTAGCAGTAGTAGCGGTAGTAGCAGTAGTAGCGGTAGTATCGGTAGTAGTGATAGTAGCGGTAGTAGCGGTAGTAGCGGTAGTAGCGGTGGTACCGGTAGTAGCGGTAGTTGCGGTAGTAGCGGTAGTAGCGGTAGGAGCGGTAGCAGCGGTAGCACCTTAGCAGCGGTAGGAGCGGTAGTAGCGGTAATAGCGTTAGTAGCGGTAGTGGCGGTATTAGCGGTAGTAGTGGTAGTAGTGGATGTAATGGTAGTAGTGGTAGTAGTGGTAGTGGTGGTAGTGGTGGTAGTGGTGGTAGTGGTGGTAGTGGTGGTAGTGGTGGCAGTGGTGGCAGTGGTAGCAGTGGTAGCAGTGGTAGGAGTGGTAGCAGTGGTAGCAGTGGTAGCAGTAGTAGCAGTAGTAGCAGTAGTAGCAGTAGTAGCAGTAGTAGCTGTCGTAGTATAAATAACGTACACAAACAGCTAGGTCTCCATACTTAAACTCTCTTTATTTTTACAAAAAACAAAGCAAGAACAAAACCGCATCTGGTGGCGTTAACAACAACTATTAGGTTATAATCACTGACGGTAGATGTCCTCAGCTACTCTGTGTCCTCAACATCCTCCCCACCCTGGTCGATTTCCAGTGGAATCACCAGTTGTACCGGTCGACTGATCCTCGTACCATCGGGTAGACGCAGGATGGCTGTCCTCACTCGGCCATCTCTCCCTTGTAGTACTTCGTCGACTCGGGCTCTCTTCCACATGTGTCTGGGCAGGACGTCTTCTTGCAGGAGGGCGACGTCTCCAACTCGCAGTTTCGGATGTTTGCCGGCTGGACACTTAACCTCGTGGTAACTCCGCAGTTGCAGGAGGTATTCCTTTTTCCACCTTCGCCAGAAGTCTTCGGAGATTTTCATCTTCTTTCGGAATTCGTTCGTAAGATCTTTTCTTCCGTCAGGCGCAGGTCCGTTCGGAATGGTCGTGAGTTTCTCTGCGTTGAGGAAATGGGAAGGTGTAAGAGCTTCAAGGTTGCTCCCGGCTTGTACAATGGGACGTGAATTTAGGGTGGCTTCGATGCTGATCAGAACAGTGTTGAGTCCCTCTTCATCGACCTGTGATCGACCAAGTACCTTTCTGAGACAGCGTTTGGTGGAACCGATCATCCTTTCCCACCATCCTCCCCACCAAGCCACCCGTGGAGCTATGAACTTCCAGGTCACGTTGTGATGCGCTAGATATTCATGCGCCTTCGGATCGGTGAGAACTTTTGACAGTTGAAGCTCTCTATTTGCTGCTTGAAAAGTTTGAGCGTTGTCAGAGTATATGATTCGTGGTACTCCTCGGCGTCCCACAAATCGCTGGAATGCCATTAAAAATTTGTCAGTAGATAGGTCCGTAGCCAGTCCTAAGTGTATAGCTCGTACCGTTGCACATGTAAACAGAACGATGTAAGCTTTCTTCATCTCGTTCACCGATTTGATATAGAGTGGGCCGGCAAAGTTGATGCCAGTCACGGCAAATGGTCGAGTAGAACGAACACGATCCAATGGCAATGGGGCTTCGATCTCTTCACACCTCTTCTTGTGGGATATTTTGCATGGTAGACATTCATGCAAGACCTTTTTGATCACCTGTCGAGCTCGCAAAATCCAAAAGTCCGAGCGAAGCTCTTCTAGTATTACACGGACACCCATGTGATGAAGCCTGATGTGAGTCTGTCTGATAAGAAGGTATGTGAATGCATGTGATCCGTCTAAAAGCACTGGATGTCTTTCATCATTTGTCAGATCTGCGAATTGTAGACGTCCCCCAAGGCGAATAATATCATCACGCAGGAAGGGATTAAATCGAAAAATCTTGGAAGATTTCGGCAGTGGTTTACTTTTCTTCAAGGATGCTAGTTCAGTACCGAAGCATTCCCGTTGCACCTGACGTATCCAATACATCCTTGCTGTCTCTATTTCTTCTGCAGATAAATAGTTGACACATCCCTTTCTTTTCTCTTTTATGCATCTTACAAAGCGAAGAATCCACGCGGTGACATGTAATATTTTCCAGTATGAACTGTAGCGTGACGCTCTGAACAGTGTTTCTGGGGCTGTAACAAGGACTTGAGAGATCTTCTTTTCTTCTGGTAGAGCCGTGTCCGGCACAGTGATATCACGAGGCCACGAGTTAGGATGTTGGACAAGCCAAGAAGGCCCCTTCCACCATGAATCCTTCAAAGACAGCTCTTTTGCTTGTAGTCCTCTTGAGAGGTAGTCTGCAGGATTCTCGATGCCGGGACAGTGTCTCCATTGCCTAGACAAAGTATACGTATGAATTTCGGTCACACGGTTGCAAACGAAGGTTTTCCATTGATTTGGATTGTTGCGAATCCAGCCCAAAGTGACGGCCGAGTCGCTCCATAAGGTGGCACAAGAGGAATCAATTCCAGTTTCCTTGCAGAAGTAGCGAAGAAGACGTGATCCAACCAAGGCTGCAAGTAATTCCAGTCTGGGAAGTGTTACTCTCTTCACAGGTGATAACCTATTTTTGCTGAAGACAAGTTTGACATTGCAAGTGTTGTCAGTGGTTGACCGAACGTATAGTACAGCGCCATATGCTCTTTCTGAAGCATCACAAAACACATGGACAGACAGATTATCGCTTAATGTGGATACACCAATCCATCTTGGAACCTGAATAGAAGACAAGTACGACAGATTTGAATTCCAGGCTTGCCATCTCTGGCCAAGATCAACTGGTAAGATACTATCCCATTTTAATCCCTTACACCAGGTGTCCTGAAAGAGAATCTTGCCGATGATCAGTACTGGTGAAAACAAACCAAGTGGGTCATAAAATCTGGCTGTAACACGTAGAAGCAGGCGTTTAGTTGCTGGTTTGTCTACTAGTTCGTGAGTAATGTCCTCTGGAGTGGCAAAGAGTAAGTCCGACTGTGCATTCCAGTTAACACCGAGAACCCGTGTTTCTGATTTCACTTCTTGACCTTCTGCTCTCCATATTTCTCTGAGTGGTAGGGAATTCGTAAACCATTTCGACAATGGGAGTTTGATGTGTCGAAGTAGAGCTATAAGTTCATAATAAACGGTAACTGCTAAGTTATTATCTACGCTGGCTGCAAAATCGTCCATAAAGGTACAGCTGTCTAGAAGTTGTGCTGCAGTTGGGTACTTCTCATGATACATGGCTGCAAGTTCTCGCAAGGTTGCCGAAAGGAGGAACGGGCTACTGGTAAGTCCAAACGGCAATCGTGTGAAGCGATACGGTACAATGTCCGTGCTCGCCTGCGTAATTCCATCAACATGAGGTTCCACTCGGTACCATAGAAATCTTGTTAGATCCCTATCGTTCTCATGTAGAGTTAGCTGTAAGAATGCTTGACTGCCATCGCAGACAAGGGCAGTTGGATACACTCTGAATCTGAGTAACGTCGCTACGATTTCGGGTAGGAGATTAGGTCCCATTTCTAGTGCGTCGTTCAACGCCGGTTGGCCTCGCTCATAAGAAGAGGCATCGAACACGATCCTCCATTTAGTGCCATCTTTCTTTTGCTTCTTGACTGCGTGATGTGGTAGATAGAAGACGTTTCCGGGAGTCTCGTTCGTTGGAGCTATTTCGACTTGTTCCTTTACGATGTAGTCCAACATGTGTGCGTGGTACATTGCCTTGAAAACCGAATCGTGTTGCATTCGGTGCTCAAGAGTCTGGAATCTTCTCTCAGCTATTGGCAGGTTGTTTGACAAAATTACGCCCTTTTTACGTGGAAGTGATACAACTCTTCTACCGTCTTGGATACAGTATGTTTTGTGGAATTCATGTAGGATAGTTGCATCTTTCCCGGACATTTGTCTGCCATGTGTCTCTCGAATACCAATTGTTTCCAGATCCCAGAACTGTCTCATGGATTCATCGGATATTTCGCAGTCAGTGGTTGAGATGTGGTAGGTCGTAACGTGATTAACTGAAGCTCCGGACCGGTTACCTGTCAGAACCCAGCCGAAGACTGTAGGAAGCAGTACAAGTGAAGGCGTTATTGGCATTGGCTGTTCCATTTTTACTATCTTCCAGTAATGGTCAGCACCTATTAATATCTCAATAGGAAGTTCTTCGTTGTTAGTTCCCGGATCAGCAAGCGTTAGATTACTGAAGTCCTGGGTGACACTTGGATGCGATGAATAAGTGTTGTCACTTTCAAAGGCCGTGAGAGTGACGGTTTTCCTTGTTGAAAATCCGATAATATCAAACTGAACAAGCCGTCGTAGTTGGGAACCAGTGGACTTTGCTTCAAATGATTTCACCGATAGGTCTCGCTTGTCAGTTACGTTTAGTTTGAGAGTGTCTACTAGAACCTGTGCAATGAAGCTGGATTGACTTCCAGCATCCAGGATACATCGTGTGAGTTTAGAAATTCCCGTGGGCCCTTTGATCCACACACGAGCAGTTTGGAGAAATGATAAATGTGATGTTGCCACTTGAATTTTGCTGACAGTAGTGGGTGGCGTGTTATTGGCGTTACAGACGGATATGTGATGAAGTTGCTTGCAATTTGAGCAAGAAACTTTTCCTTTCTTGTTGCACTGGTTGACAGTGTGTCCTCTGTTAAGGCAAAGAAAACATCGCGTGGAAAGTCTGAGCTTTTGTATTCTGTCTTCCAGGTTGGTTATGTCTTTACATTCTTGGGCCCAGTGGCCTTTATTTTCACAAAAGACGCAGAATGGATTTATGGTTTTCTTCCATCTTGGTTTTGATTTTTCCCTTTTTGCAGAAATTTGAAGAGTGGCCGCTGTCGGAGTATAGAAGGATGGAGCGGACGTGGTGGTTTCTCCTCTGATCTTCTCAGTTGTTAGCGATCCCTCTACCTCTTCATTGAGAAACGCCATTAATGACATCATGTGACCTTCTGTAATGTTTTCTCGCTTTGCGTGTATTAGCCAGCGTCTGCAAATTTCAGCTGGAAAAGCTCGTAGGATTTTTGGAGCCAATATACGTCCGTATAGGTTTACATCTTCCCCTAGGGCTATGAGGGCTTGTACTCTGCGATGACACTCCACGTACGTCGAGTTCAACTCTTGAGGACTTTCCGACAAAGCAGGTCTTAAATTTTCCAGGAAGTCAAGGTGGGCCTGGATTATTCTATCCTTGTCTCCGTATCGTGCTACAAGTATCTTTTTCGTCTGTTCATAGGTATCTGCGCTCACTGCTATGCCATCTATGAGTCGCTTTGGCTCTCCTTCGAGGTATCCTCTTAGAAACACGTGCTTATTTATGTCAGATATTGTGGGGTTCTTGTCAACTGAGGACTGGAACTGTTCCCAGAACCTGCACCAAGTTTCTATATCACCGGAAAAGGGTTCGAGCCGTATTGTGGGCAGTTTAACCCCTTGTATGACCGTGGGTATACCGTCAGAATAGTTATTAGTAGCAGAAAGCACACCAGGATTGTCTTTCTTCTTTGTAAGGAGGGTTTTGGCGTGCTGAAGTGCGCGCTTCGATCTGTCTAAATATTCTTCGCAAGTCTGTGCGTCTGCTTCGTATTCTTCGTCTGTTAACATGTCATGAATATAGTCATCTAAGGTGAGTAACATGTTTAAAGTATCCTGAAGACGATCGCTGATGTGTTCGATCTCAGCTGGATCTGTAGAGTCATTACTACCATTTAAAGATGTTGCAAACCGTGTACAATTATTGCGCTGAGTGGTACGTTTTCGTTTAAGTTTCTTAAGTTCTTGTTCTTTGTCCGTCATTATGTGAATAAGAATAGGTCTGTTAGCTAAGTGGATTTACAGCACCAGTCACTACCTTATTCGTGAAGCCTCCTTGCAGGAACCAGATGGCGTTGGCAATGGCAAAAAAATGGCTACTCGAAACTGATGAGGTTATCAAGCATACATAATACACAATTCTACCAAATCAATGAAAGTAATGTAGCAAGTGTTATTGCAAACATGCTGCTGCGTTATGCAAATCAACCCGTATACAATGGATTATTGTACTTATCCGTTGTGTTGAAATGGTGTCGTCGTGTGGCGTTGTGAGGTTCCGTGTCTTATTTCAGGTAATCTGCACTTCACTGCCACTTTAACTTAGTATTTTCTGCTTGAAATCTTCAAGATGTTTCGCTTCGTGATGTAGTGATCCGTGACTCGAACAGTAATTAAGCTTCGGCACCAGTCGTAGTATAAATAACGTACACAAACAGCTAGGTCTCCATACTTAAACTCTCTTTATTTTTACAAAACCAAAAGCAAGAACAAAAACGCATCTGGTGGCGTTAACAACAACTATTAGGTTATAATCACTGACGGTAGATGTCCTCAGCTACTCTGTGTCCTCAACAGTAGCAGTAGTAGTAGCAGCAGTAGCAGTAACTGTAGCAGTAGCAGTAGCAGTAGCAGCTGCAGTAGCAGTGGCAGTAGAAGTAGCAGTAGCAGTAGCAGTAGCAGTGGCAGTAGCAGTAGAAGTAGCAGTAGCAGTAGTAGTAGTAGTGGTAGTAGTAGTAGTAGTAGTAGTAGCAGTAGTAGCAGTAGTAGTAGTAGTAGTAGTAGTAGTAGTAGTAGTAGTAGTAGTAGTAGTAGTAGTAGTAGTAGTAGTAGTAGTAGTAGTAGTAGCAGCAGTAGTAGTAGTAGTTCTTTTCGTAGGGGAAAAATCCCTCATGGACGTTATTCTAACGAGTTGGACTCTAACCAACTAAAAAAACCCTGTGTGAATCAAACTGAGTACTTCTTCTTGGAACTGCACAGGCGGCATTACTTCAAGAAGAGGAGATTCAAGATGGTAGCCATAGTCTCAGTGGTCTAAGTAGGTCTTAAATATCACTCATTTCCCGGCGTTTGCGGGATAAAATCTCTGGGGCCAATTTGCTAACCACCTTCCGGTTCTCATTAGATGCTAACATGATAGAAACTACCTGAGAAGGCCTAAACGTTCCTAGCCTGACTCTGCTGGTATACGTAAATGTTGCCATCTGACACAATCAAAGAAAGTGTGTTCCACTGTGTCAACTTTGCCACAGTAAATACATTCTTCGGTGGCAGTTATCCCTAAGCGATATAATTAGGCTTGGAAGCATCCATGACCTGTAAGGAACTGTGTCAAGTAAAAATTCACGCATCCTCTCCGACGTGAATACCAAGGTTTGATGTCTGGGATCAAGCGCTTAGTCCAATGGGCATTTCCGTCATCCGAGTCCCATGCTTCCTGCCATTGATCTAATAATTGCTGTCTGGCCTCATCTCCTCTGGTGTCGTTCTGCTCTCTTAGGAGTCGCTCTGTAGCCAACAAAGTAGTAGTAGTAGCAGTAATAGTAGTAGCAGTAGTAGTAGTAGCTGTAGTAGTAGCAATGGTAGTAGTGGTAGTAATGGTAATAGTGGTAGTAGGGGTAGTTGTGGTAGTAGTTTTAGAAGTGGTAGTAGTGGTAGTAGTGGTGGTAGGGGTATTAGTGCTAGTACTGCTAGTAGTGGTAGTAGTGGTAGTAGCGCTAGTAGCGCTAGTAGCGGTAGTAGCGGTAGTAGCGGTAGTACTGGTAGTGCCGGTAGTGGCGTTAGTCGCGGTAGTAGCGGTCGTAGCGGTAGTAGCAGTAGTAGCGGTAGTAGCAGTAGTAGTGGTAGTAGCGGTAGTAGCGGTAATAGCGGTAGTAGCGGTAGTAGCGGTAGTAGCGGTAGGAGCGGTAGCACCTTAGCAGCGGTAGGAGCGGTAGTAGCGGTAGTAGCGTTAGTAGCGTTAGTAGCGGTAGTAGCGGAAGTAGCGGTAGTAGCGGAAGTAGTGGTAGTAGTGGAAGTAATGGTAGTAGTGGTAGTAGCGGTAGTGGTGGTAGTGGTGGTAGTGGTGGTAGTGGTGGTAGTGGTGGTAGTGGTGGCAGTGGTGGCAGTGGTAGCAGTGGTAGCAGTGGTAGTAGTGGTAGCAAAGGTAGTAGTAGTAGCAGTAGCAGTAGCAGTAGTAGCAGTAGTAGCAGTAGTAGTAGCAGCAGTAGCAGCAGTAGCAGCAGCAGTAGCAGCAGCAGCAGCAGTAGCAGCAGCAGCAGCAGTAGCAGTAGCAGTAGCAGTAGCTGTAGAAGTAGCAGTAGCAGAAGCAGTAGCACTAGCAGTAGCAGTAGCAGTAGTAGTAGTAGTAGTAGTAGTAGTAGTAGTAGTAGTAGTAGTAGTAGTAGTAGTAGTAGTAGTAGTAGTAGTAGTAGTAGTTTTTTTCGTAGGGGAAAAATCCCTCATGGACGTTATTCTAACGAGTTGGACTCTAACCAACTAAAAAAACCCTGTGTGAATCAAACTGAGTACTTCTTCTTGGAACTGCACAGGCGGCATTACTTCAAGAAGAGGAGATTCAAGATGGTAGCCATAGTCTCAGTGGTCTAAGTAGGTCTTAAATATCACTCATTTCCCGGCGTTTGCGGGATAAAATCTCTCGGGCCAAATTGCTAACCACCTTCCGGTTCTCATTAGATGCTAACATGATAGAAACTACCTGAGGAGGCGTAAACGTTCCTAGCTTGAACTCTGCTGTTATACGTAAATGTTGCAATCTGACACAATCAAAGAAAGTGTGTTCCACTGTGTCAACTTTGCCACAGTAAATACATTCTTCGGTGGCACTTATCCCTAAGCGATATAGATAGGCTTGGAAGCATCCATGACCTGTAAGGAACTGTGTCAAGTAAAAATTCACGCATCCTCTCCGACGAGAATACCAAGGTTTGATGTCTGGGATCAAGCGCTTAGTCCAGTGGGCATTTCCGTCATCCGAGTCCCATGCTTCCTGCCATTGATCTAATAATTGCTGTCTGGCCTCATCTCTTCTGGTGTCGTTTTGCTCTCATAGGAGTCGCTCTGTAGACAACAAAGTAGTAGTAGGGGTAGTAGTAGAAGCAGTAGTAGTAGTAGCTGTAGTAGTAGTAGTGGTAGTAGTGGTAGTAGTGGTAGTAGTGGTAGTAGTGGTGGTAGTGCTAGTAGTGCTAGTAGTGGTAGTAGTGGTAGTAGCGGTAGTAGTGGTAGCAGCGGTAGTAGCGGTAGTAGCGGTAGTAACGGTATAAGCGGTAGTAGCGGTATTAGCGGTAGCAGCAGTAGTAGCAGTAGTAGCGGTACCAGCGGTAGAAACGGTAGTAGCGGTAGTAGCGGTGGTAGTGGTAGTAGTGGTAGTGGTAGTAGTGGCAGTAGTGGTAGTAGTGGTAGCAGTGGTAGTATTGGTATGTGTGGTGGTAGTGGTAGTAGTGGTAGTAGTGGTAGTAGTGGTAGTAGTGGTAGTAGTGGTAGTATGGTAGTAGTGTTAGTAGTGGTAGTAGTGGTAGTAGTGGTAGTAGAGGTGGTTTTGGTGCTAGTGGTGGTTGTGGTGGTAGAGTTGGTAGATGTGGTAGTGGTGGTAGTGGTGATATTAGTGGTAGTGGTGGTAGTGGTGGTAGTGGTGTTAGTGGTGGTAGTGGTAGTAGTGGTGGTGGTGGTGGTAGTGGTGGTAGTAGTGGCAGTGGTGATAGTGGTGGTAGTAGTGGTAGTAGTGATAGTGGTGGTACTAGTGGTAGTAGTGGTAGTAGTCGTAGTCGTGGTAGTCGTGGTAGTAGTGGTAGTAGTTGTAGTAGTGGTAAAAGTGGTAGTAGTGGTAACAGTGGTATAGACTTACTAGTGGTAGTGGTAGTAGTGGTAGTAGTGTTTGTAGTGGTAGTAGTGGTAGTAGTGGTAGTTGTGGTAGTAGTGGTAGTAGTGGTAGTAGTGGTAGTAGTAGCAGTAGTAGTAGTAGCTGTAGAAGTAGTAGTGGTAGTAGTGGTAGTAGTGGTAGTAGTGGTAGAAGTGCTAGTAGTGGTAGTAGTGGTAGTAGCGGTAGTAGCGGTAGTAGCGGCAGTAGCGGTAATAACGGTATTAGCGGTAGTAGCGGTATAAGCGGTAGAGGCAGTAGTAGCAGTAGTAGCGGTACCAGCGGTAGAAGCGGTAGTAGCGGTAGTAGTGGTAGTAGTGGTAGTGGTAATAGTGGTAGTAGTGTTAGCAGTGGCACTATTGGTATGTGTGGTAGTAGTGGTAGTAGTGGAAGTAGAGGAGGTTTTGGTGCAAGTGGTGGTTGTGGTGGTAGTGTTGGTAGATGTGGTAGTGGTGGTAGTGGTGATATTAGTGGTCGTGGTGGTAGTGGTGGTAGTGGTAGTAGTGGTGGTGGTGGTGGTTGTGGTGGTAGTAGTGGCTGTGGTGATAGTAGTGGTAGTAGTGATAGTCGTGGTAGTGGTGGTAGTAGTGGTAGTAGTGGCAGTAGTGGTAGTAGTGGTAGTAGTGGAAGTAGTGGAAGTAGAGGAGGTTTTGGTGGTAGTGGTGGTAGTGGTGGTAGTGTTGGTAGATGTGCTAGTGGTGGTAGTGGTGATAGTAGTGGTAGTGGTGGTAGTGGTGGTAGTGATGGTAGTGGTAGTAGTGGTGGTGGTGGTAGTGGTGGTAGTAGTGGCAGTGGTGATAGTGCAGGTAGTAGTGGTAGTAGTGATAGTGGTGGTAATAGTGGTAGTAGTGGTAGTAGTCGTAGTCGTGGTAGTCGGGGTAGTAGTGGTAGTAGTGGTGGTAGTGGTAAAAGTGGTAGTACTGGTAGCAGTGGTAGTAGTCTTACTAGTGGTAGTGGTAGTAGTGGTTGTAGTGGTAGTAGTGGTAGTAGTGGTAGTGGTGGTGGTAGTGGTAGTAGTGGTAGTAGTGGTAGTAGTGGTAGTAGTGGTAGTAGTGGTAGCAGTGGTAGCAGTGGTAGTAGTGGTAGTAGTGGTAGTAGTGGTAGTAGAGGTAGTAGTGGTAGTAGTGGTAGAAGTGGTAGTAGTGGTACTTTTGGTAGTGGTGGTAGTAGTGGTAGTAGTGGTAGTAGCGGTAATAGTGGTAGTAGTGGTAGTTGTGGTAGTAGTGGTAAAAGTGTTAGTACTGTTAGCAGTGGTAGTAGTGGTAGTAGTGGAAGTAGTGGCAGTGTGGTAGTGGTGGTAGTAAGGGTAGTACTGGTAGTAGTGGTAGTAGTGGAAGTAGGGGAGGTAGTGGTGGTTAGTGGTGGTAGTGGTGGTAGTGTTGGTAGTTGTGTTAGTGGTGGTAGTGGTGGTAGTGGTGGTAGTGGTGGTAGTAGTGGTAGTGGTGGTAGTGGTGGTAGTGGTGGTAGTGGTGGTGGTAGTGGTGGTAGTGGTGGCAGTTGTGGTAGTTGTGGTAGTGGTGGTAGTAGTGGTAGTAGTGTTAGTCGTGGTAGTAGTGGTAGTAATGGTAGTAGTGGTATTAGTGGTAGTAGTTGTATTAGTCGTAGGAGTGGTAGTAGTGGTAGTAGTGGTTTTTTTTTTGTTTCGGCAGGGAAAAGTCCCTCATTGATGCTACCTTAGCGAGTTGGACTCTAACCTACTAAAAAATCCTGCCCCGTCACATGCTATTCTGGGACTGCGTGTGGCATTACTTCCGAAATGGCAGTTGTCTAATGATCTAATCGTTCTAAACTATCTGTAATTGTCTATCCTCGGCTTCTTTGATCTTCAATATTGATTCACATAGTGATTTTACAATGGTCTATGTTTCTCTCTTTTCCATAATCTTTTTTCCCAGATTATCAGCTGTTAGCTGGAAACCTAACTTCCGTTGGGCGTCATTTCTCTGTAAATCCCATTGTTTACAGTGGAAGATGGTGTGTAGTGGTAGTAGTGGTAGCAGTGGTAGTAGTGGTAGTGGTAGTAGTGGTAGTAGTGGTAGTAGTGGTAGTAGTGGTAGTAGTGGTAGCAGTGGTAGTAGTGGTAGTAATGGTATAAGTGTTATAAGTGGTAGTAGTGGTAAAAGTGTTACTAGTGGTGGCAGTGGTAGTGGTGGTTTTTTTAGAGGACAAGTGTTCCAAAGACGCCTCAGGCGAGTTGGATTCCCGCAAACTAAAAAACCTCTGTGAGGACCTTTGTGTGATTCTTCTTGGAACTGCAGCAGTAGTGGCAGTGGCAGTGGTAGTGGCAGTGGCAGCGGTAGCGGTAGCGGTAGCGTTAGCGGTGGCGGTGGCGGTAGTGGTAGTAGTGGTAGTAGTGGTAGTAGTGGTAGTTGTGGTAGTAGCGGTAGCAGTGGTAGCAGTGGTAGCAGTGATAGCAGTGGTAGCAGTAGTAGCAGTGGTAGCAGTTGTAGTAGTGGTAGTAGTGGTGGTAGTGGTAGTAGTCGTAGTGGTGGTAGTTGTGCTAGTAGTAGTAGTGGTAGTAGTGGTAGTAGTGTTGGTGGTGTTAGTAGTGGTAGTAGTGGTAGTAGTGGTAGTAGTGGTAGTAGTGGTAGTAGTGGTAGTAGTGGTAGAAGTGGTAGTAGTGGTAGTAGTGTTGGTAGTGTTGGTAAGGGTAGTAGCGGTAGTAGTGGTTGTAGTGGTTGTAGTGGTAGTAGTGGAAGTAGTGGTAGTAGTGGTAGTAGTGGTAGTAGTGTTGGTAGTGTTGGTAGTGGTAGTAGTCGTAGTAGTGGAAGTAGTAGTAGTAGTGGTAGTAGTGGTGGTAGTGATCGTAGTGGCAGTAGTGGACGCAGTGGCAGTAGCGGTAGTAGTGGTAGTAGTGGTAGTAGTGGTAGTAATGGTAGTAGTGATGGTAGTTGTAGTAGTGGTAGCAGTGGTGGTAGTGGTAGTAGTAGTGATAGTAGCAGCACTAGCAGTAGCAGCAGCAGGAGCAGTAGTAGCAGTAGCAGTGGCATTGGCAGCGTTAGCGGAAGCGTTGGCGGTGGCAGTAGTGGTTGTAGTGGTAGTAGTGGTAGTAGTCGTTGTAGTGGTAGTATGGTAGTAGTGGTAGTAGTGGCAGTAGTGGTAGTAGTGGTAGTAGTGGAGGTAGTGGTGGTTGTAGTGGAGGTAGTGGTGGTAGTTGTGGTAGTGGTGGTAGTGGTGGTAATGGTGGTAGTGGTGGTGGTAGTTGTGGTTGTGGTGGTAGTGGTGGTATTGGCAGTAGTGGTGGTAGTAGTGGTAGTAGTGGTAGTGGTGGTAGTGGTGGTAGTGGTGGTAGTAGTGGTAGTAGCGGTAGTAGTGCTAGTAGTGGTAGTTGTGGTAGTCGTGGTAGTAGTGGTAGTAGTGGTAGTAGTGGTAGTAGTGGTAGTAGCGGCAGTACCGCTAGTAGCGGACGTAGCGTTAGTAGTGGTAGTGGTACTAGTGGTAGTAGTGTTAGTAGTGGTAGTAGTGGTACCAGTGGTAGCAGTGGTAGTAGTGGTAGTAGTGGTAGTAATGGTAGTAGTGGTAGTAGTGGTAGAAGTGGTAGTAGTGGTAGTAGTGATAGTAGTGGTAGTAGTGATGGTAGGGGTACTAGTGGTAGTAGTGGTAATAGTTCTAGTAGTGGTAGTAGTGGCTGTAGTGGTGGTAGTGGTGGTGGTGGTGATGGTGGTAGTGAAAGTTGTGCTGGTAGTGGTGGTAGTGGCCGTAGTGGTGGTAGCAGTGGTAGTAGTGGTAGTGGTGGTAGTGGTGGTAGTGGTGGTAGTAGTGGTAGTAGCGGTAGTAGTGCTAGTAGTGGTAGTGGTGGTAGTGGTGGTAGTGGTGGTAGTAGTGGTAGTAGCGGTAGTAGTGCTAGTAGTGGTAGTTGTGGTAGTCGTGGTAGTAGTGGTAGTAGTGGTAGTAGCGGTAGTAGCGGCAGTAGCGGTAGTAGCGGTCGTAGCGTTAGTAGTGGTTGTGGTAGTAGTGGTAGTAGTGCTAGTAGTGGTAGTAGTGGCCCCAGTGGTAGCAGTGGTAGTAGTGGTAGTAGTGGTAGTAATGGTAGTAGTGGTAGTAGTGGTAGAAGTGGTAGTAGTGGTAGTAGTGATAGTAGTGGTAGTAGTGATAGTAGGGGTACTAGTGGTAGTAGTGGTAATAGTTCTAGTAGTGGTAGTAGTGGTTGTACTGTTTGTAGTGGTAGTAGTGGTAGTAGTGGTGGTAGTGGTGGTAGTGGTAGTAGTGGTTGTAGTGGTAGTAGTGGTAGTAGTGGTAGTAGTGGTAGTAGTGGTAGTAGTGGTAGTAGTTGTAGTAGTGGTAGTAGGGGTAGTAGTAGTAGCAGTAGCAGTAGCAGTGGAAGAAGCAGTAGCAGTAGCAGCATCAGCAGCAGGAGCACCAGCACGAGCAGCAGCGTCAGTAGCAGTGGCAGTGGCAGTAGGAGCGGTAGCGGTAGCGTTAGCGGTAGGGGTAGCGTTGGCGGTGGCGGTAGTGGTAGTAGTGGTAGTAGTGGTAATAGTGGTATTAGTGGTAGTAATGGTAGTGGTGGCAGTAGTGGTAGTAGTGGTAGTAGTGTTGGTAGTGTTGGTAGTAGTGGTGGTAGTATGGTAGTAGTGGTAGGAGTGTTAGTAGTGGTAGTAGTGGTAGTGTGGTAGTAGTGGTAGTAGAGGTAGTAGCGGTAGTAGTGGAAGTAGTGGAAGTAGAGGAGGTTTTGGTGGTAGTGGTGGTAGTGATGGTAGTGGTGGTAGTGTTGGTACTGGTAGTAAGGGTAGTAGTGGTAGTAGTGATAGTATTGTTAGTAGTGGTAGTAGTGGAGGTCGTGGTAGTAGTGGTAGTAGTGGTAGTAGTGGTACTAGTGGAAGTAGTGGTAGTAGTGTTAGTACTGGTAGTAGTTGTAGTGGTGGTAGTGGTGGAAGTAGTGGTAATAGTGGTAGTAGAGGTAGTAGTGGTAGTAGTGATAGTAGAGGTAGTAGTGGTAGTAGTGGTAGTGGCGGCAGTAGTGGTAGTAGTGGTAGTAGTGGTAGTAGTGGTAGTCATGGTAGTAGTAGTAGTAGTAGCAGTAGCAGTAGCAGAAGCAGCAGCAGTAGCAACAGGAGCAGCAGCAGCAGCCATAGCAGTAGCTGTAGCAGTAGCAGAATTAGTAGCAGTAGCAGTACCAGTATCAGTATCAGTAGCAATAGCAGTAGCACCAGCACCCGCAGTAGCAGTAGCAGCAGGAGCAGCAGTGGTGGCAGTGGCAGTGGCAGCGGCAGCGCCAGCGGTAGCGGTAGAGGTGGCGGTGGCGGTAGTGGTAGTAGTGGTGGTAGTGGTACTAGTGGTAGTAGTGGTAGTACTGGTAGTAATGGTAGTAGTGGTAGTAGTGGTAGAAGTGCAAGTAGAGGTAGTTGTGGTAGTAGTGGTAGTAGAGGTGGTAGTGGTGGTGGTAGTGGTGGTAGTGGTAGTAGTGGTAGTAGGGGTAGTAGTGGTAATAGTGGTAGTAGTGGTAGTAGTTCTAGTAGTGATAGTAGTCATAGTAGTGGTAGTAGTGGTAGTAGTGGTAGTAGTGGTTGTATTGGTAGTAATGGTAGTAGTGGTAGTAGTGGTAGTAGAGGTAGCGGTGGTAGTGGTAGTTGTGGAAGTAGTGATAGTAGTGTTAGTAATGGTAGTAGCAGTAGCAGAAGCTGTAGCAGTAGCAGTAGAAGTAGCAGCAGCAGTGGCAGTGGGATAGGCAGAGGCAGCGGCAGCGGCACTGGCAGGCCAGCGGCAGCGGCAGCGGTAGCGGTAGCGATACCGGTAGCAGTAGCGGTAGCTGTAGCAGTGGCGGTGGCGGTAGTGGTAATAGTGGTAGTAGTGGTAGTAGTGGTAGAAGTGGTAGTAGTGGTAGTAGTGGTAGCAGTGGTAGCAGTGGTGGCTGTGGTAGCAGTGGTAAAAGTGGTAGTAGTGGTAGTAGTGATTGTAGTGGTAGTAGTGCTAGTAGTGGTAGTAGTGGTAACAGTGGTAGCAGTGGTAGCAGTGGTGGCTGTGGTAGCAGTGGTAGTAGTGGAAGTAGTGGTAGTAGTGCTAGTAATGGTAGTAGTGGTAGTAGTGGTAATAGTGGTAATAGTTCTAGTACTGGCAGTAGTGGTAGTAGTGGTAATAGAGGTAGTAGTTTTAGTCGTGGTAGTAGTGGTGATGGTGGTAATAGTTGTAGTAGTGGTAGTAGTGGTAGTAGTGGTCATAGTGCAAGTAGTGGCAGTGGTGGTAGTGGTGGTAGTGGTGGTAGTGGTGGAAGTAGTGGTAGTAGTGGTAGTAGTGGTAATAGCAGTAGCAGAAGCAGTAGCAGTAGAAGCAGCAGTAGCAGTAGCAGTAGCAGCAGCAGTAGCAGTAGCAGTAGCAGTAGGAGTAGCAGTAGCAGAGGGAGCAGCAGCAGCAGCGGCAGTAACAGTGGCAGTGGCAGTAGCAGCGGTAGCGGTAAGTGTAGCGGTAGGGGTAGCGTTAGCGGTAGGGGTAGCGTTAGGAGTAGGGGTAGCGTTTGCGGTGGCGGTGAAGGTAGTAGTAGTGGTAGTAGTGGTAATAGTGGCAGTAGTGGTAGTAGTGGTAGTAGTGGTAGTAATGGTAGTAGTGGTAGAAGTGGTAGAAGTGGTAGTAGTGGTAGTAGTGGTAGTAGTGGTACCAGTGGTAGCAGTGGTAGCAGTAGTAGCAGTGGTAGCAGTTGTAGTAGTGGTAGTAGTGGTGGAAGTGGTAGTAGTCGTAGTGGTGGTAGTTGTGCTAGTAGTAGTAGTGGTAGTAGTGGTAGTAGTGTTGGTGGTGCTAGTAGTGGTAGTAGTGGTAGTAGTGGTAGTAGTGGTAGTAGTGGTAGTAGTGGTAGTAGTGGTAGAAGTGGTAGTAGTGGTAGTAGTGTTGGTAGTGTTGGTAAGGGTAGTAGCGGTAGTAGTGGTTGTAGTGGTTGTAGTGGTAGTAGTGGAAGTAGTGGTAGTAGTGGTAGTAGTGGTAGTAGTGTTGGTAGTGTTGGTAGTGGTAGTAGTCGTAGTAGTGGAAGTAGTAGTAGTAGTGGTAGTAGTGGTGGTAGTGATCGTAGTGGCAGTAGTGGACGCAGTGGCAGTAGCGGTAGTAGTGGTAGTAGTGGTAGTAGTGGTAGTAATGGTAGTAGTGATGGTAGTTGTAGTAGTGGTAGCAGTGGTGGTAGTGGTAGTAGTAGTGATAGTAGCAGCACTAGCAGTAGCAGCAGCAGGAGCAGTAGTAGCAGTAGCAGTGGCATTGGCAGCGTTAGCGGAAGCGTTGGCGGTGGCAGTAGTGGTTGTAGTGGTAGTAGTGGTAGTAGTCGTTGTAGTGGTAGTATGGTAGTAGTGGTAGTAGTGGCAGTAGTGGTAGTAGTGGTAGTAGTGGAGGTAGTGGTGGTTGTAATGGAGGTAGTGGTGGTAGTTGTGGTAGTGGTGGTAGTGGTGGTAATGGTGGTAGTGGTGGTGGTAGTTGTGGTTGTGGTGGTAGTGGTGGTATTGGCAGTAGTGGTGGTAGTAGTGGTAGTAGTGGTAGTGGTGGTAGTGGTGGTAGTGGTGGTAGTAGTGGTAGTAGCGGTAGTAGTGCTAGTAGTGGTAGTTGTGGTAGTCGTGGTAGTAGTGGTAGTAGTGGTAGTAGTGGTAGTAGTGGTAGTAGCGGCAGTACCGCTAGTAGCGGACGTAGCGTTAGTAGTGGTAGTGGTACTAGTGGTAGTAGTGTTAGTAGTGGTAGTAGTGGTACCAGTGGTAGCAGTGGTAGTAGTGGTAGTAGTGGTAGTAATGGTAGTAGTGGTAGTAGTGGTAGAAGTGGTAGTAGTGGTAGTAGTGATGGTAGTGGTAGTAGTGATAGTAGGGGTACTAGTGGTAGTAGTGGTAATAGTTCTAGTAGTGGTAGTAGTGGCTGTAGTGGTGGTAGTGGTGGTGGTGGTGATGGTGGTAGTGAAAGTTGTGCTGGTAGTGGTGGTAGTGGCCGTAGTGGTGGTAGTAGTGGTAGTAGTGGTAGTGGTGGTAGTGGTGGTAGTGGTGGTAGTAGTGGTAGTAGCGGTAGTAGTGCTAGTAGTGGTAGTGGTGGTAGTGGTGGTAGTGGTGGTAGTAGTGGTAGTAGCGGTAGTAGTGCTAGTAGTGGTAGTTGTGGTAGTCGTGGTAGTAGTGGTAGTAGTGGTAGTAGCGGTAGTAGCGGCAGTAGCGGTAGTAGCGGTCGTAGCGTTAGTAGTGGTTGTGGTAGTAGTGGTAGTAGTGCTAGTAGTGGTAGTAGTGGCCCCAGTGGTAGCAGTGGTAGTAGTGGTAGTAGTGGTAGTAATGGTAGTAGTGGTAGTAGTGGTAGAAGTGGTAGTAGTGGTAGTAGTGATAGTAGTGGTAGTAGTGATAGTAGGGGTACTAGTGGTAGTAGTGGTAATAGTTCTAGTAGTGGTAGTAGTGGTTGTACTGTTTGTAGTGGTAGTAGTGGTAGTAGTGGTGGTAGTGGTGGTAGTGGTAGTAGTGGTTGTAGTGGTAGTAGTGGTAGTAGTGGTAGTAGTGGTAGTAGTGGTAGTAGTGGTAGTAGTTGTAGTAGTGGTAGTAGGGGTAGTAGTAGTAGCAGTAGCAGTAGCAGTGGAAGAAGCAGTAGCAGTAGCAGCATCAGCAGCAGGAGCACCAGCACGAGCAGCAGCGTCAGTAGCAGTGGCAGTGGCAGTAGGAGCGGTAGCGGTAGCGTTAGCGGTAGGGGTAGCGTTGGCGGTGGCGGTAGTGGTAGTAGTGGTAGTAGTGGTAATAGTGGTATTAGTGGTAGTAGTGGTAGTGGTGGCAGTAGTGGTAGTAGTGGTAGTAGTGTTGGTAGTGTTGGTAGTAGTGGTGGTAGTATGGTAGTAGTGGTAGGAGTGTTAGTAGTGGTAGTAGTGGTAGTGTGGTAGTAGTGGTAGTAGAGGTAGTAGCGGTAGTAGTGGAAGTAGTGGAAGTAGAGGAGGTTTTGGTGGTAGTGGTGGTAGTGATGGTAGTGGTGGTAGTGTTGGTACTGGTAGTAAGGGTAGTAGTGGTAGTAGTGATAGTATTGTTAGTAGTGGTAGTAGTGGAGGTCGTGGTAGTAGTGGTAGTAGTGGTAGTAGTGGTACTAGTGGAAGTAGTGGTAGTAGTGTTAGTACTGGTAGTAGTTGTAGTGGTGGTAGTGGTGGAAGTAGTGGTAATGGTGGTAGTAGAGGTAGTAGTGGTAGTAGTGATAGTAGAGGTAGTAGTGGTAGTAGTGGTAGTGGCGGCAGTAGTGGTAGTAGTGGTAGTAGTGGTAGTAGTGGTAGTCATGGTAGTAGTAGTAGTAGTAGCAGTAGCAGTAGCAGAAGCAGCAGCAGTAGCAACAGGAGCAGCAGCAGCAGCCATAGCAGTAGCTGTAGCAGTAGCAGAATTAGTAGCAGTAGCAGTACCAGTATCAGTATCAGTAGCAATAGCAGTAGCACCAGCACCCGCAGTAGCAGTAGCAGCAGGAGCAGCAGTGGTGGCAGTGGCAGTGGCAGCGGCAGCGCCAGCGGTAGCGGTAGAGGTGGCGGTGGCGGTAGTGGTAGTAGTGGTGGTAGTGGTACTAGTGGTAGTAGTGGTAGTACTGGTAGTAATGGTAGTAGTGGTAGTAGTGGTAGAAGTGCAAGTAGAGGTAGTTGTGGTAGTAGTGGTAGTAGAGGTGGTAGTGGTGGTGGTAGTGGTGGTAGTGGTAGTAGTGGTAGTAGGGGTAGTAGTGGTAATAGTGGTAGTAGTGGTAGTAGTTCTAGTAGTGATAGTAGTCATAGTAGTGGTAGTAGTGGTAGTAGTGGTAGTAGTGGTTGTATTGGTAGTAATGGTAGTAGTGGTAGTAGTGGTAGTAGAGGTAGCGGTGGTAGTGGTAGTTGTGGAAGTAGTGATAGTAGTGTTAGTAATGGTAGTAGCAGTAGCAGAAGCTGTAGCAGTAGCAGTAGAAGTAGCAGCAGCAGTGGCAGTGGGATAGGCAGAGGCAGCGGCAGCGGCACTGGCAGGCCAGCGGCAGCGGCAGCGGTAGCGGTAGCGATACCGGTAGCAGTAGCGGTAGCTGTAGCAGTGGCGGTGGCGGTAGTGGTAATAGTGGTAGTAGTGGTAGTAGTGGTAGTAGTGGTAGAAGTGGTAGTAGTGGTAGTAGTGGTAGCAGTGGTAGCAGTGGTGGCTGTGGTAGCAGTGGTAAAAGTGGTAGTAGTGGTAGTAGTGATTGTAGTGGTAGTAGTGCTAGTAGTGGTAGTAGTGGTAACAGTGGTAGCAGTGGTAGCAGTGGTGGCTGTGGTAGCAGTGGTAGTAGTGGAAGTAGTGGTAGTAGTGCTAGTAATGGTAGTAGTGGTAGTAGTGGTAATAGTGGTAATAGTTCTAGTACTGGCAGTAGTGGTAGTAGTGGTAATAGAGGTAGTAGTTTTAGTCGTGGTAGTAGTGGTGATGGTGGTAATAGTTGTAGTAGTGGTAGTAGTGGTAGTAGTGGTCATAGTGCAAGTAGTGGCAGTGGTGGTAGTGGTGGTAGTGGTGGTAGTGGTGGAAGTAGTGGTAGTAGTGGTAGTAGTGGTAATAGCAGTAGCAGAAGCAGTAGCAGTAGAAGCAGCAGTAGCAGTAGCAGTAGCAGCAGCAGTAGCAGTAGCAGTAGCAGTAGGAGTAGCAGTAGCAGAGGGAGCAGCAGCAGCAGCGGCAGTAACAGTGGCAGTGGCAGTAGCAGCGGTAGCGGTAAGTGTAGCGGTAGGGGTAGCGTTAGCGGTAGGGGTAGCGTTAGGAGTAGGGGTAGCGTTAGCGGTGGCGGTGAAGGTAGTAGTAGTGGTAGTAGTGGTAATAGTGGCAGTAGTGGTAGTAGTGGAAGTAGTGGTAGTAATGGTAGTAGTGGTAGAAGTGGTAGAAGTGGTAGTAGTGGTAGTAGTGGTAGTAGTGGTACCAGTGGTAGCAGTGGTAGTAGTGGTAGTAGTGGTAGTAATGGTAGTAGTGTTAGTAGTGGTAGAAGTGGTATAGTGGTAGTAGTGATAGTAGTGGTAGTAGTGATAGTAGGGGTACTAGTGGTAGTAGTGGTAATAGTTCCAGTAGTGGTAGTAGTGGTTGTACTGGTTGTAGTGGTAGTAGTGGTAGTAGTGATGGTAGTTGTAGTAGTGGTAGCAGTGGTTTTAGTGGTAGTAGTAGTGGTAGTAGCAGCACTAGCAGTAACAGCAGCAGGAGCAGCAGCAGGAGCAGTAGTAGCAGTAGTAGCAGTAGCAGTGGCAGTGGCAGCGTTAGCGGAAGCGTTGGCGGTGGCAGTAGTGGTTGTAGTGGTAGTAGTGGTAGTAGTCGTTGTAGTGGTAGTATGGTAGTAGTGGTAGTAGTGGTAGTACTGGTAGTTGTTGTAGTGGTGGTAGTGGTGGAAGTAGTGGTAATAGTGGTAGTAGAGGTAGTAGTGGTAGTAGTGATAGTAGAGGTAGTAGTGGTAGTAGTGGTAGTGGCGGCAGTAGTGGTAGTAGTGGTAGTAGTGGTAGTAGTGGTAGTCATGGTAGTAGTAGTAGTAGCAGCAGTAGCAGTAGCAGAAGCAGCAGCAGTAGCAGCAGGAGCAGCAGCAGCAGCCATAGCAGTAGCTGTAGCAGTAGCAGAATTAGTAGCAGTAGCAGTACCAGTATCAGTATCAGTAGCAATAGCAGTAGGACCAGCACCCGCAGTAGCAGTAGCAGCAGGAGCAGCAGTGGTGTCAGTGGCAGTGGCAGCGGCAGCGGTAGAGGTGGCGGTGGCGGTAGTGGTAGTAGTGGTGGTAGTGGTACTAGTGGTAGTAGTGGTAGTACTGGTAGTAGTGGTAGTAGTGGTAGTAGTGGTAGTAGTGGTAGTAGTCGTAGTAGTGGTAGTAGTGGTAGTAGTGGTAATAGTGGTAATACTGGTAGTAGTGGTAGTAGTGGTAGAAGTGCAAGTAGAGGTAGTTGTGGTAGTAGTAGTGGTAGTAGTGGTAGTAGAGGTGGTAGTGGTGGTGGTAGTGGTGGTAGTGGTAGTAGTGGTAGTAGGGGTAGTAGTGGTAATAGTGGTAGTAGTGGTAGTAGTTCTAGTAGTGATAGTAGTCATAGTAGTGGTAGTAGTGGTAGTAGTGGTAGTAGTGGTTGTATTGGTAGTAATGGTAGCAGTGGTAGTAGTGGTAGTAAAGGTAGCGGTGGTAGTGGTGGTAGTTGTGGAAGTAGTGATAGTAGTGTTAGTAATGGTAGTAGCAGTAGCAGAAACTGTAGCAGTAGCAGTAGAAGTACCAGCAGCAGTGGCAGTGGCATAGGCAGAGGCAGCGGCAGCGGCACTGGCAGGCCAGCGGCAGCGGCAGCGGTAGCGGTAGCGATACCGGTAGCAGTAGCGGTAGCTGTAGCAGTGGCGGTGGCGGTAGTGGTAATAGTGGTAGTAGTGGTAGTAGTGGTAGAAGTGGTAGTAGTGGTAGTAGTGGTAGCAGTGGTAGCAGTGGTATTAGTGGTGGCTGTGGTAGCAGTGGTAAAAGTGGTAGTAGTGGTAGTAGTGATTGTAGTGGTAGTAGTGCTAGTAGTGGTAGTAGTGGTAGCAGTGGTAGCAGTGGTAGCAGTGGTGGCTGTGGTAGCAGTGGTAGTAGTGGAAGTAGTGGTAGTAGTGCTAGTAATGGTAGTAGTGGTAGTAGTGGTAATAGTGGTAATAGTTCTAGTGCTGGCAGTAGTGGTAGTAGTGGTAATAGAGGTAGTAGTTTTAGTAGTGGTAGTAGTGGTGATGGTGGTAATAGTTGTAGTAGTGGTAGTAGTGGTAGTAGTGGTCATAGTGCAAGTAGTGGTAGTGGTGGTAGTGGTGGTAGTGGTGGTAGTGGTGGAAGTAGTGGTAGTAGTGGTAGTAGTGGTAATAGCAATAGCAGAAGCAGTAGCAGTAGCAGCAGCAGTAGCAGTAGCAGTAGCAGCAGCAGTAGCAGTAGCAGTAGCAGTAGCAGTAGGAGTAGCAGTAGCTGTAGCAGTAGGAGTAGCAGTAGCAGTAGCAGTAGCAGAGGGAGCAGCAGCAGCAGCGGCAGTAACAGTGGCAGTGGCAGTAGCAGCGGTACCGGTAAGTGTAGCGGTAGGGGTAGCGTTAGCGGTAGGGGTAGCGTTTGCGGTGGCGGTGACGGTAGTAGTAGTGGTAGTAGTGGTAATAGTGGCAGTAGTGGTAGTAGTGTTAGTAGTGGTAGTAATGGTAGTAGTGGTAGTAGTGGTAGAAGTGGTAGTAGTGGTAGTAGTGATAGTAGGAGTACTAGTGGTAGTAGTCGTAATAGTTTTTTTTTTGTTTTGTTTCGGCAGGGAAAAATCCCTCATGGACGCTACCTTAGCGAGTTGGACTTTAACCATTTAAAAAACCCTGCCCCGTCACATGCCACTCTGGGACTGCTTGTGGCATTACTTCAGAAATGGCAGTTGTGTAATCGTTCTAAGCTATCTGTAATTGTCTATCCTCGGCTTCTTTGATCTTCAATATTGATTCACATAGTGATTTTACAATGGCCCATGTGTCTCTCTTTTCCATAATCTTTTCTCCCAGATTATCAGCTGTTAACTGGAAACCTAACTTCCTTTGGGCGTCGTTTCTCTGTAAATCCAATAGTAATAGTAATAGTCGTAATAGTGGTAATAGTTCTAGTGGTGGTAGTAGTGGTTGTAGTGGTTGTAGTGGTAGTAGTGGTAGTAGTGGTGGTAGTGGTAGTAGTGGTAGTAGTTGTAGTAGTGATAGTAGTTGTAGTAGTGGTAGTAGGGGTAGTAGTAGTAGCAGTAGGAGTAGCAGTGGAAGTAGCCGTAGCAGTAGCAGCAGCAGCAGGAGCAGCAGCAGCAGCAGCAGTGGCAGTAGCAGTGGCAGTGGCAGTAGGAGCGGTAGCGGTAAGTGTAACGGTAGCGGTAGCGTTAACGGTAGGGGTAGCGTTGGCGGTGGCCGTAGTGGTAGTAGTGGTAGTAGTGGTAATAGTGGTAGTAGTGGTAGTAGTGGCAGTAGTGGTAGTAGTGGTAGTAGTGGTAGTAGTGGTAGTAGTGTTGGTAGTGTTGGTAGTAGTAGTACTGGTAGTGGTGGTAGTAGTGGTAGTAGTGGTAGTCGTGGTAATAGTGGTAGTAGTGGTAGTAGTGGTAGTATTTGTAGTAGTGGTAGTAGTGGTAGTAGTGGTAGTAGTGGTAGTAGTGGTACCAGTGGTAGTAGTGGTAGTAGTGGTGGTAGTGGTCTTAGTCGTAGTAGTGGTAGTTGTGCTTGTAGTGGTAGTAGTGGTAGTAGTGTTGGCAGTGTTGGTAAGGGTAGTAATGTTAGTAATGGTAGTAGTGGTAGTAGTGGTATTAGTGTTGGTAGTGTTGGTAAGGGTAGTAATGGTAGTAGTGGTAGTAGTGGTAGTAGTGGAAGTAGTGGTAGTAGTGGTAGTAGTGGTAGCAGTGTTGGTTGTGTTGGTAGTGGTAGTAGTAGTGGAAGTAGTGGTAGTAGTGGTAGTAGTGGTGGTAGTGGTAGTAGTGGTAGTAGTGGAAGTAGTGATGGTAGTGGTAGTAGTGGTAGTAGTGGTAGTAGCGGTAGTAGTGATAGTAGTGGTAGTAGTGGTAGTAGTGGTAGTAGCGGTAGTAATGATAGTTGTGGTAGTAGTGGTAGTAGCGGTAGTAGTGATAGTAGTGGTAGTAGTGGTAGTAGTGGTAGTAGCGGTAGTAGTGATAGTAATGGTAGTAATGGTAGTAGTGGTAGTAGCGGTAGTAGTGATAGTAGTGGTAGTAGTGGTAGTAGTAGTGGTAGTAGCGGTAGTAGTGATAGTAATGGTAGTAGTGGTGGTAGTGGTAGTAGCGGTAGTAGTGATAGTAGTGGTAGTAGTGGTAGTAGTGGTAATAGTGGTAATAGTTCTAGTACTGGCAGTATTGGTAGTAGTGGTAATAGAGGTAGTAGTTTTAGTAGTGGTAGTATTGGTGATGGTAATAGTTGTAGTAGTGGTAGTAGTGGTAGTAGTGGTAGTAGTGGTCATAGTGGTAGTAGTGGTAGTGGTGGTAGTGGTGGTGGTAGTGGTGGAAGTAGTGGTAGTAGTGGTAGTAGTGGTAATAGCAGTAGCAGAAGCAGTAGCAGTAGCAGCAGCAGTAGCAGTAGCAGTAGCAGCAGCAGTAGCAGTAGCAGTAGGAGTAGCAGTAGCTGTAGCAGTAGGAGTAGCAGTAGCAGTAGCAGTAGCAGAGGGAGCAGCAGCAGCGGCAGTAACAGTGGCAGTGGCAGTAGCAGCGGTAGCGGTAAGTGTAGCGGTAGGGGTAGCGTTGGCGGTGGCGGTGGCGGTAGTAGTAGTGGTAGTAGTGGTAATAGTGGCAGTAGTGGTAGTAGTGTTAGTAGTGGTAGTAATGGTAGTAGTGGTAGCAGTGGTAGAAGTGGTAGTAGTGGTAGTAGTGATAGTAGGAGTACTAGTGGTAGTAGTCGTAATAGTTTTTTTTTTTTTTTTTGTTTCGGCAGGGAAAAATCCCTCATGGACGCTACCTTAGCGAGTTGGACTCTAACCATTTAAAAAACCCTGCCCCGTCACATGCCATTCTGGGGCTGCTTGTGGCATTACTTCAGAAATGGCAGTTGTGTAATCGTTCTAAGCTATCTGTAATTGTCTATCCTCGGCTTCTTTGATCTTCAATATTGATTCACATAGTGATTTTACAATGGCCCATGTTTCTCTCCTTTCCATAATCTTTTCTCCCAGGTTATCAGCTGTTAACTGGAAACCTAACTTCCTTTGGGCGTCGTTTCTCTGTAAATCCAATAGTAATAGTAATAGTCGTAATAGTGGTAATAGTTCTAGTGGTGGTAGTAGTGGTTGTAGTGGTTGTAGTGGTAGTAGTGGTAGTAGTGGTGGTAGTGGTAGTAGTGGTAGTAGTTGTAGTAGTGATAGTAGTTGTAGTAGTGGTAGTAGGGGTAGTAGTAGTAGCAGTAGGAGTAGCAGTGGAAGTAGCCGTAGCAGTAGCAGCAGCAGCAGGAGCACCAGCAGGAGCAGCAGCAGCGGCAGTAGCAGTGGCAGTGGCAGTAGGAGCGGTAGCGGTAAGTGTAACGGTAGCGGTAGCGTTAACGGTAGGGTTAGCGTTGGCGGTGGCCGTAGTGGTAGTAGTGGTAGTAGTGGTAATAGTGGTAGTAGTGGTAGTAGTGGCAGTAGTGGTAGTAGTGGTAGTAGTGGTAGTAGTGGTAGTAGTGTTGGTAGTGTTGGTAGTAGTAGTAGTGGTAGTAGTGGTAGTAGTGGTAGTCGTGGTAATAGTGGTAGTAGTGGTAGTAGTGGTAGTATTTGTAGTAGTGGTAGTAGTGGTAGTAGTGGTAGTAGTGGTAGTAGTGGTACCAGTGGTAGTAGTGGTAGTAGTGGTCGTAGTGGTCTTAGTCGTAGTAGTGGTAGTTGTGCTTGTAGTGGTAGTAGTGGTAGTAGTGTTGGCAGTGTTGGTAAGGGTAGTAATGTTAGTAATGATAGTAGTGGTAGTAGTGGTAGTAGTGGTAGTAGTGTTGGTAGTGTTGGTAAGGGTAGTAATGGTAGTAGTGGTAGTAGTGGTGGTAGTGGAAGTAGTGGTAGTAGTGGTAGTAGTGGTAGCAGTGTTGGTTGTGTTGGTAGTGGTAGTAGTAGTGGAAGTAGTGGTTGTAGTGGTAGTAGTGGTGGTAGTGGTAGTAGTGGAAGTAGTTATGGTAGTGGTAGTAGTTGTAGTAGTGGTAGTAGCGGTAGTAGTGATAGTAGTGGTAGTAGTGGTAGTAGTGGTAGTAGCGGTAGTAATGATAGTAGTGGTAGTAGTGGTAGTAGCGGTAGTAGTGATAGGAGTGGTAGTAGTGGTAGTAGTGATAGTAGCGGTAGTAGTGATAGTAGTGGTAGTAATGGTAGTAGTGGTAGTAGCGGTAGTAGTGATAGTAGTGGTAGTAGTGGTAGTAGTAGTGGTAGTAGCGGTAGTAGTGATAGTAATGGTAGTAGTGGTAGTAGTGGTAGTAGCGGTAGTAGTGATAGTAGTGGTAGTAGTGGTAGTAGTGGTAATAGTGGTAATAGTTCTAGTACTGGCAGTATTGGTAGTAGTGGTAATAGAGGTAGTAGTTTTAGTAGTGGTAGTATTGGTGATGGTGGTAATAGTTGTAGTAGTGGTAGTAGTGGTAGTAGTGGTAGTAGTGGTCATAGTGGTAGTAGTGGTAGTAGTGGTAGCAGTGTTGGTTGTGTTGGTAGTGGTAGTAGTAGTGGAATTAGTGGTAGTAGTGGTAGTAGTGGTGGTAGTGGTAGTAGTGGAAGTAGTGATGGTAGTGGTAGTAGTGGTAGTAGTGGTAGTAGCGGTAGTAGTGATAGTAATGGTAGTAGTGGTAGTAGTGGTAGTAGCGGTAGTAATGATAGTAGTGGAAGTAGTGGTAGTAGCGGTAGTAGTGATAGTAGTGGTAGTAGTGGTAGTAGTGGTAGTAGCGGTAGTAGTGATAGTAGTGGTAGTAATGGTAGTAGTGGTAGGAGCGGTAGTAGTGATAGTAGTGGTAGTAGTGGTAGTAGTAGTGGTAGTAGCGGTAGAAGTGATAGTAATGGTAGTAGTGGTAGTAGTGGTAGTAGCGGTAGTAGTGATAGTAGTGGTAGTAGTGGTAGTAGTGGTAATAGTGGTAATAGTTCTAGTACTGGCAGTATTGGTAGTAGTGGTAATAGAGGTAGTAGTTTAGTAGTGGTAGTATTGGTGATGGTGGTAATAGTTGTAGTAGTGGTAGTAGTGGTAGTAGTGGTAGTAGTGGTAGTAGTGGTCATAGTGGTAGTAGTGGTAGTGGTGGTAGTGGTGGTGGTGGTAGTGGTGGATGTAGTGGTAGTAGTGGTAGTAGTGGTAATAGCAGTAGCAGAAGCAGTAGCAGTAGCAGCAGCAGTAGCAGTAGGAGTAGCAGCAGCAGTAGCAGTAGCAGTAGGAGTAGCAGTAGCTGTAGCAATAGGAGTATGAGCAGCAGTAGCAGTAGCAGAAGGAGCAGCAGCAGCAGCGGCAGTAACAGTGGCAGTGGCAGCAGCAGCGGTAGCGGTAAGTGTAGCGGTAGCGGTAGCGTTAGCGGTAGGGGTAGCGTTGGCCGTGGCGGTAGTGGTAGTAATGGTAGTAGTGGTAATAGTGGCAGTAGTGGTTGTAGTGGTAGTAGTGGTAGTAGTGGTAGTAATGGTAGTAGTGGTAGTAGTGGTAGAAGTGGTAGTAGTGGTAGTAGTGATAGTAGGGGTACTAGTGGTAGTAGTCGTAATAGTGGTAATAGTTCTAGTGGTGGTAGTAGTGGTTGTGGTGGTTGTAGTGGTAGTAGTGGTAGTAGTGGTGGTAGTGGTAGTAGTGGTAGTAGTTGTGGTTAGTGATAGTAGTGGAAGTAGTGGTAGTAGAGGTAGTAGTAGTAGTAGTAGTAGTAGTAGTAGTGGTAGTAGCAGCAGTAGTAGTAGCAGCAGAAGCAACAGGAGCAGCAGCAGCAGTAGCAGTAGCAGTATTAGTAGCAGTAGCTGGAGCAGCAGCAGGAGCAGCAGCAACAGCAGTAGCAGTAGCAGTGGCAGTGGCAGCGGTAGCGGTAAGTGTAGCGGTAGCTGTAGCGTTAGCGTTAGCGGAAGCGTTGGCGGTGGCGGTAGTGGTCGTAGTGATAGTAGTTGTGGTAGTGGAAGTAGTGGTAGTGGTGGTAGTATGGTAGTAGTGGTAGTAATGGTGGTAGTGGTAGTAGTGGTAGTAGAGGTAGTAGTGTTAGTAGTGGTAGTGTGGTAGTAGTGGTAGTAGTGGTAGTAGTGGTAGTAGTGTAAGTAGTGGTGGTAGTGGTGGAGGGTGGTAGTGGTGGTAGTGGTGGTAGTGGTGGCAGTGATGGTGGTAGTGGTGGTAGTGGTGATATTGGCGGTAGTGGTGGTAGTGGTTGGTGGTGGTGGTAGTGGTGGTAGTGGTGGTAGTGGTGGTAGTGGCTGTAGTGGTGGTAGTAGTGGTAGTAGTGGTAGTGGTGGTAGTGGTGGTAGTGGTGGTAGCAGTGGTAGTAATGAAAGTAGTGCTAGTAGTGGTGGTTGTGGTAGTCGTGGTAGTAGTGGTAGTAGTGGTAGTATTGGTAGTAGCGGTAGTAGCGGTCGTAGCGTTAGTAGTGGTAGTGGTGGTAGTGGTAATAGTGGTAGTAGTGGTAGTAGTGGTACCAGTGTTAGCAGTGGTAGTAGTGGTAGTAGTGGTAGTAGTGGTAGTAGTGGTAGTAGTGGTAGTAGTGGTAGAAGTGGTAGTAGTGATAGTAGTGATAGTACGGGTACTAGTGGTAGTAGTGGTAGTAGTGGTAATAGTGGTAATAGTTCTAGTAGTGGTAGTAGTGGTAGTGGTGGTAGTAGTGGTAGCAGTGGTAGTAGTGGTAGTAATGGTAGTAGTGTTAGTAGTGGTAGTAGTGGTAGTCGTGGTAATAGTGGTAGTAGTGGTAGTAGTGGTAGTATTTGTAGTAGTGGTAGTAGTGGTAGTAGTGGTAGTAGTGGTAGTAGTGGTACCAGTGGTAGTAGTGGTAGTAGTGGTCGTAGTGGTCTTAGTCGTAGTAGTGGTAGTTGTGCTTGTAGTGGTAGTAGTGGTAGTAGTGTTGGCAGTGTTGGTAAGGGTAGTAATGTTAGTAATGATAGTAGTTGTAGTAGTGGTAGTAGTGTTGGTAGTGTTGGTAAGGGTAGTAATGGTAGTAGTGGTAGTAGTGGTGGTAGCGGAAGTAGTGGTAGTAGTGGTAGTAGTGGTAGCAGTGTTGGTTGTGTTGGTAGTGGTAGTAGTAGTGGAAGTAGTGGTAGTAGTGGTAGTAGTGGTGGTAGTGGTAGTAGTGGAAGTAGTTATGGTAGTGGTAGTAGTTGTAGTAGTGGTAGTAGCGGTAGTAGTGATAGTAGTGGTAGTAGTGGTAGTAGTGGTAGTAGCGGTAGTAATGATAGTAGCGGTAGTAGTGGTAGTAGCGGTAGTAGTGATAGTAGTGGTAGTAGTGGTAGTAGTGATAGTAGCGGTAGTAGTGATAGTAGTGGTAGTAATGGTAGTAGTGGTAGTAGCGGTAGTAGTGATAGTAGTGGTAGTAGTGGTAGTAGTAGTGGTAGTAGCGGTAGTAGTGATAGTAATGGTAGTAGTGGTAGTAGTGGTAGTAGCGGTAGTAGTGATAGTAGTGGTAGTAGTGGTAGTAGTGGTAATAGTGGTAATAGTTCTAGTACTGGCAGTATTGGTAGTAGTGGTAATAGAGGTAGTAGTTTTAGTAGTGGTAGTATTGGTGATGGTGGTAATAGTTGTAGTAGTGGTAGTAGTGGTAGTAGTGGTCATAGTGGTAGTAGTGGTAGTAGTGGTAGCAGTGTTGGTTGTGTTGGTAGTGGTAGTAGTAGTGGAATTAGTGGTAGTAGTGGTAGTAGTGGTGGTAGTGGTAGTAGTGGAAGTAGTGATGGTAGTGGTAGTAGTGGTAGTAGTGGTAGTAGCGGTAGTAGTGATAGTAATGGTAGTAGTGGTAGTAGTGGTAGTAGCGGTAGTAATGATAGTAGTGGAAGTAGTGGTAGTAGCGGTAGTAGTGATAGTAGTGGTAGTAGTGGTAGTAGTGGTAGTAGCGGTAGTAGTGATAGTAGTGGTAGTAATGGTAGTAGTGGTAGGAGCGGTAGTAGTGATAGTAGTGGTAGTAGTGGTAGTAGTAGTGGTAGTAGCGGTAGTAGTGATAGTAATGGTAGTAGTGGTAGTAGTGGTAGTAGCAGTAGTAGTGATAGTAGTGGTAGTAGTGGTAGTAGTGGTAATAGTGGTAATAGTTCTAGTACTGGCAGTATTGGTAGTAGTGGTAATAGAGGTAGTAGTTTAGTAGTGGTAGTATTGGTGATGGTGGTAATAGTTGTAGTAGTGGTAGTAGTGGTAGTAGTGGTAGTAGTGGTAGTAGTGGTCATAGTGGTAGTAGTGGTAGTGGTGGTAGTGGTGGTGGTGGTAGTGGTGGATGTAGTGGTAGTAGTGGTAGTAGTGGTAATAGCAGTAGCAGAAGCAGTAGCAGTAGCAGCAGCAGTAGCAGTAGGAGTAGCAGCAGCAGTAGCAGTAGCAGTAGGAGTAGCAGTAGCTGTAGCAATAGGAGTATGAGCAGCAGTAGCAGTAGCAGAAGGAGCAGCAGCAGCAGCGGCAGTAACAGTGGCAGTGGCAGCAGCAGCGGTAGCGGTAAGTGTAGCGGTAGCGGTAGCGTTAGCGGTAGGGGTAGCGTTGGCCGTGGCGGTAGTGGTAGTAGTGGTAGTAGTGGTAATAGTGGCAGTAGTGGTTGTAGTGGTAGTAGTGGTAGTAGTGGTAGTAATGGTAGTAGTGGTAGTAGTGGTAGAAGTGGTAGTAGTGGTAGTAGTGATAGTAGGGGTACTAGTGGTAGTAGTCGTAATAGTGGTAATAGTTCTAGTGGTGGTAGTAGTGGTTGTGGTGGTTGTAGTGGTAGTAGTGGTAGTAGTGGTGGTAGTGGTAGTAGTGGTAGTAGTTGTAGTTAGTGATAGTAGTGGAAGTAGTGGTAGTAGAGGTAGTAGTAGTAGTAGTAGTAGTGGTAGTAGCAGCAGTAGTAGTAGCAGCAGAAGCAACAGGAGCAGCAGCAGCAGTAGCAGTAGCAGTATTAGTAGCAGTAGCTGGAGCAGCAGCAGGAGCAGCAGCAACAGCAGTAGCAGTAGCAGTGGCAGTGGCAGCGGTAGCGGTAAGTGTAGCGGTAGCTGTAGCGTTAGCGTTAGCGGAAGCGTTGGCGGTGGCGGTAGTGGTCGTAGTGATAGTAGTTGTGGTAGTGGAAGTAGTGGTAGTGGTGGTAGTATGGTAGTAGTGGTAGTAGTGGTGGTAGTGGTAGTAGTGGTAGTAGAGGTAGTAGTGTTAGTAGTGGTAGTGTGGTAGTAGTGGTAGTAGTGGTAGTAGTGGTAGTAGTGTAAGTAGTGGTGGTAGTGGTGGAGGGTGGTAGTGGTGGTAGTGGTGGTAGTGGTGGCAGTGATGGTGGTAGTGGTGGTAGTGGTGATATTGGCGGTAGTGGTGATAGTGGTTGGTGGTGGTGGTAGTGGTGGTAGTGGTGGTAGTGGTGGTAGTGGCTGTAGTGGTGGTAGTAGTGGTAGTAGTGGTAGTGGTGGTAGTGGTGGTAGTGGTGGTAGCAGTGGTAGTAATGATAGTAGTGCTAGTAGTGGTGGTTGTGGTAGTCGTGGTAGTAGTGGTAGTAGTGGTAGTATTGGTAGTAGCGGTAGTAGCGGTCGTAGCGTTAGTAGTGGTAGTGGTGGTAGTGGTAATAGTGGTAGTAGTGGTAGTAGTGGTTCCAGTGTTAGCAGTGGTAGTAGTGGTAGTAGTGGTAGTAGTGGTAGTAGTGGTAGTAGTGGTAGTAGTGGTAGAAGTGGTAGTAGTGATAGTAGTGATAGTACGGGTACTAGTGGTAGTAGTGGTAGTAGTGGTAATAGTGGTAATAGTTCTAGTAGTGGTAGTAGTGGTAGTGGTGGTAGTAGTGGTAGCAGTGGTAGTAGTGGTAGTAATGGTAGTAGTGTTAGTAGTGGTAGTAGTGGTAGTCGTGGTAGTAGTGGTAGTAGTGTTAGTAGTGGTAGTAGTTTTAATTAATTTATTTATTTACTCAAAATTGTATTACAGTTATTCACATTCAGGCTATTATACAAAGGAAGGCACACAGTCGATAGGCCATGAGAGGTTCTTCCTGGAACCACCAAACGGTATTACTTCGGGAAGAGATGGTCAGCAAACTGATGTACCAGGGTAGCCATCACATGTTCTGCAGCGCAGGCCACGTCATGGTTGGTTGATGCGTGCATCTTGCTCCTTCCCCCGGAGGATGGAACTAATCATTAGATCAATTCTGCGCCAATTTTCTTGGGACTCTAACATTAGAGGTAAGATGTTGCTCAGTGTGACCGTCAGGCCTAGTTGGGCGTATGTCCTGTGGCGAATAGCGGTCCAATTGGAGCAGTGTAGGATCGTATGCTCCGGAATGTCAATTTCAGTGCAGTATGAGCATATGTCTCTATCGTTCAGCCCCATGCGGTGCAGGTATAATTTGAAACGGCCGTGGCCTGTCAAAAATTGGGTCAGATAATATCCGACATTCCCGTGTCTCCGAGATATCCAGGGGACTAGCTCAGGAATCAGCAGCCTAGTCCATTGAGCTTTTGTCACTTCCTGTGTCCACTCCGTCTGCCACTGTCGAAGGGTCTGTTCTCGGACCAAGATCTTGTGTCCCCTAGAGTTAGCCCCCGCATCATAAGTGCGTTCTTGGATTAATAGATGTATGGGAATGATCCCAGCTATAACCTGTAGAGCCTTCGTTGAGGTTGTTCTGTAGGCACTACATATACGTAGTGCAACCTTCCGTTGTACTCGCTCTAGCCAAGTTCTGTATATTGCTTTATATATATATATATATATATATATATATATATATATATATATATATATATATATATATATATTCATATATATTCCTTCCAAGCAGGCGCACCATAAAGGAGGATGGAATTTACCACGCTTCCAAGGAGTTTTCTGGTACCTGGTTTGGAACCGCCGACATTGGGCATTAAGTGACTCAGAGCAGCGATCGTCTTTCCTGCTCTACCAACCACATATTTAAGGTGTGCACCCATGTTCATGTTATGGCCAAACTGAAGAAGAAGATAGCGCAGTTGTCTTTGAGACCTCAGTGACATTCCGCTAATATTGACAGTCACTTCTCGTAAGGAACGTCTCTCTTCCAGAATGACAAGTTCGGTCTTCTGTGAAGCCAACTGTAGACCCTTTCGCAACATCCACATTTCAATTTGGTGTGTAGCCCATTCTATCTTATCCTCCACCTCTTCGCGGAATTCTCCGGATACAAGAAGGGCTAAATCATCGGCGTAAGCAAGAGAGGTAACTCCCGATGGCAACTGCACTCGGTGGACATCATCATAATAAATGTTCCACAGCGTGGGTCCCAAACCGAACCTTGAGGCACACCTCACGTCATATCCAGTTTCTTGGTGTCACCCACCAGAATTATCCGGTTATGGAGATAACTACAAAGAAGCCCAGTTAAGTAAGGGGCGACTTGACGTCGCCTAAGTTCAGCAATGATGCCTTTCCACGGTGCTGAATTAAAGGCATTCTTAACATCCAGTGTCACCAAGACAACATACCTAGGAGAGAGGGTCTGTGCGTCGTTCACAAATGTTTACACAGTGTGAATAGCATCTATGGTAGAAAATCCTTGTCGAAAACCAAATTGGCGAGGAGAAAATCCATCCCCTGCCTCAATCTCAGCAACTAAACGTCTATTCAGTATATGTTCCATGAGTTTACCCAGAACATCAAGCAAACAAATTGGTCTGTAAGACTTACTCCCTCCTCGTGAACTAGGTTTTTCAATAAGAAGTAACCTTCCAAGTTTCCGTTTACTAGGGAACTCACCAGTACATAAAATGGAATTAAAGATGTCAAGGAGTAACTCTGGTTTCTCTATAGCAAGGACCTTCACAACTTCTGGAGGAACACCATCCGGGCCTTCTATCTTCCCAGACTTGATCCGACGACCTGCAGCGCGAATCTCCTCAGTGGTACAAGTGGGAATAGTTACAATGGGAGCATTAATCTCCGGCCAAATGAGCAAAGCATGTCCAGGAAACAAAGTTTTGGCTACCAAGACTTGTTCTTCATCGGTGAGGACTAATGGCGAACGCAAGCCTAATTTTCCAGTAACAATTTTATAACCTACACCCCAAATATCCTCATCAACTTCTGCACAAAGAGTGTTCCAGGCATCTCTTTTGGCTTTAAAAATGGCGCCTTTAAGAGCATTACGACAATCCTTATAGGTACGTAAGGCAAGTTGCTTTTCATCATAGCCGACATTACGTCTGTTAATTCTAGGAAGGCAGCGTTTAGCCTTATTACATTGCCTCCGTAAATCAAGTAGTGGTAGTAGTGGTAGTAGTGGAAGTAGTGGTAGTAGTGTTAGTAGTGGTAGTAGTGGTAGTGGTGGTAGTGGTGGGAGTAGTGGTAGTAGTGGTAGTAGTGGTAGTAGTGGTAGTAGTGGTGGTTGTGGTAGTAGTGGTATTAGTTGTAGTAGTGGTAGTAGTTGTAGTAGTTGTAGTAGTGGTAGTAGTGGTAGTAGTAGTAGGAGTAGCAGTAGCAGTGGCAGAAGCAGTAGCAGTAGCAGAAGCAGGAGCAGCAGCAGCAGCAGTAGCAGCAGCAGTATCAGTATAAGTAGGAGTAGCAGTAGCAGCAGCAGTAGCAGTAACAGCCGCAGTAGCAGTAGCAGTAGCAGAAGCAGCAGCAGTAGTGGCAGTAGCAGCGGCAGCGGTAGCGGTAGCGGTAGCGGTAGTGGTGGCGGTAATGGTAGTAGTGGTAGTAGTGGTAGTAGTGGTAGTTGTAGTAGTAGTCGTAGTAGCGATGCTAGTGGTAGTAGTGGTAGTAGTGGTAGTAGTTATAGTAGTGGTAGTAGTGGTAGTAGTGGTAGTAGTGGTAGTAGTGGTAGAAGTGGTAGTGGCAGCAGTAGCAGTAGCAGCAACAGGAGCAGCAGCAGCAGTAGCAGTATTAGTAGCAGTAGCAGGAGCAGCAGCAGGAGCAGCAGCATCAGTAGCAGTAGCAGTAGCAGAAGCAGCAGCAGTGGCAGTAGCAGTGGCAGTGGCAGTGGCAGCGGTAGCGGTAGCGGTGGCGATAGGGGTAGCGGTAGCGTTGGCGGTGGCGGTAGTGGTAGTAGTGGTAGTAGTGGCAGTAGTGGTAGTGTGGTAGTAGTGGTAGTAGTGTTAGTAGTGGTAGTAGTGGTAGTAGTGGTAGTAGTGGTAGTAGTAATAGTAGTAGTAGTAGTAGCAGTAGCAGTAGCAGTAGAAGTCGCAGTTGCAGCAGCAGTAGCAGTAGCAGTAGCAGGAGCAGGAGGAGGAGCAGGAGGAGCAGCAGCAGCAGCATTAGCAGTAGCAGTAACAGTAGCAGAAGTAGTAGCAGTAGCAGTGGCAGTGGTAGTGGCAGTGGCAGTGGCAGTGGCAGTGGCAGTAGCAGTAGCAGTAGCAGTAGCAGCGGCAGCAGGAGCAGCAGCAGCAACAGCAGCAGCAGTAGCAGTAGCAGTAGCAGTAGCAGTAGCAGTGGCAGTGGTAGTGGCAGTGGCAGTGGCAGTGGCAGTGGCAGTAGCAGTAGCAGTAGCAGCGGCAGCGACGGCGGCAGCTGCAGCGATACCGGCAGCGGCAGCGGCAGCGGTAGCGGTAGCGGTAGCGGTGGCGGTAGCTGTAGCGGAAGCGTAAGCGGTAGCGGTAGCAGTAGCGGTAGCGGTAGCGGTGGCGGTGGAGGTAGTGGTAGTAGTGGTAGTAGTGGTAGTAGAGGTAGTAGTTTTAGTAGTGGTAATAGTGGTAATAGTTCTAGTAGTGGTAGTAGTGGTAGTAGTGGCAGTAGGGGAAGTAGTGGTAGTAGTGGTAGTAGTGGTAGTAGTGGTAGTAGTGGTAGTAGTGGTAGTAGTGATAGTAGTGGTAGTAGTGGTAGTAGTGGTAGTAGTGGTAGTAGTGGCAGTAGTGGTGGTGGTATTAGTGGTAGTAGTGGTAGTAGTAATAGTAGTAGTAGTAGCAGTAGCAGTAGCAGTAGCAATAGAAGTAGCAGTAGTAGCAGCAGTAGCAGTAGCAGTAGCAGTAGCAGGAGCAGGAGCAGGAGGAGGAGCAGGAGCAGCAGCAGCATTAGCAGTAGCAGTAGCAGTAGCAGTAGCAGTAGCAGTAGCAGTAGCAATAGCAGTAGCAGTAGCAGAAGTAGTAGCATTAGCAGTAGCAGGATCAGCAGCAACAACAGGAGCAGCAATAGCAGCAGCAGCGTTAGCAGTAGCAGTAGCAGTAGTAGTATGAGTAGCAGTGGCAGTGGCAGTAGAAGTTGCAGTAGCAGTAGCAGGGGCAGCTCCAGCGGCAGCTGCAGCGGCACCGGCACCGGCAGCGGCAGCGGAAGCGGCAGCGGCAGTGGTAGCGGTAGCGGTAGTGGTAGCGGTAGCTGTAGCGGTAGCAGTAGCGGTAGCGGTGGCGGTAGTGATAGTAGTGGTAGTAGTGGTAGTAGTGGTGTGTCGTACTGTAAGGTTGTACTGGGGTGCACTAGAACGTATCTCTTGTTAACTCTGTGCAACCCACTGACACGTCTTAACCCTTTAGGATACCGTGGATCTTTAAAGAAATTAGACTGGCAATTAGCAAGTCATGCTTCCCTTTATTATAAGACTTACAAACATACAAAACTTAACACCTTGAGTTACATAGACCTTGAATGTGTCGCCACTTTACAGTGGTTAGAAAAGAATATCACTTGACAATACCTTTTGTGAGACGATTGTTTTAATACATTAACATTTCGAAAATTCCTGCCATGCTGATAAAGTTTTTACTCACGTGGTAATGATTTAGTTATATAAAATGAAAAGAGAAGAAGTTTTACTCACGTGGTAACGATTTAGTTATATAAATATGGAAAGAGAAGAAGTAAAGATAATTTTGAAAGCAATTACTCGCGTATAATCACATGATGCCTCCCTATGTGCCTAGCCATCTTTTTCTGCCCATGCTTCGCAGACAGTTCCTCCGTCGTTGAAATCCCAAAGTCGACTCACTGTCTGACGTTCCCGGACCTGGCTTGACAGGGGTGACTGGTTGTTGATGCGCCGCTGTTTTCGGCAGTTCCCGCAAGAGGTCGTGGAATTCTCGGTGTGGATATGCAGACTCCTTCTCTTGCGTTCCTGTTGAAGCACCATGACGCTGCTTGTTTTTAGATTTGGCGAAATTGTACTGATGGCTGTCTTTTGGATGCTGGGTAAAATAACGGCTCAATGGCCCCCCCCCCCCCCGCCGGCGAAACTGGCCAGCAGGACAGGAACAGCAGCTGTTGAAGGCCAGGCCCGGACATGCAAAATAATTAGGCATGGGATTAACCAGAGAGGCATCACAAAGCAAATTAGGGAAATAACGCAGCAGGCAGCAATTTCACATAGTGTATATATGAGAACCATAGATGACAAGCCTACAACTGGAATTTAATACAATTGCTTAAAAGACATAATATAAATAACACTTTAAAAATCATCCCTTAAAATGTAAGATAAGAAGCTGAATCATAACAATTTCCAAATTACCAACAAGTTATAAAGTTATGGTAATGTTACAATTTCTTTTTTTCTTTCTTTCTTTTATTTTTTTTATTTTTTTTTTTTTGATAAAGCAATAGCATTTTTAAAATTTAACAACATAAATTAGAATAGTAGCTATTGCTGTATACACTAAAAGGAGACAAGGAAGAGCAGAAATACCTAAATCTAAGACGTGGATCCACTTCTACAACACAACACAAAGGAACATGAAGATAAGGAGTAACATGAATTTTTTTATAATACTGAAACATTCACTGACTCATACTAATACATGCTAATACATTGTAATACATGCTACCGGTAGCTTACCTCATTCATGCACACACATATACATCCAGACACGCACACACGAAATTAAAATAACATACACAAGAAAGGAAAATTTAGACTCCCAATAGGAAAGGCAAGAAATATGATATGTCTCGTACTGGGTAACTACAAGCTTAAGGCCTTCAGCTCGAACGAGAAGACGAGATTTTAGAGCTGAAGTAACCCCAAGATTTTTAAGCCCAGTACGAGGCGAGCTTGCAGAGCAAAAAAAAAAAAAAAAAAAAAAATTCAATTAGAAGGCCAAAATGTGTAAAGTACTAATTTGCTTGGGATTTCAATTTGAATGTGGTGACTTGGCCAGATACACAATGTTGTAAACGGAATGAAACTCCATTACGTATATCACATATTTTATAAGGTCCGACAAAACGTGGTGCTAATTTTGCTGTAACATGATTTGATGCTCTACTTATAGGATGATTACGAAGAAGTACTAAATCCCCTAAGTTAAATGAAACAGGAAGCCTCGAATTATTATAACGAAGTTCGCGACGCGTGCGATCACGACGTAAGGCTTTCATAGTTTGGTACCAAACTTCCTGTAACTGTTTAGGGTCCAATTGATCAGGTAATAGATCGTGTAACTTCCACAAATTTGCAAGTGGACAAGCTGGTTTAAATCGGAACATAAGTGAAGCTGGTGATTGAGAATGTGCCTCATGTTGTGCCAGATTAAAGGCCAATTGTAATGCGGTAAGACGCGTGTCCCAAAGGCGATGATCATGTGAGTGAAACGCGATTAGAGCACTCTTAAGGTTTCTATTTACTCTTTCTGCTAAAGACGGACATGGATAGTACGGAGAAGTATGAACTAGCTTAATACCATGTTCAAACAGGAATGTATGAAAAATTCGTGCTTTAAAATACGACGCATTATCTGTAACAAATACGGCCGGAAAACCGAACGAAGCAAAAAGGGATGATAACACAGAAATAGTAGCAAAAGCTGTAGAAGCTCGAACAGGGTAAAACAAATAAATTTGGCAAAACTATCTACCACCACACACAGCTATGCATTCCCCTGTAATGAACGCGGAAATGGCCCAATAAAATCCAAAAAAAGGCGTTCCATGGGGTAAGTCGCCAAGTGAGAGTTCAAGGGTCCAATTTTGGTGTTAGCCGGGGGTTTTGATTGTAAACAAACTCGGCAATTGCGGATAAATTGTACAATGTCCTGATACATCTTACGCCAGACAAAGAATATACGAATTTTTTCTTTAGTCTTTCGTATGCCTGAATGAGCCCCAAAATGCGAAGAATGGAAATGTTGTAACACGACGGGAATTAAAGCCTTAGGTAACAAAACGCGTAATGAAGAAGAACGAGGTAATTTACAAAAGAGAATGTCGTTTTGAAAAACATACCCATTTTCAATAATACCTGCTTTAGCCTGCTGCCAAATAGGACCCAATTCCGGGTCGTTTTGTTGATATGATGGAATGGAAGTAAAGACTTGGGGAAAATCTTTTGATAAGAGGTTAACCAATCCAACGTGAGCCGATAATGGATGAGACTGAGGTTCGGGTTCCTGAAATAGGCGGGACAGGGCATCTGCTAAACAATTGTCAACGCCTTTTATGTGCTTTATATCAAACTGAAATGCACTCAGTCTTACTGCCCAACGTGCCAATTTACCTGTTTTACGTGTATATGAAAGGACCCAGGCGATAGCTTGGTTATTACATTCCAATTTAAATCGACGATGTTCCAAGAAGGGACGAAATTTTTCACACGCTGTTAAGACTGCTAAAGCTTCTAATTCATAAACAGAAAGATTACGTTCTATCCGTGATAATATACGGGAATAATAAGCAATGGGCTGGCGACCTTGACCCAAATCCTGTAGGAGAATTGCCGATATTGCAAATCTAGAGGCATCTGTTTGTAATATAAATGTTTGTTCAAAATCTGGCATAGCCAAAACCGGTGGACTCATTATGGCATGTTTAAGTTGTTCAAACGCCAATTGATGTTGCGGAGTCCACACAAACTGTGCACCTTTGCGCTTAAGCGCATACAATGGTTCAGCAATTTCAGCAAACTTATTAATGAATTTCGAAAAAAAGGCAGCCATGCCCAAAAAGGATGCCAATTGTTTCTGATTAGTGGGTGGACGAAATTTAGAAACTGCTGAGGTACGGGTCGGGTCGATAGATATTCCAGATGGAGAAATTAAATGTCCTAAAAAGGAAATTTGATTAGTAGCAAAACGTACTTTAGAAGGACGGACAGTAAGCCCAGCTTTACGCAAACAGCTAAATACATGATGTAAGTGTTTTAAATGTGATTCAAAATCAGTACTATATATAACTAAATCGTCTAAATAATTAAATACAAAGCGAAACTTGCAATCTTGTAAAACTGTATCTAACAAACGTGATAATACTTGGGCTCCAGTGCAAAGTCCGAAGGGTATTCTACAAAACTGAAATAGGTTCCAAGGGGTAGAAAAGGCCGTTAAAGGGCGTGATTTTGGATGCAAGGGGATTTGATAATATGCCTGATTCAAATACAGTGTAGTGAAAACCTTTGCTTTACGAAAATAATGTGCTGCCGTGTGTAAGTCTGGTAAGGGCATGCTATCCAATTGAATATTTTTATTTAATTTACGATAATCAACAACTAGTCGAAAATCACCATCTGGTTTAGGAACTAAGAAACATGGACTCACATATGGACTATTAGAAGGTTCAATAATTCCTTGATCTAACATAACCTGAATTTTTTGCTTTAAAATATCTACCTTTGGGGGTGTGAGCTTATATGGAGGGGAACGAACCGGAGTAGAGTTTAACAATTGTATTGAATATTGTAACTTATTTACAGTTCCCAAGGAATCAGTTAGAACATCAGAATATTCTTCAAGCAAATCCAGAATACTTTTCTGGCTGTCTTCCTGTAAGTGCAGTAGATTAATTGGGGTGACCGATGGTAAGGAACAAACTCTAACTTGACTAAATAAATTAGATCCAATAGAAAATGGAATGCGTTTATGAGATGCAAATGCAAATGATAAGGTAAAGTTTGCAAAATCTAATTTAGCGCCAGTTGAACGAAGGAAAGGTTCACCCAATAGTACTTCATATGGTAAATGCTGTACAATGGCAAATGAAAACGTCCAAGAGAAATCCTGCAACTTTATATGCAATTTAACCGTACCCAAAACTGGGAGTAATTCTCCTGAAACTGATCTACATGAGGTTACCGTTTGGGTAATGTGAAAGGTATGAAATCGAGGTAATGTTTGTAACAATTTCCACCTAATAAAGTTTAAAGAACTGCCGGAATCCAATAATGCCAATGTTTGCTTAGAGAGACATGTAATATTAATAACCGGTATGGAACGAAACGAACGAAACGAACAATTCTACATATACGTAGTGCAACCTTCCATTGTACCCGCTCTAGCCAAGTTCTGTATATTGCTTTATTACATATAGGGCAGGAACTTTAGACACCGAACCTATGAAGTTTGCTACGCCGAGTCCATAGAATTAGTATTGTATTGTATTGTTTACTAAGAACTGAGGGTGGGAGAAGGACGTCGGTAGAGCACGCTACACCTGATTCCGACCTTTGGTACTGTGTGCAAGACAAGAAGGCAAGTCTTAGGAATGCGTAGCGTAATCATTTTGTGCTTCCCGCGCGGTGTTTATGCCTAGTTTCCGAGTATGACAAAGATGCTAGGCTCGTTTAAAATACACAATGTTGTCACATAACTCACCTATAGCTAGAAATATGCACTCTCATACACTCATTTCCTAATCAAAAGATCTGCTACCGGAGATCAATCACATGTAACGTTGCATTCTTTGTTGGTGGCATTGTAACACACCTTCGCTGAATCAACTAAATGAGAACTGAACACCTTGGAACGTGACTGTACATCAGGACGGCAGTGTATCGCGAGGTTGTATAGTTCAGAGTCACGCAACCTGTACCCGCCTCGTTCCAATGTTTTGGTGTCCAAAGTTCCTGCCTTAATTATATATATAGTCCTTCCAAGCAGGTGCACCATAAAGGAGGATGGAATTTACCACGCTTCCAAGGAGCTTTCTGGTACCTGGTTTGGGACCACCGACATTGAGCATTAAGCGACTCAGAGCAGCGATCGTCTTTCCTGCTCTACCAACCACATATTTAAGGTGTGCACCCATGTTCATGTTATGGCCAAACTGAAGAAGAAGATAGCGCAGTTGTCTTTGAGACCTCAGTGACATTCCGCTAATATTGACAGTCACTTCTCGTAAGGAACGTCTCTCTTCCAGAATGACAAGTTCGGTCTTCTGTGAAGCCAACTGTAGGCCCTTTCGCAACATCCACATTTCAATTTGGTGTGTAGCCCATTCTATCTTATCCTCCACCTCTTCGCGCAATTCTCCGGATACAAGAAGGGCTAAATCATCGGCGTAAGCAAGAGAGGTAACTCCCGATGGCAACTGCACTCGGAGGACATCATCATAATAAATGTTCCACAGCGTGGGTCCCAAAACCGAACCTTGAGGCACACCGCACGTCATATCCAGTTTCTTGGTGTCACCCACCAGAATTATCCGGTTATGGAGATAACTACAAAGAAGCCCAGTTAAGTAAGGGGCGACTTGACGTCGCCTAAGTTCAGCAATGATGCCTTTCCACGGTGCTGAATTAAAGGCATTCTTAACATCCAGTGTCACCAAGACAACATACCTAGGAGAGAGGGTCTGTGCGTCGTTCACAAATGTTTACACAGTGTGAATAGCATCTATGGTAGAAAATCCTTGTCGAAAACCAAATTGGCGAGGAGAAAATCCATCCCCTGCCTCAATCTCAGCAATTAAACGTCTATTCAGTATATGTTCCATGAGTTTACCCAGAACATCAAGCAAACAAATTGGTCTGTAAGACTTACTCCCTCCTCGTGAACTAGGTTTTTCAATAAGAAGTAACCTTCCAAGTTTCCGTTTACTAGGGAACTCACCAGTACATAAAATGGAATTAAAGATGTCAAGGAGTAACTCTGGTTTCTCTATAGCAAGGACCTTCACAACTTCTGGAGGAACACCATCCGGGCCTTCTATCTTCCCAGACTTGATCCGACGACCTGCAGCGCGAATCTCCTCAGTGGTACAAGTGGGAATAGTTACAATGGGAGCATTAATCTCCGGCCAAATGAGCAAAGCATGTCCAGGAAACAAAGTTTTGGCTACCAAGACTTGTTCTTCATCGGTGAGGACTAATGGCGAACGCAAGCCTAATTTTCCAGTAACAATTTTATAACCTACACCCCAAATATCCTCATCAACTTCTGCACAAAGAGTGTTCCAGGCATCTCTTTTGGCTTTAAAAATGGCGCCTTTAAGAGCATTACGACAATCCTTATAGGTACGTAAGGCAAGTTGCTTTTCATCATAGCCGACATTACGTCTGTTAATTCTAGTAAGGCAGCGTTTAGCCTTATTACATTGCCTCCGTAAATCAGCTATGTCATCATTCCACCAATAGACTCCTTTGCGGCGACCAGAAAAGTATTTCTTTGGTAATACTGAATCACAGGCGTTGCAGATAGCCTGGTCTATTCCATACGCTTGATGAAGAAAGCTGGAACTAATTTGTTCCTCAAGATGTGCCAACAATTGATCCTTCTTCTCGTTTCGAAAAATCCAGCCCATAGATTTACCGGAAGGTGATAGAGATGGAACGGGCATCACCACTTCAAAATAGATACTTCTATGATAGCTTAAATTTTCCTCATCACTCATATTCCAATTCCGTACCTTGTTCCTAAGATCCACACTACACAAGGTCAGATCAATGTAGGAAGAACCTCCATTTCTTTCAAAAGTAGGCAGCACTCCATCATTTAAAATGATAAGATTACATTCACCAGCCCATTCTGCCAATGCACTACCCTTTCTGTCCTCAATTGGGGAGCCCCAGCAGTGTGCTTTAGTATTAAAGTCTCCACGTATTAGCAGACGCCTACGGTGTTGTTGTAAACTGGTGGTCAAAGCAAAAAGAAAATGCTGAAAAGCGTCAATATTGCACGCCGGAGAAATGTAGCACGAATACACTACAAAATCACCAATGTCTATCCATACAAAACCGTCTCCACCCCCGGTGGCACGCACTTTAAAAGAATCATGAGGTAGATAAATGGCCGCATCAAGTCTATTGTCTGTAAGCCATTTAGAACTATATTTCGTCATATTTTTATTGGGTTCCGCCACAATGGCAAAATGTACATTTTCAGAGGTACACCTGTGCCGTAATAAATCCATGGCCCTCTTACTCCCATCAGCATTCAGTTGTAGAAGTTTCATTGAACAGGGTGCATCCGATCCCTTTTCTCCCTCTGTTGATGGATTAGTGCCCTATACTTGGGACATCGCATCGACTCTGTTCTGTGTCCTTCAACATTGCATATATAGCAAGATGGCGTGTTGGTACAATCCTTTGGCAGGTGGTCACTTTTACCACAATTATAGCAGAGTCCCGCAGCAGGTGTCAATTTACATCCTCTGGCTATATGGCCCAATCTGTGACAATTATAGCATCTGGGCAGCCGGGTGGTTTCACGCACCCTCCATCTCTCCCAACCACGACCTATTCGGTGTTGCGCCAGCAACCGCTTGGCCAAAACTTTATCGATAGTAACAAATGCATATCGAACGCCATTGCTATTGGGCTTATTCGCCGATTTAACTGATATGTCTCCCAGGGTTTTAACAAGCGTAGCGGCAATCACCTCTTTAACGCCAGTTTCATCAACTAGCTCGTCAATATCTAATATCATTACTGTCTGTGTCACTGACTGTAGATTGACCTTAGCCACATTATTCATTTTCGTAGTAAGTTGTTCCCGGAAGGCCTGTCGTCTTCCCACCTCTGGACCTTTGATTTTAATATGCACGGTACCATCATTCGATCTAGTAACTCTTTCCACCGAAATCCCTTCAGGTGGAACATCTGTTATCATATTCTTGCGCATTTCAGCATATGAAGTTCCAGGAAGTGACTCTAGACCAATAGTCTCTACATTCCGAATCCCTTTTTGGTGGAGTTATTCCGCCATGTCAGATTTCAAGCCAGGCCTCATACGGGTGGTAGTAGTGGTAGTAGTGGTAGTAGTGGTAGTAGTGGCAGTAGTGGTAGTAGCGGTAGTAGTGGTAGTAGTGGTAGTAATGGTAGTAGTGGCAGTAGTAGTAGTAGTAGTAGTAGTAGTAGTAGTAGTAGCAGCAGCAGTACCAGTAGCAGTAGCAGCAGGAGCAGCAGTAGCAGTAGCAGCAGCAGTAGAGTAGCACTAGCAGTAGCAGTAGCAGTAGGAGCAGCTGTAACAGTACCAGTAGCAGTAGCAGTATCAGTATCAGTAGTAGTAGCAGCAGCAGTAGCAGTAGCAGAAGCAAGTAGCAGTAGCAGTAGCAGCAGCACCAAGAGCAGTAGCAGCAGCAGCAGCAGTAGCAGTAGCAGTAGAGTAGCACTAGCAGTAGCGCTAGCAGTAGTCGTTGCAGTAGCAGTAGGAGTAGCTGTAGCAGTAGCAGTAGCAGTAGCAGCAGCAGTAGCAGTAGCAGCAGCAGCAGCGGCAGGGGCAGTGGCAGTGGAAACGGCAGCGGCATCGGCACGGGCAGCGACACCGGCAGCGGTAGCGGCAGCGCCAACGGCAGCGGCAACGGCAGCGGCAGCGATAGCGGTAGCGGTAGCGGCGCTGGTGGCGGTAGTGGTAGCAGTGGTAGTAGTGGTAGTAGTGGTAGTAGTGGTAGTAGCGGAAGTAGTGGTAGCAGTGGTAGCAGTGGTAGTAGTGGTAGTAGTGGTGGTAGTGGTAATAGTGGTAACAATTCTAGTAGTGGTAGTAGTGGTAGTAAGGGTAGTAGTGGTATTAGTGGTAATAGTGGTGGTAGTGGTAGTATTGGTAGTAGTGGTAGTAGTGGTGGTAGCAGTGGTAGTGGTGGTAGTTGTGGTAGTAGTGGTAGTAGTGGTAGTAGAGGTAATAGTGGTAGTAGTGGTAGTAGTAGTAGTGGTGGTGGTAGTGGTGGTAGTAGTGGTAGTCGCGGTAGTAGCGGTAGTAGTAGTGGTAACAGTGTTAGTAGTGGTAGTAGTATTAGTAATGGTAGTAGCGGTAGTGGTAGTAGTGGTAGTAGTGGTAGTAGCGGTGGTAGTAGTAGTGATAGTAGTGGTAGTAGTGGTAGTAGTGGCAGTAGTGGTAGTAGTGGCAGTAGTGGTAGTAGTGGTAGTAGTGGTAGTAGTGGTAGTAGTGGTAGTATTGGTAGCAGTGGTAGCAGTGCTAATAGTGGTAGTAGTGGTAGTAGTGGTAGTAGTGGTAATAGTGGTAATAGTTCTAGTAGTGGTAGTAGTGGTAATAGTGGTAATAGTTCTAGTAGTGGTTGTAGTGGTAGTAGTGGTAGTAGTGGTACTAGTGGCGGTAGTGGTAGTAGTGGTAATAGTGGTAGTAGTGGTAGTAGTGGTATTAGTGGTAGTAGTGGTAGTAGTGGTATTAGGGGTAGTAGTGGTAGTAGTGGTAGTAGTGGTAGTAGTGGTAGTAGTGGTAGTAGTGATGGTAGTGGTAGTAGTGGTGGTAGTTGTGGTAGTAGTGGTAGTAGTGGTAGTAGTGGTAGTAGAGGTAGTTGTGGTAGTAGTGGTAGTAGTGGTAGTAGTAGTAGTAGCAGTAGCAGTAACAGTAGCACTAGTAGTAGCAGCAGCAGTAGCATTAGTAGTAGCAGTAGCTGGAGCAGTAGCAGGTAGCAGTAGCTACTAGCAGCGGCAGCAGTAGCAGTATCAGTAGAAGTAGCAGTAGCAGTAGCAGTAAAAGCAGCAGCAGCAGCAGCATTCGCAGTGGCAGTGGAAGTGGCAGTGGATGCGGCGGCGGCAGTGGCACCGGCAGCGGCAGCAGCAGCGGCAGCTGCAGCGGTAGCGGTGTCGGTGGCGGTAGTGGTAGTAGTGGTGGCAGTGGAAGTAGTCGTAGTAGTGGTAGTAGCGATAGTAGTGGTAGTAGTGGTAGTAGTGGTAGTAGTGGTAGTAGTGGCAGTAGTGGTAGTAGTGGTAGTAGTGGTAGTAGTGGTAATAGTGGTAGTAGTGGTAGTAGTGGTAGTAGTGGTAGTACGGGTAGTAGTGGTGGTAGTGGTAGTAGTGGTTTTAGGGCTAGTAGTGGTAATAGTAGTAGTAGTGGTAGTAGTGGTAGTATTGGTAGCAGTGTAAGCACTGCTAGTAGTGGTAGTAGTGGTAGTAGTGGTAGTAGTGGTAGTACTGGTAATAGTGGTAATAGTTCTAGTAGTGGCAGTAGTGGTAGTAGTGGTAGTAGTGGTAGCAGTGGTAGTAGTGGTAGTAGTGGTAGTAGTGGTAGTAGTGGTAATAGTGGCAGTAGTGGCAGTAGTGGTAGTAGTGGTAGTAGTGGTAGTAGTGGTAGTAATGGTAGTAGTGGTAGTAGTGGTAGTGGTGGTAGTAATGGTAGTAGTGGTAGTAGTGGTAGTAGTGATAGTATTGGTAGCAGTGGTAGCAATGCTAGTAGTGGTAGTAGTGGTAGTAGTGGTAGTAGTGGTAATAGTGGTAATTGTTCTAGTAGTGGTAGTAGTGGTAATAGTGAAACTAGTGGTAGTAGTGGTAGTAGTGATAGTAATGGTAGTAGTAGTAGTGGTAGTAGTGGTAGTATTGGTAGCAGTGGTAGCAGTGCTAGTAGTGGTAGTAGTGGTAGTAGTGGTAGTAGTGGTAGTAGTGGTAGTAATGGTAGTAGTGGTAGTAGTGGTAGTAGTGGTAGTAGTGGCAGTAGTGGTAGTAGTGGTAGTAGTGGTAGCAGTGGTAGTAGTGGTAGTAGTGGTAGTAATGGCAGTAGTGGTAGTAGTGGTAGTAGTCGTAGTAGTGGTAGTAGTGCTAGTAGTGGTAGTAGTGGTAATAGTTCTAGTAGTGGTAGTAGTGGTAGTAGAGGTAGCAGTGATAGTAGTGGTAGTAGTGGTAGTAGTGGTAGTAGTGGCAGTAGTGGTAGTAGTAGTAGCAGTAGCAGTAAGAGCAGCACTAGTAGTAGCCGCAGCCGCATTAGCATTAGTAGTAGCAGTAGCTGGAGCAGTAGCAGTAGCAGGTAGCAGTAGCACCAGCAGCGGCAGCAGTAGCAGTATCAGTAGAAGTAGCAGTAGCAGTAGCAGTAGGAGTAAAAGCAGCAGCAGCAGTCGCAATGGCAGTGGAAGTGGCACTGGCAGCGGCGGCGGCAGCGGCACCGGCAGCGGCTGCAGCAGCGGCAGCTGCAGCGGTTACGGTGGCGGTGGCGGTAGTGGTAGTAGTGGTAGTAGTGCTAGTAGTCGTAGTAGTCGTAGTAGTGGTAGTAGTGGTAGTAGTGGTAGTAGTGGTAGTAGTGGTAGTAGTAGCAGTAGTGGTAGTAGCGGTAGTAGTGATAGTAGTGGTAGTAGTAGTAGTGGTAGTACGGGTAGTCGTGGTAGTAGTGGTAGTAGCGGTTGTAGTGCTAGTAGTGGAAATAGTGGTAGTAGTGGTAGTAGTGGAAGTATTGGTAGCAGTGTTAGCACTGCTAGTAGTGGTAGTAGTGGTAGTAGTGGTAGTACTGATAATAGTTCTAGTAGTGGCAGTAGTGGTAATAGTGGTAGTAGTGGTAGCAGTGCTAGTAGTGTTAGTAGTGGTAGTAGTGGTAGCAGTGGTAGTAGTGGTAGTAGTGGCAGTAGTGGTAGTAGTGGTAGTAGTGGTAGTAGTGGTGGTAGTGGTAGTAGTGGTAGTAGTGGTAGAAGTGGTAGAAGTGGTAGTAATGGTAGTAGTGGTAGTAGTGGTAGTATTGGTAGCAGTGGTAGCAATGCTCGTAGTGGTAGTAGTGGTAGTGATGGTAGTAGTGGTAGTAGTGGTAGTATTGGTAATAGTGGTAATTGTTCTAGTAGTGGTAGTAGTGGTAGTAGTAGTAATAGTGGTATAAGTGGTAGTAGTGGTAGTAGTGATAGTAATGGTAGTAGTGGTAGTAGTGGTACTAGTGGTAGTATTGGTAGCAGTGGTAGCAGTGCTAGAAGCGGTAGTAGTGGTAGTAGTGGTAGTAGTGGTAATAGTGGTAGTAGTGATAGTAGTGGTAGTAGTGGTAGTAGTGGTAGTAGTGGTAGTAGTGGTAGTAGTGGCAGTAGTGGTAGTAGCGGTAGTAGTGGTAGTAGTGGTAGTAGTGGTGGTAGTGGTAAAAATGGCAGTAGTGGTAGTAGTGGTAATAGTTCTAGTAGTGGTAGTAGTGGTAATAGTGGTAGTAGTGGTAGTAATGGTAGTAGTGGTAGTAGTGGTAGTAATGGTAGTATTGGTAGCAGTGTTAGCAGTGCTAGTAGTGGTAGTAGTGGAAGTAGTGGTAGTAGTATTAGTAGTGGTAATAGTGGTAATTGTTCTAGTAGTGGTAGTAGTGGTAGTAGTGGTAGTAGTGGTAGTAGTGGTAGTAGTGGTAATGGTGGTATTAGCGGTAGTAGTGGTAGTAGTGATAGTAATTGTAGTAGTGGTAGTAGTGGTAGTAGTGGTAGTATTGGTAGCAGTGGTAGCAGTGCTATTAGAGGTAGAAGTGGTAGTAGTGGTAGTGTTGGTAGTAGTGGTAGTAGTGGTGGTAGTGGTGGTAGTGTCGTTAGTTGTGGTAGTAGTGGTAGTAGTGGTAGTAGAGGTAATTGTGGTAGTAGTGGTAGTAGTAGTGGTAGTAGTGGTAGTGGTGGTAGTAGTGGTAGTCGCGGTAGTAGCGGTAGTAGTACTAGTGGTAGTAGTGTTAGTAGTGGTAGTAATGGTAGTAGTGGTGGTACTAGTAGTGATAGTAGTGGTAGTAGTGGTAGTAGTGGTAGTAGTGGTAGTAGTGGTAGTAGTGGTAGTAGTGGTAGTATTGGTAGCAGTGGTAGTAGTGGTGGTAGTAGTAGTGAAAGTAGTGGTAGTAGTGGTAGTAGTGGTAGTAGTGGTAGTAGTGGTAGTAGTGGTAGTAGTGGTAGTAGGGGTAGTAGTGGTAGTAGTGGTAGTAGTGGTAGTAGTGGTAGTATTGGTAGCAGTGGTAGCAGTGCTAATAGTGGTAGTAGTGGTAGTAGTGGCAATTGTGGTAATAGTTCTAGTAGTGGTAGTAGTGGTAGTAGTGGTAGTAATGGTAGTAGTGGTGGTACTGGTAGTAGTGGTAATAGTGGTAGTAGTGGTAGTAGTGGTATTAGTGGTAGTAGTGGTAGTAGTGGTATTAGGGGTAGTAGTGTTAGTAGTGGTAGTAGTGGTAGTAGTGGTAGTAGTGGTGGTAGTGGTGGTAGTGGTGGTAGTTGTGGTAGTAGTGGTAGTAGTGGTAGTAGTGGTAGTAGAGGTAGTAGTGGTAGTAGTGGTAGTAGTGTTAGCAGTGGTCGTAGTGGTAGTAGTGGTAGTAGTGGCAGTAGTGGTAGTGGTGGTAGTAGTGGTAGTAGTGGTAGTACGGGTAGTGGTGGTAGTTGTGGTAGTAGTGGTTGTAGTGCTAGTAGCGGTAATAGTGGTAGTAGTGGTAGTAGTGGTAGTATTGGTAGCAGTGGTAGCACTGCTAGTGGTGGTAGTAGTGGTAGTAGTGGAAGTAGTGGTAATAGTGGTAATATTTCTAGTAGTGGTAGTAGTGGTAGTAGTGGTAGTAGTGGCATTAGTGGTAGTAGTGGCAGTAGTGGTAGTAGTGGTTGTAGTGGTAGTAGTGGTACTAGTGGTAATAGTGATAGTAAACGTAGTAGTGGTAGTAGTGGTAGTGGTGGTAGTATTGGTAGCAGTGGTATTAGTGCTAGTAGTGGTAGTAATGGTAGTAGTGGTAGTAGTGGTGGTAGTAGTGGTAGTAGTGGTAGTAATGGTAGTAGTGGTAGTACGGGTAGTGGTGGTAGTTGTGGTAGTAGTGGTTGTAGTGCTAGTAGCGGTAATAGTGGTAGTAGTGGTAGTATTGGTAGCAGTGTTAGCACTGCTTGTAGTGGTAGTAGTGGTAGTAGTTGTAGTAGTGGTAGTAGTGGTAGTAGTGGTAGTAGTGGTACTATTGGTAGTAGTGGTAGTAGTGGTAGTAGAGGTAATAGTGTTAGTAGTGGTAGTAGTAGTGGTGGTAGTAGTGGTAGTGGTGGTAGTAGTGGTAGTCGCGGTAGTAGCGGTAGTAGTACTAGTCGTAGTAGTGTTAGTAGTGGTAGTAATGGTAGTAGTGGTGGTAGTAGTAGTGATAGTTATGGTAGTAGTGGTAGTAGTGGTAGTAGTGGTAGTAGTGGTAGTATTGGTAGCAGTGGTAGTAGTGGTGGTAGTAGTGTAAGTAGTGGTAGTAGTGGTACTAGTGGTAGTAGTGGTAGTAGTGGTAGTAGTGGTAGTAGTGGTAGTATTGGTAGCAGTGGTGGTAGTAGTGGTATTAGTGGTATAAGTGGTAGTACGGGTAGTGGTGGTAGTTGTGGTAGTAGTGGTTGTAGTGCTAGTAGCGGTAATAGTGGTAGTAGTGGTAGTATTGGTAGCAGTGTTAGCACTGCTTGTAGTGGTAGTAGTGGTAGTAGTTGTAGTAGTGGTAGTAGTGGTAGTAGTGGTGTTAGTGGTAGTAGTGGTGGTAGTGGTAGTAGTGGTAGTAGTCGTGGTGGTGGTAGTGGTGGTAGTTGTGGTAGTAGTGGTAGTAGAAGTACTAGTGGTAGTAGTGGTAGTAGAAGTACTAGTGGTAGTAGTGGTAGTAGCAGTTGTAGTTTTGGTTTATCAGTGGTAGTGGTGGTAGTAGTGGTAGTCGCGGTAGTAGCGGTAGTAGTAGTAGTGGTAGTAGTGTTAGTAGTGGTAGTAGTATTAGAAATGTTAGTAGCGGTAGTAGTGGTAGTAGTGGTATTAGTGGTAGTAGTGGTAGTAGTGGTAGTAGTGGTAGTAGTGGTAGTTGTGATAGTAGTGGTAGTAGTGGTAGTAGTGGTAGTAGTGGTAGTAGTGGGAGTAGTGGCAGTAGTGGTAGTAGTGGTGGTAGTGGTAGTAGTGGTAGTATTGGTAGCTGTGGTAGCAGTGCTAATAGTGGTAGTAGTGGTAGTAGTGGTAATAGTGGTAATAGTTCTATTAGTGGTAGTAGTGGTAGTAGTGGTTGTAGTGGTAGTAGTGGTAGTAGTGGTAGTAGTGGTGTTAGTGGTAGTAGTGGTAATAGTGGTAGTAGTGGCAGTAGTGGTATTAGTGGTAGTAGTGTTAGTAGTGGTATCAGTGGTAGTAGTGGTAGCAGTGGTAGCAGTGGTAGTAGTGGTAGTAGTGGTGGTAGTGGTGGTAGTGGTGGTAGTTGTGGTAGTAGTGGTAGGGGTGGTAGTAGTGGTAGTAGAGGGAGTAGTTGTAGTAGTGGTAGTAGTAGTAGTAGCAGTAGCAGTAACAGTAGCACTAGTAGTAGCAGTAGCAGCAGCAGTAGCATTGGTAGTAGCAGGAGCAGCAGCGGTAGCAGTAGCAGTAGCACTTGGAGCGGCAGCAGTAGCAGTAGCAGTAGAAGTAGCAGTAGGAGTAGCAGTAAAAGCAGCAGCAGCAGTCGCAGTGGCAGTGGCAGTGGCAGCGGCGGCGGCAGCGGCACCGGCAGCGGCAGCAGCAGCGGCAGCTGCAGCGGTAGCGGTGGCGGTGGCGGTAGTGGTAGTAGTGGTAGTAGTCGTAGTAGTGGTAGTAGTGGTAGTAGTGGTAGTAGTGGTAGTAGTGGTAGTAGTGGCAGTAGTGGTAGTAGTAGTTGTAGTGGTAGTAGTGGTAGTAGTGGTAGTAGTGGTAGTAGTGGTAATACGGGTAATAGTGGTAGTAGTGGTAATAGCGGTAGTAGTGGTAGTAGTGGTAGTAGTGGTAGTACGGGTAGTAGTGGTAGTAGTGGTAGTATTGGTAGCAATGTTAGCACTGCTAGTAGTTGTAGTTTTTTTTGTTTCGGCAGGGAAAAATTTCTCATGGACGCTACCTTAGCGAGTTGGACTCTAACCAACTAAAAAACCGTGCCCCGTCACATGCCATTCTGGGACTGCTTGTGGCATTACTTCAGAAATGGCAGTTGTCTAATCGTTCTAAACTACCTGTAATTGTCTATCCTCGTCTTCTTTGATCTTCAATATTGATTCACATAGTGATTTTGCAATGGCCCATGTTTCTCTCTTTTCCATAATCTTTTCTCCCGGATTATCAGCTGTTAACTGGAAACCTAACTTCCGTTGGGCGTCATTTCTCTGTAAATCCCATTGTTTACAGTGGAAGATGGTGTGTTCCACAGTGTCCACTTGTGTACGATTTTTGTATAGGTCATCTTCGGTTTTCCCCATCCTCTTGGCATAATATCTGAATCTCCCATGTCCCGTCAAGACCTGCGTCAGGAAGTAATCCAGCTGTCGATGTTTACAATTAACCATTTATTAATGTCGGGAATGTTTTTCTTTGTCCACTGCCCTACTATCGTGGTCTCTTGCCATCGTCTTTGCCACTTCTCAATTATTTGCATTCTGATGTTCATCTTCTCATGCTTAGAGTGGGCCACCTGCCTCATGTATGATTCTTCTTTCTTCCACTTTTAAATCTATAGGGATAGACCCAATTATTACTTGTAAGGCTCTAGTTCATATAGTCCTATACCCAAAGGCTATTCTCAGAAGCATCTTTCGTTGTACCTTGTCCATGAGGTTCTTATAAATCCCTTTTTGAAGGACAGGACACCACAGAGGTGCAGCATATAGCAGCACTGAATATATTGCACTGCATAGCAACTGCCTTTTCATGGAACTCGGACCTCCAATATTGGGCATCAGCCTAGACAATGCTGATGCTTTCTGCTCGGCTTTTTTGGTAATTGTCCTAATATGTTCTCCAAAATTTCCACCATCACCTAACATTACACCCAAATAACGTACTGCTTTACTGGGTGTAATCGCGGTACCTCCAACGGTGAAAAACACATCCTTGCGCTTCCTGGGACCTTATAGAATCACAGCTTCAGTTTTTTGTCCTGCCAAATCTAGTCTGTTGGTCTTCATCCATGTCTGTATGCGTCTCAAGGATTCGTTTGCTCTAAACATCAATTCTTCTTCATCGATAGCAGATACAACGAGCGCCAGATCATCAGCAAAGCCTATAGTATATGCTCCCGTTGTCAATTTGAGCCGCAGTACCCCATCATATAAAATATTCCACAATGTGGGTCCCAATACGGAGCCCTGCGGTACTCCCGCCGTTACTTGCATTTTATCCTTCTGATATAACTGAATATATCTGTTATCAAAATATTGTCTTATTATATTAATAAGATATAATGATATTTTTCTTCGCTGCAATTCAGTGATTATTAAACTCCAAGTTGCAGTATTAAATGCGTTTCTCACATCTAGTGTGATTACGCATACCCATTTATCTTCGGTCTTATTTTTGATTTCCATTATTGATTCCATTGGTTGGATAGTGGACTTTCCTTTCCTGAAGCAATATTGATGATCTGATAATCCCTCCCCCTGGTCAATCTCCTTGTCGAGCCTTATCCTTATTAGCCTTTCGTATAGCTTACTCATTGTATTCAAGAGACATAATGGTCTAAAAGCTGATGGGTCTTGCGGCATCTTCCCTCCTTTTGACAGGAGGACAAGCTTGGCCACTTTCCATTCATCTGGAAACTTCTGTTTACTTAGTAAAGTGTTTAGGACACTTAAAATCCATTCCGGAGCTATTTCTACAGTAAGCTTGACAGCTTCTGGGGGAATACCATCCAGGCCTGGTGCTTTACCTGATTTCATATTTTTTGCTGCATTCTGCAATTCTTGCAGAGTAAATGGCATTACCTCATTACTCCTTATACTATTCCCTAATTTATCCTTCCTACTCGGGAATAAATGCTCAGCCACTGTTCTTCTCCTTTCTCTTGTTAATTCAGTTGGCATCCTGTTTGTCAACTGTCCCGTAACCAATTTGTAACCTGCTCCCCAAATGTCTTGGTCAAGTTCGTCACACAATTTCTGCCAATGTTTGTTTTTGGCTTCTTTAATGAGTTTACCTAATACCTTTCTACTTTCTTGATATTGTACCCTCAGTTCCTCTGCGTCTTGACCTCCACAGAGCCTTCTGTTGAGTCTTGTCAGCTTACGCCTACTCTGAATACATTTCTTTCTCTGTTCATCAATCTGACTGTTCCACCAGTATGGGAGTTGCGACCTTCCCTTCCTATCCTTACTTATTTGACTAGTCATTGTAATTTCTTGAAGTGTCTTTATCATTCTATCCTGATCGATTTCATCCTTACTGACATCACCATTTTCTAACTTCCACTTCAGGATTAATTTAAACACCTCCCAGTTGTATTCTTGCTTAGTTTTTTCTATATTTCTATCTCTTCGTCTTATTGTTTCTTTTATTTCAAAATAAATTAGGCTATGGTCACTAAGTGACTCTTCATCCAGCACATCCCAATTTATGATTTTTTCTGCTACTTTCTGGGTTGAGCATGTAATGTCTATGTATGACCCACAGGCTCCTCTCACAAAGGTTGGTTTATTCCCTCTATTATGCACCACCAAGTCCAAAGTTGCCATCCACTCCAGGAAATAATCACCTCTGCGATCAACAACAGGAGATCCCCATTGGGGTGACTTAATATTTAAGTCTCCAATAATAATACTTTCTCCTCCTGATAATTTAATATCTTCCATTATAGAGTCCACGTCTCTCTTGAAGTCAAGAAGAGGGATGTTAGGTGAGCTGTAACAGGCATAGATCTTAAAATGTTTAAACACAATGCATATGTAACCTTCTCCCAACCTCAGATCTGTTACCTCAACCTTCTTATTAAAAAAATAGACTGCAACGTCCTTTCGTTTGTCCTTAATCCAGTCACTGCTCGACACATATTTTAAGTTCGGCTCACATACAAACATTACGTCAATCATCTTTTCCTTTGCAACTGCAATTGCCATGTCATGACTAAGTTGTGATGTCATCAAATTTACTTGCAATACACGCATATCCATTGTATTCATTTGGTCTATTTTAGCCGTCTTCTTCTAGCGTCTAAGATGAGATTCCTATATATTGGACATCTCATCTGATCCGTTCTATGTCCGCTTACCTTACATTCCATACAGAAAGGTGTACTTTTGCATTCTTTGGCTATATGTCCCTTCTCTCCACAATTTAGGCAGTTTCCTGTCCTATCTTCCCCCTCTTTACATTGTGCTGCTCTGTGTCCAAATCCTAGGCACTTATAGCACCGTGTTATAGTTACCCTTTCCGTCACCTGGCATTGTAGCCAACCAATTCTAAATTGCCTTTTTTTTAGTAGCAATTTCCCAGGGTCAGCAGGCAAATTTAGAGTTGCGTTTTGATTTCCATATCTACCCGGTCTTATTGATATATTACTTATTTCATCTTCCTTTACTCCTATTTCTTCAACAATAGTCACCTTTAATTCTTCTTCCGAGATTGTCGGGTCCATTCCATAAATGAATACAGTAACTTCCTTCCTTATGGTCCCAGCTTCCACTTCCTTAATATTTTTGAAATTTCTTCTTTCAGGACTTTAGCTTTCTCCGCCCCCTCTACCATGAGAACTAAATCGTCTCTTGCGGTCTTTCTAATACTCTTTATTTTCACGTCAAGCTTGCCTATATCAACATTTTGCTTCACAGTTTTCAATAGATCTGCATAAGTTTTATCCTTAGCTTTAATCACAACCATTTCTTCAGCTCCCTCTTTAACAGATACGCTAGTTTGTTGTCGCTTCTGTTTCCTGACGTCTTGTGTTCCTAATACTTTGAGTGGAGTAAAATAGTTTACTGCAGTTCCACTTCCTCGAAACATCCACTCCAGTATTCTTCTTGTATATTCTCTATCCAATCCTTCAGGTGTAGCTAATGCCACTTTTCTAATTCCATGAACTTCCATTATTTGTTTCCACTGGAGAAGAGTGGAGTGGAATATTTTCAGATCATTTATCCCTTCTTTGTCAACCAAGTACGGTATCAGGTACAGGTAGTGCGACATTTCCTTATCTCCACCTCTGCTAGTGGATATTTTAATCGTTCTTTGCAAATATTCCACACTATCTCCTAAGTTTTCCCCTATTATTTCTGTCAATTCTGGATAAAGCTCTTTTAGTCTTCTCAAAATGCCCTCTTCCCCTTTATCACCTGGATTTACTACCACTGCCATATCAACAACCTCTTTTAACTTTGTTATACTCCCTGACATCATAGTTACTGATTGAAAATTTCTTTCCATCCAATCCTTATCTAATAACTGAGCAAAATCATCAAAACATTTAGCCCGTAAAATATCTTCTTCAATATCTCTCACTTCAGCACTATTACCGGCACTAGCACCAGTCTCCCTCAGGATTACGTCTTCTTGAGCCTGTACTGCTATCTCTAGTGTTTCAGGTACTCTAAACTCCCTTTTACTTTTCCCATTATCGGCTTCCTTCCATCTTTCCAATATCGTTTCAGCCATCAGCCCAACACTTCTTACACCACGTTTAATTTCTGCTTTAGTACTTGGAGTCTTCATCACCAACTCCCACACTTCCTCACTGTACTTAAACAACTGTCCAGCCAATTCTCTCAATTCTTCCATACGTGTTGGATCCTCACATATTTTATCAGACGTATCCGCACTAGTCCTCTTTTGCCCCCGAATATCCTGTGTACTTGTACTGGTACTACTGTTTTTGTCATTATCAAAATCATCAGTAAATATCGCATCCTCTAGGGGATGTTCTTCTTTCCCCTTCTTAATATTTGGATAACCTTCACAAGATCCTCTTGATTTTCTAATGATCCAGTTAACCTTCCCCCTATCTCGGTTTTACTTACTTCCACTAATGTATGATGCATTTCCCTAGTCTCCTGCATATTCTCCTTTAAAGGAACTATTATAGGTAAAGACACCCTTCTATACGATAGCGATCTATGATGACTAACATTGCTTACCTCTAAGTTTGATCTTTGGTGAGTCTCCTTTGCATCTAAAGACTGCACATCATCATCATTATCATCCATACATACCACAATTTATACTAAACATTATAAATAAGTTGATAGTAGTGGTAGTAGTGGTAGTACTGGTAATAGTAGTAATAGTTCTAGTAGTGGTAGTAGTGGTAGTAGTGGTAGTAGTGGTGGTAGTGGTGGTAGTTGTGGTAGTAGTGGTAGTAGAGGTAGCAGTGGTAGTAGAGGTAGCAGTGGTAGTAGTGGTAGTAGTAGTAGTAGTGGTGGTAGTAGTGGTAGTGGTGGTAGTAGTGGTAGTCGCGGTAGTAGCGGTAGTAGTGGTAGTAGTGGTAGTAGTGGTAGAAGTGGTAGCAGTGGTAGTAGTGTTAGTAGTGGTAGTAGTGGTAGTAGTGCTAGTAGTGGTAGTAGTGGCAGTAGTGGTAGTAGTGGTAGTAGTGGTAGTAGTAGCAGCAGTGGTAGTAGCGCTAGTAGTGGTAGTAGTGGTAGTAGTGGTAGTAGTGATAGTAATGGTAGTAGTGGTAGTAGTTGTAGTAGTGGTAGTATTGGTAGCAGTGGTAGCAGTGCTAGTAGCGGTAGTAGCGGTAGTAGTGGTAGTAGTGGTAGTCGCGGTAGTAGCGCTAGTAGTGGTAGTAGTGGTAGTAGTGGTAGTAGTGGTAGTAGTGGTAGTAGTGGTAGTAGTGGTAGTAGTGATAGTAGTGGTAGTAGTGGTAGTAGTGGTAGTAGTGGTAGTAGTGGTAGTAGTGGAAGTAGTGGTAGTAGTGGCAGTAGTGGTAGTAGTGGTAGTAGTGGTAGTAGTGGTAGTAGTGGTGGTAGTGGTTGTAGTGGTAGTAGTGGTAGTAATGGTATTAGTGGAAGTAGTGGTAGTAGTGGTAGTAGTGGTAGTAGTGGTTGTAGTGGTAGTAGTGGTAGTACGTGTAGTAGTGGTAGTAGTGGTAGTAGTGCTAGTAGTGGTAGTAGTGGTAGTAGTGGTAGTAAAGATAGTAATGGTAGTAGTGGTAGTAGTGGTACTAGTGGTAGTAGTGGTAGTATTGGTAGCAGTGGTAGCACTGCTAGTAGTGGTAGTAGTGGTAGTAGTGGTAATAGTGGTAATAGTTCTAGTAGTGGTAGTAGAAGTAGTTGTGGTATTAGTGGTAGTAGTGGTAATAGTGGTAGTAGTGGTAGTAGTGGTAGTAGTGGAAGTAGTGGTAGTAAAGATAGTAATGGTAGTAGTGGTAGTAGTGGTACTAGTGGTAGTAGTGGTAGTATTGGTAGCAGTGGTAGCACTGCTAGTAGTGGTAGTAGTGGTAGTAGTGGTAGTAAAGATAGTAATGGTAGTAGTGGTAGTAGTGGTACTAGTGGTAGTAGTGGTAGTATTGGTAGCAGTGGTAGCACTGCTAGTAGTGGTAGTAGTGGTAGTAGTGGTAATAGTGGTAATAGTTCTAGTAGTGGTAGTAGAAGTAGTTGTGGTATTAGTGGTAGTAGTGGTAATAGTGGTAGTAGTGGTAGTAGTGGTAGTAGTGGAAGTAGTGGTATTAGTGGTAGTAGTGGTAATAGTGGTAGTAGTGGTAGTAGTGGTAGTAGTGGAAGTAGTGGTAGTAGTGGTGGTAGTGGTGGTAGTGGTGGTAGTTGTGGTAGTAGTGGTAGTAGTGGGAGTTGTGGTAGTGGAGGTAGTAGTGGTTTTTTTTATTTTATTTACTCAAAATTGTATTACAGTTATTCACATTCTGGCTATTATACAAAGAAAGGCACACAGTCGATAGGCCATGAGAGGTTCTTCCTGGAACCACCAAACGGTATAACTTCGGGAAGAGATGGTCAGCAAACTGATGTACCTGGGTAGCCATCACATGTTCTGCAGCGCAAGCCGCGTCAAGGTTGGTTGATGCGTGCATCTTGCTCCTTCGCCCGGAGGATGGAACTAATCATTTGATCAATTCTGCGCCAATTTTCCTGGGACTCTAACATTGGAGGTAACATGTTGTTCAATGTGACCGTCTGGCCTAGTTGGGCGTATGTCCTGTGGCGAATAGCGGTCCAATTGGAGCAGTGTAGGATCGTATGCTCCGGAGTGTCAATTTCAGTGCAGTATGAGCATATGTCTCTATCGACAGCTCCATGCGGTGCAGGTATGATTTGAAACGGCCATGACCAGTCAAAAATTGGGTCAGATAATATCCGACATCACCGTGTCTCCGAGATATCCAGGGGACTAGCTCAGGTATCAGCAGAGTAGTAGGGGTAGTAGTGGTAGTAGTGTTAGTAGTGGTAGTAGTGGTAGTATTGGTAGTAGTGGTAGCAGTGGTAGTAGTGGAAGTAGTGGTAGTAGTGGTAGTAGTGGTAGTAGTAGAGGTAGTAGTGGTAGTAGTGGTAGTACTGGTAGTAGTGGTACTAATGGTAGTAGCAGTAGTAATAGCAGCAGCAGTAGCACTAGCAGTAGCAGTAGTAGTAGCAGTAGCAGGAGCAGGAGCAGATGCAGGAGCAGCAGCAGCAGCAGTAGCAGTGACAGTAGTAGTAGCAGAACCAGTAGCAGTAGCAGCAGCAAGCAGCAGGAGCTGCAGCAGCACCAGGAGCAGCAGCAGCATCAGTAGCATTAGGAGTAGCAGTACCAGTAGCAGTAGCAGTAAAAGCAGCAGCAGTCGCAGTGGCAGTGGCAGTGGCAGTGGCAACCGCGGCGGCAGCGGCACCAGCAGCAGCAGCGGCAGCGGTAGCGGTGACGGTGGCGGTAGTGGTAGTAGTGGTAGTAGTGGTAGTAGTGGTAGTAGTGGTAGTAGTGGTAGTAGTGGTAGTAGTGGCAGGAGTGGTAGTAGTGGTAGTAGTGGTGGTAGTGGTGGTAGTTGTGGTAGTAGTGGTAGTAGTGGTAGTAGTGGTAGTAGAGGAAGTAGTGGTAGTAGTGGTAGTAGTGGTAGTTGTCATAGTAGTGGTAGTAGTGGTAGTAGTCGCAGGAGTGGTAGTAGTGGTAATAGTGGTGGTAGTGGTGGTAGTTGTGGTAGTAGTGGTAGTTGTGGTAGTAGAGGAAAGGAAGCAGTGGTTGAGTGGTAGTAGTGGTAGTAGTCATAGTAGTGGTAGTAGTGGTAGTGGTAGTAGTGGTAGTAGTGGTAGTAGTGGTAGTACTGGAAATAGTGGTAATAGTTCTAGTAGTGGTAGTAGTGGTAGTAGTCGTAGTAGTGGTAGTAGTGGTAGTAGTTGTAGTAATGGTAGTAGCAGTAGTAGTGGTGGCAGTAGTGGTAGTGGTGGTAGTAGTGGTAGTAGTGGCAGTCGCGGTAGTAGGGGTAGTGGTGGTAGTAGTGGTAGTAGTGGTAGTAGTGGTAGTTGTAGTATTAGTGGTAGTAGTGGCAGTAGTGGTAGTAGTGGCAGTAGTGGTAGTAGTTGTAGTAGTGGTGGTGGTGGTGGTAGTGGTGGTAGTTGTGGTAGTGGTGGTAGTAGTTGTAGTCGTGGTAGTAGAGGTAGTAGTGGTAGTAGTGGTAGTAGTGGCAGTCGCGGTAGTAGGGGTAGTGGTGGTAGTAGTGGTAGTAGTGGTAGTAGTGGTAGTTGTAGTATTAGTGGTAGTAGTGGCAGTAGTGGTAGTAGTGGCAGTAGTGGTAGTAGTGGTAGTAGTAGTGGTAGTAGTGGTAGTATTGGTAGTAGTGGTAGTAGTGGTAGTAGTGGTAGTAGTGGTAGTAGTGGTAGTAGTTGTAGTGGTGGTAGTAGTGGTAGTAGCGGTAACAGTATTAATAGCAGCAGCAGTAGCAGTTTCACTAGCAGTAGCAGGAGCAGCAGACGCAGCAGGAGCAGCAGCAGTAGCAGTAGTAGTAGCAGAAGCAGTAACAGTAGCAGTAGCAGTAGCGGTAGCGGCAGCGGCAGTGGCAGTAGCAGCGACAGCAGCAGCGGCAGCGGCACCAGCAGCGGCAGCGGCAGCGGGAGCGATAGCGGCAGCGGTAGCGTTAGTGGTGGCGGTAGCGATAGCCATAGCCGTTGCGGTGGCGGTGGTGGTAGTGGTAGTAGTGATAGTAGTCGTAGTAGTGGTAATAGTGGTAGTAGTGGTAGTAGTGGAAGTAGTGGTAGTAGTGGAAGTAGTGGTAGTAGTGGTAGTAGTGGTAATGGTGGTAGCAGTGGTAGCAGTGGTAGTAGTGGTGGTAGTGGTGGCAGTGGTAGTAGTGGTGGTAGTGGTGGTAGTGAGGTAGTGGTAGTGGTGGTAGTAGTAGTAGTGGTAGTAGTGGTAGTGGTGGTAGTAGTGGTAGTAGTGGTAGTCGCGGTAGTAGTGGTAGTAGTGGTAGTAGTGGTAGTAGTGGTAGTAGTGGTAGTAGTGGTAGTAGTGGTAGTAGTGGTAGTAGTGGTAGTAGTGGTAGTAGTGGTGGTAGTGGTGGTAGTGAGGTAGTGGTAGTGGTGGTGGTAGTAGTAGTAGTGGTAGTAGTGGTAGTGGTGGTAGTAGTGGTAGTAGTTGTAGTCGCGGTAGTAGTGGTAGTAGTGGTAGTAGTGGTAGTAGTGGTATTAGTGGCAATAGTGGTAGTAGTGGTATTAGTGTTAGTTGTGGTAGTAGTGGTTTTAGTGGTAGTAGTGGTGGTAGTGGTGGAAATGGTGGTAGTTGTGGTAGTAGTGGTAGTAGTGGTAGTAGTGTTAGTAGAGGTAGTAGTGGTAGTAGTGGTATAAGTGGTAGTAGTAGTAATAGCAGTAGCAGTAGCACTAGTAGTAGCAGTAGCAGCAGCAGTAGCATTAGTAGTAGCAGTAGCAGCAGCAGCAGTAGCAGTAGCACTAGCAGCGGCAGCAGTAGCAGTAGAAGTAGCAGTAGCAGTAGCAGTAGCAGCAACAGCAGCAGCAGCAGTAGTGGCAGTTGCAGTGGCAATGGCAGTGGCAGCGGCGGCGGCAGCGGCACCGGCAGCGGCAGCGGCAGCGGCAGCGGTAGCGGTAGCGGAAGCGGTAGCGGTGGCGGAAGCGGTAACGGTGGCGGTGGCGGTAGTGGTAGTAGTGGTAGTAATGGTAGTAGTGGTAGAAGAGGTACTGGTAGTAGTAGTGGTAGTAGTGGTATTAGTGGTAGATGTGGTAGTAGTGGTAGTAGTGGGAGTAGTGGTAGTAGTGGTAGTAGTGGTAGTATTGATAGTAGTGGTAGTAGTAGTAGTGGTAGTACGGGCAGTAGTGGTAGTAGTGGTAGTAATACAGGTAGTGGTAGTAGTGGTAGTAGTGGTAGTAATGATAGTAATGGTAGTAGTGGTAGTAGTGGTAGTAGTGGTAGTAGTGGTAGTAGTGGTAGCATTGGTAGCAGTGGTAGCACTGCTAGTAGTGGTAGTAGTGGTAGTAGTGGCAATAGAGGTAATAGTTCTAGTAGTGGTAGTAGTGGTAGTAGTGGTAGTAGGGGTAGTAGTGGTAGTAGTGGTAGTAGTGGTAGTAGTGGTGGTAGTGGTGTTGGTGGTGGTAGTGGTGGTAGTGGTGGTAGTTGTGGTAGTAGTGGTAGTAGTGGTAGTTGTTGTAGTAGAGGTAGTAGTCGTAATAGTGGTAGTAGTGGTAGTAGTGGTAGTTGTGGTGGAAGTGGTGGTAGTGGTAATTGTGGTAGTAGAGGTAGTAGTGGTAGTAGTGGTAGTAGTGGTAGTAGCAGTAGTAGTGGTAGTAGTGGTAGTGGTGGTAGTAGTGGTAGTAGTGGCAGTCGCGGTAGTAGGGGTAGTAGTGGTAGTAGTGGTAGTAGTGTTAGTAGTGGTAGTAGAGGTAGTAGCGGTAGTAGTGGTAGTAATGGTATTAGTAGTGGCAGTAGTGGTAGTGGAGGTAGTAGTAGTAGTTGCGGTAGTAGGGGTAGCAGTGGTAGTAGTGGTAGTAGTGTTAGTAGTGGTAGTATTGGTAGTAGTGGTAGTAGTGGTAGTAGTGGTAGTAGTGTTAGTAGTGGTAGTAGTGGTAGTAGTGATCGTAATGTTAATAGTGGTAGTAGTGGTATTAGTGGTAGTAGCAGTAGCAGTAGTAATAGCACTAGCAGTAGCAGTAGCAGTAGCAGTAGCAGTAGCAGTAGCAGGAGCGGCAGCAGCAGCAGCAGTAGCAGTAGCAGTAATAGTAGTAGTAGCAGTAGTAGCAGAAGCAGTAGCAGTGGCAGTAGCAGCAGCAAGCAGCAGGAGCAGCAGCAGCAGCAACAGGAGCAGCAGTAGCAGTAGTAGCAGGAGTAGCAGTAGCAGTAGCAGTAGCGGAAGCGGTAGCGGTAGCGTCAGCGGTAGTGGCAGTGGAAGCAGCGGCAGCGGTACCGGCAGCGGTAGCGGGAGCAAGAGCGGTAGCGGTAGTGGTAGCCGCAGCGATAGCCATAGCCGTTGCGGTGGCGTTGGTGGTAGTGGTAGTAGTCGTAGTAGTGGTAATAGTGGTAGTAGTGGTAGTAGTGGAAGTAGTGCTAGTAGTGGTTGTAGTGGTAGTAGTGGTAATGGTGGTAGCAGTGGTAGAAGTGGTGGTAGTGGTAGTAGTGGTGGGTGATGTGGTAGTGGTAGTAGTGGTGGTAGTGGTGGTAGTGGTGGTAGTGGTGGTAGTGGTGGTAGTGGTGTTAGTGATGGTAGTGGTGGTAGTGGTGGTAGTGGTGGTAGTGGTAGTAGTGGTGGTAGTGGTAGTAGTTGTAGTGGTGGTGGTGGTAGTGGTGGTAGTGGTGATGGTGGTAGTGGTGGTAGTGGTGGTATTGTGGTAGCGGTCGTAGTGGTGGTAGCTGTGATAGCGTTGGTAGAAGTTGTAGCGGTGGTAGTGGTGGTAGTGGTGGTAGCGGTGGTAGCGGTGGTAGTGGTGGTAGCGGTGGTATCGGTGGCAGTGGCGGTAGCGGTGGCGCTGGCGGTCGCGGTATCGGTGGCGTTGGCGGTAGCGGTGGCGTTGGCGGTGGCGGTGACGGTGGCGGTTGCAGTGGCGGTGGCGGTGGCGATGGTAGTGGTGGTAGTGGTGGTAGTGGTGGTAATGGTGGTAGTGGTTGTTGTGGTAGTGGTGGTAGTTGTGGTAGTGGTGGTAGTTGTGGTAGTGGTAGTAGTGGTGGTAGTGGTGGTAGTGGTGGTAGTGGTGGTAGTGGTGGTAGTGGCGGTAGTGGTGGTAGTGGTAGTAATGGTGGTAGTGGTGGTAGTGGTGGTAGTGGTGGTAGTGGTGGTAGTGGTGGTAGTGGTGGTAGTGGTGGTAGTGGTGGTAGTGGTAGGGGTATTGATAGTGGTAGTAGCAGTGGTAGTAGTAGTAGTAGTAGTAGTAGTGGTAGTAGTAGTAGTAGTTTTAGTGGTAGTAGTGGTGGTAGTGGTAGTAGTAGTGGTAGTAGTAGTAGTGGTAGTAGTTGTAGTTGTAGTGGTAGTAGTGGTGGTAGTGGTAGAAGTGGTAGTAGGGGTGGTAGTGGTGGTAGTGGTGGTAGTGGTGGTAGTGGTGGTAGAGCTGCAAGTGGTGGTAGCGGTAGTAGCGGTCGTAGCGGTAGTAGTGGTTGTAGCGGTAGTAGCGTTAGTAGCGATAGTGGCGGTAGTAGCGGTGGTAGCGGTGGTAGCAGTGGTAGCGGTGGTAGCGGTGGTAGCGGTGGTGGCGGTGGTAGCGGTGGTAAAAGTGGTAGCGGTGGTGCCGGTGGTAGCGGTTGTAGCGGTGGTAGCAGTGGTAGCGGTGGTAGCGTTGGTGGCGGTGGTAGCGGTGGTGGCGGTGGTGGCGGTGGTGGCGGTGGCGGCGGTGATGTCAGTGGTGGCGGTGGTGGCGGTGTTGGCGGTGGTGGCGGTGGTGGCGGTGGTGTTAGTGGTGGCGGTGGTGGCGGTGGTGGTCGTGGTCTTGGTAGTGGTAATGGTAGCGGTAGCGGCAGTGTTCGGGGTAGCGTTAGTGCTAGTGGTAGTGGTAGTGGTAGTGGTAGTCGTAGTGGTGGTAATAGTAGTAGTGGTAGCAGTAGTCGTTGTAGTGGTAGTAGTGGTAGTAGTGATAGTAGTGGTGGTAGTGGCGGTAGATGTGGTAGTGGTAGTAGTGGTGGTAGTGGTGCTAGTGGTGGTATTGGTTGTAGTGGTAGTGGTGGTAGTGGTGGTAGTGGTGTTAGTGGAGGTAGTGGAAGTTGTGGTAGTAGTGCTTGTAATGGTAGTAGTGGTAGTAGTGGTAGGAGTGGTGGTAGTGGTGTTAGTGGTGGTAGTGGTGGTAGTGGTGGCAGTGGTGGTGGTAGTGGTGGTAGTTGTTGTAGTTTTGGTAGGGGTGGTAGTGATGGTAGCAGTGGTAGCGGTCGTAGTGGTGGTAGCGGTGGTAGCGGTGGTAGCAGTGGTAGCGGTGGTAGTAGTGGTAGTGGTGGTAGTGGTGGTAGCGGTGGTAGTGGTGGTAGGTGTGGTATCGGTGGCAGTGGCGGTAGCGGTGGCGGTGGCAGTGGCGGTAGCGGTGGCGCTGGCGGTATCGGTGGTGGTTCGGTGGCGTTGGCTGTGGCGGTGGCGGTTGCGGTGGCGGTGGCGGTGGCGGTGGCGGTGGTAGTGGTGTTAGTGGTGGTAGTTGTGGTAATGGTGGTAATGGTGGTAGTTGTGGTAGTAGTAGTAGTGGTGGTATTGGTGGTAGTGGTGGTAGTGGTGGTGGTAGTTGTGGTAGTAGTAGTAGTGGTGGTATTGGTGGTAGTGGTGGTAGTGGTGGTGGTAGTGGTGGTAGTGGTGGTAGTGGTAGTAGTGGTGGTAGTGCTGGTAGTGGTGGTAGTGGTGGTAGTGGTGGTAGTGATGGTAGTTGTGGTAATGGTGGTAATGGTGGTAGTTGTGGTAGTGGTGGTGGTGGTAGTGGTGGTAATGTTGGTAGTGGTGGTAGTGGTAGTGGTATTGGTAGTGGTAGTAGTAGTGGTAGTAGTAGTGGTAGTAGTAGTTTTAGTGGTAGTAGTGGTAGTAGTGGTAGTAGTGGTGATAGTGGTGGTATTGGTGGTAGTGGTGGTAGTGGTGGTAGTTGTGGTAGTGGTGGTAGTGGTGGTAGTAGTAGTGGTGGTAGTGGTGGTATTGGTGGTTGTAGTGGTAGTAGTGGTAGTAGTAGTGGTAGTAGTGGTTGTAGTGGTGGTAGTGGTGGTAGTGGTGGTAGTGGTGGTAGATGTTGTAGAAGTGGTAGTGGTGGTAGCGGTGGTAGCGGTAGTAGCGGTCGTAGCGGTAGTAGCGGTAGTAGCGGTAGTTGCGGTAGTAGCAGTAGTAGCGGTAGTAGCGGTAGTAGGGGTAGTAGCGGTAGCAGGGGTAGTGGCGGTAGTAGCGGTAGAAGTGGTAGTAGCGGAAGTAGCGGTAGTAACGGTGGTAGCGGTGGTAGCAGTGGTAGCGGTGGTAAAAGTGGTAGCGGTGGTAGCAGTTGTAGCGGTGGTAGCGAGAATAGTGAGAATCAGAACGTTACTTAAGTGTTTCCTACTCAATATTGTCACCGCGCCCGCCGCATCTAATTGCCGACAGCCGCAATTGTCACCCATCGCATTATTGTCGGCACTACCGCAAAGGAGCCGAAGGAAAGAGACAGAGAATGGCCGCATTGTTGGGGTGCTTGCCGAAAGAGAGAAAAGGATAGAGGCTACTGGAATCTTCTACTTTGTACTCCAGCGAAATAAGTGAACGTTCCTGAAGCTTCCAGAATAGTGCCTGGGAGATATAAATAGCGGTAAAGTGTGAGAAGAGTCAGTCAGACGTATGTGAAGAGTTGAGTAGTGCCGACGGAGAACAGTCAGACGTATGTGAAGGTTGAGTAGTCGTGCCGACGGAGGCGGACAGACGATGTGGAGAGTTGTGCCGACGGAGAAGAGTTAGTTCTTTGTGTTACGAGTTCGAAGCCGTGCTGTTGGAGAATCGGAAAAGACTTTCTTGTTGTTGCAACGAGTGTACAAAGTTACTGTTTGCGGAAATAAAAGTGTTTATCTCGACTACATCAGTCTACTTTACTTCACACCCACACAAAAAGTCACACTGGTGTCAGAAGTGGGATTCGTCGAATTACTTCTAGTTTCGTTACATCGTCGTTAGAAGTTGCAACGTTAGAACCAAGATGGAGGGAGATTCGGAAACCAGGATGATGGCAATGATGAAAGAATTATTTGACAAAATGGAAACGTCATACGACAACCTCGTTGCCAAAATGAAGACGGCAAACGACAACCTCTTTGCCGAGCTGAAAGAAGAAATGAAGACGAGAAACAACCTCGCTGCCGAGCTGAAAGAGATGAAGACGGCAAACGACAGCCTCGTTGCCAAAATGAAGACGAGAAACGACAACCTCGCTGCCGAGTTGAAAGAGATGAAGAAGGAGCTATCGGCGAAAATTGACGGCGAACTGATTGGCGTGACGGAAGACGTGGAAGAACTCGGCGAAAAGGTGGAAGACCTCTGCCAGCACGTGGACGTCGTGGAGGACGACGGGGAACGTCTTGGCGCCCTGGTAGTAAGAGTTGACGAGAGCGTCAAAGTACTGGATGCCAGGGGCAGACGGAATAGCGCGGAGCCGGGGAGGGAGCACCTAGTGGCCGAGGCGACAGTTGCGCCCGTTTCAGATGATATGAGGGAAGACGTGGAACAACTCGGCGAACTGATTGGCATGAGGGAAGACGTGGAACAACTCGGCGAACTGATTGGCGTGACGGAAGACGTGGAACAACTCGGCGAACTGATTGGCGTGACGGAAGACGTGGAACAACTCGGCGAACTGACTGGCGTGACGGAAGACGTGGAAGAACTCAGCGAAAAGGTGGAAGACCTCTGCCAGCATGTGGACGTAGTGGAGGACGACGGGGAACGTCTTGGCGCCCTGGTAGTAAGAGTTGACGAGAGTGTTAAAGTACTGGATGCCAGGGGCAGACGGAATAGCGCGGACCCGGGGAGGGAGCACCTAGTGGCCGAGGCGACAGTTGCGCCCGTTTCAGATAACGAAAGTGTACGTCTCGGGGAAGACAAAGGGGCAGTTCAGGGACGTCGTCGAGGATCCCCTGGAGGAGTGTGTCGGGTACGTAACCAACCAGGATATGACGTGGAGGACGATCAGCAGGGAAGCGCACAAGCAAACGAGCAACACGCAAGAACCGACTTGGCGTGTGACATGGGGGGACCGTCGGAGCCATCCAATCACCTGACGCATAGTGCCGTGAACGAAAGAATGGTGGACATCATCTTGGACGGCAGGATACAGGAGAGGCCGTGCCGAGCACGAGTGAACACGAGTGCAGCGGTGGACGCGACTCGCGCGGATGTGGCGGGGCTTGTTGCCGGACCCATCGGAAGCAAGGTGGCTGCGAAGGTGCGCCAGAGAGGTCGGCGGACATGGTACCCAGTGAGCCGTTTCCAAGTGCGCAGGATGGCCCGTCAACACACCAGGAAGAAGGGCAACTGGACGAGGGACCGTCAAGACCGGCGGTACTGTTGCAGAATTTCGAAGCAGGATGGCATACATCGTCCTACCCAGACCAAGGGACACTATCCAACAGCGATACCTAGGATCGTGCCTCCTGGAGAAGAGGTTCGATGGGATATAAAAAATAAAAATATAAAAATATAAATAAAAATAAAAATCTGCATACTGGACCCCGGCACCTAATTTCTTAAACCGGGGTCAATATTCAGATCGATCAGTTCGATGGGATAGTCCGCCGGGGCGCAAGGGAGATGCCGCAGTGATAGTGCTGGTCGGGACGACCAGCTCTGAGGAGGGAGCAGTGTCACCGCGCCCGCCGCATCTAATTGCCGACAGCCGCAATTGTCACCCATCGCATTATTGTCGGCACTACCGCAAAGGAGCCGAAGGAAAGAGACAGAGAATGGCCGCATTGTTGGGGTGCTTGCCGAAAGAGAGAAAAGGATAGAGGCTACTGGAATCTTCTACTTTGTACTCCAGCGCAATAAGTGAACGTTCCTGAAGCTTCCAGAATAGTGCCTGGGAGATATAAATAGCGGTAAAGTGTGAGAAGAGTCAGTCAGACGTATGTGAAGAGTTGAGTAGTGCCGACGGAGAACAGTCAGACGTATGTGAAGGTTGAGTAGTCGTGCCGACGGAGACGGACAGACGATGTGGAGAGTTGTGCCGACGGAGAAGAGTTAGTTCTTTGTGTTACGAGTTCGAAGCCGTGCTGTTGGAGAATCGGAAAAGGCTTTCTTGTTGTTGCAACGAGTGTACAAAGTTACTGTTTACGGAAATAAAAGTGTTTATCTCGACTACATCAGTCTACTTTACTTCACACCCAAACCACAAAGTCACAATATACACTTATTTGAATATTCATTTAAACGGCCTAGGTCCTTTATGCAATTTTTTGACCAGGAATAGTTACTTCCGAACAAGAGGCAAGGAAAGCAGAAAAAGACATTTCGAATTTCACAACCACATATCCATGAGTATTTTGTAAAAATGCCACCAAGAAAACGTCCTATGTTAATACCAGTAGCTTTTCTTCCCTTGAGTGTCTGATCTGAACAATGCTAATATCAGAAGTAGGTCTTTCAAGTGTTTTAACGTGAATTTTTTCTTCAGAGTATCGAGTAGAGAATGGATTCTTTAACAGAGTCCACTGAATTCATTTCCGCGAGTTTTATTTAACACGGCCAAGACCCAAAGTAAGATCAGGTCGCCCGGTTTTAGCAGGGCGGAGGGTGAATCGCCACAGTACCTATGCGTTTAGCACAGATTTTCCCGTGTGATATAATAGATAGTATCTTGGTTTGCAAGCTTTTGTGACGTTGTAGTCCGATGGTGCTGGATGGGTTCCCTTGTTGTCACTGGCGGCGGGATGTGTCCGACACTTGGATGTCTGTCCATCCAAGTGGCGACCATTGTCCTAACTGCTTGCTTCGCCGGCCACTTGAGTGACCATCGAGCGAGGCAGTGCCAGTGAACGGGAATCCGAGAGGACTAGGTCTAGGATGCGGCAATGCCAAATGTCTGCGATACATTTGGCGGTGTGGGTTATTTACATAGACAGCGGTAGTTACCAGCCCAGGGCATCCTTGGGCAAGCGGTAGCTCATCCGCCGTTTAGGTAATCGGTGGTCATATTGACCCAGCGCGTTGACTAGCTAGTTAGGGTGAGGTGTGATTTTGGTATTCCCACACAACGTCCACTATACATGGAATGCCGGACTGAGAGTGAAGGATGTGAGAGTTTTGTTGTTGTTGTTGTTAACGTTCTCCAACGTAATGTCACATCGGACGGTGACTGACTGAAATGGGTGAAGTGATGCTCAAATGAGCCCGAGGTCCATAGAGCATTAAGTTACCCGACATTCGTATTCTCAGGATAAGGGAAAACCTCGGAAAAAACCTTATCCGGATTATTTACCCTAAGCGAAATTCGAACTCGCGACTTTTTGAACGTGGGGCTGACACGCTAACCATCACACTATAGAGGTGGGCTGAAGGATGTGAGGTCGGAACATACGGTCGGTATCATAGATCATCCTGAGTGCCCTGTTCTGCATGGTCTGCAGCCTGCGGATGATGGATCGAGCCAGCGATCCCCAGACCTCGCACCCGTACACTGTCAGGAGCGGGATGTTCGCACGGTGCAAGCGTAGTTTCAGGTAAGTGGACATGATTGGTAGGAAAATAGAATACAACTGCATGAGGATGGTGTGACCTAGGCTGACCTTTGTCCTGACGTGTAGAGTGAAGGTTATATCGCGGTCGAGCAGCACTTTGAGGTATTTGGGGGAGTGAAACCAGGGAATTCTTCTCCGCCGCAGCCTCAGAGACCCGTTCGGCCGTCAGTTTCGAACTTTGCGCAGTAGTAGAGCTTGGCTCTCCTCTAAGCTAGTGGCTCCAGAGGCAGTTCGAGTCGAACGGGTGCGATGGTTGCCCCGTCCGAGTGTCTTGTCCGCAGTACCTAGCCGTTATACGGCTTAACCTGCGCGATGGTTTCGATGTTGTTGCTACAGGGATATGTGTTACACTAGGAAATGATTTATGGAAACAGGGGTTTTTATAGGGGCAGGAGGGGTGGTTGGAAGGGATTGGTCCGCGAGCGGGCTCTGCGCGGCTTCTGATTGGTCGTTTCCGGCCAGTCAGGTGACGTGCTAATCCCCTCCAGGGTTCTGGCCGTCAGTCACTCACTGAGAGGTGAACTGAAACAGGTGTTTTCTCTGTTTTGGATACAGGTTGTGCTTTCGCCTTTCCCATCTTCAAAGTTAAACCGCCGGACTTAGGATGTCCTTTGGTAGTCTTTTTGATGGTAGTCGGCGTGGCTCTCTCTGGTCGTATTGACCCAGAGTATTCACCAGAGGGTTAGGGTGGTTCTGGAGTTTGTTGTACATTGTTCGAGCGCGGGTTTTAATCACGTCGACAATGTACGGGGTTCCGGAGTGTTCATGAAGGATATGGGCAGGAAATCTCCAGCCGGTATCATAGATCATCCTTAATGCCCGGTTCTGCAGCGTCTGGAGTCTGATGAAGGTGGACTTTGCCACCACTCCCCAGATCTCACATCCGTACAGGACCAGAGGCGGGATGATCGCTCGATACAGTTGGAGCTTCAGGCGTAAGGGCATGGTTTGGGATCTGAATATGGGATATAGCTGCCGGAGAACAGCATGGCCTTGTAGTACCTTGCCCCTGACGTGATGTCTATACGTCAGCCGCCGGTCCAGCGTGACTCCGAGATACTTCGCCGTAGTGACCCAGGGGATCCGACGGCGCCGAAGCTCGAGGTCCTGCGGGAGCCGGTTGGCTTTCGTATTCGCCAGGAGAATCGCAGAGCTTTTCTCCCGGTTTATCGACATACGCCAGTTCTCGCACCATCTATTGATGGCGCGGAGGTGGGCTTGTACTTGTTGGTAACTGTAGCGCGGATTCTTGTTAGTAGCGAAGATCATAAGATCGTCCGCATACTGACAGATGAGTGTGTTTGGGTGCGTGGGGAGATCGGCCATGTAAGCTGTAAAGAACGCTGGTGACAGTACACTGCCCTCGGGGACTCCTGCGCCAATGGGCCTCTCTCTAGAGAATGATCCCTCCACCTTCACCCGGAAGCTACGTTCCTGTAGGAAACTAGCCACCAAGTAAATGTATGGAGGGGGGATTTCGTGCTGTATGAGCTTGTAGACAAGCCCCTCATGCCAGGTGGTAGAAAATGCCTTTTCCACGTCAAGCAACACTGCCACCGTTTTAGCCCTATCCTGGTAAGCCAGGGAAGCTTTCTCGGCTACACGCAGTAGTTGCTCGGTCATGGAGTGGCCAGAACGAAAACCAAACTGATGTTCAGGAAGGAGACCTTTTTCCTCCAATAGAGGTCCGAGGCGGGACAGGAACAGTTTCTCGAAAACTTTCGAGATAACTGGTAGGAGACTGATGGATCGATAACTGGATGGAAAGACCGCATTTTTGCCTTGCTTCAGAACGCATACCACACGCGCCTGTTTCCAGACAAGTGGAAAATGACGCATGCTGAGGCATGCGTTATAAATGCGGGTCAAGTGCATCACGGCTCTATGGGGAAGGTGCTGGAGCATTTCCGCTGTTACACGGTCCTGTCCAGGGGATTTTCGGGCTTTTAGGGATTTGATGGTGTTAGTTACCTCGCGAGGGGTAACTATCGGGATGTGAAACTCCTCGTGGTCCGCGGGTCCGACTTCTAGGAAGTCTTCTACCGCTTGTTCCACGAGGTCAGTATGGTCATCGTTCTGTGGATCTTCCCTGGGCTGGAATTGAGTTTCCAGATAGTATGCTAGCGCCTCTGCTTTTTCCCTCGGTTCAAAGACAAGTCTTCCCCGAGGGCTATGCACAGGATGCTGGTGTACAGATTTATCTTTCCGCAAACCTCGGATAATGCGCCACGGTTTCCTCTCTTGGAGGTTTACGAGACGCATTGTTTCGTCCCAAGCTGCTTGCCTATGTTTTCTTAGGAGTCGTCTCACCAGGGATTTGAACCTCTGGATGGCCACTCTCCACTGTTCACTTCACCTGCCAATGGCACCACACTGCCTTTGTAGTGGAGGGAAGCAATAGCAACATTTTTGTTCTGTGTCAGTATGAGGACATCATCTGCATACTAGCACGTAATAGTACGGGGTTCCACGGGTAGGTCAGATATGTAGGCACCGAAGAGTAACGGCGACAGTACGCTGGCTTCCGGTACTCCAGCCACTATGGGTCTCACTGAGGAAAGCTTCCTCTCCACCCGCACACAGAAAGCGCGATCCCATTGGAAGCTCCTAATCAGGGTGAGGTAGGTGGGAGGAATTTTGGCCTCTCTGAGCTTGTACAGTAGGACCTGATGCCATGTGGTCGCAAAGGCCTTGACCACCCCCAGAAGCACCGCGACTGTTTTGATGTTTTCCTGGAGGCCCAGGGCAGCCTTCTCTGTCAGTCACAGTAGTTGTAGGGTAGTGGAGTGTCCACGACGAAAACCGAACTGACGAACCGGGATGAGTTGTCTTTCCTCGAAAAGAGGAGTGAGGTAGTTAAGGAGCGGTGCTTGAGAGGAGAATTAACACACTGGAACGTGCGGCACTGACTGCGATTGCAGAGTAGGCGGGGAAAGGGAGAGGAGGGGTGAACCTATATCATTGCTATCTTACAACGCTCTTCCGTGCTGCTGCTGTGGACGACGCACGCTGCGTCTGTCCAGCACACTACTAGTAACGATTAACTCATATTATACATTATCAAACTTCATTCAGAACTAAGTGTTGTAGAATATTTAAAGTTGGTTATTTCTGAAGTTGTTTAATGTGCTGCAGCACGGTAGAACCGTACACAGGAATCACCCCTGTGGAAAATAGAGTCTTAATTGAGGAAGATGTAGTGCATAAGATCAAAAGAAATGAAAACAAAGAAAGCACCAGGAATATATGCTACACCAGGAGAACTTCTTAAAGAATGGTGCCGAGATGTGAACCGAGCTAAAATCTGTATTTACCTCAGTGAAAAGAACAGGAAGTTTGACTGTCGAATAAAAGCAGTGAAATTTGTACAAAGTAAAAACAACCCTTGTTTATCTGTAAGATTGAGGGTAAAAGGAGCTACACGTTGTTGATGATGTTCATGAAGAAGAAGAAGAAGAAGAAGAAGGAGAAGAAGAAGAAGGAGAAGACGAAGAAGTAGAAGAAGAAGAAGAAGAAGATGATGATGATGATGATGATGATGCGCATTTGTCAGTGACGAACCCTGATGGAGAAAGGTTCTTAGGAATTAGATTAGTACAGCGCTGTCCAACGGGCACCGCGCCCGTGATGTATTTTCATAAGAAAATTTTGACTCCGACGAGTTCTAATATTAATTCAAACTTCAAGACAGTTATTTCCTTGCGCATATCTTTCCAGTACACACCCATGAACTATATTTTTTTACACCGAAACCGGTATTCCTCACTTCCCTAACCAGTGTTTTTCCTTTTTTCTTTCAAAAGAAGCGCACTTGTTCTAACTGTGGTTGTGATGGCGCCAGCGCTTCCTTAGGCATGAATTAAATGTGCCCGAGCGTATAAGAAAGTTGCACAGCACTGGATTAACAGAAAGGCAAATGGTATCTACAGTCCAGCTTCAATAATATAATATACAACAAACGGTGTTAAATGTGGCATTGCAAAAGCCATGCCTTCAAGTATTTTCATGAATGTTGATATTGGAAGCAGTTAATGATTGGTGAGTAGAGAAAGGCATGCGAGCGCAACACATCCGATTTTTTAAAGCTGTAATCATTTTGTGGTACTCTTCAACAATTACTACAGGAATAGAAAGGCCTAGAAATGGATTATTTATGCAGAAGTGCCAAAAAGTAAAAATTAGAGCATACCACAAATAAGGAAATTGGAAACATAATGGAGGCAGAAGAAAGCATAATTGAAAGAATTGAGAAGAAGGAATTAAAATGGTTAGAGCACATTAAGAATTGAAGATGAGCAATGGCCAAAACAACTAAATCAATGGCAACCAACCAGAAAGAGGAATCGAGGGCGACCAAAGTTAACATGGAAAATAAGCATGGTGACAGCAATGCCAGCAAGAGGTTTAAACATTGAAGATGCCCTAGATAGTAGGCTTTGGAAGCTTGGCGCGGGAAGATGGCAGCAGCTTAAAGGGAGAAAAAGCCGGAGATGCACCATTTTGTTCTCATCCATTATTTCCTTTTAACATTTGTTTCAAAATATTTAAAGAGATTTGAAAAGTTGAGTTGTGCAATTATTGTTTTCGTAATTAATTTCTGGGAACTAAAACTTTGGCAGGATAATTTTCAACTTAACAAGTTGCTTCGTAGTGCAAAATAGTGATGCATGACTTGATGAAAATCTATTAAAAACATGATATTTATAAGTTATATTTCTCTTGAAACTGAACTTTCCTTGCGATGCAGAATGTAGCAAGAAAATACGAATATTTCCTTTCTAGGATGTTCTCTTTCTATCCGGGGCGTATAAAAGATCCGACCACACCGGCGGACAGTCTATTCGAGCTGCGTCAAGTCCAGACAAGTTGGAATTGACAGGGGAGTTGAGTTGGAAGCGGAAAGTTGAGTTGAGTGGACACTGCCAAGTGCAGTTGTGATAAATAAATTGTGATTTGCAGCAACTGCTATTCTCATTTGTTACACTTGTGTCAGGAGTGGGTTCTAAGAGCCGAGATGGAGGAAATGCTTAACACCATATAGGGTAAGAAGAAGATAGAGACAGAAGTGAAATACGGAATGGAGGAAATGAAGGGTGAGAGATGAAATACATTGGGCAACGCGTTCACGTTCTGTAAGACTGGAGGGGACGGCTTAGCGTGCTGGAAGGAAGAGTCGACGGCAGTGCCATGATGGAAGGAATGTTTACCGAAAGACTCAAGGACCTGAAGGCCGAGGCGCCAGGACGTGACAATAACTGCGCGCCTAAGCTACCCAAATACGAAAGGATATCAACCTTCCAAGTCTTCGCCACCATCGTGGCCTACAATAGATGGTCAGCGGGGTAAGAAGCCTCTCAGTTGATAGCCAGCCTACAAGGAAGAGTGGCAAGCGTTTGGAATGTGATCGGCCGTGTACGGAGGCACCAAGGAGTCTCTCGAACATCTGTTCGGAAACCATCGCTTGCCGCAGCTTATCGCAGTCATCTTAGGTCAAGGCTGCGACAGTCAAGGGAGACGCTGCAGGAGGTCGTCCTGGCAACTGAGCACCCTGGTGAGCCTCCCTACATATATGTCCCATGAAGCTAGCTACTCCTTTGTTGATGGGGTGCGTGGCGCCTAGATAAGAAAACAAATCATACTTGGCGACAAGACCATCCACGAGGCGCTAACGGTCGCGTGAGGACAAAGGTGACCAAAGTAGTCTCTCCTCCACCAGGAAAATCTGGAGTATTCGGCATGTCGAAAATAGAGGGTCAGCCCAGGGATGTCAACGAAGATCTCCAAGTGGAGTGTGGTGCGGATGTAGTCAGAAAGGACATCTAGAGAAGGGCTGTACAAACGAGTCAAAGAGCATGCGGTGTCAGTGGATGTATGGGATAGTACAGGCCGGAGGAGGGAGTAGCTAGCGGTCAAGATAACACCTATTCCATCTTAGAAATTGGGTATTAAATACGACGGGACAGAGAATGAATCCAGGGATGTTTAAAATATCTTCTAGTGGTGTGTGTTGGGGATGTGGCCACCCGGTACATCTGATGGAAGACCATCTACAACCAAGCCGACGAGTGACAAGCGGTGTGTATTGAGGAAGTAGCCAGTCAGGACATCTAGTAAATGACTGTTTTAACCAAGTCGGTGACCAGGCGAGCAACCAATAAGAACCGGCGTGGCGAGGGGCTGTCGTTGCCATGTCCTCGAGTGACGCTGTGTCTTGGACAGATAAACGGAGAACAGCCTCGTACGGGAATAATAAAAGCTGTGTTAGGTACTAGTGGACACAGATGTTGGGTAATAGTGGACATAGGAGTAGCCGTGACGGTAAACAGACCTGGCGTGGCAGAGGACTTACCGTTGAGGATACCGGATGGGCCCTATCAGATAGTGATGACATCGGGAGACACCTTGCCTGTGCAGAAGGAGGCTTTGCTGGAGTTGGTTTTGAGGCGGAGCGTCGTAATTCTGCAGGTGTTCATCTCGAGGGTGGCTGAGGAAGTGATAGTGGAGTCTGAAGGGTAACTGGTGGAACATGCAGCTGGGCCCGCAAATAACAATGTGGTTGCGGAGGCGCAACTGGAAGGCCAGCTGCAATAGAACCCGTGGATCGTCTTCATGACGTGCGCGAGATGGCCTGTCAACACACCCAGGTGACAAGCGACCGGATGAGGACCCGTTACGATCGGCAAACAATAGCCTAGTTTCCAGCGGGGTAGTATGAATAGCCCTAGCCGGACTAAGGAGTGTTGCCCCAAGCTTCAGCGACCATGGGAAGGCCGTATCGCGTGGTAAAGAGGATAAATGATGTAGTCTACCATGTCCAAAGCTGCCCCGAGAGAAGGTGCTGGTCGTAGACTTATAGCGCCTGGCCACTACAACAGTGTTGGTCGGGAAGACCAGCCCAGAAAAGAGCGCATTGCCACGGTGGCCCATCGGCATCCGTCAAAATGCATACTGGCCTGACTATCTGGTATTAAATGCAGTTAATGACCCTTTCCTTGCAGAACAATGGTCCGTGCAGGATAATAGCCATTATATACCACCTTCTGAAAGTTCATTTTGGGTATTTTCAGTACTTTCCCTTTCTATCTGGAGCTTAGATAAGGGACAAACAAACATCTGGCACTCAGTCTAGTCAAGTTGAGTTGAGACAAGAGAGGTCAGAGTTGACTGTGGGGTTTAGCTGAGGATGGACGGTTCTTTCCAGTAGACAGTTGACAGTCAGAGTTCAGTTGAATGAACTGAGTGCCTGCAACAGTGTCACAAGGGTAACGTTTACATTACACTAAGCATCTAAAGCGTAAATAAAGTGTGTTTAGTAGCAACTGACGTTCTTATTTGTTACATTATAAAAATGCTAGAAACTGTGTTAAAATAGCTGTCCTATCAGATGTTTGGACACAGTAGTCATAAATGATTTGCATTACTTCTACAAATAATAAAGGAAGGAACAATTTAAAGCCAATAAAGCTAATATATGTACTTAGGCATTCACGGCCGGTGTCTTGACTATTAGAAATGTTTAGTTCTTCCGGGCTTGTAGGCCGTGGTCTAGAAGGCATGGGAGATACCAAAATTTCGCCAAGTACTGCGCTTGGCATGATCAGGGTAACACGATCCGCTGTCTGCACTGGTCAGAGTTTGAATGTGGAAGCAGAGAAACAGTGTAACTAAAGACCGTTAACGTCCGTTACATTTATTTATATGGGTGGGGGTGGGCGGGGTATTGTTGCGCTGGTTACGGTAGTGATTGGCTAGTTGTAAGAGGGGTTTTAGTATAACTGTTGTGTTAACACAACAGCTATAATCGCTATCAGTTATAATCACACAGTTATAATCACTACCATAACCAGTTCCACTGTTTCTCTGCTTCCACATTCAAACTCTGACCAGTGCAGACAGCGGATCGTGTTACCCTGATGATGCCAAGCACAGTACTTGGCAAAATGTTGGTATCTATCATGCCTTTTAGACCACGGCCTACAAGCCCGGAAGAACCAAACATTTCTAATAGCCAATAAAGCTATCTTTTACCTCCTATTCATATTTTTGCATTATGTTTTACTCTTGAAAAGATGTAAATCACAGCCAACTTTATAATTACTAATTATCAAATTCTTGTTCAGTTCTAAGAAATCTACACAGATTGGCTAATTTCATTTTGAGGCTTATCTAAAAAAATGTTCTCCAATATAATTTATTTTCAATTTAATATACCCATAGTAAAATAAAACGAGTGAAAATCTTACAATGGTAACATTTTTAAAGCAATTTTGTTAACAGTACTATACTTTACCACTGATTCCTGCTGAGCCACTTCTTGTTCGTTGATGCTTCTTGGAGAAGGACAAAAGGTGTTCCATAATAAGTTATTAATGCTAATTGATTTAGATGTATAAGTCATTTATTGTAATAAACAATTTTGCATCTTTCTTTTATTATATAAGATGAAAGCATTGGCATAATATATGTATATAATGGTACTTATCATTTTGGCAGATATGTTATAATTATAAAAATTGATACAATAATATTTTTAAAGGCAAAAATTGGTGCTGGGGAAAATGTTCATTGGTCACATAAGCTTCATTTTGCAATAAATACAGAACAGAAAGCATTTGCTGTGCTTTTCAGGAATTGGTGCTGGTGGAAAAAACGTTTGTTCCATGACGAGAAAATTTTATGACCTGCATCTCTAAATGCTAATTACTTGTTTTCTACCTAAGGTGTTTGTAATACTGGAGATACCATTACAAGTTGTTAATGCTGATCAGTCAAGTAACAAATTTTATAGTGTTAACCTTCATTTTATTGTACTAATCACCATGATTACTCATAAAATATCCAGAGCTACTATGCAGCACAGTCTGGCACCAGGTTTTATCCAGTGACTAGCCATAATAAAGCATTTATACATAAGTAAATAAATAAATAAATAGATAAATAGATAGATAGATAAATAGATAGATAAATAGATAGATAGACAACTAGGTAGGTAGGTAGGTAGGTAGGTAGGTAGGTAGGTAGGTAGGTAGGTAGGTAGGTAGGTAGGTAGGTAGGTAGGTAGGTAGGTAGGTAGGTAGGTAGGTAGGTAGGTAGGTAGGTAGGTAGGTAGGTAGGTAGGTAGGTAGGTAGGTAGGTAGGTAGGTAGGTAGGTAGGTAGGTAGGTAGGTAGGTAGGTAGGTAGGTAGGTAGGTACGTAGGTAGGTAGGTAGGTAGGTACGTAGGTAGGTAGGTAGGTAGGTAGGTAGGTAGGTAGGTAGGTAGGTAGGTAGGTAGGTAGGTAGGTAGGTAGGTAGGTAGGTAGGTAGGTAGGTAGGTAGGTAGGTAGGTAGGTAGGTAGGTAGGTAGGTAGGTAGGTAGGTAGGTAGGTAGGTAGGTAGGTAGGTAGGTAGGTAGGTAGGTAGGTAGGTAGGTAGGTAGGTAGGTAGGTAGGTAGGTAGGTAGGTAGGTAGGTAGGTAGGTAGGTAGGTAGGTAGGTAGGTAGGTAGGTAGGTAGGTAGGTAGGTAGGTAGGTAGGTAGGTAGGTAGGTAGGTAGGTAGGTAGGTAGGTAGGTAGGTAGGTAGGTAGGTAGGTAGGTAGGTAGGTAGGTAGGTAGGTAGGTAGGTAGGTAGGTAGGTAGGTAGGTAGGTAGGTAGGTAGGTAGGTAGGTAGGTAGGTAGGTAGGTAGGTAGGTAGGTAGGTAGGTAGGTAGGTAGGTAGGTAGGTAGGTAGGTAGGTAGGTAGGTAGGTAGGTAGGTAGGTAGGTAGGTAGGTAGGTAGGTAGGTAGGTAGGTAGGTAGGTAGGTAGGTAGGTAGGTAGGTAGGTAGGTAGGTAGGTAGGTAGGTAGGTAGGTAGGTAGGTAGGTAGGTAGGTAGGTAGGTAGGTAGGTAGGTAGGTAGGTAGGTAGGTAGGTAGGTAGGTAGGTAGGTAGGTAGGTAGGTAGGTAGGTAGGTAGGTAGGTAGGTAGGTAGGTAGGTAGGTAGGTAGGTAGGTAGGTAGGTAGGTAGGTAGGTAGGTAGGTAGGTAGGTAGGTAGGTAGGTAGGTAGGTAGGTAGGTAGGTAGGTAGGTAGGTAGGTAGGTAGGTAGGTAGGTAGGTAGGTAGGTAGGTAGGTAGGTAGGTAGGTAGGTAGGTAGGTAGGTAGGTAGGTAGGTAGGTAGGTAGGTAGGTAGGTAGGTAGGTAGGTAGGTAGGTAGGTAGGTAGGTAGGTAGGTAGGTAGGTAGGTAGGTAGGTAGGTAGGTAGGTAGGTAGGTAGGTAGGTAGGTAGGTAGGTAGGTAGGTAGGTAGGTAGGTAGGTAGGTAGGTAGGTAGGTAGGTAGGTAGGTAGGTAGGTAGGTAGGTAGGTAGGTAGGTAGGTAGGTAGGTAGGTAGGTAGGTAGGTAGGTAGGTAGGTAGGTAGGTAGGTAGGTAGGTAGGTAGGTAGGTAGGTAGGTAGGTAGGTAGGTAGGTAGGTAGGTAGGTAGGTAGGTAGGTAGGTAGGTAGGTAGGTAGGTAGGTAGGTAGGTAGGTAGGTAGGTAGGTAGGTAGGTAGGTAGGTAGGTAGGTAGGTAGGTAGGTAGGTAGGTAGGTAGGTAGGTAGGTAGGTAGGTAGGTAGGTAGGTAGGTAGGTAGGTAGGTAGGTAGGTAGGTAGGTAGGTAGGTAGGTAGGTAGGTAAGGAGGTAAGTAGGTAAGTAAGTGAGTAAGTAAGTAAGTAAGTGAGTAAGTAAGTGAGTAAGTGAGTAAGTGAATAAGTGAGTAAGTGAGTAAGGGAGTGAGTGAGTGAGTAAGTGAGTAAGTGAGTGAGTAAGTGAGTAAGTGAGTGAGTAAGTGAGTGAGTGAGTGAGTGGGTGGGTGAGTAGGTGAGTGCGTGAGTAAGTGAGTAGGTGAGTAGGTGAGTAGGTGAGTAGGTGAGTAGGTGAGTAGGTGAGTAGGTGAGTAGGTAAGTAAGTAAGTAAGTAAGTGAGTGAGTGAGTGAGTGAGTAAGTAAGTAAGTAAGTAAGTAAGTAAGTAAGTAAGTAAGTAAGTAAGTAAGTAAGTAAGTAAGTAAGTAAGTAAGTAAGTAAGTAAGTAAGTAAGTAAGTAAGTAAGTAAGTAAGTAAGTAAGTAAGTAAGTAAGTAAGTAAGTAAGTAAATAAGTAAATAAATAAATAAGAAGTGAGTGAGTGATTGGGTGAGTAAGTGAGTAAGTAAGTAAATGAATAAATAAGTACATAAATAAATGAGTAAATAACTGAATAAAGGAACAAACAAACAAGCAAACAAACAAACAGAGCAAATGAAAAAGCACACAAATGAACAAACCAACAAATGAACAAACGAGCAAACGAACACACAAACAAACAGACCGACAGACAAACAGACAGATAGGCAGACAGACACAGACAGGTAGACCAACAGGGAAACAGACAGATAGACAGACAAATGAATGAATGAATGAATGAATAAATAAGTAAACAAATAAATAAAATACAATTGTTATGGATCAAATGATCCCTCTTTGATATTCATTTTGTGGTCACCTTAGTAATCAAAATCGTTTTACCTGGATATGCAACCCAAATGGTTCAGACAAACATTTTCTACTCATTGTAATTCTATAATACCTGAGCTGTACACTCTCATTTGAGGATATTATCATTTTAGACATAAAGTAGCTTTCTTGTATAAGGAATGTAATATAACATTGTTTCTGATAGTATTAATTTAAATTCACATTTTTCATGACTTAAACAACACTAAAGAATGCTGAAGAATTCAGCTGTTAATCTAATACCAGTTAGATAAAGGTATTTGTTTTTAATATTAGTAGTTACAATCACAGCAGCACTATATGAACTAAACATTAAATATTAATTATTAGTGCTTAATGAAAGTTTTATATTGACAAGCAATAAAAATCTCCTTGCTATACTCTGTGAAAAACTACAGCAAATGTCTGATTAATGGTATCTGTGCAACTACCTAGTACAACTTTTGGTGGTTGAGTGATACTTTAAGACACTTCCTTTATACAATAGGCTATCCAAAGATTCTAAACATGTTCATATCAAGGATATTGCCTCTTCAGTAAGAATTCAAATATGTTAACCGTGCAAAGGCTTCAGAACTATTACAGGCACTGGCATGATCTTTCATCTTCCTAAGTATGCAATCATTATTGATGCATTTTGAAAATAGCCAAAAGGTTATTTTAAACAATCCAAACAAAGAAATATGGACTGTGACTATAGCATAGTTGTGCAAGAGTCCATGGCTTCAGTTCTTGGCTGGAGTCACTAATTGTTCTTTAATGAAGACTTTTTGGTATGTGTAGAAGCTCTTATGTAAATGTGAGTATGCTTTTGTGAAATGCTGAGGAATTAAACCATATTTTACAACCACCATTGGGCAAATATCGGAATACATGTACCAAGTCCTATGTATATAATATGAATTAATCAAGAACTAATACAATTACATGGTACCATTAGGTGCTGCAAAGCCAAAATAACAAAATATTCTTACACAATCATTTAATATAATGTTTTACAATGAAGAGCTTAGAAAATACACATTTTCCAAGTTTGTAACTCAACTTTGACCATAATTATTTACAATTAAGAAAGAAAATAGTACAAAATAACTGCTTAAGATATTTCTTTATAATATTTTTCTTAACAACTTGTGGTAGGTAATCTTATTGGGGTGTAATTATAATAATTATGTTAAATGTAGTAGGTAGTAATTGTGATTAATTAGGTTCAGTAGCCCTTACTCGGGCTAAATGGTTGATAGCTCAGCTTTGCTGATAAACCTGCATATCATTTAAATGCTTGACTAAAATCAACTTTAGTGCTGTTATTTTGTATCATTAATTCCGCATCTATTGTAATCAAGAGTTGATATCCTATTCAAAGAGAACACAAAATTACTGTATAAATATAGTGTTTTCATTCCTTTAACTCTATATATTTGTTTTTGAGCAGTAGATAATAGGTAAAATCTCACAAAAAAAGAACATAGGTTTAAGTTTAATTTCAGTTTAGACCATCAATTACATTTACAAATATTGTGAATGGTCCTGAACATGTTTATTCAAACTAGGTGCTCACATATGTAAACATAAGCCAAAAGAGGCATTCCTAATTTGGCGTTCACATACTATTTTGCCACTTGACAGAGTTGCATTAACTTCAGTTCAGAGTGAGCTAAATGGAAAAGCATTTCCATTCAGTTCTATATGTTCATATCATAGATAATATGCAAAAACATCTAGGTAAGAAAGTAGAGAGATAATATGTCATTATATAAGATATGATAGAAATGGATTAATGCAGATGCAGGGGTGACCAGACTGTGGTTGACGAGCCCCTAGTGGCTCCCCCAAGGCACTCCTTTGATGGCTCATTTTTGGTGATCTACCTACATCAAAAAAGAGCCTTCATAGTTAAATTATATTTTTAGGCTTATTCAAAGCAGTATGGGCAATCCTACCAACAGAAAATGATACATTTAGATGCTATGAGATTTATCCAATTATATGGAAGATTTTGAGATTTTGTAAAATCAGTCTGGAACACCCTGGCAAAAGAGCTTAGACGATTGAAGGATATTTCACTACCATCTACTCTTATTTTTATTTACAAGATTATAACAAGGTTTCATAATTGACTATCTAATTTGTCCACATGTGCTGCTTTTTGGAATAATTGTGTAACTGCAAGTTTCTTTAACTGTCACTTCTTCCCAAATCTTTCCCTTCCTCAAGGGCCTTTATGTTGATTAAGTTGATATAAGTAGCAGGCATTAGCAGAGAAAACAGTAAGTTCACCAAAGGACATTAGCAGTAATCTCCAAGATCCTTCAATGAAGAATGTATCCATTCCATAAACCAAATTATAATAGGATTCAGGACTGAAAGCTCACCCACTTCTTATGGTTCACATAATAGCCAAAAGGAAGTTCTAAAATCTCTATCTTGCAACACATCATGATATATTTTATCCCCTGTTTGTGCAAATTTCTTGCTGAATTATTTTCATTGCCATCATAAGTAAACCAGTACATTCCATTTTATTAAGCTTCTTTGATTCACTGAAGAACTATTTGATTGAGATCATGTAAGTATTGGGTGATCAACACAGAGCAGAACATGCTTTGTGGTTCTCAGCCAACCAGTGGTACTGCTTGCTATATGTGCTGAGTATATAAATATACCATGGTTTGTTGCATAATTTATTTCTAACAAAGAAACAAACAGTAAACACTTAAAAATAAAATTATTCACATATATCACACCAGGAGCTGTTGGTAGTACCTCCCTTTGTTGTTCAAGCCTTTCGATACCTTTTAAGGAAATTGACCATTACTTGCAGCAGTTCCCTCTAAGAAATAGCAGCAATTTCTTGATGAATGTTATTGTTATGTTCCTCTAAAGTACGTGGATTTTTTGTTAACTTTCTCTTTTAATCACCTCAAGAGATTAAAATTGTAGGCGGTTAAATCATGGGATCCTATATAGATGTATTAATCATAAATTAATACTTTTTGGGGAATATAATGCTGGTACCTGAATAAAGCCATTTCACTTAATATGCACTGTATTGCATCAACTAACAAACATGTGCTATGTTTACAAGGGTTCAATTTACACTGAAACCTCACACTTGTCTGCCAGCCAGCTGAGAGCTGTGAAACCTGTTCTGCTGCATGTTGATCACCCAGTAGTATGTGAAAATAGAAACCAAAGAATAAAATACACATCTCATGCTTTTATACCCATTTCCTTGCATCCTAATAAACAATGTTTATGTATGTAAGAATGATAATAATTTAGATCTGTTCTTAAATTTTTATGAGCAGACTTTTCCCCTAGTATCTGGTTTGTTATCTAAAATAAAGATCCAACCAACAAAAAGTAGGAAATTGTCATGCTTCTGATAGAATAGTGCTCCAATGAAGTCAAGGCTCCTTTTAGTCTTAGAAATTCTTTTTCTTATGGTTCTTAATGTTGGTCTTTTTGCACACCTCTTTCCTCTACTTCCAAACTATTCATCCATTTTTTTTGCTTTGTCTAGAAACAATATCACTGTTTTGATCCCTACCTATGCAAGAAAGTGTTAAATATTTCTGTCTCTATTTCTACATGAAGCATATTCCAAAATCTTTGAACATATTGATAGTTAATGTTAAAGGGCTTTAACATGATGTCAGCAAATGTAGGTGTCTGTAAAATATTTAATCTGCAGTAGTGTATAAATTGAAAATATTTGTACCATAGTAAAAGAAAAGAAACCATACAAGATTTACGAATTATTTCAAATTGAACAAAGAGTTGTTATATTGGACTAAGATTTAGCTTATTGGAAGGCATGCTTATAATTTGCCAATCATAAGAGTATAAGGAGGAAAGCAGAAAACACACTGTTTTCATTATCATCAACAGTAGGTACTCATCAGTACACTCCTGCATATGCTGTGCTACTTTTCTTAGGAGATGACACTTTGTTTGAATATGTTTTCATCGTTCATGAGCCAAACAAATAATAACATCAGAGGGCTCATATACAATAAAAAAATAAAGAAAAAGATTATCCTGAATATTATTGCAAAATATTCTGTTATAAAACAATTTGAAATAGGGAACTACAAGCTAATGTGTAGTTTAAGCATTTCATAAACTGAACATCAAAAGCAGATTTTAAGCTTGTATACCCTGAAATAGATTGTCTCATAACAAAATCCATGGATGGTAAGTTGTGATATAATATATCTATGATATGAAAGGCAGCTTACATAATGTCCAACTAGATACAGTACACTTATTTGTAAAATTCAAAGTGTAAGTAATAGTTTTTGTCTACATCTAAGAAATGCATTAGAAGCTTACAAAAATCAGTATAGCCACTTATTGATTTTGCTGTAATCTTCATTAAGCTTTATTCTTTGAAATCATAAGTACTGTTACAGAAAATTTAAGGCTTTTATAACACTATGGGGTGGGACATATACTTTCACAAAGAAACCAAAATCTTATAGAATTTTACTTTGAATTTGGTGGCTAAAAACAACCAGAGATTTTGTTCCTTCTCATTTGCAATGCTTTCCCATTTGTACAACAATAATCAATGTTTCAAAGATAAGATCCTTCTCTCTAATTTCACACAAATGAGGACCAATAAAACACATTTGCTGCCTTGAAATAAGCTAAGTAACATTTTAGAACTATTTCAATGGTTTGTAATAGGTTAGCAAAAGCTGCAATCACTACATGGTTTGTGATTGATGAAAAGGTATATATTGTTTTGAAAACCTAGCTTGATTTCTATCAAAGTTTGTTGTATTAAGTGCAATTTTAAAGAGTAGGTATTTTGGGTATATTTTCAATTGTAACTTCAATTCTAGCACTTATAAGATACAATTTTAGGAGACATTTATCAAGACAGTGAAAATCTATCCAAATGTACAAAGAATGATACTTATTATTATTATTTGGAATCTTTTAAGATAATGAGTTTTCAATGTGTCCTTGAGATCAAATATCTATTAAAACATTTTTTGTAGGTACACAATGCTTTTAATGTGTTTTAAAGGAGTTTATGTACCTATCTAGTTTATGCTTTATTACAACATATTACATTCAGGATTGAAGCTTCAGAGAAAGAGAAACAGGCAGACAGAGAAGGAGAGAAACTGTATATATGCAATTAAACCTCCATTTTTTAACTTCTGTCTTATTGTTTTCAAAAGCTTAATCTTAAAATACTCAGTGAACCTTTATGAACAAAGAATCCACTGTAGCCATTATGCTTCACTTTATGTATATGTTTTGTTGCTTTGTTTTTGATAGGTGTTTTAGTATGTTTTATGAAATTTTCTTAAGTGTTTATATTAAAACTGTGAAAAACCTGTGATTGCATTAATGTAACTTAAAGGATTGGAAGTTTAAGAAGGTAAGAAAGAAAAAGAAAGGAACAGAGGACTTAAGTAGCTACTTTGAAACTGGATAAAATTTATAGAACTGGAGAAAATATTCTATTTGCACCCAGACAGTTTATAGAATGATTTTAGCATTTCTTTAGTGCTGCTGAAGCTGGTAAATTGGTTTCATACACAATAGCATCATTTAATTGGCATGTGCTCTTAAGATACATAATATGAGAGTTTTTTTTCCCAAATTTGTTGGATAAAAATTAAGTCTTTCATCAAATGTTCCACCAAATCCTCATAAAACTCAGTCTCAAGCTATTCAGTATAATATGAAGTTACAAAGAACATAAAGAGCAGCAAGTTTAATTACACATTTAGTTTATGTTACATAACTATAAGTAACTGAAACCACCATCAATTACAATAGTTAGTTACTTCAAAGAAGCTAGCTTTTGCAACATATATTTTAAACACATGAATGAGACATGCTTATCCACCTGGACTTGTTTGCACACCTGCTGTTTTAGATTACTGCATGTTACTGATTAAGTCACAGCTTGTCACAGACATAAATGAAAGAGATGACTCTCAAATAACTGAAAATGCATTTGCAGGTATTAAATACTTAGTTTAATTTGTTGCAAGTTGAACTAGGTACATTATACATGATACTTTTAAAATTAAAATGTATCTACAGTCTTATGGATATGTCAGTTACAGGAATCTTACTGCTTTTTTAAGAGATATGGTCTTCCAGACACCTCATGACAAAGAAATCTGTTACCCTGCATTAATTGTTACATTGGATTATTCATGTGTATGAACATTCTATTACAGGTGATTCTTACCACAGAAATTTCTTATTTCACATGTTTCAGTTACTGAATTTGAGTTAACACTTGATAATGCAGCTCTCCAATATCACTATAGCAGCAGGAATGCTAAAAGATTATAGCTACCAAAATAAATATCCTATGTTTACAAAGCTCTTGAGAGAGAGAGAGAGGGAGGGAGAGAGAGAGACAGAGAGAAAGAGAGAGAGTGGGATTCCTTCAAATATAATCAGTTATAACTAATAGTATATCTTGAAACTATTCAGATTGCACAAATAAGAACGTATTTTGAGTCCTCAAAGGTTTTATTCAGATGATCATGGGCATTGTTAGACCTTTTTTTCAGGGGAGGAGACACATTTTGGAAGTTTGCAATCAAATAATATTAATTCACTATTCTGTTGTCAACAGTTATAGCATTTGTTGCAGATAACCATATTAATTTGTGCTGAATAAAAATGGTTCTTTGCATGAAAACAAAAACAATATTATAAAAGTAATTTACTGCTCAATAAATTCATTAATTTGCAAGTGGGGCTGCAGCCCCCCCCCCTCCCCCCTATGACCTCAATTTCGCGATGCCCATCATGATGATTGTATTTCATGTCAGCATGCTACTGAACAATTGAAGATCATAGTTGCAAAGTAATGAGAGATCATAAACTTTTTGTATAAGAAAAACAAAATATAAGCATAGAAGGCAAACATATATCAATGTGATAATTTGCATAAGGATTAACATCCATAATAATGGATTATTGAAAACTTACTATAATGAAACTTTAAAGAAAGAAAAAATTTTCTGACATTTATAAAGAAGATATAGGTAATAAGATTTGACTCCCACACATTTCCCTCAAATGTTATTAAGGCCAACCGAGAAAAGTTACAAACTTTTTAAGATTAAACCTATCTTTTCCCAATGTAATGAAAACAATATTTTTTTTTTTTTACTTTCTCTGCCACAGGTAAAAGGAGGTACTGTATTCCACCCAAATGCTCATATCAATCAGAAATAGACGTTTTAAGATCCCTAAAAAAAAAAAAATCTAGAAAAAGCTGCACAAATGTGTTTGAATGACTGTGAACAGCATAATTTGAAAACAAAAAACTAGTTAAACTTCAAACTTAGTGCCTATTTAAGTTCAGTATCTTCCAACGATGTGACACAAATATTTTCAAGAAAACCTTTCAACCCCATTACTTTATATGGATTCTATAAAAAATGGCTCCAATAATCTTGATTGAAACATGATATGTTGATATTAGCATTATAAAAAGTGGATCTTGAATTTTCTGTGAAAAGTCTCTAAAATTCTTTTCATTCTGAATTACTTTTGTATAATTGATTAAGCTTAAGAGATAAGAAAAATGTTTACCACACAAGAAAACTAAATCTTCTTAAAACACAGTTTGTGTCATATTTTTGTCTCATTAACCATTCCCATGATATTCTTTGTTATTGGTTTGAATTTTCAAACACTTATACTTTTTGCAAGCAATAGGTTGCTATTCATTGTTTCTCACAGACATGCAAGAGCATGGAATTCAAAGCCGCTACATAGCAGCTCACTCTTTAAAAATCTGGTGTGTTATATTCACATGACTTTCTCTACTCCTCTTTTAAAACATGTTCATACAAAAGCTTATTTTTCTAACTAATTCTTCTTAATTATAAACTTTCATTACCTATTTACATATTTTATTGCAGATATAAGAAGTATACAGTAGGCAGAGCTATAGTTAGATTTTTAAAAACTATGTTGCTAGTTGATGACTTTGAAATTCCAAGCTTCTGTATGACCAAAAAAAGGAACAAAAATGAATAGCGACTATCCACTTGAAGAAGTTACAACTAAAATTTAAACCAATAACAAAGAATACCTTGAAAATGATTACTACCCAAAATTTTATTTGACATAAACTGTATGCTACATGATTTACATTTCTTTGGAGTAAAACATATTTGTATATCTCTTATGGTTTACCAAGAACATGTTAGAATAAAGAGGACTTCACAGACTAGTCCCACAAAATTCAAGACAAGCATTTTGTTTGCAAATATCTTCAATATATGCTATTTAAATTAAAATAATTGAGATTCATTTTTGAGAAAATCAATAACCCCAGAACATTTTTGATGTAAAGGGTAGTTTGGGGGAGAACAGACTTTTTTAAAAAGTTTTTGTCACATTCTTGGAAGATGTTGAACTTCAAATAGCAGTTTGGTATTTATTTTATTTTTCAGTTATGCTGTTTACATGCAGGTGCTCATACACACACACACACACACACACACACACACACACACACACACACACACACACACACACACACACACACACACACAGACACACACACACACACACATACACATACACACACACACACACACACAGGCATGCACGCATGCACACAAGCATGCATACAGCATTTTATAAAAGAGATGTTTTCCGATTCAGGGGCCTCAAAATATACATCCCCAGTCAAACACATAGATTAAACTTTTGAGCAGAATGCAATAAGTTGTGAAACTAAATTAAAATCTCCTCATATAACATAGTAAAAGAAAAGAAAAGAATAACACAAGGTTTACTATAGGTAAGATGCAGAGAAATTCAAAATATGACTATTACTTTAGCCTATGGTATTCTTTTAATACCTATAACAAAACATGTAAATATACAATAAAAGTTTATCTTGATTAACAAGAAGTAGATACCACAACAAACTTTTGTAAGAAGAGTGGCGGGAAAAAGTAATTTTGAATGCAACAGAACAGATCTTTTACTTTCTAGTAAGCTGTCCAACGGGCTTCAGTTGACATAATAAATTTCCTTAAGGCAAATTGACATGAGAACAGTTTTTCAAATACAAGTTTGGGCTTAGACATGGGTATAAGGTATTATAAGATATAATGGGATACTGAGATTTTCAACAATACAAAACAATGTAATTAGCATATTTTGGACTTCAATGTATTTTTAAGATCAGCAGTTACTTCTTCCATTGTTATTTCCATTTATATGGTTTTTTAAACTAAATTGTAAAATTAGTTACTGTTAAACCCAACAAGTTATACATACTATATTAACAGATTCAATTAACTGATTGATTTTGACAAACAATAGAGCTTCATCTCTCTTTTCCACTTCTCTTTATACTACAGCAATAGTTCCAACATCCAATGTAGTGGGGTTTAGCTCTTAACATACTTAATGAAGCCAAGAGCTAATATGCTTCCTCTGTTGTACTGAGAGATATGAGATTGCTAATAATTTATCCAAACTCCATTGACCTGGCTTAAAAATCTGCTTGTTTTCTGAAAGTAAATCTTGTTATTAAAAATAAACAAAAAACCCAATGACAGCTTACAGGTTAGTTTGTTAAAATACAACATGAGTAAATACATATTAAAAGACAGTTCAGAGTTTAATTCTCTTATGTCTTCCAATTCACAAATAGCACACATTAACATAAAAAATGTCTTATATGTTCATTTTATCAGCATAGTTAATGCAAGTTTTAACATTAAACTTACATGAAAAGGTGGAGTTCATACAAATTTAACAAAAATGTTAGAGATTCTTAAAATATTCACTGTTTCTTGAAGGTAAATGCTGCTACTGCCAAGCCAATACATTGTTGTCTTAAACACCATATTTGTCTTTTTATAACTGCAGTGTTTGAAAAATAAGGAAGAAGAAATTCAAGCTTGAAGCCAATTTGTATCAGCATGGAGATGACCATACCTCTAGGGCAGCATAGTATGTTTATCAAAGTAGTTTATGGAAAAGTGGCAAATAGCTTAATGAAATCTGCGAGGTGAGGTATTGGGTGTTGACAGCTCCAGCTGAGACTGCTGGTGAGCATCAGTGAGTCAGCATTCCAGTCCAAGTTTTCTGCAACAGAATCATAAATGAATTAGTGAACTGAAGAACAAGGTATAGAAAGCTGAGGTAGTAAGCAATAAATAATTTTAGTATCTAACTCTGGAATAATGAGTGATTTAAGTAAATAATGAACTGTAATGACTCCCCGGTAACCTGTGAAGCTTGCTTTTATGAGATCTTGGGTTTGATTACTGTAGCCTACCACTCTGACCATGGGTTTTTCATGGTTTTCCCTAGTTGGCAAATGCTGGGGTGGTTTCTTCACTTCCACAAATTTCCTTTACCTCAGTTCCTATCATTTTGCCATCCCTTCATATTTCCGGTAGGTTTAAGGGCTGTGCAGTGTTAGTTGGTGTTGGACTGATGGCCTCTCTGAGCAGCTCAACAGTGTGACCAGATCATCAAGGTTGAGATTGTTAAGGACACCTGCACAGCTCTTGTTGGCTAGCATACCTGCAACCCAGTGGTGGCTCGTGACGTGTCGCAGTGGGTGTGCAGTATATTACATTCTCTCCACCTTTACTTTCTCTCTCTCTCACACACGCCACACAATTCTAATTCGCAATTCATATGGGCAATTGACCTCTTATGTTTTGCTATCTTTTTGTTTTAAATGACCAATACCACAAGAACCATCATTTGTCCAGATGCCATTTCTCTCACTCGTAAACAATAAGCACGGAAAACAGCTTCTCTTCTAAGAATAAACCCGAAAGATTTATCTCCTTCAGTTTCGCCATGTTATTTCCACAGTTTCCTAGATTGAAGTTTCCCGCTATGTGCAGACACAACTGCATGCAACTTGCTGCCAGAAACACAAACATAAGAAACATTAATAAACACTGTAACAAAATAACTATTCCAAACTGAAGTATTGGCCTTAGTAAATTCCGTCATGAGTAATTATATGCATTTATAATCGTTTAATATAATTTGATGTAACCGTGCTTATAACAGTAATATAACTGTCACTTTAATATAGAAAATAGCTAAATTATATTTAGAATCGTCACGTTGGCTGCCTAGTAGGCTCTGTTAAAACAACGGGAGGGAAACGCTCGTAGCAAGGAAAATGGAGGGACTTGTACGAGAATGTAGTGCGCTTGCGCGCTAAGAATCGCATGTGTTGGTCGCGTCGATTATGCTACCTTAACTTGCCGTACTCTTAAATGCAAGCTCCTCGCGTACCCCTTGCCTAAAAGCTAATTTCGCCAGTCGAAAATCGGGTTTATGCGTCTCAACTTGTTGACTGAATGTGCTGACATTTGATAAAAGAGGGCGCGGGAAAATTAAATGAGCAAGTTCACATACAGGAAAGACATTCAACTTCCTCATATGCATGTCTCTAAAGCCATCCACATACGGAAAAAATTAGTGGATGTGCAGTTGCGAGTATGCGATCACCCAGGAACCACCACTGCTGCAACCTATAGCGTCTTGCAGTTTCTTTGCCTCATTCATTCCTCCTGGGAACAAGTACAAAATATCTGCATTGTGCTGAGGTATGTGTTACCCTCCGTTTAATGGTCATAGGTTAAGTATATAATGACATTTGAGCACCTAACTGGTTTCTGTTGAAATTTGTGAACAGACTAGCACATTTTAGTAGGGATTCCTATTCCATTGAAGAGGAACATCTTTTTCTCTTGCAGAAACAATAGGTTTGTAAATTTAGAAAAGTTAGCTAAATAAAGACCTATATGGAAAAGTTGGATCAAATTGACAAGTGTTATGAAATAAAATACTTAAGTTTTAAATAAAATCTCTTAAAACTACCTTACTTTCTTAGGAAACACTTTTGCAAAGAAATTATTCCAAAATATGGTATTTGTTTATCGTCAAAAAAGTTTTAAGAGAGATTTCAACTGTTATTGCTATTGTTCCCTTTATTAGGCATGATATTTGTGAAATGTCCAGGGGAAATAATGCAAGTGCTAGATTTATTTTTCGTTTCTCAATGGAGATTAGTATGTGGCAGTGGCAGCCATTCAGGTGAAGCTAGTGAAGCTTCACATCACCAGTTTTAATAGCATTAAATATGATATAGGTACGCTTAAATATCCAACAACCAGTCGGGAATATATCTGTGAGGGTAGCTAAAAGGAAGAGTAAAAGCTACCAGCTAACTGCCTTGGCTGGCACTTTAGCCTTGAAGAGGGCGCTAACTTTGCGGGACAAAAGGTGCAGCTATTTCTGTTAGTCAATTTATAGCTGCATGTTTATATTTATAGTAGTTGCCATGACAACGAAGCAGAATATGAGGCTTAACATATTCCCAAACAGACCTGCTGCGAGAGTAAAGTGCGGCCACTCAGTACAGGGATTTAGCAAACCTCAGCCCCTTGTAGAGCCTAGTGTATTGGTTTATTGCCCTTGTGAAAGGCAAGCTAACTCAACCCCCTCTTTAGGGGTATCCCTTTTGGCATTCTCAACCACTTTACCTGAACAGTGTAAAAATACTGTTCATGTAAAGTGGTTGTGTACCCTAGTGCTCATTGTGTTTATTCATTTTACTGAAGTTAGCTTCGCTACAACTTGTTTAGTTGAAGTTAGTGGAGAAATGAATCTGCAAAATGATATTGTGTATAGTATATTACGCACATCATTTTCGCTGTGAACTGATTTTAATAAAAGGGATGTACTATTAACAAGAAGACCAACACCTATTCTTAATTTATCGGCACAAAAAGTGGAACAAAAAGGTGTGAAATGTTACAAAAAGCATTTTAAAGGTTTGTGGTACAGTGAATATGAGTGGCCGCGTGATACTTATTGTATGAAAAACTTTTGTTGGCCTTGCCTATTACTTGGTGTGAAAACGACAGTGTGGGACAGTGCAGGTTTTTGTGACATTTTAAATTCAATTGATCATACATGAACTTTGAGACTGTGTTGAACATCTCAAGTGCGTGCTCCAGGTGAAGAAACTCAAAAAGAATAAAAATACCATTGCTGATGCTCTGAAGGAAAACAATCAGTTGTATGTTGCTCAATACAATGAAAGTTTAAGATTGAACTGATTAGTTTTTAAGGCTGTAATTAATGCAGTAATGTATGTAGCCAGACAAGAGCTTGCTTTTCATGGTCACGATGAAAGCTCATCTTCATCTAACAGGGGAAATTAAAAAAAAGTTGTTCTTGTTAATTTTGACAAGTTCATTAGAGATTCAGACTCATTACAATAAAACCAAAAGTATCTTCACTGGGGATTCGAAAACAGTACAGAATGCGATTGACTGTATTTCGGAGTACATTGATAATTATATTAAGTTGAAAATAGGCAGTAGCAACTTTTTTCCAGTTCAAATTGATAACACTACAGACATCACACAAAAATCTCAGTGTTCCATAATTGTCAGACTAGTAGAAGCCATTGGCGAACCAATCGAATGCCTTCTGGCTTTTTTGATGTCAGTTGCGATAGAACATCAGAAGCATTGTTTGCCTTGCTTAATTCAGTGTTGGGACCTCATGATTATCAGCCAAAACTTATAGGACAGTGCCATGATGGCGCCTGTGTGTTGCCTGGATGTTTAAATAGTTTGCTTTCACCAGAATCTTCTTCAGGGCAGAGATAAACTGATTTGTGATGACGTATTCGTTCCTTAGGGATTCACAAACCCTGTGAAGGACATGAACCAAGCATGTCACATGCTTCAACTTAGGAAATAAAGGCTTCAATTGCTTAACAGCTGAAACCATGTATGGAGTCTGGTTCCGTAACCACAAGAAGTTTTTGAAACTCGATACCAGCAGGCCAGAGTTTTTGACAAAAGCCCATAATTGATTGCATTATTGTACTGACATTGGCTTTGTGCAGCTCATACATTTTAAACAACATGGCCTTAACTTTCTGCCCTGCTAAGGGAAAAACTAAAATGTTCAAAACATATCATTTCATTGAGTCTATGGTTTCATCCACAATGATTGGCAAATCGCAATCAGACACTTTCTCCTTCATTCTTTGTATGGTTTCTTGGTAAACAGGTCCCATGTAGTTTTTTCTTAAAGTACTCTCATTCGGTATTGACATCTTTATGCATTTTTCAAGAATTCCCTTGAAGGCTGGATGGTTCACCTTATTGAGAGGAATCCCTGCTTGTGTAAGAGCTGCACACAACTCAATGTTGATTTGCTTAAAATTTTGGCTTTTTGAAGAACTCTGTTGAAACGCACTTCGTAATAGAGGCTGCCGCGATTTGTTTGCCTGAAGAGTCTTGTTCCTTTGATGCTTAGAGCTAGAAATATGCTGTTTGATGCAATCTCACTGGTGTTTTTCATCTAGCAAAATTCCTGAATTGCAAATAGTACATTGAATAACAGTTCCATCTGTGTCTATGAAATCTTGTTCGAATTCCTGAGGCAGAACAATAAGTGGAGCACTGGACACCTTTGGCATAGTAAAATCTAGTACAGAGGTATTTTTTAGAGGTGGCGTGTGACGTAATGTTGCGCAGTAGTTCATGGTCGAGTCCACTTGTCTATTGCAAGATAAAAGGGGTGTCTGGTTAGTATCTCTTCGACTTCTAACCCACTAGCCAGCAGGCTGCTGGTGGAAACTTACCCCCACCGTCGCTTTGCGTGATGTCACTCGCGCACATCCGAGCAAGGTCACACGCCACCTCTAAAAAATACCTCTGTAATACATTTGTTTAGTAATGTAACAAAGGACTAACACCAGTTTACTTGCTAACTCAATGTGGCTGCTACGCAACTCATTCACTTGCTGTCTCTTGCTCTTATATAACACCGCGACAATGACCAAAATGTTCTCATTCACGCTGGAACTGCAGTCTCAGCGATTTCTAGGAGCTTCGAGCAGAACTCAGAGTCAATTCTTGGAACTACGCGTGCACAGTTACCGCTGTCTCTGTGTGACCTTGGAATCAGCGCGAACAGATGACGTCTGTCACAGTAACAAACTCATATTCATGAACAGTAGGCTGCTGATAATGGTGAAATTAAAAGCATAGAATGATATACAATGACAATGAGTCATTTGCATCATTGCGGCCTGCTTTATAGCGGTAAAGCAAGAGAAAGAGGATTTGACGTTCACAATTATTTTCCATTGGTGTAGGTGTGCTTTCAACTTCCGCGCAGCGTTTACTGAAAGAGTTAGGCTTACTCTTCACGTGTTCACAGCATGCTGAGGAGATTTTAATTAAAAGTTAAATATTTTATATTGATTAAAATCATATAGAGTAAAATGGAAGGAAACTTAAAAGAAAAAGAAAAGGGGGGGGGGGAGGGGATTATGCGCATGGTCGGGGGAAAAAACGATAACGGTACCCAAAAAGGGGAAAAGGTGCATGAAGAAATGTCTCTTTTGGCAACTAGAAACAAAACTTCACACTGGAAGAACTGCTCTTCCTGCAACTTTACAAAGTATCCATGGGACTTCGGTATCTAACGAATCTGTTTGATACGGCACCCATACCAAGAAGAAGACGTGGGATTTATCAGATCCTGCTGATAGTAGAAGGCAAGTAACAAAGGGTTACTCTGTTCCAAGTGGCAAAGATCTTGTGGTCTGTGTTAAAATATTCAATGACATTTTTCCTTTAACAAACAGAAAACTAAAAACCCTATATATGAAGAAAAAGCAAGACTCTGTTACCCATGGTAATGAATAGGGGAAAATATCCTCACAAGCACATAATCTCAAATACAATTTAAGAGGATAGTGTGCTTGTCCAGGAGCAAATCAAATTTTATATAACACTATGCAAACACTGTAGACCAGTGGCGGCTCGTGGCTCGTAAATTTGGGAGGGTGGCATAATATGGTATTTTCAAAATTAGCACATTGCCATGTCAGTTAATTCTGAAATTCACTCGAAGATATGTGAAAAGAAAATGAATCATATAAATCGGAAAATTACTATGCATGACCTTCCATCTGATCATCAATCAGATTTTGAATTTGTTCAATATTCAGCATTGGTCTTGGCGGTCCGAGCTTCTTAAGTTCCAATCGAGACGCAAAACTCATTAAAACGCACTAAGTACGCTAGTTACACTGTTGATGGTTCACTAATTTATTTCACAGTCCCCGTAGAATTCACATCATGACACCACTTGAAAGCGCTGCTAAAACTGGGTTTGTTTAACCTTTAACCGTTATAACTACTTTCAGACAGTGTTGCCAACCCGTGGGATTTGTCTCATATTGTGGGATATTTTTACAACTATTTTTCAGGAAGGGACTTTGCTGGACAAACAAAAATTTAGATGAATATGGGACATTTAATAATTGCTGCCTACAGCATAGTGTAGTAATGGTTATGGTACACACAACAGTAAAGATAAACATTTCACGGAAGTTAAATACACAATACACGCAAACTGTCATTTGTGCAACCAGCAATCAGCACTCTCACTGCGGGCCCTAATGACCTAGTTGTCGACGGGCCCTTAAACAAAACTCACTCACTCACTGACTCACTCACTCGCTCGTTCACTCACTCAATCACTCACCACTCACTCGCTCACTCACTCACTTTCTCACTCACTGACTCACTCACTCCCTCACTCGCTCACTCACTCACTCGCTCCCTCACTCACTCGCTCACTCACTCACTGACTCACTCACTCACTCCCTCGCTCACTCCCTCACTCGCTCACTCACTCGCTCGCTCACTCACTCACTCGCTCCCTCACTCACTCGCTCACTCACTCGCTCACCCACTCACACACTCCCTCGCTCACTCCCTCACTCGCTCACTCACTCACTCACTCTCTCCCTCACTCACTCGCTCACTCACTCACTGACTCACTGACTCACTCCCTCACTCACTCGCTCACTCACTCCCTCACTCACTCTCTCACTCCCTCACTCACTCAATCACTCACTCCCTCACTCACTCGCTCACTCACTCACACACTCCCTCCCTCACTCACTCCCTCACTCACTCACCCACGCACTCCCACTGAGGACACAGTAGGTTTGCATACAGAACAGTAATAGCCATGCACTATTACCTACAGGTGAGATTCGAGTATGTGTTTGGGGAGTAATTCAGTCCATAAAAGGAAAGCTGTATCTACTGATAGGAGGAGCAAGCACTTCAATAAAACGAGTCCTGATTTTGCATTATTTGTAGCTAACCTAGTATTGCAAGGGCAGTAGTAAATATTGTAGTTGCACACCCTAAACTCCACTACTAATTTATCGCCCTGGATGTGGGATGTTTCTCTTCTTTTTTAAGCTAGCAATCAAATATTTTTCTTAACGTGGGACACTTTATACAGAAAATGGACTTTCTGAGTGCTCCTTTGGGACTTTTGAGCTTCAGAGATTGGCACCATTGCCTTCAGAGCTAATTATATTATGACGTAATACGTGTTCAATGTGCCATGCTAGCAAAATTACCAACATGAATGTAGTATTAATATACCTTCTTGGTATCGTTTTATCGTAAATGTGCAGCACTGTGCTTTAAATGGTACAGATGGAGCTAATGTAGTTCAGCACTAAATTTCATTTACAATCACATTAAATTACAAAATTCAATTTAAGAGGAAGGAGTATGTGTGTGTGTCTGTGTGTGAATATGTGTATATAATAGATAATAAGGTATCATAGTTTCACATGTGAATCAGTAACATAGGTCTTAAATACTACAAAAACTATAAAAAATGCAGTGGCGGCTCGTGACTTGTCACAGTGGGTGTGCAGTACATTACATCCTCTCCACCTTTACTCCCTTTCTCTAACACACACCACACAATTCTAATTCTAAATTCATATGGGCAATTGACCTCTTATGTTTTGCTATTTTTTTGTTTTAAATGACCACAATCACAAGAACTATTATTTGTCCAGACACCATTTCTCTCACTCGCAAACAATAAGCACGGAAAACAGCTTCTCGTATAAAAATAAACCCGAAAGATTTATCTCCTTTAGTTTCGTCATGTTACACTTTCATAGCTTCAAATTTCCCGCTATGTGCAGACACAACTGCATGCAACTTGCTGCCAGAACACAAACATAACAAACAGTAATAAAGACTGTAACAAAATAACTATTCCAAACTGAAGTATTGGCCTTAGCAAATTACGACATGAAGAGTAATTATATGCATTTATAATCGCTTAATAAGACTAGATTTAATTATGTTTATAACATTAATATAGTATAGAAGATGGCTACATTACATTTAGAACCGTCACGTTGGCTGCCTAGTAGGTTCTGCTAAACGGGAGAGAAGGAAAACGGAGGGAATTGCACGAGAACGCTGTGCGCTTGCGCGATAAGAATCGCATGTGTTGGCCTTGTGGAATATGCTGCCTTAACTCGCCATACTCTGAAATGCAAGCTTTGCACCGCTCCCCGCGTACCCCTCGCCTAAAAGCTACTTTCGCCAGTCGCAAAATCGGGTTTATGCGTTTCAGCTTGTTGACGAAATGAGTTGACATTTGGTAAAGAGGGCGCGGGAAAATTAAACGAGCAAGCTCATATACGTACAAGAAAGTTGGACATTCGACTTTCTCATATGTACATATGTCTATACACATTCGCATGCGGAAAAAATTAGTGGGTGTGTAGTTGCGAGTATGCAATCACCCAGAAGCCGCCACTGAAAAAATGTAAAACCTTTAATTACTTAAGTGCAACAAGGAATTCTTGTGTTTCCTCACACTTTCAGTTTCTGGACATATGTACAGAGTTTCCTACAGAGAAAGTTCACATTTATTGTTACTGAATTTAACTAATGAGGTTTACATTCCACCCAAAAAGTCTGATATCACGACTTCACTGGAAATACATGCTTTGAAGTCGCCTGAATCAGTATTTGAATTAAGAGAGGGGATGGAGGGGATTTTCCCCCTCATTAAATAATTTCTCCGGCTCTTTAAAGAAGTCCTTCCCTACCAGGTGAGTATTTTTTCTTTTCACTGCAATTATTTACTGTTACCTACTCTTCTTTCAAAGTACAAGAAAATACAAAATGCTTTCGATGCAGATGTATGAGTGGTACGAGTATGAGCTGTGAGTAAGGAAAAGTATCATATGCAAGTAAGCTAAACGATAAACAATTCTAAGGTTCATTAGTTGGGTTTGGCATTTAGGGTCACAATTACAGCAATGATCAGAGGTGGCTCCAGGGATAGTGCCTCCGTGCCATGGCACTACCTTAATGAAACAAAAATAGGTGTATTCTAAATTATTTGTATACTCCATGGATGCATCGAGAATACAATCATTAATCTTATTACT
>CM060962.1:125974367-126006867 GCA_030765045.1 Tenodera sinensis
TAGTAGTAGTAGTAGTAGTAGTAGTAGTAGTAGTAGTAGTAGTAGTAGTAGTAGTAGTAGTAGCAGTAGCAGCAGCAGTAGTAGTAGTATTAGTAGTAGTAGTAGTAGTAGTAGTAGTAGTAGTAGTAGTAGTAGTAGTAGTAGTAGTAGCAGCAGCGGCGGTGGCGGCGACGGTGGTGGGGGTGGCAGTGGTAGTGGTAGTAGTGGTAGTAGTAGTAGTAGTAGTAGTAGCAGCAGCGGCGGTGGCGGCGACGGTGGTGGGGGTGGCAGCGGTGGTGGTAGTAGTGGTAGTAGTAGTAGTAGTAGTAGTAGTGGTGGTAGTAGTAGTGGTAGTAGTAGTAGTAGTAGTAGTAGTGGTGGTAGTAGTAGTGGTAGTAGTAGTAGTAGTAGTAGTAGTAGTAGTAGTAGTAGTAGTAGTAGTAGCAGCAGCGGCGGTGGCGGCGACGGTGGTGGGGGTGGCAGCGGTGGTGGTAGTAGTGGTAGTAGTAGTAGTAGTAGTAGTAGTGGTGGTAGTAGTAGTGGTAGTAGTAGTAGTAGTAGTAGTAGTAGTAGTAGTAGTAGTAGTAGTAGTAGTAGCAGCAGCGGCGGTGGCGGCGACGGTGGTGGGGGTGGCAGTGGTAGTGGTAGTAGTAGTAGTAGTTCTTTTTTTTCAATCTGAAGACTTTCGGAACTGTTAGTAGTAGCAGTGGTGGTAGTAGTGGTAGTAGTAGTAGTAGTAGTAGTAGTAGTAGTGGTGGTAGTAGTAGTGGTAGTAGTAGTAGTAGTAGTAGTAGTAGTAGTAGTAGTAGTAGTAGTAGTAGTAGTAGTAGCAGCAGCAGCGGCGGTGGCGGCGACGGTGGTGGGGGTGGCAGTGGTAGTGGTAGTAGTAGTAGTAGTTCTTTTTTTTCAATCTGAAGACTTTCGGAACTGTTAGTAGTAGCGGTGGTGGTAGTAGTGGTAGTAGTAGTAGTAGTAGTAGTAGTAGTAGTAGTGGTGGTAGTAGTAGTGGTAGTAGTAGTAGTAGTAGTAGTAGTAGTAGTAGTAGTAGTAGTAGTAGTAGTAGTAGTAGTAGTAGTAGTAGTAGTAGTAGCAGCAGCGGCGGTGGCGGCGACGGTGGTGGGGGTGGCAGTGGTAGTGGTAGTAGTAGTAGTAGTTCTTTTTTTTCAATCTGAAGACTTTCGGAACTGTTAGTAGTAGCGGTGGTGGTAGTAGTGGTAGTAGTAGTAGTAGTAGTAGTAGTAGTGGTGGTAGTAGTAGTGGTAGTAGTAGTAGTGGTGGTAGTTGTAGTGGTAGTAGTAGTAGTGGTGGTAGTAGTAGTGGTAGTAGTAGTAGTAGTGGTAGTAGTTGTAGTGGTAGTAGTAGTAGTGGTGGTAGTTGTAGTGGTAGTAGTAGTAGTGGTGGTAGTTGTAGTGGTAGTAGTAGTAGTGGTGGTAGTTGTAGTGGTAGTAGTAGTGGTAGTAGTGGTAGTAGTAGTAGTGGTGGTAGTAGTAGTGGTAGTAGTAGTAGTGGTGGTAGTTGTAGTGGTAGTAGTAGTGGTAGTAGTGGTAGTAGTCGTCGTAGTCGTCGTAGTCGTCGTAGTCGTCTTCGTCGTAGTAGTCGTCGTGGTAGTAGTAGTAGTAGTAGTAGTAGTAGTAGTAGTAGTAGTAGTGGTAGTAGTAGTAGTAGTAGTAGTAGTAGCAGTAGGAGTAGAAACAGTAGCAGTAGCAGCAGCGGCGGCGGTGGTAGTAGTAGTGGTGATGGTAGTAGTAGTAGTAGTGGTAGTAGTAGTCGTAGTGGTAGTGATAGTCTCAGTGGTAGTCGTAGTGGTAGTCGTAGTGCTAGTGGTAGTCGTAGTGGTAGTGGTAGTCGTAGTGGTAGTCGTAGTGCTAGTGGTAGTCGTAGTGGTAGTGGTAGTCGTAGTGGTAGTGGTAGTCGTAGTGGTAGTGGTAGTGGTAGTAGTAGTGGTAGTAGTAGTGGTGGTCGTAGTCGTAGTAGTAGTAGTAGTAGTAGTAGTAGTAGTAGTAGTAGTAGTAGTAGTAGTAGTAGTAGTAGTAGTAGTAGTGGTAGTAGTAGTAGTAGTAGTAGTAGTAGTAGTAGTAGTAGTAGTAGTAGTTTTATGTTTATAGTGAGGACGTTACTGGCGTCTTGCTAAGCAGATCAAGTGGCCCTGTTGCAATTAGTGACGACTTTCGGAACCGTTGGAAGATAACATCGAAAGTCTCCTACCTCTATTACTTTATTTTGTCTGAACATACTGTATTTCCAAGGGTAGTTGTCTTATTTTGCATCATCATATTTTGTTTTAAGAATGTAAGTAATCATTTTGGCAATGTTCTCATTTATCCTTCGTTTGGAGCATATAGCCTATAACATTGCCTGCATTAATGTCTGCACCTATATGTTGTTCCACAGTATGTCTAGCAGAGATCCATCTTGGACAGACCAGCACCACATGCTCTGCTGTGTCGGTATCGCCACAATATGGGCATCTGTCATCCTGTGCCAGTTTCATGGAGTGCAAATAGCTCTTAAAACAGCCCTGTCCTGAGAGAAACTGTGTTACATAGAAACCCACATCTCCATGTCGCCTATTTAACCATGGTTTTATTTCTGGAATCAGTCTTTTAGTCCATTGCGAAGTTACCTGCTCTTCATTCCATTCCTGTTGCCATCTCTCATAGGAACGTTCTCTTGCTACCCTTTTTGGATGGTGTCGATTTGCCTCTTGTTGGTAGGTTCTCTCCACAATTAGCAAATGTATGGGCACAGTTCCGGCTATAACTTGAATCGCTTTGATGGAAACGGTCCTGTACGCACTGGCAATTCTTATGGCCATTTTCCTTTGTGGTTTTTCAACCAGCTTCCTGTATGTACCTTTATCGATCTACTCTTATCACACAGGCCCTCCGTATAATATAATGGAATTGACAACACTAGCCAATATTCGTCTATTAGACGGGTTTTTAGGGCCGCGATTACTTTCTCTGCTTTTGCTGTTACATTTTGGATATGTGGGCCCATACCAAAGTTATGTCCTATTATGATATCAAGATTCTCACAGATTTTATTTGTGTAGTTCCTATAGTCACTTCAAATTCTCCTACAGTTCTTCTCCCTACAAGGACAACTATTTCGGTGTTTTTGTGGAGCTAAGTGTAGACCTTTTCTCAGCATCCATGATTCTACTTTCCATACAGTCCATTCTATCCGGTCTTCTATCTCCTCTCTGCTATCACCACTGATTACTAGCGCTAAGTCGTCAGCATATCCCACAATTGTTGTTCCTTCTGGGACCTCTTGCTTCAATACATTATCATAATAGGCGTTCCACAGTGTCGGGCCTAAACAGAGCCCTGTAGTACTCCGCACGTCATATCCATTGTACTCTTATTTCCAATCATGATTACTCGGTTCTGTAGATTGCTACATATAAGTTTAATGAGATAAGGTGTTATATGTCGTCTTGGCTCATCCACTATACCCTTCCAGGGGACTGAATTAAATACATTTTTAACGTCAAGTATTACCAATGCTACATATTTCTTTGCATTTAGCTTTGCCTCTTCTGCAATATTTTGAACTACCTGCACTGCGTCTATAGTAGACATTTCTTTACGGAAACCGAACTGGCTTGCTGACAGTCCTTCCCCTTTCTCTAGCTCTTCAATTAATCTTTTATTAATTAGCTGCTCGAACATTTTACTAATTACGTTTAGCAGACATATAGGCCTGTATGACTTCCTTTCTCCTATTTTACTAGGGTTTTCAGTAAGAATTAGTTGTCCTTCTTTCCATTTTTTAAGGAAGTCCCCTGTCACAATCAGGTTGTTTATCATTTCGGTCAGGAGTTCAGGTTTCTGTGTTGCAATAAGCTAAACAATCTCCGATGGTTATACCATCTGGGCCCTTAGCTTTACCTGATCTAATTTTTTTCCCAGCCTCTCCTATTTCTTCATTCGTATATATTGGAATATTGCCGACATCAGTCATTTCCAGCCATATTATAGATTTACATTTAGGGAACAATCCTCTCGCTACATATATTCATTTACTCGTCATCAGTAGGTACTATTGGTGATCTCAACCCCAGCTTGCCGTTAACTATTTTATAGCCAATGCGCCATATGTCATTGTCTACTCCAATGCATAGTTGCTTCCATGCATCACCTTTGGTCTTTGTTGTTTCACTTTTTAGAGAATTACGGCAGAGCCTATAACTATTTCGTGCTATTTCCTTTTCATAATCAGTAATATTCTTCTTGTTTATTCTGGTTAAAATTCTCTTTGCTTTAGTGCAGTTTTCCCTTAGTGCTGCAATTTCGTTGTTCCACCAATAAGCACTTCTGCGTCCTTTTTAGAGTTTGGTTACAAACGTTTTCCATGACCTCATCTAATTCATGTACCTCATAAGTATAATATGGATTCTTTATAAATTCTTCGACTATCTCAAGTATCTCTTCTTTCTTTTCTTCTTTATATATCCATCCCTTATGTTGATTTTTTTCTTTGAACTCCTCTCCTATCATCTTTAATCTCTATATAGATATTCCTATGGTAACTCAAATTCTCTTCCTCACTCACGTATCAGTTACTTACTTGTCTACTAATATCTGACGTACATATAGAAACATCTATAAAGGACGTACCTCCGTTTCTGACAAAAGTAGTTATTTTCCATCATTTAAAATGATGAAGTCGTTTTCACTTACTCATTCTGCCAGGATACTGCCTTTCCTATCTTCTATAGGTGAGCTCCATGATAATGATTTAGCGTTAAAGTCTCCTCCTATTAATAACTTTTTTCCCCCTATGTTGTCGAATAGAAATATTTATTTCAGATATAAAACACTGAAAATCTTCCACATTTTTAGCAGGTCATATATACCATGAATATTAGACACCATCAGACTTGATTCATACATACCCATTTCCTCCTCCGCTTTTTCGAATTTTTATCTTATCTTGTGAAATATAAATAGCTGCGTCTAGGTAATTATCTGTCGCCCATTTTAGGCAATTCTTCACCATATTTCTTTTGGGTTCAGCAATTATTGAAAAATCAAGTTTATTTGCCTCGCATTTATGTCTTAGGAGATCAGTAGCCCTTTTGCTTCTATCTAAATTTACTTGTATTATTTTCATTCTACACCTCTTCTCTATATTCCTCCTTTTTACTAATTCCCTGTAAGTGGGACAATGCATTGTATCCGCTTTATGTTCACTAATCTTGCATAAGTAGTAATTTGTCAAGTAGTTAAAGAAAGTTGCTCAACTAACATGTTAAGAGTAATGATTGATTCTGAGCTTGGCTGGAGGGAGCATGTCAACGTTCTGACTGACAAATTATGTTATGTACGTATGTATGATTTTATGTACAGTTGAAGTTTGCATTATAGATGCTCTTAGAACTGTTTGTTTTTGATTATGTGTATAGTATACCCTTCTGGGGATGTTCTAGTTCCTCTGCAAAAGTATTTAAATAGCAAACACAAAAATCTTAAGTGGAATTAAGCAAACTCACCCTTGTACTCCAAGTAAGCTGATAGTTTTAGAGCTAAAGATTTTACCACTACCTTCTATTTATATCCTAGAGACAGTCTCATTTATGCATGCAAACATTTATATGTCAGAGCTTAACAAAAATTACCTCTTATACAACACTAGAACATCCAATTCTACACAACTAGAACAACATAAGCTCAGTAAAAGCATAGTTTCCACATCCCACAAGAGTGCTAATCTTTATAATAACCTTTCTGATAGTATTAAAGTCTTAAAAACTAAGCTGTTTAAAAGCAAGTTTAAAACTCTACTCTCAAAACACTTTTACTCAACTTACGAGTCCATCAACACACCCTTTTAATTTTATTTTTATTCCATCAAATGGAATTATCACTATTAACCATGTAATTAGTGTTCATTTTCTTGCTGTTTTTGTAGGTACATATATTTTATTATGATTAGGAAACTGACGAAGCCTTGTATTCCTTTGTAATACTTACAGTGAATAAAATATTTGTCAATGTGTTTTGTCTGTCTCTGCCATATAATTGTTTACGGAGATGACACAGACTTCCTTAATGTGAATAAAGACTTAAAATTGATGACACGGTCTGTAAATGAGACCATGCAGCAAACCTAAACATGGATTAGAAGTAATGGCTCCCTTATGAACACCAGAAAATTGTAAAACAATCTTTAATTTAATACACATAAATGCTGACACTTCTTGGTATTGTAACTGATAAACAAATTACCTGGAATCCACATATTGATTAGGTATGTAATAAATAAGTTATCAAGTATGGTATTTCTCTTAGATAACTTAAAAGACCAGTGTCAAAAGATTTTGTTCAAAAGGCCTATTTTTCACTCTTTCAATCAATACTTCCATGAATAATGAAGGTACTAAGGATTCAAATAAAGATAAAAAGAATTATATCATCAATAAACTCAAACACTGTAGTCCTTTATTTATAGAATTAGAAATTTCTACTGCTCTACTGCTATTAATTTATATATTTATGATAATTTATATAACTATGAGTATTTACATACCTATAATGTAAGGGGGATATTGATAAACATAATATATGTACATAATACGAATAAAGTCGATATGCCATTACACAAACTCCAGATGACCTCAAAATAGCAGGCATTAAACTTTTCAATTCATTTACTTCAGCAATAACTACCACAAATGTTCAACTCTTTGAAGATAGATGGTATGAATGCTTAATAAAGCATTCTTTATGCAGCATACAAAACTTTATTCAGAAACTAAATGTAAATACTGTTTATTAGAAATGAAGTAATACATAAGGTGTAGTTTTTCAGACTTGTTTGTTTTGTTTTTTTTGACAAAACCTATTGTAATATTATAATTACCAAATGGCAAATAAAATTATTGTTGTTATTATTACACCACCTCCATAGAGCAGTGGTAGTATGCCTACCTCTAGAGTGGAGGACCCAGGTTCGATCCGCGGCACAGCCGTGGGACTTTTCCCCACTTGGAGGTCTGGCACAGGGTGCACTCAATTTCGTTAGGTCCCTGAGGGGCAATTGAGTAGCTATCCTAGATAGAAAGGTAGTGTCCCTAAAAGCTCAAATAGTTGCCTTACGACCAGGGAACTTGACGCGCTGATTCGGTTGCCCACATCCTGCACACCCCCATGGTCTTGACTGAAGCTGTAGGACGCAGCGGTCAGGCAGTGAGGGTACCTTTGCATACAACAGACACCCAAGGGACAGTGATGATGCGGACTATTATTATATGTATTATATGTATCATCATCACCATCACTATCACCATCACCATCACCATCACCACCGCCGCCACCGCCACCGCCACCGCCACCGCCACCGCCACCGCCAACGCCACCGCCAATGCCACCGCCACCGACACCGCCACCATTATCACTATCATTATCATTATCACTATTATTATTATTATTTATTGTTGTTATTATTATTATTATTATTATTATTATTATTATTATTATTATTATTATTATTATTATTATTATTATTACTATTCCTATTCTTATTCCTATTGTTATTGTTATTATTGTTGTTATTATTATTATTATTATTATTATTATTATTATTATTATTATTATTATTATTATTATTATTATTATTATTATTATTATTATTATTATTATTATTATTATTATTATTATTATTATTATTATTATTATTATTATTATTATTATTATTATTATTATTATTATTATTATTATTATTATTATTATTATTATTATTATTATTATTATTATTATTATTATTATTATTATTATTATTATTATTATTATTATTATTATTATTATTATTATTATTATTATTATTATTATTATTATTATTATTATTATTATAGATGGAACGTGGTCTTCTAGTAGAGGTGGATCATTTGCTGGTAAGAAGGAATTGAATTTTCTGAAGTATCGTTAGTAATTATTAGTTTCTATAAAATAGGTAAAACAGACATATACCTAAATTGTTAACTTCTAACATACTATTCAAATTATTCTTGATAATTGCACAATTATTTGTAAATATTATTGATAATATCCAATAAAGTTATTAGCAATGTTTTTTTCATCCACTAAAGAATGCCAACTACATAGACAAGAAAACTAGGTCGTACAAGGAGAAAACTTGCTGAAGGGCGTAGATATAGAAAAATATGGGAGCAAATGAATCTGGAAGGTATTTTAAAATAGTTATCAAAAACGATTCTAAAGAGAAGATTAAAATCTAAAGATTTTTGAATGGGACGACTGAACCTGGCACCAATTTTACGACAGTAAAATGAGGGAAAAATAGTTATTACCAGCGAGTGGCTACAAACCTATGGTTTTACACTGTCACAGGGTTCTGTACAAGCTATGGCTTTTAAGTTAGCTCAACAAATAAACATCAAGCACAATTTTAATATGGGATACGAGTGGCTGATATCTTTTCTAGCTTGAGATCCTGACTTTTCAGTCAGGAATTCAGAAGGCCTCTTTAATAAATAGGCTATTGGAATAAAGAGATCGGTGGTCTACAAATATTTTAATCTGCTTGAGAATATTTCGGTTTAAAATTATCTCATAAATAAGCCAGGGCACATTTTCAACGTTGATGTTGTTGTTGTAGTGTTTAACGCCCGCTTTTACTACTACGGCACCGCAGGCGGTGACACTGATGATACATGAAGATGGAGCACCGGTGGAATGATATGGCGGGGGAAACCGGAGCACCCGGAGAAAACCCGCCCTGACGCCGCTTCGTCCACCACGAATACCACATGCGGGTCCCTGGGATCGAACCCGGGCCGCCTAGGTGGTAGGCGAGCGCGCTAACCGCTCGGCCACGGCGCCGCCACGTTCAACGTTGATGAAAGTGGCTTACAGTTGAAATGTGGCTGCTGTTAAGGGGTCTAAAACATAAGCATAATCACTTCAGGTGAATAGAGAGAAACAGCATCTGTTGTTGGATGTACTATCTTTCACAAAAGTAACTACTCAGCTTCAGTGAGAACTGCGCGAAGTCACCTAATTCTCAGGCGTACTTGTATAATTAAATATAATTATAACTATAATTAAAGCAGTGATATGCCTCCCTTAATGTTCAGAGTACATGGCAAACATGTCACCTCGTAGCTCACCTCGCAGTTTCGAAAAGCAATATTTAGCAATCCTTGTGCATTAACGCACAAACAGTGCAAATTGAAGTTATTATTTATTTATGCCAACAAGGTTACTGCTGGTGAAGTTGAGTGCACTTGCAGAAAATATGTTCTTATTGTGTTTCTATTAAGTTGCGGACAATAACTAAAAATAATTCCAGTGTTGGGTGCTAGACCTACGGACGTAAGTTTTATCAGCGACAATAAGACCACGTGTTAGCTAGTGACTAAAGCGTGTCCGTTCAAATCAACAGTGGTTGGCTCGCACTAGTTCAAATCCCATTGGAGGTTGCTTTCTTGTTTCCCGCTTACTATTTTCTTTCTTAACGGGAACATCGTTATTTATATAACCCGTGCAAACTATACAGTTATGCAAACTAATGGAATCTATTTCTGATAAACCTCCTTTTCTCGCCGTCTTATGAATGCTGCAGTACTATTGTAATTTTACAATTGAATGTTTTGTAAGACATTAAGTGTAATTGCTGAAAACAAAGCAGGAACACGTCTACCTCAATTTGTCAATCATTTCTCCCCGAAATTAATATTTTCCTACAAACTTTCATATTCAGAAGTGTCTCTACAGATTTCGTGGCCATTAGCATGTTAAAATATGAAAGTGTTTAATAGTGTAAAATACTGCTTTAATGGTCATAAAATGCATTGTTACAAGATGCGAATGCCAATAAATATTTAATTAACGATATATTAAGCAGAACAGAATGCACTTGTATATCACTTCAGCGTGAAGCAACCTTTGCATATAGCAACGTTACCATGTTTATTTCCAAGCACTGTGCTTGCACAATGTAGTCGAGCAGAGGCCGCTGCAGTGTACATATCATGTGGGAGTGAGTTCCGGACCCTAGCGTGTTGTGTGCTTCTCCGTTACTTTCTATCTTTATTTTGTTTATTTATTGAGTATCGTATTTGGATACGATGGCAACAAGATACTCACGTCAAAACACTTTGGAGGCTACCTTCAAAAAAAAAAGAAGATCCGCGACCATCAGCTTTGGATATACATCGTTGGTTTGACTAAGTGTTAAATGTTATTGAAGAAGAACCACTTGCAATTCAACTGGTAGGCAGATAGAACCCCACTTATATTAAATTTAATAATACAGTGGTTTACAACCGCTATTTACAACGTCACAGAGGTGAGTCTTCCCTCAAACTGCTAATTGGAGCAACTGCATCTGCAAACATCACTCCGGCAGAGGAGGAACTGGTTACTTTACGTATTCTGAACATACGCTTGAAATTCCTAATGGCTGTGTACGAAATGTGTTGGTCAGCCACGGCGAGGTTCGGTCAGTTGAACGGGAAAACTGGGTTTCTAGGTATCGCTTTAGAGTTGAGAGCGGAATTAGGATAGCTACGATGCAGCGTAGTAAACCGATTCCCTCCAATATATTTGTTGTTGGGTATGAAGCCTACGTCACTTATCCTGGACAGGCAAAAGTTGTTTTTCGTGTGGTAGTATCTCACACGTCTGCGACATACGGTGGTGACATATGGTGACATATCTGGTGTTTACCAAGACTGTCAGTTTATCAACTGGGGGAGTAACAAACGGAAGGAGCGAGAGGAATTCTTTCGCACGGACCTACCATATCTATTTCACGTCTTGTCTACAGCTTATATCTCGGGTGGGGACTTCAACTGTGTCCTTCGTCCAGCTGACTGTACTGGTCCCTATCGACCTAGTGGATGCCTACAATAATTGACTTCAAATCTGCGTATGGTGGACACATGGCTGGTGAAGCAACAGACTGTGGCCTACAGCGATGTTACCTCTCACTCTGCTTCCCGACTGGATCGCTTCTATCTTCACCAGGACCTTGGGCAGAATATTCGTTCCACTGAACATGTCTCACTCTCCTTTTCTGACCATTTAGCCATTATTATCCACCTTGATCTCCACCTCGCCTTTCTGTCGATTGGACGCTCTTATTGGAAACTGAACACCGTCTGTCTTCATCATGGGTTCATTGTCGCTGAACTATTCAACTTGAGGATACAGTGGTCGGTCTCGCTACACCGACGTCGCCGATTGGTGGGACTTGTATGTCAAACCTAAACTGCAACGGTTTTTTCGATGTGCCCGCCAAGCACGTCTTCAGGATGAATAGCACACACCAGAATTTTACTTTCGTTGTCTTTGGGATCTTCAGGAGAGTCCCGCTGCCTGGGTTGATCGTCACCAGAAAAGCAGTTACTACCGAGCAAAAATATCATGAATTTATAGGAGAGAGATGGACGACCTCATGGTTCGCAGTCGTCTGTTTACGCCTGTTGAGGAAGAACAAATCAACCTTTACCACCTCATGAATTCTTTTAAATGTCGTCGAGCTAATTTGATTCTGAAAGTGCAAGACGAATCAGGGTTGAGTTTACACATACTTCAGAATCTTTCATGTGCCGTACCTTTCGACCCTACTTTGCCGACCTTTTTTTTTAATAGCTTAGACATCCCTCATCCTCCCTCTCTTCATTACCTAGCCTGCTACAGACCATTACCTCTCTCTGAACATGAATTTCTATGCCTTGATCGACCCAGTAGTCCCAGTAGTAAGTCAGAAGTGTTTGCTGCTCTTCCTCAGGGAAAGACTTCCAAAACTCCTGAAGTGACGGTTTTCCCATGGAATCCTGCCGTTCCGTCTGGAATGGGACTGGTGATGACTTAATGGTGATCTTCAATGTCATCTTACAACGTGGACAACTCTGTGCCTCATAGAAGCGGGATATCATTGTTCTCATTAGGAAGAACCCTCACTCTTCCTCGGTTGCTGACTTCAGTCCCATTACTCTCCTCAATTATGATTATAAACCTCTGGCCCTTGCATTAACCAAAAGACTTCGACCCATGCTTAGCGAGCTTGTTCATCCTTTACAACATTATGGTGTCCTGCATCTCATCATTTGTACGTTGTGTGCACTTTAGGTGACTCCATTGCATATTGCCATTCGCAAGGTGCAAGTGTAAATAATAGTTAAACAAAAAGTTTAAACATTAGTTAAAGGAAAAATTACAACGTGACACAAATGTTTCCTGTAAATCAAATGAAATTAAGCATGCGCTTATGAAGAAGGAAAGAAAGAAAGAAAGAAAGGAGGGAGCGAAGGGAAGGAAGGAGGGACGGAGAGAGGGAGGGAGGAAGTGAGGAAGGAAAGAAGGAAAGAAGGAAGGAGGGAGGGAAGGAGGGAAGCAAGGGAGGGAGGGAGGGAGGAAGGAAGGAAGGAAGGAAAGAAAGAAAGAAAGAACCATATTCTCATTACGCTAAACAGACAGGTTAAGGAATTTGCCCGCTTGCTCTCTCATCATGCGTTAAAGCTGCGCTGGACATGATCAGTCGCGTGCATACCCTAAAAAATTTTTAAGACACAGTTCTGTAATTTGTAATCCCATACCATAGGTTTCCCCTCTCAAATTGATTGCCTAGGAACTGTCTATCACCAGTAAAGTTCGTGCGGTGTTAGTCATTTACACCCTGTTTATATATACTGCAACACAGCGATAGCAAAAAAAAAAAAAAAAAAAAAAAAAAAAAATTCTTCTGTTTAGTCAACATAAGAAAATGTGGTCATGTCCCCATTAACTCAAATTCTAGCAGTGTGCTTTCGCCTGATTCTCCACTCCTGATAAAAAGCTGTAGAGAATTAACGTTTGTTAATTTTGTATTTCAGAAAATAAACATGTGGAAGGTGAGGATCGAACCCGCAGTCAAGCCCGAGCGCTTGGACAGAGCGGACGTACCAGGAGAACCGGTTGTTTTGTCTACAGCGTGTGTGGCGTGACAGTGAGTGAGAGCAAGAAAGACATATACCACACTGTGAGTGATATTGTCTATCACCAAGTGTAGGAATTTAAAGTGAGTAGATCAGCTAAATTTAACAGTGAAAAGAAATGGAAATGTAGGCGAGAAAAAATACCCTCCGGATCAAGTTTGCTTTAAGTGCAACGCGACCGTCGGCATATGAAGTGCATGATTTCATAGCAGATACATTACGGTTAAATGCGGAACAAGTGGAGACAATACAGTTAATCGCAAGTGAACGGGCAATTTATGTTAAATTAATATCAGCACTCTTGCTGGAGAAAACCCTCAATACCTTCTCGGCGGAAACACCTTTCACATACATGAATGGTGAGATGACTAAAGTGCTTATCGAACACGTGACCGGTAATGCTGTCAATGTCCGAGTGTTTGATGTACCCCCAGAGCTCCCGGCAGAGGTCTTAAAACCAGCGTTGCAGCGTTACGGAACGGTATATGACGTCCGAAAGGAACAATGGAGCCGAAAATATCGCGTCCCGGTGTTTAATGGGGCACGAGCGGTTAAGATGCAACTGAAGATGAACATCCCTAGTTTTATCATCATTGGCAGCTACAGATTATTGGTGTCCTACGCCGGCCAACCCAGATCCTGCTACGTCTGCAGTAGCACGGCACATCTAAAGGAATTTTGCCCCCACCGTCCGACCGCAACACGCCCAGTGGCGACTGGACGGAGAAACGAAACAGAACCGACGAAGGTGGTAGTGGACACGCAGAGTGAGGGAGCGCATCCTACGGATGAAAACAGGCAAACGTCCCTGGTGAATGACAGTCAACAGGAAGCAGCAAGGTCTGCACCGCAAAGGGAGTATGCCTCCATAGTTCGAGATACCACTGGGAAACGAGTACATCTGGCCAATCCGGAGGAGATAATACCACCCGAGGTGGGTCCACTTGTGACGGAGACAGCTGCAGCAGAAGAGAAACGCCCGACCGAGAAGAAACGGGCCAAGCGGGCGAAGACAAGCAAAGCCCATAAGGAAGAACCATCCTGGAATAACCAAATGGAGCTGGAGGAAGCTGTGGAAGGAGCCCATGAGGAGCCACGTCAATTACAAGTCCCGCCCGCAGACACAGTAGATACGGCTGGAGTACTGACACAAGAGCCTGCCTCAGCATTGATTGGCAGCAGTATCCTGGAGGAGGGAGGTGACAGGAACACCTGTGAGGTTCTACCTGCTAGGAGGGACGCGGGAAACAATCCCCAGAGTGATTGCGAAGCAGCACAGTTACAAAAAAGTGTGAGGTGCCCAGCGGTGGAGATAGGAGCTGACTCCCATTACCGGGAGGACACCCCCGGCACCACCGTAGCGGCGCGACCATCTGCGAGTGATACTCGACCGCAAGTAATCGAACGGCCACACAGATCCCAAGAGGACCAACCAAGGTCAGCTGAAGCAGTCGCAATTTATCGGCGTGCAGAGATGGCTGGTGGATCTCATCCCTCTCAACCTGATGCGAGGGCTACAGAAGCGGAGTCGCCGATCCTACTTCAGGTGACACGGAAGTCCCAGGTGTCCTTATGTGATCCAAGGATTAGGAGAAATCCTCCGGCACAGAGAACCCCAGTTAGACATCCAGAGACTGAATAGTAGCACACTAGTAGCAATGCGCGAGGCCAAGAACGTAGACGCCCGAGTTACACTATCTTTGCGACAGTCGCTTTCATCATGATCTATCTACGAACGGTGGCAACAGTGAATGTGAATGGGTGCAGAAATCTAGTAACCCAAAAACTGCTCAATAGTTTCCTCCAGGTGAACAACATTGACATATGCTTTCTCTAAGAAGTAAATACTTACAACTTGGATGATCTTTACAATTACGACTATAAGGTTAACCTAGGTTTAAACGGCAGAGGAACGGCAATAGTGTAGAGGAAGGGACTTCCCCTGCAGAATTTTCAGATGGATCCCGACGGCCGGGTCCTCTCCGCTACTTTGGAAGAGACCGTCCTGGTTAACATATATGCTCCAGCTGGGACACAGAATAGACACGAGAGAGAGCGTTTCTTTCAAACCGATGTAACCCCGCATTTGCTACAAGGCAAGGAACTTCTGCTAGCAGGCGACTTCAATTGCACGCTGCAGGCGAAGGATCAAAAAGGTGCTACGAATTATAGCATCGTGCTACAACAGCTAGTGTCACAGTTGCAACTGCTTGACGCATGGGAGATCAAGCATGGGAATGAAGTGGAATTCACTTTTATTCGCAACACTTCTGCCTCACGCATCGATCGACAGTATTTATCTCCCGGAATGGCTCCAAATGTCCATCGAATTTGGGTCATTCCGGTGGCTTTCAGCGACCATCATGCAGTGCTATGTCAATTGCAAATAAATGAAATAAGGCATGAGACGGCCGGCCCTGGCTACTGGAAACTCAATAATTCTATGCTGGAGGACACAGACATTCGGGAACAATTTCAAATCAAATGGCTTCAGTTACAGTCGGCCTTTAGAAGTTCAACTCGGAAGAGTTTTTGGTGGGTGAACACGGCAAAACCAGCGATTCGTTCCCTATTTAAATCCATGGGTATTGTGAGGGCACAGGCCAAGAAGCAGCTACTACATTTTTACAATGAGGTGCTGTGGGGGCTGCATCTGAAGCAAAGGGAGGACTATGAGGTGCAGATGGAGATAAAAAAAGTAAAAGAAATCATCAAATTAAAACACTTACACCAGTTGGAAGGACACAAAGTTCGAGCCAAAGTGAAATCCATGCACGAAGCGGAACAGAACTCATTTTATTATTTCGCAAAGGAGCGGCAGAAGGGACATGGAAGATATCCTCAAACAATACGAGACGCGCACACTGGAACTGCCCATGTTGGAACGCGCACCCAGCTCCAGCTTATGGCGGATCATTTTCAGACTTTATTTCAAGAAGCGCCAGAAGCAGACACCCCTTATAGGCGTGTGGAACATGAACTGTTTGACACCAGCATCACCCAGGAATCCGCAAAAATACTTACCAGCCCTATCACGGAGCGGGAGGTGTTGGTCGCCATTCAACAAGCCAGTCGACACACATCACCAGGTCCTGATGGGCTCACCTATGAATTCTATAGAAAGTTCTGGCCAATAATCAAGAACGAAGTGATAGAAGTATATGCGGAACTGTGGGAGACAGCAGTGTTTCCCGCAACCTTCGCGGATGGTGTTATCACCCTGGTGCCGAAGAAACAGAAAACCGCCACCATGAAGGACTATCGTCCAATAACGCTGCTAAACGCCGATTATAAGTTATTTGCGAAAGTTCTGGCTAACCGATTAAAAGGTGCATATGCAGAAATCATGCATTGTAACCAAGCGGCAATATCGAAAAAGAACATTATTGTCACATTGGCGGAACTGCGTGACACGTTGATCCATCTACGCAGAGAAAATAAAGCGGTGGCTTTGATCAATCTCGACTTTCAACAGGCTTTTGATAGAGTGCGCCATTCGTATCTGTGGAACTGCTTAACGGCTGCGAAATTTCCAGTGCCGGTAATCAATCTTATTCAGGGACTCTACGGCACGGCACAGTCTCGAGTCTTATGGAACGGATGGTTTTCCAGGTCGGTACGAATAAAACGATCAGTAGGTCAAGGCTGCCCGCTATCAATGGGATTGTTCTCATTGGCATTGAATCCTTTACTCCAGAGGTTGCAACAAACCATGCGAGGAGTCAGTGTATACAATGAACGGTTCACACTTACAGCCTATGCTGATGATGTGACTGTGGTGGCTGCAGATAATGAAGATATGACGACCATGCAACAGGGATTGAAGCAGTACACAACGATGTCAGGTGCAGTGTTAAATGCTGAGAAATCGGAGATCCTAATATTAGGAAATTGGCCGGAACCGCCACAGACCTTGGGGATGCAATGTGTTACTACTACAAGGATACTTGGTATATGCTTTATGGCAAATATAGAAGATACTATTGCAGTTAACTGGAGGGAAAAAATTAATAGTTTACGCCATTCCTTATCCATGGAGAGGATCCGGAACCTGAATTTGCTACAACGCATCTGGTACCTGCATACTTATGGTCTCAGCAAAATTTGATATGTGGCACAGATTCTGCCGATTTCAAAACGTGACGTACAGAAACTGGAACAACTCCTTGGTTACTTTTTGTGGACTGGAAAAGCATATAAGGTGAGCCGGCCTCAACTACGTTTGCCTCCGTCCAAAGGTGGTTGCGGCTTAGTGGACATTGCCAAGAAATGCATGGCCTTATTGGGGAAAACCGCCACACAATCATTGCGCGGATCTGGCTCATCAATTGACCAAAATTTCTGGAAGGAACAGCTGCATAACCCTCAGGTGGCACTCAACGGATTTAAACCCACTGTCCTTCACCTAAAACGAATTCTGGACAACAACGATGACATTACGGCCTTCGAATGCACCCGGAACCACTACCGTATGCTCACAACAGTTCATCTGGTTCCCAGAGTGGCAGAGAAATATACCAGGGAGTGGAAAGTGATCTGGCAGAATTTATTTTGCAATCATGTGCCCAGTGATTGGCAGGAAACCACCTATGAAGTATTAAATGAGACTATACCGACAGCGGATAAACTCTGGCGACATGGAAGGGCACAGTCAAACCAATGTCCATCTTGTGCCGTCGTTGACACACTGGACCACCGGATTGCTTCCTGTAAGCAGGTTGAAGTCATCTGGGTCGAGCTCCGGGCTTACATCGCCAAATGGTGCCCACCGCAAGCTCCACCATGCCTTGAGAAGCTCCAGCGTTTGGAATTTCATTTTCAGAATACTGCACTCCAACGCTGTGTAGTTTGGCTGGTAATGGGAACGTTGTACTGGATCCTTAAACAGAATAATGGCCCAGTGGCGCAGAGGAAGGATTGGGTCAGTTTTCTGAGACAGGCACGCTGGCAACTGATAACTTCTGGTCTCAGCAAATCAATGCAGCCGTACATAACACGCCTTGCACTTTAAATACGACAATGCAACTATAATCAAAATAATATATATATTAAAAAAATAAAAAAAAATTGAAAAAATAAATACGTAAAATAAAAAACTAAGAAAAAAAACCATAGAAAACGAAAAAAAGAAAAAAAAAAGGAAAAAAAAAGCTCAAAAATTTTCAATAAAGTTTGTGGCATTTACTCTTTTTTATTTTTATTTATTTAGTTTTTTAATAAACTTCTTGTAAAAAAAAGGAAATAAAAAAAATTAAAAAAAATAAAAAAAAATAAAAAAAAAACAAATTTAAAAAAAAAACAAAAAAAACAATATACCCAACGCAGCTCAGAGACAGAAAAAGTGACGACACATAGAAAAGACTGTGTCAAGATTATGAGAAGAAAATAGTTGTGAGTTCTAATATCACATAGAACTGTAGACCATGTTAACGTCAGGAGAAGAGAACTGTGCATTTGTGCAAAAACTTTGGAGGAGAATAAGATAAAAACTGGACTAGACATTCGTCATTTTGTTATATGGTGTCAGGATTGGGATCCGTCAATTTGTCACAATATTATGGATTATCCTGAAAATCTTCGTGTCGCATACTTGGAAGTCACTGAGTACCAAGTATGGTATTTAGCGACTTTTCATGAAACAAAAAAAAAAAAAAAAAAAGAAGAAGAAGAAGAAGAAGAAGAAGAAAAAATAAACAAAAAAAACCCGCGGCAGTTAGAAGTGCTGAATTCCACGGTCACTGGGTGCTTTGCTCCGGCTTTCAGTTCTTCCCTAGGAAAACACAGTGTATCCACTTTCATCGACTTGGTGGCATACACCCTCCTCCTGATCTTCATTTGTGCGGGACACATCTACCCTTCGTGCCGCACCTTAAGTTCTTGGGCCTTCACCTCGACAGCAAATTCAAATGGGAGCAACATATTCGTCAACTTCGGGCTTCCTGCGATCGTTTGCCTCGGGTACTCAGGTTTTTATCTGGGGCATCTTGGGGCGGTAATCGCACGGCCATGTTGGGGGCTATGGTGGGACGTCTGCTTCTAAACTCAGACACAATACATCACATTGGTATCCGTCTTACTACTGGGGCTTTCCGCACCAGTAGGATCAATTGTGTGTATGATGATGCTGGCGAACCTCCTCTGTCTGTCCGACGCTTGTTGTTACTTTGTTCCTACGTGGAAAGGTTGGCTGCTCATCCAGGTCATCCTTTGTTTCCACCTGTATTGCGTCCAGACCTCGCGCACCGTTATAAGCGGAATACAACTATCTCCCGTCCAAGTGGTATCAGGTTTTGAGAACTGCTGGCCGCACACGCCCGACTTCCAGCCGTAGAGCGGTATTCACTTAGCCGAGGTCCTCCCTGGTAACTCCAGCGTGCGCTGTTCGACCTGGAGCTGTCGAGCTGTGCGAAGATAGCTACCCCTCATTCGGTGTTTCGCCAACGTTTTTCCGAACTTCTGGGTCGTTACCGGAGTTACACTCCGGTATTTACCGACGGTTCCCAGTTGGGCAATGCTAGGGGTTCCGCTTTTGTATACAACAGTGACGCTCACACGTACCGCCTTCCAGACGCCAGTTCAGTTATTACCGCCGAGCTGTTTGCCACCTTTTATTCCTTACTTTTTCTCACCAGTTCAGCCCTGGACATTCTATTATCTGTTGCGACTCGCTGAGCGCCATTCAGGCGCTGCAACAGTGTGTTGGCAACTTGGCATTAATTCTTAAAATACAGACACTCGTCTCTCAGTTGTTATCTTGCGGATACCCGTTCGTTTTTACCTAGTGCCCAGGCCATGTGGGTATTCCCGGGAACGCGGAAGTGGATGCAGCTGCTAAGTCTGCATGTCACATTTCGGTGTTTTCCACCCGTACGCTCCCTTATGTAGATGTGCAGAAGTACTTCCGTCGCCATTTGCTATCTAGCAGGAGTCTTGGGAAGCGTTAGCTGGCACTCAGTTACGGACCATTAAGGGCACTGTATAACCCTGGCAGACATCTTGCAGAGATTCCTGGCGGGAAGAAGTGATTTTAACCCGCCTGAGGATAGGCTACGCCCGAGCCACAAATGGACACCTTTTGCGTGGTGGTCCGGCGCCTGTCTGTGCGACGTGCTATGTTCCACTCTCCGTCGCACATGTCTTTATTGATTGTCCACGGTACGCTCGTGAGCTCCAGTTCATTGGCTTGAATCTTACACCGTACTCCGTTTTAGGCAACGAGCCAATAGCTGTAAATACAGTACTGCGGTTAGTTGCCAAGATTGATTTTGGTAATGTGGTTCTTTTGTGTGTTTTTTGTTTTTAGTTTTTGTTATCTTGAGGGATTTAGATTTTAGGCTGTTTTACTTCTGTTTTTACCTTTTTAAACGTATGCTTATGTTTTTAGTCGGTTACGTTTTTACCTGATTTAACCTTTAGCTGTTTTAACTCTCGTTTTTAGTTGTTTAACTTCAGTTTTTAGTTATTTTAACTTTCAATTTTAAACTTTTTAGGGGTGAGGTTTAATAGTCGCTTGCTTGTTTTTATTTTTGGACTTCGAGCCTTAATGACCTAGTTGTCGCCGGGCCGTTAAACACCACCACCACTCATTCACTCACTCGCTCACTCACTCACTCACTTACTCGCTCACTCACTCACTCTTTACAATTATTGATGCCTCTGTCAACGTGAACGTGCAATTACTGGTATATCGTTTTATCTTTATTTGTCTGCCGTTAATGAAAACAATTAAAGGAACTTAAACTCCACGCCAAATACTGCGATAGCCATGTTAAGAAATATTCTCTTTTCTTTTTCCTCTAAAGAAGTGTAAACGAATACCTAGAAAAGAAGGCAAAGATGTTAAACGATTTCTAAAGGTGCTACAAACTTTCCACCTTGCAGTGAAATTAGCTGCCAAGTAGTGACAGTAAAGCTTAATACCATATGATATGCGCACGTGAAGAATAGCTAAGAGCGCTGCGTCGCAGTCCGTGGAATTCAGAACTGCCAGCTGCAGGGGTTCAATCCTCACCTTTGGCCTATTTATTTTCATTGTGCAGTGCTTGGAAATAAACATGTCAACGTTGCTAGATGCAAATGTTGCTTTACGCTGAAGTAATCTGCAACTGCATTCTGTTCTGTTTAATATATCATTAATTACAACATCCGGATCTTATAGCAATGCATTTTATGACCATTAAAACAGTATTTTACACTATTAAATGTTTATATATTATAATTTATAGATAACTTTCTGAATATGAATATTTGGGAAATATTAATTTCATGAGGAATGACTGGCGATTAAGGTAGGTGTGTTCCCTTCTTTGTTTTTAGCAATTGCAATTAATATCTTATGAAACATTCAGTTGTAAAATTACAATCGTACTGCAGCAGTCATAAGATGGCAACAAAAGTTACAACGCTATGTGAAATAAACATACCTAAAGGAGGAGCCTTGTTAGAAATATATTATATTAATTTGTATAATTTTATATTTTCACGTCTTATGTAATTATGTTTCCGTTAAGGAAGAAAATAGAAAGTGGGAAATAAAAAAGGAATCTTACATGGGCTCGAACTAATATTAACCAACCACTGTTGATTTGAACGAACACGCCTTAGTTTCTTTATAGCGAACGCACCTGATTAAACTTGCGTCTGTAAGACTAGCACCCAACACTGAAATCATTTTTAGTTATGGTTCTCAACTTAATAGAAACACAATAAGAACATATTTTCTGCAGTTGGACTCAAGTTCAATTTGCAATGTTTGCTCGTTAATGTACAAGGATTGCTGAAATATTGCTTTTCAAAACTGCGAGGTGAGCTACAAGGTCACATGGCTGCCATGTCCTCTGAACATGAAGGAATGCATATGACTGATTTAATTCTCATACCATCTATACAAGTACGTCTGAGAATTATGTAACCCTTCGCGCTGGTCTCACTGAGGGTGGGTAATTACTTCTGTGAAAGATAGTACGTATAAGCAAAGAAAAGGTTATACTTATAACCTCCACACAGAACCTTTGTTTTAGTATCTAAAGTCAAATTAAATGCTGCATGTAATACCTATATGGTGAACAACCCTGAAAGGCATATAACACAATTTCGGCTTGGAAAACTTCTGGAGCTTGCGTGGTCTTAGTCAGTCACAGTGGAAAATGCACTCTCTGGCTTCAACCACAGGAATTACATCATTAAATAGTCCTAATTCCTGACCATGCGTAGTTCACATCTTAAGAAGATTATATTAGAAACGACCCTCATAACTAGATGGGAGTACCACAGTGCTGCCTAATGTTGCTTTAGCATATCCTATCAGTACTGGGGAATACTCAGCTATTCCTAGAACTTCGTCTGAAACAAACAGCGCTTTTGAAGAGTCCAGTACAGGAAATGAAGTTGATCATCGTACAGCAGCTAAACTGGTGAACAACACATCTGCAGTTCCCATTTTGAAGAAACAGATACCTTACGTGGTGAGGCTGCAAGCATTTTGAAGCTACTAAATTCAGAAGAGAATATAAATATTCAAAAAACTAGGAAAGTAAAATAAAACATATAATCTGGAAACTTCCATGAACCTAAGCTCAGGATGCCAAGAAAGACGCTAAAAGAAACCAACAACTTGTCTATTAAATAAGACTCTTCAGATGATCATATTGTGCACAGTGACAACGATCATGATCCTGAAAGATGGAACAAAAATGAATGTGCTGGATGTAAAGACTATACTCAACTTAGAGCAGTGAACACTGGATTCAGCGCAAAAGGTGCTCCTGGGGATTACATCAGAACTATACCAATACAAATACAAAACTAAATGTTATTTGTGCGGCAAGAGAGAATCTAAACCTATGTAGATGTGCTGGTAGCATTTAATCATGCCTCTAACGTTTATTTTACACCTATAAAACACTTGAAATTCATCAAAAGAAGCAACAAATGTCTGCAAAAAATGTTTTGCTTCTTGCATAGTCTTGACTCTCCCTTTTAGTGTGGTCCATGTAATACAATGTGTACGGGGGACAGATAGACCACATGTATTTATTTTAATCATTTACTAATTACTTTGATGTCTCTTTTACATTTTTACTATTGTTTGTTATTGATATATAGAACATTTTATGTCATTTTTTAATCTGTGTTAGCTATAAGTAACATAAATATAGACATAAAATCTAGGCTCATCTCTCCCAGATTTATCCTATATGTAGACATTCTCACTGCTGCACACTTTGGATAAACAGTGACTCCATGATGTCACCTTGGTTGCTCCAGTCTTGTTTGCTTTATGCTAAAGACTTTCCTAGCATTTTGAAACTGCATACTTGTTTTACTACGCACATTTTTCATTTTCTGGCAAACCTTATAGCTGTGCTAAATGTTGTAGCTTTCTGTGAATGTAAGGTGAGGCGGATGGTAATGCATTCCAAGGTGCATTCCCAGCACTTATGGCGAACCAACAGAAATTATGTCAACACTCAGGAGAGCTAAAAGGCATATTGGAGATTAAACAAAACAAGTAATACCTGTACAAAGTGTATACGAACCTGTAAGTTTCCTTGTTGACTGTGACTGCCATCTCACCCTCCTCAGCACAACAGTCCAACTCGATGCAGTGTAAGCGACTTCCCCACTCACAGTGTTGTGTGTCCCTCTGCTTGTACAGCTTGATCTGGAGGCACGTGGATAACTCCCCGGATCCGTGCACCTGCGGTGATCCATCACAGTACTACAAACACCTTATGCACCTGTTGCAAGTACTGTTGGTATAGGACATTAAGGGAAGATAGGGATTCCTAGATAATCTCCTCAATTAAGTGCTCGTTTTACTTTCCCTCTTAACAGAGGAAGTATGTATTCCACCCAAAAATTTGATATCGAGATTTCATGGGATATACACATTTTGAGCCTCCCTGAATTAAAAGAAAGCATTTTTAGAAAAATATCGTAGTATGTGTATCCTTGTGTGCTTGATAACAACATAACTCAAAACGCAGTTTGATAAATACCAAACTTGGTGTTCGAAGGATGCAATATGAAGCTTTTCACGACATCCCCGTACCTCAAATTATCCTTTACTACATTATTTTTATATTCTCAAAAATAGCTATAGCGACTTTGATTGGAATTACTTATGTTTAAAATATTTCAATGACTAATAACTAGACTTTGAAATTTTATATCTTTAAAAACCCAATTCTAGAGGCTCTAAAACACGCTCCAAGATGACCAAACTACAGTTTTAGGTGTCTAAAAATACAGTTTAAGTAAGAGAAGTATCTTTTTTATATATCTAAATTGTTTTTTCTCTTTCTAAAACCACAATAAAGTTATAAATGTAATTAATTAGTAAGTATTAAAATGAACACAAACAGTAAACTTACTAAACTTACAGCTGCCTACTACAAAATCTATTGGTAATAATAATAGGTGTACTATGAAATAAGGTTATGATGCAATACCTGGGACCCAAGTTCTAGATTTTAATCTTTATTTTTGTTTTTGTATGCCACTTAACACTCCTGTAACAGGCTCATTTACGATATCTATCCCCCAAACCAGCCGGTTTTAAGGATTTTCAAAAAACCATTACTCTAAATCTATATTTAGGGTTTTACTGTATGACAAAACACTTGAAAGTTTGTGCTTTGAAATGAAAATTACTAAATAAACGCAATCGACTATTAAACTTCGGAAATAAACATAAATTTTCACCTCGAAATATGATTTCAAACTTCTGGGTGCTGTTCAAATTTTATAAACAAACAGCCTTCAAATTCGCCATGACCTTCATTTTCATTTATATTACTGCATTCAAAATCGTCTAAATTATTTGCCATTTAATTCTCATCAGTATATATCATTTTCATCGACTGGATACTCTTAAAAACGTTGTTTGCCACCAAACATTAAACAAACGCATGTGCTCCTGTGCTCCATGAAGCGGCGTTTAACCTCAACACACCATTCTTTGTTTTAATTAACAACATGAAAGTACAGAAATTATACGACTGCCAAAGTGCTATTCATTGGCAGTACGTGATGTCCGTCTATAATGAAAGTGTTGCAGAAGCCAAATAAGTAATAACAGAGGCCCGCGAATTTTAAAGCAAGAAAATATTGGAACCCGTAAAAATGCCTAGCTCAGCAATTTTCAGAAGAATGGTAGCTCGTGAAATATATGGGCTTGGTAGCGAGAGTGTTAATTAGCCTTTTTCGGTGTATTAATGTGATTCACACTTCCTGGGAGTAAATACATGTACTTCATATACCTAAAAATGCCTAAATGAAGGGTAGCAACCTAAAACGTCCTAAACTGCTATTTTCTGACGACAAACATCCGAGGCTTTCAATACTGTTACTTTCCTTGCAAATATCAAGGGCACATTACGAGTATAAAATATTGTCTGCTTGGAAAGCGCAACTCTGTCACTAAAAGAGACTGGATATGATTGTCAGTATTTCAACAAAATGAGCAATTGCACTTATGGCAGTTACATGTTCTTCAAGGTTGCAGGGAATTATTAAGCACAATCCTGCATTTGAAGACATGAAACTGATTTTTAATACTCTAGGGAAATATATACAGGATAATTTACCCTATAACTTACAGCATTAGGAGTTATGACCTATGCCCCAATGATGTTATGTACTCTTGAGAGATACTTTTCTTCAAATAAAAGTGTGCTGTGTAACAATAGGAGTTACTGAATGCTAGAAAATTTTACTTGTAGTTATCTAGTGTGATGCAAATAAATACATAAATAAATGAAAACTAACAACGAAATAAAGTAAGACAAGATGTGCATGTTTTCTTGTGAGTAATTTTTTATAGGAAAACCAGTTAAAAATGTTTCTCTGAATAGATCTTACCAAAATAAGAAAAACAGAAAGCCAGGCAGTTGTTTTGTTCCCCTTTTTCTTATCTGCGTCTCTGTCAAACAAAAACAAAACTAGAATTAAATTAAATTGTTTTGTTGTTTAACGACGCTGTCGATTACCAGGATCATATTAGCGTCGTCGGTGTGCCGGAATTGCGTCCTGCAGGAGTTATTTTACATGCCACTAAATCTACTGACATAGAGCTGTCGTTTTAAGCACACTTATAAACCATAGGTCTGAGCTGGCTTTGAACCCGCGACGTTGGGATCAGTAGGCCAGCGTCTAACCAACTGAGCCACCCAGACCGACGCAAAAATAAAATATAGCAAATATATATTTTGCTATAGTAGTTTAACATCATACTAACACGTTAATAGCAACAATTTTAACTTTTTAAGTTAGCAGCAGTGGAAATACTATTAAGCATAGGGTACGCGGGAAAGCAATGTTTTGCTTACATTTGGTTATAATCAGCTAATCAATTGAAAATGACTACTAATTGGTTTATACCTGTAAAATGAAAGGGCTTCAGTTAACTAAACAATTGTATCCTATACCTTTGGCATAAAAAAAAAAAAAATAAATAAGAAAAGCCCCTAGCCTGCGCAACTACAGACTAGGGGGCTCCCCATTCTTAAGTGACTCGGTTTCTTATAATTTTCACCGAGTCCTAAATACATCTATTTTTTTAATTTAACAATTATTAATTACAATATTACACTTTTACAATAATAGTTAAGGGTTACATTAACATGCAATTATTACATCAATATATAATTTATCAATCAAGAAGGAGAACATTAAAACAACACATTAAAAATCAGTATGCAGTCATACTACTTGAAATACTCTGATAAGAGGGCTAGTAAAGTCAATCTTTATAACGTTAATAAAATAAAGATAAAGCACGTAAAAATAATAATAGTAATAGTAATGTCATGCAATTAGAATACGATAAAACAAATAAAAACATACAAGCATACATGCAACAATCAATTCCTAAATATGCGTCATTAAGAAAATATTAATAAAACCCATTTCAAAACATAATAATATATAACTTTAATATAATAACTTTAATTAAAACAAAAAACTACGCAATTAAATTATTCTAAAAGAAGGTAATAAAATTAAAGTGATTAAAATTGACAAAGTTAGCTATTACACATTTAGAACTATTAAAAGACGATTAAAACACTTAAAACAAGTAAAATACATGCGGTTAATAATGTAAAACAATAAAATTAAGATTTTAAATATCACATGAACAAACTACCTACGATGAAACTCTTGGTACTGAAATTTAGAATACATATCCGTTATGGTGTTAAGAACACCCCAAAGTCCCTTATTTATGGGTATTTTGTATATACTTTTGTCTAGTAGGCGTTTTTGATGCTTTCTTCTAATATCTATTGTATGTGGACATTCAAAGACAACGTGCTCAGGGGTGCACATACACATCTGCTACTGTCTTTTTGTCCAAACCTATTCAAGTACTCTGGATATGGACCATGGCCGGAGAGATAATGCACTAGACCTTGAGATGGCTTTAGATGTTCCATTTTCATTCTTTCTATAACGTTTGGGAAGAAAGAAAAGGTTCTTCTGCCAGTTAAGCTTGCAAACCATTCATCTTGCCATACTTCTAACATTTTTTTCTTTTAATTCAATTTCATCTTCCACTCTGGATTCTGCTAATTGTGACGCTCTTGTGCAATTATCCCTCCGGAGTCAGTAACGGGGAGCTCTCTTCCTAATTTCTAGGTCAATGGGTAAAATGCCTAAAATGTCGTACGTACAAAGCATCTGTCGGTGTGGTGGAAAATGCACCTACTATCTATCATTCTAATCAATATTTTTCTTTGCATACTTCTCAAAGTTTTCCCTCTCCCCTCAACAGATTGCCCCATACGCCACAATTCCAATTAGAATCGCACTGTTTTATAATTTTACTACATGGTGGGGTATTCTTCCACAATTTGTATCACCTTATTTAGTATTTTAAAAGCTTTAGCAGTAATTTGTTCAATATAGGTTTTAAAATTTAGTCTTTCATTAAAATAAACCCCCAAGAACTTGATACTATTTTCTCTTGAAATCGTGCTATTGTTTATTTCTATAATGGGTGATCTCTGAAGTGTTCATTTAAGTAAAACAAAGTTTGTTGTCTCAATTGAGATTTTTAATTTAGTTTGGGAAAATCGTACAAATATTTCATTCAATATATTATTTGCCCTGAATGTAAAAAATTAAAGATCTAAAAAACAAGCTGTCCCGTTTTAGATAGAATCCGAAGAAAAAAGAAAAAGAAGAAAAAAGAAAAAGAAGAAAAAAGAAACATCCACCAGTATTTAAACCTCCGTCCATCAGTTTTAGAAGCCTACTGTGGTATACCGATCTGGTTTTTCATATTAATGCATTTCACGCCCAGAAGACCCGCTTTTAGGCTATCTCAGGTGTTCGAAATTCAAGAAGCATCCAAGTGCCTCCTTTCGAGAACTAAATCCATCTACTACAAACGCTAGGATCTATAAGTATAATATTTGGAGTGTTGCCAAATTCCCACCCCCTCCTTTTTACTTACCTTTTTACTTGGGCACTAGGTATACATATTTAGAAGCCACATAATCAAATTATGCTCTATATTGTTTGTTCACAGTCAAATTAAGGAAACAACGTGCTCTAGTCTTTCGTTCAAACAGAATCCATTTGTGCTTGCCCTTAATTATTCCTTACTCTTCGGAGAATACACAATATAATAATGGAAATAATAATAATAATAATAATAATAATAATAATAATAATAATAATAATAATAATAATAATAATAATAATAATAATAATAATAATAATAATAATAATAATAATAATAATAATAATAATAATAATAATAATAATAATAATAATAATAATAATAATAATAATAATAATAATAATAATAACAATAATAATAACAATAATAATAATAACAGTAACAATAATAATAATAACAGTAACAATAATAATAATAATAATAATAATAATAATAATAATAATAATAATAATAATAATAATAATAATAATAATAATAATAATAATAATAATAATAATAATAATAATAATAATAATAATAATAATAATAATAATAATAATAATAATAATAATAGTAACAGTAACAGTAACAGTAACAATAACAGTAACAATAACAATAAGAATAATAGTAATAATAATAGTAATAATAATAATAATAATAATAATGATAATGATAATGATAATGATAACGATAACGATAACGGTAACGGTAACGGTAACGGTAACAATAACAATAACAATAACAATAAGAATAATAATAATAACAATAACAATAATAATAATAATAATAATAATAATAATAATAATAATAATAGTAATAATAATAATAATAATTGTTATTGTTAGTGTTACTGTTGGTGTTGGTATTATTGTTAATGTTGTTGTTATTATTATTATTATTATTATTATTATTATTATTATTATTATTATTATTATTATTATTATTATTATTATTATTATTATTATTATTATTATTATTATTATTATTATTATTATTATTATTATTATTATTATTATTATTATTATTATAGATTATCATTATTATTGTTATTATTGTTATTGTTATTATTATTACTATTATTATCTATTATTATTGTTATTATTACTATTGTTATTGTTATTACTATTACTATTATTATTATTATTATTATTATTATTATTATTATTATTATTATTATTATTATTATTATTATTATTACCATTATTACCATTATTATATTGTGTATTCTCCGAAGAGTAGGGTTCAAAGGTTGCTTCACGTTGAAGTAATCCAGAACTGCACTGTGTTCCGTTTAATGTATCATTAGTTACTTTATTCACTGACACCGAGATCTTAGAGCAGTATACTTTATGACCTTTAAAACCGCATTTTACACTATTAACGTTTTCCTATGATGCGTACTATATTAAATTTATTTGCTTTCGATAACTACTCTGTGTCTTATTCTCACTTAAAGTGGCATTTCTGTTGTCTAATGCAAGATTAACCATAAAGGAATGCAATTGAGTTTACTAAAAATGTTTAAAATAATTACTGTTGTTTGTTGTGCCTTACGTGTCGAGACGCTCTAACAATATATATATATATAGTGTCCATATATCCATTAAGATAATGTGAACACTAACAGTGCATAACCGAAGTAAGTGTTTTAACACGGAATAGTCTGCGAGGTTTACAGAGAAATGCGTTTGAATGTGGATATTTGAAGGAAACTATTGTTATTTTTGTGAGGAATGATTGTGCGTTAAAACAAACGTATTGCATGCTTTATTTTCAGCCATAGTAATTAATGCCTTATAAAGTATTCAGTTCTAAAATTTCAATCATATTGTAGCGTTAGTAAGACGGCGGGAAACGTTACAACGCTATGCGAAATGAACATAGCCATGTGACTTGCTGCTCTAAAGGAAGACCTTTATTAGACATATATTCTATTAATTTGTATAATTTCATATGTCCCACAGGCTATATAAATAATGATGCTCCCATTAAGAAGGAAAAAATGGGATAAAAAGACGCGTTAAGTAGGATTCCATCTAGGTTGTTGTTGTAGTGTTTAACGCCCGCTTTTACTACTACGGCACCGCAGGCGGTTTCCATCTAGGGTAGCACCCAACACTGGCACAGTTTTTACATCTAGCCCACAATTTAATGGAAAAAGCATAAGAATGTGTTTTCTGTTTATGCACTGAAGTTAAATTTGAAATATTTGCCCGTTAATGTAGAACGGTCGCTGAATTATTGCTTTTCAAAACCGCGAGGTGAAACCATGTCTGCGGTCTGAGCAGCAAGGGAAGCATATGACAAATTTAATTCTCATACCATCCATACCAGAACGCCTGAGAATTAGGTGATCCTTCTCGCAGGTCTTGCTGAAGTTGGGTATTTACTTTGGTGAAAAATAGCACGTACTATCTTTCACAAAAGTAAATATCCAACATCAGTGAGACCGGCAAGAATGGTCACCTAATTCTCAGGCGTTCTTTATGGATGGATGAGAATGAAGTTTGTCATATGCTTCTCTTGCTGTTCAGAGGGTATGGGAGCCATCGGTTCATCTTGCAGGTTTGGAAAGCATTACTTCAGCTGTCGTAAATTAAACCGCAAATACTAAAAATTCAACCTTAGTACACCTGTGGAACATATGTTGTTGTTGTTGTATTTCTATTAAATAGTAGAGCAGAGGTGAAAATGATTCCATGATTCCAGCATGAGGTGCCTTTCTTAGCAACGCAGGTTCACCAGGCAAAAGCCTAATAGCCGAACTGGTTAAAGCGTGTTACTGCTAATCGTCTGTGGTGCCCTAAACTTGGACCGATTCCAACGTAACGCGTTATCCCCCCCCCCTTTTATCTTTCTTTGTGTCTATATATTAAGTGAATATAAAACCAAGGTAATGGCATTCCTGGCAAATACTCAGTAAGAACAAAAATTTTAATTGAGAATAAAATTATGAACAAGTGTCACATTTTAGGTATCTTGGATGCGATTTGAGTTATGAAATAGATCAGGATATAAATCAGAAAATTAGTAAGTTTCAAGCAATAAATGGCACAGTTAAAATAACACTAAAAGGTAAAAAGGTAAATTAAAGAAGAGGCACACAATTAAACTTTTTCTCTGTCATAGCACTTCCTGTCTTGCTATACGGTAGTCAGACATGGGCATTAAGAAGCAAAGATTTAAGTAAAATACAAGCAGTAGAAATGCGTTTCTTGAGATCTGTCAAATGATGTACAAGAGAAGACCATCTTACAAATGAAGATATTATAAGCGAATTAAACATTGATTCTGTTTTAACAAAATTAATGGAATATAGAGAAAGTTGGCTCTAGAGAGAATCCCTAAGCAAATAATGCGATATAGACCAAGAGGACGAAGGCCAATAAGACGACCTAGGAAAGACTGGATCGACATGAGACCGGAACAGGCAGTAGCCTAATCCATGAGTGCAGAAGAAGAAGAAGAAGAAGAAGAAGAAGAAGAAGAAGAAGAAGAAGAAGAAGAAGAAGAAGAAACGAAGAGATAATTATATTATACTAACCTGTTTCAAATATGAATTTATACAAATTAATGAAACTTCTTTCTGATGAAGTTCCCCCTTTAGAGCAGCAAATTGCATGGTTATTTTAATTTCATCTTACGAGCGCTGAAATACGACTGAAATTTTATGACTGAGTGCTTTTTAAGATACTAATTGCAATTTATGCAAATAAAATAGAAATATGCCTACTTCCACTTTCAAAGGTTCCTCCTCAAATTAATAATTAATATTTTCCTTTAAATACCCACATTCAGAGCATCTGTCTATAAATCTCGAAGAGTATTGCCATATTAAAGAATTTACTTCGGTCACGCAATGTTAATGTTTACATTAGCTTACAATGGATATAAGAAAACATCTTGTTCATGTTAGATTGTCTCGACAAGCAAAATATGACTAAGAAAAGTGTAAAAAGAAAACGAACATTGCTAAATGCTACACTGAAACTTTTAGGAATTAAATTTATGAAAGTAAGAAAAAGTTTCACGGAAGTTACGAACCATATTCTACATTTTTGAATAGTTATTTTTCAAGATGCCAGAAAATATGAATACTTTCACCTCCAAGGTAATCAATATCC